>CM070597.1:44567854-45167854 GCA_036346395.1 Hsuehochloa calcarea | reverse complement strand
GGTACGGATATCAGTACGAGTCTCTGGAAGGTTCCGATGGGATTCGGACAAGAGAGGCTTGGCGACGTGATGAGAACCGCTGATCAACCTACACGTGGTGAAGCAGGCGATTGCTTCAAAAGTTATATGTGTGGGTCCCATGTGTAAGTGGTCTCAAAAGTGAAACCCTAGCTCTCTAGTATAAATAGAAAGGGGGGAGATGGAAAACCTCTTAAGCATTCATTTAGCCCCTTCTTCCTTTTTCTAGGGTTTGGAGGAGAGGAGAGGAGAGGAGAACTAGGGTTTGGAGTGTGCTCCCTGTTGAGCTCTTGCCCTCCTTGTTGGAGAGGCTTTGTAAGCATATTGTGTGACCAAACAATCTTGTGATGCTTAATTGAAAGATCTTTTGCTCCCTTTGTGTTCTTCTCCCTTTTGGATGATTTTGGTGCTTCCTTGATTCAAAGGTTTATGCTTGGTCTCTTGGCCTACTTTATCTTGCTTTGATGTGTGGGAGTACTCCTGGAGTCATCTAGATCATCAACCCCCCACAAGCAAGTCTTGAATCAAGATTTTCATATTTCTAGGGTTTGTGCCCTTCTTTGGTAAAATCTCGAGAGATCGATTCTGCGAAGTGGATCTGACGAATCGTCGCTAGAAATAGGTCTCTAATATCATTAGGGAGGTGTGCTCGAAATTTGGTCAAGTTTTATTGGTTGAATCAAAAGTTGGATCAAATTTCGTTTTGGATTTAGGTGAAGTTTTTCAGTTCTGGACTGAACCGGTCAAACCGGTGTTGCAACGGCGGTCCGACCGCCCGTGTATTCGATCATTGGTTTCTTGGTCGAACCCGTATCCACCGGTCCGACCGCCGATTAGTTCCGCCGTATCATTGGTTGACCGTCGGTCCGACCGCCCGTAGTAGCAGTCGGACCATGATACCAAATCGAGCAGTGAGTTCTTTTCTCTTTTTGTGTCGTGTGGTTGAGGGGTTTATCGAATCCAACACAAGGCTTCCACTGTGCGCTTACCGATCTTCTTAGCTCTCATAGCTAAAGGAGTAAAGTTCGTGTTGTATTTGATTTAGGCGAGAAAGTTTAGAAAGCGCCTATTCACCCCCCCCTTTAGTCGCCTTTACGGTCCTACAGAATGTCATTGACTGCAAGTGGGTGTTCAAGAAAGTTGATGGCACGATTGATCGTCACAAGGCCTGACTGGTCGCCAAGGGGTTCAAGCAACGATTTGAAACATATTATGAGGACACGTTCAGTCCGGTGGTAAAACCTACTACGATACGGGTCTTGTTGTCCTTAGTTGTTTCTAGAGGATGGAACTTGAGACAAATTGATGTACAGAACACATTCCTTCATAGTGTTCTCCAGGAGGAAGTATACATAAAGCAACTATCGGGCTATGAAGATCCGAGGTACCTTGATTATTTGTGCAAATGGGATAAATTGCTTTATGGATTGAAACATGCACCAAGAGCGTGGTTTTGACGTCTAATGCCGGGACCCAAATATGCAAATCTGGACCCTCTGTGTATACTGCACTAGTACAGGATCACACTAGTGCACACAATGGAAACATCGATGAAATATCATTCCATATGAAAAGAAAATGTAGAAATAGGCAAATAACAATAATTATTAGAGTAACGACCTTAAGGTCAAAGCTTGCAATTAATGCATCAGAAGGTGAATAGCTCAATTAAAATACATTGGAAGGAAACAGAATAACTTCAGTGAAGCCCATCCATATGATGACAGGCAATCGACTGAGTAGTGCAACCTAGTCCTCCACGGTCCTTGAAGTAACCTCGTTGACTGATGATGAACAGTTGTAGCCTTATCAACTGAACAATAGTGTTTATAGCAAGAATGAGTACATAGAGTACTTAGCAAGTTGCACCACATGATACAATTATAGATTATGGCTTATTAAAAAGCATATGACATCTGTGGTTCTTTTGCATAAAAGCAACAATTGCAGTTGAATATGAATAATAGATTGATAATGTAATTTAAAATGAATAAACAATAATAGTTTAGCAATTATTTTTACAAAACTCACATAACCTAATCAGTTTCTTTCACACAACTGCATAAGTTTCCCTACACAGTTGTCCCTTCCCAATTATTTCTACGAAAGTCTACCCCTCGTGTGAAATCTCCGAGTGTGTCCATGACCGCGAACACGGCTATTCGAATAGATTGTTAACACTCTGCAGAGATTGTACACTTTACCCACAAGATACAATTAACCCATCGTATCTGCCATGACTTGCCATACGGAAGTATGCGATTAAGCAATCATAGCAAAACCTTTCAAAAAAAATTATCTCAACAATTGACTCTCCCGATGTGCATACAGTCGACCCCAACATCACTCGCTGGTCCGACGCACACCGTTGGACCTGGAAGGGGCGAACCATCCATCGATGTGACTTATAGAGTAGTCCACACCTCCACTCATCACTAACTTACTACCGGAGTAGTCAATATTGAAACTCCACAACTTACTAAGTTAGGCTCGTCCCATCAAACATGTAGTTGTACAGTTGTGGCTCAGTTCAATAGCGCACAAAGTTAAGTCCTTAATTGACCAAGGCGGGACTGTCAAAATTATAATTGATTAATCACCATTCACTTTTCCCCAGTCACATATCCACCATATTATCAATCCTTTCCACTCACCTCAGTCCAAATCTTTTTCCCACCCTGTTGGTTAAGTGCATCATATGCTATCAACAAGTAACAACATACATCGTATAGTCTTTTCGTAACATGTTCCATAATCATTTAGTCAAGTTTATATCTTACAACTCAAAATGATATCAATAACCTGTTGCATGGATAAGCAGACTATTCGTGTCTAACCAACCCATGTTGGTGCTATGATAATACCAACTAATAATTAACTAAGTTAGAGTGACAAAAGATTGTGATAATACAAAGAGCAAAGTGGATATAATCAAATGGGTGAATAGCTAATCCTAAAATATTTAAATAAATACTTATAGTAAAATACGATAATTTGAATCAAGGTAATATTAGAAAACTGGGTTCAACATGGTCAAAGGTACAACTTATCTTGCTATAACAATGATGTTCTTATTTTGTCTTCAATCTTCTACTTCCTAGACATTCAGCTCCTTCGGACGATTCTAGGACTTCAACGTCTAATGAGAAAGAAAGCACAAAAATAAACAAAGTTCAAAAAGACAAATCAATAAACTCTACATTGAAATTTAATGGTACTGGAAGGTAGATCTTTAATTTATATAAATTTAGAAACTTGAATTGGTTCAATCGGAGTTCGTATGAGGAAGAACGAACTCTCGGAAGTTTGATCAAAAAGGAAAATACTGAAAAAGAAAGGGGTGAGAGACACTGATAAGTGGGACCGAGGGAATATTCCTAAGAAACTTTATTTTTGGAAATTTAGAAAATAGCCGAGAGTATGACATGTGAGACCCACTGAGATTTATGGATTTTTAAGAAATAAAATAATTCCATAAAAATAAAGAGTAGCTGATAAGTGGGACCACTAGTCCATAGACCAAGTCCACAAAAAAGGTGTTAGTCCATGGTGGACCGGGTTCATGCGGCTAGGGTTGACCAAGTTTGACCTGACATGCGGGGGCCGCATGTAAATGAGTGGCTCACGGTGGACTAAATCCACAAAGGTTTGGGTTTAGGGTGATGCATGGGTGGCAACTTAGGTGGCGGAGTTGCTCGCGTGGTGTGCACGTGGTGGTGATGTGGTAGCCATAGAGGACAGAGAGGTGAGGTGGCACTGGTGACGTGGCATGGCGGCAAGGTGGTGCTCATGCTCCAAGGCTCGCCGGAGGAGTTGTTCACCGTGGAGGCAACGAAGGCTCAAAACGGGAAGAGGGCGACGAGGTGAAGAAGATGACGCAGTTGTGGGGTCAATGGCAGGTCGGAGATGGACGACGGCGAGCTCCAAGCGGCAACGCAAAATAGGCTCCGGTGACGATGGAGTTGCGGCGACGTTTCAGGAAAGCGGAGGGAAGTACGGTGTAGAACGCGATGCGAGGAGTAAAATGGTGGTGAAGATGAACGACGAAGCTCATCGTTGGCGGCGCAATCTGCCGGCGATGGGCGACGTCCAAAAAAGGTAGAGAAGAAGATGATCTCGGTGCACAATGGACGAAATGTGAAATCAAAAGGTGAGAATCGTAGATCAGGAAGTGGAACATGAGATGACGCAAAATATTTGGCGAGAAACTCATCGGAGAAGCGGGGAACAAGATGATGGCGTTTCGAGCGTCGCGGGCGTGATCGGATGTGAAGAAGACAAAGATGGTGATGGCGAATCTCGGCACATGAGCTTTGGTGGGTTAGCGCCAAGTGTAGAGGACGTCGAGGCGGAATTGGTGGCACGAACATGACAGGACGAGAGGCGATGACATCAGAGAACGATGTTGCAGGGCACAACGCTAGCGATAAAGAAGTTGACCGGGGCGGCTGTGCTTCACAGCCTCTCTGGCGGAGGCAGCTAGGGCACCAAGGTCGGCAGGATGGGGTGAAGCGGATGTGAAAGGTGTGGTGACCTTTATAGCCTAGGAAGGCAGGCTTCACTTGGACACCAATGGCGGTGCGGAGGTGGAGTTCGTGTTGGATGCGCGCAACGGCGAGGGTGCGTTGGGCGGCGCTCGCTGACAAGCGGCCCTAGCGAAAAAGGTGGCCAACAAGTGGGCCATGCGGGTGACACGGGCCGGGGAAGGAAGAAAAGGAAATGGGCCGAGCCAAATTCGACCCATTGAGATTGATAATTAGGAATTTGATTTTTGAATTAAAGAAAAGCTGAAAATTCAAAAGAAGTCAAATAAATAGCAAACATACTCCTAAAAATCCAAGAAAATATAGAAAAATTCCTTGGAACACAAGGAACCCAACTAATATTGTTTTTCATTTAATTGATGTTTACATTAATCAAATTAAATATTTTAAATTTTGGAAATTCATAATTAAGCTTTATTAATTCAAATAAAATAGGTGAAATTTTCCAGGGACCTAAACTACTCAAAAGATTTTTGAAAACCCAAATTTTGGGACGTTACACCTAGGTTCCAAGCTACAAGAGTTAGGGTTTGTTCCTTCAAAGGTAGATGTTTCTCTCTACATTCTAAATCAATATGGTGTGTCAATGTATATTCTTATATATATTGATGATATAATCATTGTCAATTCTTCAACCAAGGCTACTGACTTGCTTCTTCAACAACTCAGAGATTATTTTGCGGTAAAGGATCTTGGTGTACTCAGTTATTTTCTCGACATTGAGATGATTCGAGTGAGTAATGGTATTATATTATCACAATACAAATATATTAAAGATCTACTGCACAAAAACCAACATGATGAAAGCCAAGCCGGTTTCCACGCCAATTGGAGCGATTGAGAAGTTGTCACGCTATGATGGAGTAGTTTTGTCAAATGTAGATGCAACAAAGTATAGAAGTACAATGGGTGCTCTACAATATTTGACCTTGACACGTCCCGATATTTCCTACAATGTTAACAAGGTTTGCCAGTTCCTTCAAGCTTCAACCGAAACTCATTGGACTGTTGTTAAGAGAATGTTGTGCCATCTCAAAGACACAGCTCGCCTTGGATTGCTTCTACAAAGGCCGTCGTCATCGATGTTAAGTGAGTTTCTAATGCAGATTGGGCAGGATGCTCGGATGACAGGAGAAGCATCGGAGGATATGCCATATTTCTTGGATCAAATCTGGTGTCGTGGAGCTCAAGGAAACCATCAACCGTGTCTAGGTCAAGCGCCGAGGCAGAATATAAGTCTGTGGCTAATGCAATGACTGGGATCGTGTGGCTACAGTCGTTACTTGGAGCGCTTGGTATCTTTCAGCATAAAGCACCATGTTTATGGTGTGATAACATCGGTGCAACCTATCTCATAGCTAACCCGGTGTTTCATGCTTAGACAAAGCACATTGGAGTTGATTATCATTTTGTTCGCGAAAGAGTCACGTGCAAGGCCTTGGATATTATATTATTTTTTTCCAGTGATAAACTTGTCGATGTCCTCGCCAAGCCTCTACCAACTCAGTTGTTCATCCGATTCAGAAGCCATCTCAAGATGGTTTCACCACGTCCAGATTGAGGGAGAGTGTTAAGTTATATGTAGAAGATTGTATTCGGTGAATTGGTTGTTGTATAGTTGGCAATACATATCTGTAACTGTAACCGTGCAGGATCAAAGCACAATCTCTAGTTTCCTTTCTGTTGAAGATTGGTGCGATCCTGTTGCTATACGACACGGCAAGTGTAGTTTGTAATCCGGCAATATAAATACAAGGCATGAGAGACCGATTGGTCATTGCGGCAAATATTCTTTTACGCTACACGCGCCCTTTCAGATACAGGACAATGATAGTCCTCGTGATGAACCACCACCTTTCTTCCAGGGGTCTGTAGATCGCTGGTGTGGTTTTCGTACTGACCTTGGTTGCACTTGATCAGTGCTTTTTTGCTTCAGATACTGCAATCTCTAAAGATGAAGCTTGAGTCAACTAGAATCTTTGATGCATCTCTTCTTGTTTTCAAACTCTTTTCTCCTTAATGGTGGCCAAACTGTGCTCACTGGTTCTCAATTCGCATTAGTTACCCACAATTCACTATTTTAATGTTATTATGTCTTGCAAAATTTGCATGTTTCCTGAACATAATGTGAAAAGCACAGGCGGTGGTGCACCTGTCAATATGCTGCCAGACCATGGTGGCTGCTATTCAACTTGTTTTCATGAAAGCTATTGTGATCTACATGTTTTCATCACCAGAATTTAGGATATCTGTCTGGTATCACATTCGAAGTGGAAATTTTGATTTCGTCTATGTTTACTGGAAACCTGGAACCAAATAATTGATGCTGCATTGTTTTATGCCATGCTTTGCACCTTGCCTTCTGAAGTTTAGTTGGTCCTCAATCGGTTTGACTTTTGTAACTCTCTCACTTAAAATCCGCTCAAATTCCAACCCACCATGAGGCGAGCCCACGCATGCATAGCATCATGCTCACACTTTTGTTCTCGTTTCATGTAAAAAAGTTAACCTTAAAAGTATTACGTTTGGACTCAACAAGCATTATATGCTACTACAACTCACTTTAAACAAACAATATGAGTAATCCCACCACAACTCTGCACGGGCCACCACACTAATGGTCGGGGGTATTGCATTCACCCCCTTATGGGCTGACGCCTTCGACAGCGGCAGCAAACCGTATACACAACAAATGCCCAGAACTACCCTCGATGCACGTCCATGTATCCCATGCCGACACATATAACATGTTGTGTGTTCACTTCGAGCCCACAAGTGCCATGCTTCATATGCTCGCATCCGTGCAGCGAATGTCGATGCTCTGATACTATTTATAACACTCTGGCTCAAAATCCGGTCAAAGCCCAACCACCGCGGGGTAGGTCTATGCATGCATAGCACCACACTTACAGGCCAAGGTATTACAACTTTGTCCTGAGCTTTCGGTGCTGCAATCTTGAGAATCAGATCTTTTTTTTTTCCTGAAGTTTTTCCCCTTTCTGGAACAATAGGATATCTCTATAGCTGTGGTTCAAAGAGTTTGAGACAACTCTGATATATAGTGACATGCTAACTAATTGTGCAGAATTATGACGTCAGAGATGTTTATTTTTATAGTTTCTACTTGCTATTTTTTTCCCATGCATTTCATTTGAGGTTGATGGCATTAACGTTCAATTCGTGGTAATTACTGATATTTGTCTTCCATTCTAATATGAGATGCCAGTTATCTTCAATTGATAGGTCGTATCGGTGGATTCAGGCCTGACCAAAAAATTAAATCCTGTTTCTGGAGTTATTTGAATTTATCTTCATATACGATGTTGAATGAATATCCATATCTGAAGTATGAACATGACATCACGAGACTGATGTCTATTTTGCTTGGCTATTGTTTACCTGGAACTGGAGGCTATGTCAATAGGTAGCAGCATGCCAGGATTGGAGTCCAATGTTGTCATGTTGATACGTGACTTGTTATCATGGAGGGCTGGAGGCCTGAACCTGAACGGCGTGCATTGTATTGGGCCCATAACCCATACCATCCAGGCCCATATAGTGTAAAAGCCTATATATAGAAGGCAGGCGACGCGGCTCAACTAGAGGGCGTCCCAAAGTCGTAAATACGTGCAACCCCCGATGGCGAAGCCCGAAACGCTCCTAAAAAATATCTCGCATCGGCACGAGCTCTGGAACCTTCGCTGGCCCTCCGACTCCCCCACGGGAATAAAAAACTTCCTTCCTAGTATCACCCTTCGAATCCACCCAATTCACCTCTCTTCTCCTCTCCCTCCCAATTCGATGTCGAGATAGCAGCGTCGCGCTCGTTGAGCTGTGTTGCCTCGCCTTGCGTCGCGCCGCGTCGTGGAGGGTTGGTTTGCTCCCATGGACGCCTCCGCCGGAGCCGGGTCCGGCAATGCCTCCGGCGCCGGCGCGTCCGCCTGCTGCTACTACACCCTGCTCGGCATCCGCAAGAACGCCTCCTCCACCGACATACGCGCCGCCTACCGGAGGCTCGCCTTGGTACGTTCCTGTTCATGCGCGCGCGCCTAGGCGTTTGATTGGGTTCTTCTTTTGAATTGGTGTTTGGGGAGGACGGACCTGCTCATCGGATCTTTTGCTGTGGCTGCGCAGAAGTGGCACCCGGATCGGTGGGCGAGCGACCCCGGCGCGGCCGGCGAGGCCAATTGGCGGTTCCAGCGGATCCAGGAGGCGTACTCCGGTAAGGCTCGGCCGCCACCCCGTTACTAGCGCTTGGCTCCACGAGATTTTGATCGAATTCCTTGCGGGCTTTTGGTTGGTGCAGTCCTGTCTGACAAGGGGAAGAGGGTCATGTACGACGCCGGGCTCTTCGATCCCCTCGACGACGACGACGACAAGGTGAAGCTTTATTAGTTTCTTCCCGTGCTTATTGTCTTGCAGATATCAATATTCTTTCGATTTTATTTTATACTGAAAAGGAGTGGGAATCTTGCCATTTTGGGGCCTGAAATTTTGCTCTGTTTTTGGACGGCCAGGATTTCTCAAACTTCATGCAGGAGATGCTGGTGACGATGGATAGCGTGAAACACGAGGTAGGCGCACGCAACCACTCTTAAAATAGTTTAATCAATCGTAATCGTGATTACGCTTTCTTAAACAAGCTAAACATATACTTAGCGATGCTTTCTTGGCGATTTCATTCGCTGCAGAAGCCGGACACGCTCGAAGACCTGCAGAAGATGCTGGAAGACATAGTCAACGGCGACGGCGGGAGCCGCGGCGGCGGCGGTCGCGTGCCGTCGGACGGCACCCGGAGGACGCGCGTCGCCCCCTACCCGCAGCCGCGCAGGTGATCGACGCGCCGGTGTACGGGATGTGCACACACCGCTGCGCTTTTAGTGGAAGAGACCAGAGCAAGGGAGCAAGCAACGGGAAACCAATAAATTTTTTTTGGCAGAATTTACTGCTTTTAGGTCCCCTGATAATTGACGCCCTTCGTCAGTTGATTGCTTCAACAGCACTTGGTTGGCTGCTGCTGTTCGATTCCGGCCGCGTCAGCCGAGAATTGGTGGATGCGCGGCCAAAGATTCCCGTATCTTGTCGACATTTCGTGCCTCAATTATCACTGGAATTTTAATCTTTCTTTACATCTTTTCTTCCACTAACGTTGTCGTTCAGTTATGTGTCGTCTATTTATCTCTGGATCTGGATGTCTCACTGTTTTCTCAATCTTGTTATTCTCTGCTACTAAAGGCTGGCAACTTTGGCATCATCCGGTATTTAGAAAGGAATTATTTTGCTCGACGCTCTTGTGCTGTACCGTATGGATGTGGCTACCTGTCACTGCTGGAATGGTGGCCATCGCTACCGGTAACACTTCTGCACTGTTGTGTCATGTTGCGTGCATGTCGAGATCAGCGGTGATGGCTACGGGGTGGTGTTCTGGAGAGCTCTTGAGCGGTACGAACGAAAACGAAAACGAAAACGAAACGACGCTATATAAAACGCCATGGATTCCAGCGGTGTTAGTTGCCTGTATCAAGGGAGGAAAGAGATTGGGTCGGGTAACTCACGTTGCATATTGCGGATGCTAGGAAATTTTGGTTGGAACCGGCACTTCACGTGGTACCCGGTACCAAGCAATAAAAAATATGAATTGGTCTCACTTAGAGAAGTATGCGCTTGGGGGGATCTGAGAACTTAGATGATATGGTACTTCTTCGCGCCGGTACAGATACGAACTCTACACTGTGGATGCCCTTGTGCCGGACCGGTGCCTTTCTTTGCTCAAAGTTGCTGGCCAGGTCGTCTGGACCAGAGGATTTTTCCCGAGGAATTGCTGGCCATGGAGAAATAGCATCCGGAAATGGTCGGTTAGATTTCAAGCCCGAACCTTTTTATTATTAAATTTATTTTTAAAAATTCACGTCACATACTACAACGTGATTAAAAGTATTACGATAGCCCTTCGAGTTAACACGCGTTTATTTTTTTAGCTAAGTCATGTTTTGTTAAGAAGGACGGTGTGACGGTACTTGTTTACCATGTCGAGGTTCGTGGTGTGATAATATATTTTTATCACGTTATGTACTGTGGCGTGGTCAAAGGAGTCAGAATTAATAATAAAGTTAAAGATAATTTATCTGTAAAATATTTTTAAAAAAATAAATTTAAAAATAAAAAATATTCCCCTAGGACAGGGAATCATTTTGCGTCTCGCTGGTCGGTCCGTAGTTTGAGGGGGGGAAAAGCTATGACGCGAGCGTTCGGTGGTCCACCGTAAAATCTCCGGGATGCTTTTTTTGGTTGGTACGTTTTATTTGGAAAGCGAAGTATATGATGCTGACTCGGGATAGTTCTTGTGCCCGGATGTTCTTCAGCTTAGCCTAGCCGCTGCATGTCATGGCTAGCAGCGAAGATTTTAGACTTTGTTTATTGAGAGGCATACAGCAACGGTACTGCAAGAGCGAGAGAGAGACATATCTCTATTGGGATCGATCTCCAAAAATCAGATGGAACAATCCGGCAAACTAAGAATTTTTAGCGTAAATAGCAGTTTGCGACGTTATTTTACGAAAGTAACGTGCATCGCAATAAAATAGCAAATTTGAAGTAGTTTGCTACGGTTACAAGCACGATGTTCACACGACACGTCGCCTCGTTCGGTTGATCACAGGTTGGACAGCCCTCCACGTTGCTTGTCTAGCCAGTCACGGGCGGACGCTCCTCCACCGTCACCTCACTGGCCGGATGACGCAATATTAAATGATTAGTCGCGTCTGGCCCGTGGCCGGCCGAACGCAAATTAATTAGAGAGTTTGGTGATGAGAATTTTTACCAATTTCGTTCTTTTGTAGGACATTTCTAGATGACTGCTTTGAGTTCAACATCGTCATCGCACAAGACCGAACTTTCAAACTGATCCAATGAACAAGCCAATAGATATGTTAATGCTCAACAAAATAAAAGAGTCATATAGCCAAATAAGAGTAAGTTTGTGCTTACTAATTCTTAAAAGCTAATAGATAAAAATAGGATTTCCTAGTCGGTGATGAAGTATTTTTTGTTGGTTCTTGTGGCTCTGTCTTAACTGATTCAGTGGGTCATAGAATAAGATATGGTGTAAGTTATGCAAATAGACATGAAAACACAATACCGGAAAAATTAATCTGGATTAGTCGTGTGAGATGTTAGCAAAATAAATAGCTAACAATTTAAATAGTTAGCAATCACAAATTACATTAAATAGTTAGCAACCGCAAATTACATTAAATAGTTAGCAAATTAAATAGTTAGCAACCGCAAATTAAATAGTCATGTAGCCTCCTTCTCCAGCTCGAGACAAAGAGTATGGATAGAGACATATTAATTAATATATAATCTAGCATGTGGTCCAATACAGTGTTAAAGAATATCATCCACATTAAACTGATAAATCAACAAATATTGTCCTATTTGATCGGGGTACGCAGGATACAATATAGCTCACTCGTCTAAGCCACTGCTCTCTGCTCTTTGCTCACCGCGTCTGCGTCCACGTCTTTGTTTTGCATCGAGCATGTCCCATGGGATACGTCAGCTGATCCGGAGAGCGTTTGTCGGATCGGAGGGGGTACGGAGACCATTGTATCTGTTGAGTGGACGGAGGTGCACCATCAAGCTAACTCGGAAGAAGCTGAGTATGGTAATCGTCGATGTCGTCTTGCTGAGATACGCCGAACTGGGGGCCATCTGCAATGAAGTCATGAACGAGGGACCGGATAAATCCACTCTCGAATTGTCCGCCCTCAAGCTACGTTGTCTACAACTTTGGTCGTGTGAAGGAGCTCTAGCCTTGAACGTCCGGTGTGCCAGTGAACCAGGAGGAGCTCTGCCCTGTGTACACTCCAAACCCTATGTACTGCTACTTTGTAGGAGTTAGGAGTGTCGTATCCTCGTCGCTAAACGAATGGTCGTCACTCCCACGGTCAACCGAAGGCTGCAAGAAGAAACGATCTTAGTCAAAATAAGTAACATGAACATAAACTGATAATCCCGTGCCTCCCAGATGTGTAGTGTAGATGACCAGGGTGTGGACGACAGAAGTGTTGCATCCCGATGGACCTGAGATGGAAAAACGACATAATGTTAGCATAACGTAAGGCATAACCAAAAAACAGAATGTAGATTTGTATGTAACTTACCTCCCCGCCGATCTGTCCTGTGGATGACCAACGTGGAGCGCTACAACGCTGGGCGGTCTCGCTGGGTTGTGATGGCCTGGCAGATGATCATGGCTTTCCCCCCACTTGCTGCCCAGTGCGCAGGACGTCGTCCGTCGAACGGCCGCAACCCGTGTTCTTTGTTACGTTCTTCGACTCAGCAAAGATGTACCTCAGAGTGCCCAACAACCCCGGTACTATGTGTGGGCTGCGGATGGCGGTCTCCGATGCGCTACACCCGCTCCAACTGAAGTAAGAGACAAAACATGTTCAGTAACAAAGAGTACAAATATCATCAATGAAATGACCGAAAATTGTAAGTGTCTCACGGTGTTGTCATGCCGCAAAGCAATCGTACAAATGGTTGAGGCTCTCTTGACGCGTCACATGCTCCGGATGCTGTGGCGGAGTACGGGTGAGTCGCACGACCGTGGTACGAACCACTGCATGCACTCACGGTATGTACGTACCTCGTACGGTCGCTGCTCCAGCAAGATCTCAACGTGCGCCGTCTCCGTCTAGGCCATAATCCACTCTTGCTGGATTCTTCGCCAGTCCTCAGCATGTCGGCTCGACCTCTACTGCATGCATTTCCGAAAGGAATGATGTTAGAATAGATGATATAGGTATGAAATGTAAACATTACTCAGACGGGAGTTGATCTCACAAGTGGACGACTCACTGCAGCATCCTGCCGCCAGGAGGGGGCACAACCTAGTAGGCCCGTCTATCGGGTCACGCAACACGAGTGCGGTGGATCGCTGCTGTGGAAGGGCGGCCGCTATCAGGAAGTGCTCCTAACTTCACAGCTACAGGAGCACATACAACACGCAAGGCTGGGTTTAACACCGGTGTCGCACCTCGAAGCGTCACACAACCCCATGTATGTGACGCAAAGGACGGCTGATCCCTAGCTGTACCGATGCATCGCCCCAACCTCCACGTCAGCCAAAGACTCGGCGATGCGGACAAAGCTGGGGTATACCCAATCACCCTGTGATATGGGAAACATGACCGAACCAAAAATATATAGAAGGTGAGCGAAAGGTGCGTCCAAACAACGTCGTTGGGTGCATCCTCCGAGCATTGGTTGAAAAACCTCAGCCAAGTCCTAGGGACGCCACGGGCACTGTCCCACATAGGTATGTCGAACTTGTTCCCCAGCCTGGCCTTCCAGTCCACTAGCGGTCGATCTGGAACAAGTGGCTAACCCCGGATCGGGAGACCGGTAACAAATGAGATGTCCTGTAGAGTGACTGTCATCTCACCCCACCAAAAGTGGAACATGTGCGTCTCGAGCCTCCATCGGTCGACAAGTGCTGCAACAGGCTGTCGTCCAGGGTGAACTAGCATCCGATAGAAACCAGCCTCTTGAAGGGCAATAAACTCGTGTCCCGGAGGATGGGGATGTAGCGAGCGTCCAGCTCCCAGCATTCCCTCCCGGCCTGAAGCACCAGGGGTGAAAGGTCATCCTCATCCCTGTTGATCCATGACTTGCACCGGTGATTCTTATCGTAGAAGTGTTCCAGAAGCTCCGGTAGAGACATGGCTTGCAAGATATGGAAAAGACAGACTATTAGTGAAAAAATTTATTAGAGCTAACTAAGGTCACTAAAATAACTAAGGTTAATCTCTTGCAACACAATATGCATAGACAAGAAAGTGTTGGAGGTGACTAATTACGGACAAAACATGTTGCTTCGCAATTAAGGTCAATTTTATATCAAAGTCAAAACTTCATTGTTCCGAAGGTTACTTCAAGTTTGTCATTTCATGGAGAAATAAGTCTCTGAATCACAATACTACTTTTATTAATTTCTACTAGTGCAAGTAGTTAATACATTTGACACATCTTGTTGTTCTCTATTCTTCAAACATTAATGCTAATTTATTAGTACTAAATTAATTATCACTAATTGATGAAAGCAAATCATCCATTCCTAAAAATTACAACTAAAGTATTAACGACTGCTAATTTATTAATATTTAATTCCAACTAACTATTTCGGACTAAGGAATTGAGTAAAACAATGTACTTACAACTAATTAATTAATTAGTAGTTAATTAACTACGCCTAAAAATTACAACTAATTAAATAAATAAGAATAATTTTGCTACGAATAATTTACTAACAACAAAATTGACAAAAACAAATAACGTACGAGAAGAGGCATACATGCTGAAATGACTGCTAATGACGGTAGCAAATAATAGTAAGCCACCGAAAAACTGAAACCGAAAGAACGAAAGAGCGAGCGAAAGCAGGGAACGAGCGAAGTGAAATCGCACTCTCATGCGATTAAATAGACACTGAGAGGGTGCTGCGGAGGGAATCGGATTCCCTCCTGCGCCAATCTTTTGCATGCATGCACATGCATATAGAAAAAGATACGATGAAAGTAGCGAATTAGAGGGTTGAGGGGACGGGGGTGGCGGCGCGTCCGGTCGGGCACGATCCGGATGCGGTTTAATTAAGTTCGCTAAGCTAACTAGCTAATTACGAGTAGAGGAAGCATGGGCCGAACGAGAGACGTGGAGGAGCGTCTAGCCTTTGACCGACCGGACGAGGCGACGTGTTCTGTAGACATCACGTCTCACCGATGACCGTAGAGATGATGCTTCAAATTTACTATTTTATTGCCACGACCACTACTTCAGTAATAAAACATCACAAATAAAAAAATTCGCAACCTAATGCCCGATTTTTTTTAAAGGTGTAACTGCCTAACCGGAGACTGGAATACTCTTGTCCTGCGGCCTTGTACGTCGTGTACAGGTTCTCAAATGTGCAGGACTCGTGTCTTGTTTGAGGTCACCATCGTTACTATATAACCGACGTGATGCTTCACGTATAAATACATCGCTCAATAATTCCCCAAGCAATCAGGCATCGCACCTTTGCCCGTCCAATTTTGCAGCCTGAGGCCTGAGGTCACTGTCTATATGAATGCAAGCCATGTGAGGGTCTCTTTAGAGTAATTGGTTTACTTAACATTTTTTTAACAGAATAGTAAATTTAACTTCCTCTTACTTAAAATGATAAAAATAACACCTTTATCGTGGTCCCTGTGCACAGCATCCCTCCTTCCATGATCCTATGCGCGGTATGCCGCACTTCCAGTCCGCGGTAAGAATCGTGTCTACCCGCGGTGCTTACGTGCGTACGCCGTCCTGCCACGCTCAGGGATCGCGAAAGATGACTTCAGCGAAACTGGAGCGCGGCGGTTGGGGGCACATGTCGTCTGTCTAACCTATCGCGGTGCCATATCTATCATTTCAATCACGGAGATACTAGACGCACGAGAACGTAAAGGAGGTGATCCACCGCTCCACATGTTTAGGAGCTCAGCAACTCGCGTACTGGATTTGCAATTTACATCAAGGATGAGCAGTCCGAGGCCTCCTGTGTTTGGATTGAGCTATCAGAGAAGCACAGTAACCATGAATTTGGACGATTATCAGCCGTCGGATTATGAATGAACGGTTCGGATCATACGATACAGTACTGCTATGCAGTAGCCGTGCAACTATCTAAGTTGCTATCGTATGGGCCTCACCAGTGCAAATTTCCAAGCCCGCCTAACCCCAAAACATGACTGGTCTAGTCCATGCTCAATAAGGCTAGGCAGTGCCAACTGGGCCAGGCCGATTTTGATCTATTACTCCACCAGCCCAATGCGCGCGCCGTATCTAATGTTCGAACCTCCACAAAGCCATTGCCTTTGTGTTTGCGCACAACGAACACAGGGGTACCACCATCCTCGTCGTGCGGCTCCCCCTTCACCTCGGCTTCCTGCCAGCTCCAACGCCCATGCGCAACCATCGTCTTCACCCTGTCCCAAATTAGCGCGCGCTTATATAAGAACCCACTTCCGTCTCCTCATCGCTCCGATTTACACCAAATAAAGTACACCCCTTCCCATTGGTAAGGGGGAATCGCACCTCTTAACGCTTTTCCCTTTTAATTGCATCTTGGTATATATACACACCTATCGATTGATCATAGGGTGTTGATCATAGTACCATGAGCAAGAAAGGTGCTATAATCGGTGCGTCCACCGTCCTTGTGGTGGCGGTCGTCGCTGCCGTGTGCGTCGTGTCTTTCAAGAACGGCGGCAATGGCAAGGGCGACGGCGAGCTGTCGACGTCGGTGAAGTCGATCAAGTCATTCTGCCAGCCGGTGGACTACCGGGAGACGTGCGAGAGCACGCTGGAGGCGACGGCCGGAAATGCGACGAGCCCGACGGACCTGGCGAAGGCCATCTTCAAGGCGACCTCGGACCGGATCGAGCAGGCAGTGCGCGAGTCCACCGTGCTGAACGATCTCAAGAACGACCAGCGCACGTCGGGCGCGCTCAACAACTGCAAGGAGCTGCTCGACTACGCGGTGGAGGACCTCAAGACGACGTTCAACCAGCTCGGCGGGTTCGAGATGACCAACTTCAAGCGCGCCGTGGACGACCTCAAGACGTGGCTGAGCGCCGCGCTGACGTACCAGGAGACGTGCCTGGACGGGTTCGAGAACACGACCACGGACGCCGCCGGCAAGATGCGCAAGGCGCTCAACAGCTCGCAGGAGCTGACGGAGAACATCCTGGCCATCGTGGACGAGTTCTCGGACACGCTCGCCAACCTGGAGCTGCCGAGCTTCAGCCGGCGGCTGCTCGGGGACGACGGCGTGCCCGGGTGGATGGCGAACGGAAAGCGGCGGCTGCTGCAGGCCTCCCCCGGCGCGCCCGAGTTCAAACCGAACGTGACGGTGGCGGCGGACGGCAGCGGCGACTTCAAGACCATCAACGAGGCGCTAGCCAAGGTGCCGCTCAAGAGCGCGAGCACGTACGTGATGTACGTCAAGGCCGGCACGTACAAGGAGTACGTCTCCGTGGCCCGCAACGTGACCAACCTCGTCATGATCGGCGACGGCGCGACCAAGACCATCATCACGGGCAACAAGAGCTTCATGCTCAACATCACCACCAAGGACACGGCCACCATGGAGGCGATCGGCAACGGCTTCTTCATGCGCGGCATCGGCGTGGAGAACACGGCAGGCGCCAAGAACCACCAGGCGGTGGCGCTGCGCGTGCAGAGCGACCAGTCGGTGTTCTACGAGTGCCAGTTTGACGGGTACCAGGACACGCTGTACACGCACACGAGCCGGCAGTACTACCGCGACTGCACCATCACCGGCACCATCGACTTCATCTTCGGCAACGCGCAGGTGGTGTTCCAGAACTGCCTCATCCAGGTGCGCAAGTGCATGGACAACCAGCAGAACATCGTCACGGCGCAGGGCCGCAAGGAGAAGCACTCGGCCGGCGGCACCGTCATCCACAACTGCACCATCGCGCCGCACCCCGAGTTCGAGGCGCACGCCGGCCGCCTCCGCACCTTCCTCGGCCGGCCGTGGAAGGAGTACTCGCGCACGCTCTACATCCAGTCCGAGATCGGCGGCTTCATCGACCCGCAGGGGTGGCTGCCGTGGCTCGGCGACTTCGGCCTCAACACCTGCTACTACGCCGAGGTGGAGAACCACGGGCCGGGCGCCGACATGAGCAAGCGGGCGAAGTGGAGGGGCGTCAAGGCCGTCACGTACCAGCAGGCGCAGCAGAAGTACACCGTTGAGCGGTTCATCCAGGGCCAGCAGTGGATCCCTAAGTACGGCGTGCCCTTCATCCCGGGGTTGCTGCCGCAGGAGCAGGCCGGCAGGATACACTGAGCGCGCGCGCGCGCGGCGGTAGATGGGTTGTGATCCGTGGGGCTAGCTGTGGAGTCGATGTGGGACTAATGCCCTGTTGATTTGCGTGGATGTTAACTATGACTTCGTGTACTGTATGTGCCAAATGCATGTATGCCGCTATATAATGTACGTGTACACTACTGTTTCGGACGTTTGTATATTGACAAATTTCAAACAATAGAGAAGGTTTTCACGCACTTTACTATTCTATGTAGTTTTATGTGTGGAGACCATGTGTATGGTGTTGAACAAATGGGGTCAATGTCGAGGTATTTGGGGAGTAAACTCTCGGTTTAGCAAATTGACCGGTTTGTTGTCAGGCGGCTGGCGGTCTGACCGGCCATGGGTGGCGATCAGACCAGCGGTAGAAGGGTTTGCCAAATGGGCACCAAACAGTTACGTGGGGGTGTTTGGGGTGTGTTTGCACCGGGTGCCACTGAAAATAGAAACTAAATGCAAAACTAGATAGAGTTTTGCCGAAAAGTCCATAGATGAATGTTTTCTGAAATAGGAAGTGATCTGACCGGCCAATAGTTGGCGGTCAGACCGGTCCCCTGTTACCGGGGATCGCGGTAAGACTGGCCAGGGTGGTCAGACCGGCCATGGTTGGTGGTCTGGCCGGCCAAAGGGTTGGCAGTCTGACCAACCAAGGGCCGGAGGTTTGACTGGCCATGGCGGCTTCAGCACAGTGAGGTGTGCTGATTTTGGGGTGTTGCCCTAGGGTCATGGAAATATTGCATATGTGTTGTATATTGCATATTTAGACTAATGTGGGTCAAGTTGTAAAGAACTTGTGTCCGAAAATGGTTGATTGGGCTATTGTTGTGCAGGTGGTTTAGAGTTAACTAGGTCAACGGCGAGGAGTACCGAGACTTGATTAGGAGAACCAAGGTCCAGAACAGCTATGGATGGCGAGTGAGACGGTTGGACTCAAGCAGGGTAAAAGATGAACAAGAACCATGGAAGATAAAATTTGAACAAAAATCTTTTGAGATAAAGTGATGCTTTCGGGAGCGAACATTTGAATGTATGTGTTCGTGACTCATCAATTGTGTAACTTGATGATTTTGTGTGTTGTGTGATGCTACGTGTGACGCCCCGTGTCATTACCCCAGGGGTAATCACACTTAGGCACACGGATTACTATTCGTCTGCTCGGTAGAACACCGCTCCGACGAATAGCAAGCCATATCGAGTCTGTGTGAGAACAACAAGATGGAAAGCTGTTCTTTATTACAACGATTAACCACACAAAGCTACGGTTTTATATTACACATAATTATTACAAATACCAAAATAAGACCAAGTCCTCCTCTTGCTCGCCACGCCTAAGGTGTCCCTAGTCGTCCCAAGCGCCAAATAAGGCGCCCGCCTCGCCTGCTCCTCATTGCCGGGTCCAAGTCTCCTGCGGTCTCATCTGCACTGCACCTCCTCGTCCCACTCGGGATAAATCCCACCGGACTAGGATCTACAAAGGAGAATACTAGCAAGGTTGAGTCTGAGTACTCGGCAAGCATTAGATAGCAACATATGCCTTCGTATGACTCATCTCATGCATTATCACATTTTCTATCTCATCTCATTCGAAAATAAATCATTAAAACAATGGTGGCAAATTTTATACTGAAAATACTACTTGTCACTCGGAGAGAAGAAAGACCCCTGGTGGTTCCCGTAGACTCCAATCCAGGAGACTGACATGAATTCATGATTTGTATAGCATCGCTGCAGCTTGTACCACTTTACCCACGACTATTACGAACCCTAAGATGAACGGGTCCATCGCATTTCCTTTGATGCGACTTGAGTTCGAATACGAGCGTTTTCGAGTTACGTGATTAATTTTTCCACCCATTACGTCCGTCGGTGCGACGAATCTTCACACCGAGTTCTGGTAATGTTAGTTGGGCCGGACGCACCTTCACCCAACACCCCCTTAGCGCATATAGCGCCTGCCCCCAATCTGGGGTTTCTCAAACACACTCACACCTATAACATACCCATGTGGAAAGCATAATCACGTAACAAGGTAGCATTTTACGCGTAAAAGCGGAAAATGGTTGGCAGCGATTCTGACATCGACCGAGTAAGAGTTTTGTTGGTCCTTATATTATAACCATATGTAAAGGGTCCCACCTCTTACCACATCATCATTATCATCATTTTCTCATTTTCTTCCCCTGGCCTGGGTCCCCTTTACCAGCCATATCATAATATTATCACATTTCTTTTCATCATTCTCATTCTTTCAGTTATCATCTCAATCATTTGATTTGGATTTTTAGAAACCATTTTGGATGCAATACGTATGATCTGACAATATCGATTTACATTTAAAATAGCTATATTGATGTTCAAGAGGATCGCTTGCCTTGAGTGCGAGAAAAATATCGTCGTCGCGAAATCTATACCAACTACACTGCAGCGTCGGCTCATCTGCTGCAATTATACGACGCGAGAATAATAAATAATTAAGCAAATACTTAGTGGTTTTATGTGATATTATGCGAATAAAGCGCTAATGCAACTCCTATTGGTTAGCGAATTTAATTTTACAAATATTTTCAAAACCCGACTCGATTAGTAATTCTCACTAAAATCCTATTTTTATTACTCTCCTAACCCTAATCTCCAACATTTAATCCTAATCACCCAATCCTCTTAATTAACTACCCCTAAATGCAATACAAATCTCAATTTAAACCTTTCCTAATCTACCAAAACCCTAACCCTAATCACCCTCCTAATTACCTAACTACCCCTTTTCTATTCCTAACCCTACTCTCTCCCATCTCTCTCCCTACCTCTCTCCTCCTTACCACTCGGCCGACACTCTACTCTCGCTCTCCCCTCACCGCTCTAACTCTCGCTCTCCTCTCGCGACTCCTTTGCCGTCGCCGGTTCCTCCGGCTCTGTGCCGCGCGCTCCTCTGGCCCGCCCCCTGCCCTTCTGGGCTCCTCCTCGGCTCCCGGCCGGCTCGGTTGTTCTCCTTCCCTCGGCGCCCTGCGCCTCAGTGCCGCCTCCTCTTCCTTCTACCTCCAGTCGCCCGGCCCCAGATCTCTCTCTCCCTCTCGGCTAGCTCCTCCTGGCGCATGTGCCCCAAGCGCCACCGCTACCGAGTTCTCCTCCCTCGGCTCCTCCGGCTCGGCTCCTAGCGCCACCTTCTTCTTCACTGGCGCGGCCGAAGGCCAGCGCCGCTGCTCCGGTTCGATTTCCCCTCTACTCGCTCGGATCGGGTGTGCTCGGCCGGTGCTTGGCCTCCCGCTCCGGTCCTCTCCCCGGTGCCCTAAGCCCACTCCGGCTCGGCACGCTCATTGGATTGGTTCACCCGTTCTAGTTTGAATTGATTATGTTGATTTTTAGCAGATCTAGTTGAATCCATTACTAATGCTAGTGATGATTCGCATGTATGATCATGGTGATGGATTTGGGGTGAGGAAGCTCTCGGGGATGAATGGCTCACCGCTAGCGAAAATGGAGGGTGGCGGCTTCGGTTGCTCTTGAAGTAAGCCCTCATCGATCTCCTCTCTACTCCACCTAGTGCTCTGTGATGATGGCGATAGATGATGATGAACCGATCGGTGGTATGTGGAAATGATGTGCATCTGTGTGAATGATTTGGATGAGTGTAATGCATCTTGATGTGCACTGGGTTACCTCTTGATGAATCTGGGTTGAGGCGGAGGGTGGCAAAGTCTTGGGTCTTGGTGGTGCTCCCTCTTCTTCTCTGGCTCCTGATTCCATGGATGTGGTTCTTGGCACTGGTGGTTCTCCTCCTGGTGCCAACTTTGACACCCTTGGCCTTGTGGTCTTGTCATCTTGCCCTCCTCCTTGGTGGATGGATGGGGATTTGGAGGTGTGAGTTTACTTGAGCTTTGCTCCTGCCTTGCTCTTGGCAGTGGGGTGCAGCCTTGTGTTCTGGCTTTGTGTGGGGGGATGCATCTCGGCTGGGAGGTCTTGGCCTTGTGTTTTGGCTTTGCATTGCTTTGGTTTGAGGGGCTTGTCTGAGCTGGGTTTGTGCTGGCTCTGGGGCTGGCTTGTCTTTGCTGAAGGGGTGCACTTCAGTGGGGAGTGAACTCATTACTGCCTTGCTCGGGCAGTTAATGACCACTATGCCCTTGTGCTCATCTGAATGGCCGCAAGATATTTTTGAAATTTGAGGACAAGTGGGTCAATTGACGGGCAAATCACTATGTGAGGAATTTTCTGCAGTCGAGGCAATCTGATATTCGTAGGTGTTGGATTCGAAAATGCCGAATGATGAAACCTACGGAAATAAGACGGCGCCGATTACTTGGGTTGGTCTAGGTATCGCGGGTATCCAGGTGCCGACTAGTCTGGGTTAGCCTAGGTGACTTGAGAACCAAGATGCCGGCTAACCTAGGTTGGTTTGGGTAGTCTCGATACTCAAGGTGCCGGCTAATCTAGGTCGATCTGGGAACCGCGATGATTCCTACTGTATTCTGACGGCAAACTACTTTATTCTAACTCTATTCTATAGTTTTGAGCGCTAATGGTCTTGTGGTTGATTGGCGGACAATGGAGTGGAAATGGTATTTTGGATTGAGTCGAGGAAGGCGGTTTGGTGGACGGCGATGAGCGAACCATGCTTCAAGGAAGACTTGACGATATGCAATGCAATACAAGATTTTAATTTAATCTTTTGTAATATATTCAAAGTTGTAAAACATGATGCATTACGATGTAATAAATTCTTGTATTACTTAATTCAGAAATTTTTTATTTCTTGCTAACCGACTATTAATGTTAATTAGATTAGTCGATTTTAGGGTTCTCACATCCTCCCCCCCTTAGAAAAATTTCGTCCTCGAAATTGGATCTCACTCGAACCGGTTGGGGTAGGCTTCACGTAGTCTTTCCTCGTTTCTCCACGTGGTTTTGCTGACGGGATGACTTCTCCATTTGACCTTGCAAGAATGAATCATTTGATTTCGCGACTTAGGTCTTCGTCGCTAGAATGTTCACGCGATGCTTGCCATACGTGAGATCACTTCACAATGGTGTATCAAGATTGGTCACATGTTGAGAGGGGTCCCTCCAGCATTTTCTGAGTTGAGGTGCAAGAAATATGTCGTGGATTCGTGATAACTAGTTCGATAATTCCAGTCGATATACTAAGGTGCCTTTACACTTTATTATCCGAACTGGTTTCTCTTTTAATCCATATCAGCGCACCCTGCACATAGGTGATATCTTTAAATACTCCTGATTCCAGACTTAAAGCTGTAGGTCTTTCCTATGTTGGTTGCGTAGCTCCTTTGCCTACATTAAGTGCTCTTGGGGTGCCTTCAAGTTAGTTGTATTCTCGTCGTTTTCCTGTATCAGATCAAGGCCTAGTAACGGTCTTTCTCCGACCATAAATCCATAGCTGGGTCATCTGTACTTTCTTGCGTAGAGGCCTCGTATGGTGTTATTTGAGTACTATACTGGTAGTTGTTCCCGAAATTTAGTTGATAACCAATTCCATCTCCCGATTTGGGGGCATACCGGGTAATTTCTTAGGGAGTATATCTGAGAAGGCTATCACTACTGGTATGTCCTTTATCTCCTTTGGTCACGTACTGGTCAATGTAGGATGAGATTGTTTTGGTGGACTTCTGATTCGATATATTGTATAGCAGCATAAAATTTTAACAGCCGTTCTCTGTTTTAGGGGTGCCTTCACATGGTGTACTACTGCCCGCTATGCTGAACAATATACTAAATCTTAGAAGCAGGATCCAGCTCAATTGCCGATCTCTAATGGAATTAGGCGATCTCCAATATAATCTCGATCATAGCAATAGATTGATCATGTGCATCAGTTTGCACCATCCTCATAAATTCATCTCGCCCAAGTCTACACCAATTTCTATTTGTCTTCCAAGCGAAATCATTTGCTAAAATTTTCCGTGGCAAAATCAAATATCATAGCCTCATTTTAAATTGCAATGGAACCTTTGGCTAAAATTCCCCAATTTCTATCATGTTATCATTTCTAAGATCAGTACGTCAAGCATTCATATTAAAATCACACTCTCCCCAATCAATCTATTACCTCCGTTGATCCACCATACCATTGTTCACATTAGTCAACCAACGACTGTAGATTAATCAATCACTACTATTCAATTAACTCTACCAATTTTATCAATTCATTATAATTCAACCAATACATCGGCATTCCAATCATAACTACCGATAGTTATCCAACTCCATTCCTTATTCATCACCTATCAAGATCCGATTGCTCGTATTAGATTTCCAACAATAACTACTAATATATCTGGATCCAAATTCATTGTGCAATCATATCCCAAAAATCCAATATGACCTAATCGTCCAATTAGTTTAACAAAGTTTACCCATATATCATAATTCAACCGATTCACCGAAAATTAACATCATGCACTGTTATGAACATCCAACATTTTCGTATTTCAATCATCACCTTTACGGGATCAATTCTCAATACTAATTTACCAACAATTACTAAAATCTATTTGAATCCACCAAGATGTATTCTATCATCCAACCAAGATTTATCTTCATATCCCCACAAAGATATACTTCTTTAATCCAACAATAACACATTCTAATATTGAACAATTGCATTTCTATCATCCACAATAATAAATTTTTACTAATCCGAACACGATGTAATCTCATGATCCAACAATGAAGAAATTCAATAATCCAATTCCTCAATTATATAATCCCACAATCCAATCTTCAATAAAAAATCTATGTCCATAATTCAATATCCCTGATTCCAATAATCCAACAAATGTATTCCTAAAATCCCGTAGCCAACATTTAGTTCTACATCCAACAATAATCCAATATTCACTAATCAAGCATTTCTAATAATCGTACATTCCTCAATTCAATATCGACAACAATTTATTTCTAGAATTCGACATTCATTCATCCAATACCCAATAATCCAATAGTAATATATGGTTATGATCCAATCATCCAGTATCCAACAATTATCTAATTCTATGATCCCCTATCCAACAATTCATTACTCCAGTATCCAACCAATAATTTAATTGTATAATCTAATATCCCCAAACAATGTGTTTCTAGCAATCCAATATCCAATAATTTTGTAATCCCTTAATCCGATATTCAACAATCGTGCTATCCTCCGTCAGGTGGCGTCCTATACACTGTGCACATCTATGGATATAGCAACAGGCTACTGCTGGGCTATGAGTCTCTCAAAGAATGGGTTAAAGATTCTCGGCCCGGGTAGTCCATATCGGGGTGGTGGTTGTTGTGGCATGCTTGGACCAGGTTCATGGGTAGGTGGTGGATGGTATGTGGTGGTCCTTAAGCCTTGGCCTGAGGTAATGGCAGATGTGGTTCCTGAATACTGGGGGTGTTTCAATTATTTGCCTCGGTGGCTCTCGGTATAACAGTAGTTCTGGATTGATCAGGGGTTGGCCCGATGAGATCTATTCCTGGGTTTCTTGTTGCTTCATCCTATGGTAATAGATCCCATCTTAGTCTCAATCCTTGTTCCTCATTTCCTTGATCTTTCATCCTTACTCGCATAGGAAATCTCCAAATGAACGTTATCACTGTCATTCCTGCTACTCGATCCATGATCATTGCTAGGAAAGAGGATTAAATACTTTACAGTGATTGCTGGGGACAAAAAGGAGGAATCATTCCCTTTGCTGATGTTTATCTTGACTTTAGTGGCTTTGCTGCCGGGAAAGGAATTTATTTTTCTCAAAAGGTGGGAGTATTTTGCGAACTGCCTGACTTGACTTGGGTTGAATAGATACAACCGTACATTGGATGTACTGCCTACAATTGGAACACGTCCACGAGTTGAGCCACTTTCTATGGTGTTTTTACCATAGTGCTCCTATAGGCCGAATGTAAAATTTCTTAGGAAGTAAAGGTCTCTCTTGGAAAGAAGGGAGTAGTAGTACCAACAATATTTGCAGATTCTTGTTTGGAAGAGATCAATGGTTGCACTCCTAGAATGCCACTGGTTGATGCCAATTTGTCCTCTGGTATTGCCTTACTCTCAACAGGACAAATGGAGTTGAAGGTTGTGTCTATCCAGGTATGTTGTAAGTACCACAATATTCTGGTTGCTAGGTGGATATTGGAAAATTTGGCAGTACAAGGTGTGTGAGGAGGGCGTCGGAGGTAGGGTCCTTTCTTTATTGCTTTGCTTTGTGGTGTAAGATAATTGGAATAATCTCGGACAACCGACCCTAGCCGATTATCTAGGAGAAGTTGGGGCTCTTGTTGAAAATAAGATTTGTGATAAACTCTCATCCTCCACTTCATGGCTCGAAGCTCTGAATTCTCTCCTTTGAGAATCATGTACATATACTGAGATGTGTGCTTCCATATATAAACTTCTACGAGTTCAGTTGGTGGAGAACCTGTATCACGCACATTTGTGGTGCAAGGATATCATTTCCCAAGGCGCCCTTCATCATCTGGATTTGCGGGTGTTGACAATTTGTCGAGAAGGTCTTGAGGCTTCAAAACCCTTTTGCAAAAGACCATGGAGCGCTCTGCTCTTTACCGCAAAGACCATGAATCCTCGAATGTATGATCTCTATTAGGCGTTCCGCTTCATCTCTATGAAATTGATTCTCGGTGATGATCTTCTCCATGTCAGCAAGTCCACTGCCATCACTTCGATTTCTGCAAACACTTTCCATTCTGCGGGGGAAGGGTTAAGAAATGGGTTGAGTCATTTGTTGTACTCATAACCTTTTAATTGTGAGTTCTTACATTGGTTATGCAATTTCTTACTTCTTGCAGTGATACGTGGTAGGAAGGGTATCATATTTATCCGCGAGAGGCTAACCCGAGGGTGAGTTGTTATGCCATACACAGTAAGCAAATAACACCAAGAAACAAAGAGATGCAAAAAGATCCAAATCCTATACTACCTGAGCTTATCGTGCTCAGTCACGCTCGAGATCCCGTTCTCGAGACCGCCCAAATCCACAGGTTTGGGACTGCTCAGAGCTTGCCTCTGAGTGCGAACCTACATCTATCCTGGATCCACGCGCCCAGGCACGCTCGAGATCTGGCTCGAGTCCACCCAAATCATATATTTGGGATCGCTCGAGGCTCATTCTCGAGCACGCCGAGGACTTCGCTCTGGTGCGCCCGAGCTACACGCTTTCGGGTGACACGGACCACTCGTCGGAAATCGATATCTGTAAATGAGAAAAGTCACATTTTCTTACATCGTCAGCCTTTATATGCTCTCTTTAAGTACAATTACTTTCTTTTTGGAAGGTGGCGAGATTCATTTGGTGATCTGAGGGAATAGAGAAGGTGTCCTATGGGTATGGTCTACACTTATCCAAAACTGGAGAGTGAGTCCATGCCAGAATTCTACTCCATGCCTCTAGTCCAGGCACTATGATCTAAATCTTATATTGATACACCCATGCTAACATTTCGAATGACCTATCCTATGTTGAATGGCTAGCCTGACTGATCATTAACAGGAAATAACAGCATGGATCCTACAACGAGGCACACGATTCTCGAACAAAAGACTGGACCTAAACCTCCTGCAAAGAAATGGTTCTACGTTAGCAGGCTGTCACTTTAAGAAAAAGGTAAGCTTTTTAACATAATAATTTTGAAAGAGATTGGAAATAGAAATTGATGTGGAGGCACGGGTTACTAGAGTACTTACTGCCATATAGCAAGCGAGAAGGTATACTTATGTCCTGCGACAGTTTCTATTTTATTAGCGTGGCCCGAACCTATTGCTCTGATACCATCTGTGACGCCCCGTGTCATTACCCCAGGGGTAATCACACTTAGGCACACGGATTACTATTCGTCTGCTCGGTAGAACACCGCTCCGACGAATAGCAAGCCATTATCAGAGTACGCAGCAGAACAACAAGATGGAAACTGTTCTTTATTACAACAGTTAACCACACAAAGCTACGGTTTTATATTACACATAATTATTACAAATACCAAAATAAGACCAAGTCCTCCTCTTGCCTGCCACGCCTAAGGTGTCCCCTAGTCGTCCCAAGCGCCAAATAAGGCGTCGCCGCATCTGCTCCTCATTGCCGTGGTCCAAGTCTCCTGCGGTCTCATCTGCACCTGCACCTCCCTTGTCCCACTCGGGATAAATCCCAGCCGGACTAGGATCTACAAAGGAGAATACTAGCAAGGTTGAGTACAGAGTACTCAGCAAGCATTAGATAGCAACATATGCACTGTATGACTCATCTCTGTCTGTTATCACATTTTCTATCTCATCTCATTCTGAAAATAAATCATTAAAACAATGGTGGCAAATTTTATACTGAAAATACTACTTGTCACTCGGAGAGAAGAAAGACCCCTGGTGGTTCCCGTAGACTCCAATCCAGGAGACTGACATGAATTCATGATTTGTATAGCACTGCGCAGGCTTGTACCACTTTACCCACAGCTATTCTGAACCCTAAGATGAACCAGGTCCATCGCATTTCCTTTGATGCGACTTGAGTTCGAATACGAGCGTTTTCGAGTTACGTGATTAATTTTTCCACCCATTACGTTCCGTCGGTGCCGAACGAATCTTCACACCGAGTTCTGGTAATGTTAGTTGGGCCGGACGCACCTTCACCCAACACCCCCTTAGCGCATATAGCGCCTGCCCCCAATCTGGGGTTTCTCAAACACACTCACACCTATAACATACCCATGTGGAAAGCATAATCACGTAACAAGGTAGCATTTTACGCGTAAAGCGGAAAATGGTTGTAGCGATTCTGACATCCGACCGAGTAAGAGTTTTGTTGGTCCTTATATTATAACCATATGTAAAGGGGTCCCACCTCTTACCACATCATCATTATCATCATTTTCTCATTTTCTTCCCCTGCCCTGGGTCCCCTTTACCAGCCATATCATAATATTATCACATTTCTTTTCATCATTCTCATTCTTTCCGTTATCATCTCAATCATTTGATTTGGATTTTTAGAAACCATTTTGGATGCAATACGTATGATACAGCAATATACAGTT
Source organism: Hsuehochloa calcarea (assembly GCA_036346395.1). Lineage (NCBI taxonomy): Eukaryota > Viridiplantae > Streptophyta > Magnoliopsida > Poales > Poaceae > Hsuehochloa > Hsuehochloa calcarea. The sequence goes on along the minus strand of CM070597.1, from coordinate 45,138,331 downwards.
TACATTTAAAATAGCTATATTGATGTTCAAGAGGATCGCTTGCCTTCAGAATTGCAGAAAATATCGTCGTCGACGAAATCTATACCAACTACACCTGCAGGCGTCGGCTCATCTGCTGCAATTATACGACGGCGAGAATAATAAATAATTAAGCAAATACTTAGTGGTTTTATGTGATATTATGCGAATAAACTGCTAATGCAACTCCTATTGGTTAGCGAATTTAATTTTACAAATATTTTCAAAACCCGACTCAGTTAGTAATTCTCACTAAAATCCTATTTTTATTACTCTCCTAACCCTAATCTCCAACATTTAATCCTAATCACCCAATCCTCTTAATTAACTACCCCTAAATGCAATACAAATCTCAATTTAAACCTTTCCTAATCTACCAAAACCCTAACCCTAATCACCCTCCTAATTACCTAACTACCCCCTTTTCTATTCCTAACCCTACTCTCTCCCCATCTCTCTCCCTACCTCTCTCCTCCTTACCACTCGGCCGACACTCTACTCTCCTCTCCCCTCAGCCGCTCTAACTCTCGCTCTCCCTCTCGCGCACTCCTTTGCGTCGCCGCCGGTTCCTCGGCTCTGCTGGCCGCCGCTCCTCCGCGCCCGCCCGCCCTTGGCTTGGCTCCTCCCTCGGCTCCCGCCCGGCTCATTGTTCTCCTTCCCTCGGCGCCCTGCGCCTCAGTGCCGCCTCCTCTTCCTTCTACCTCCGTCGCCCGCCCCAGATCTCTCTCTCCCTCTCGGCTAGCTCCTCTGGCCTTGTTGCGCCCTAGCGCCACCGCTACCGAGTTCTCCTCCCCTCGGCTCCCTCCGCTCCGGCTCCTAGCGCCACCTTCTTCTTCACTGGCGCGGCGAAGGCCAGCCTTGCTCCCGGTTCGATTTCCCTCTACTCGCTCGGATCGGGTGTGCTCGGCCGGTGCTTGGCCTCCGCTCCGGTCCTCTCCCCGGTGCCCTAAGCCCACTCCGGCTCGGCACACTCTTGGATTGGTTCACCCGTTCTAGTTTGAATTCGATTATGTTGATTTTTAGCAGATCTAGTTGAATCCATTACTAATGCTAGTGATGATTACGCATGTATGATCATGGTGATGGATTTGGGGTGAGGAAGCTCTGGGGATGAATGGCTCTACCGCTAAGCGAAAATGGAGGGTGGCGGCGGTTGCTCTTGAAGTAAGCCCTCATCCGATCTCCTCTCTACTCCACCTAGTGCTCTGTGATGAAAACCGATAGATGATGATGAGCGATCCGGTGGTATGTGGAAATGATGTGCATCTGTGTGAATGATTTGGATGAGTGTAATGCATCTTGATGTGCCTGGGTTACCTCTTGATGAATGCAGGTTGAGAGCGGAGGGTGGCGGTCTTGGTCTTGGGTGGTGCTCCCTCTTCTTCTCTGGCTCCTCGATTCCATGGATGTGGTTCTTGGCCCTGGTGGTTCTCCCTCTGGTGCCAACTTTGACACCCTTGGCCTTGTGGTCTTGTCATCTTGCCCTCCTCCTTCTTTGGATGGATGGGGATTTGGAGGTCGTGAGTTTACTTGAGCTTTTGCTCCTGCCTTGCTCTTAGCGGTGGGGTGCGACCTTGTGTTCGGCTTTGTGTGGGGATGCATCTCATTGGGAGGTCTTGGCCTTGTGTTTTGGCTTTGCATTGCTTTGGTTTGAGGGCTTGTCTGAGTTTGGTTTGTCTGGCTCTGGGGGCTTGTCTTTGGCTGAAGGGGTGCACTTGGTGGGAGTGAACTGTCGCTGCCTTGCTGGGTGGTTAATGACCACTATGCCCTTGTGCTCATCTGAATGGCCGCAAGATATTTTTGGCCGAGGACAAGTGGGTCAATTGACGGCAAATCACTATGTGAGGAATTTTCTGCGATCGAGGCAATCGATATTCGTAGGTGTTGGATTGAAAATGCCGAATGATGAAACCTACGGAAATAAGGCGGCGCCGATTACTTGGGTTGGTCTAGGTATCGCGGTATCCAGTGCCGACTAGTGCAGGTTAGCCTAGGTGACTTGAGAACCAAGATGCCGGCTAACCTAGGTTGGTTTGGGTAGTCTCGATACTCAAGGTGCCGGCTAATCTAGGTCGATCTGGGAACCGCGATGATTCCTACTGTATTCTGACGGCAAACTACTTTATTCTAACTCTATTCTATAGTTTTTGAACTGCTAATGGTCTTGTGGTTGATTGGCGGACAATGGAGCTGGAAATGGTATTTCGGATTGAGTCGAGGAAGACGGTTTGACTGGACGGCGATGAACGAACCATGCTTCAAGGAAGACTTCAGCGATATGCAATGCAATACAAGATTTTAATTTAATCTTTTTGTAATATATTCAAAGTTGTAAAACATGATCTGTTCTGATGTAATAAATTCTTGTATTACTTAATTCAGAAATTTTTTTATTTACTGCTAACCAGCTATTAATGTTAATTAGATTAGTCTGATTTTCCGGGTTCTCACACTACGTGACGGTTTGGTTGTTGGTGAGGGTTATATGATTCCAAAGCTAAGTCATGGTGATGCAAACGAGATCGGAACTAGGTTAGGAGAACTGAGGTCCAGAACGATCAAGGTGCTGTTGGAAGATGGCCGAGGATACCAGGGTGATTACAAGTCGAGAAGACGAGGAACCGGAGCGGGAGCTACCGGTGATGCACATGACAGACACCTGCAAGGTGGACCGGGATTAAGCTCATGGAGGAGTTGGTGCACCAAGTGACTTAGCCCCGTTTGCAAGCAAGGATGATTCGGTTGAATACAAATGGGCAAAGAAAAAAGGTACATGGTAACATAAACACACTGCAACTTCACTTACACACAACGTAGAGTTCTGACTCCACACCGCATAGAGCCTCGATGCAGTTTTATTCAAGGGTCTGTCTATACATAATTTAACTATTTTCTTTGTACAAAACTGTCACATTCTGAAAGTTTAATTACAACTCTACTATACATAAATTACAGTAAAATATATAAATTAAAGTAATATATTTATATAATTTTTATTCTTGATCACTGTAATTATTCTTGAAAGTCTTAATAACTCATATTTTCATTACATGATTCAAAATCTCACATGTACTTTGAGAGGTTGAGCAAAAATAAAGATAAAAAAAATAAAGTTATATACCAACAAAATACATCAATGTGGTGAACCTGTTATGTTCTTCATATGTACTTTGAGAGGTTGAGCAAAAATAAATATAAAAAATAAAATTATATACCAACAAAATACGGTAATATAGTGAACCCGTTATGTTCTGAAGAAGAAATTATAATAAATTCGGACACAATTCATCGTATGGGAAAAAGTGCAAATCTCAAAATATATCGGACGAATGAAAATCCGACTATTATAAATTTTTTTCTTACAGAACATCAACAACACGAATCTTATAGCACATCTAACGAATAAAAAAATATCAAAAAATTATCAGGAGTTATATAATAATTCCCTTTATTCAACGAAAAAATCACATAAAACCGTTCATATATAGCAACGACAATACATAGGTGTATGCGCTTAATTATTTGGTTTAGTTGTAGAGAATGTCTATATAACTTCCGACAGTTTTTTAAAGATAAAACTATCACTTTTTTGTTCGTTAGACGTGTTATAAGATTCGTGTTATTGATGTGTTGTAAAAAAAATCATAACAGTCGAATTTTCATTTGTCTGATATGCTTTGAGATTTGTAATTTTTCCCATCTGATAAATTGGGTCTGAATTTATTATATTTTTTCTTCGGGATATAATGGGTTCAACACATTGCTGTATTTTGTTGGCATATAATTTTATTTTTTGTCTTTGTTTTTGCTCAACCTCTTAAAGTACATGTGAAAAACATAATATATTCATCACATTGCCGTATTTTGTTGGTATTTTTTATCTTTGTTTTTGCACAACCTCTCAAAGTACATATGAGATTTTAAATCATGTGATAAAAATATGAGTTATTAAGACTTTTAAGAATAATTACAGTGACCAAGAACAAAAATTACATAAATAATTTACTGTAATATATGTATAATAGAGTTGTAAATGAACTTTCAGAATATTACAGTTTTTTATAAAGAAAACAATTAAATTCTGTGTAGACAAACCCTTAATTGTATTTGTCCAGATTGACGACGAGGTACGCCCCGGTGGTCTTGAAGACGCCGGTGAGGGAGTCTTGGCCTTGGTCACCTCCACGCCAGGCAGCAGCTTGTACATCGACGCCACTTTCACGACGATCCCGCCGTTGGCCGTTGGCCGTCGGCTCCACCTTGATGTGCGACGTCGCTGTCTAGATCGCCATGTGCCGATGCCACCGCCCCTCGATAAGAGTCGACTCGCACTCGCACTTGTCCGCGTCCAGTGCATCAGATCCTCTTAATCCACCTTGAGTTTATAGGGGGTGTTAAGAGTGTTGAACATTCTCTCTCCCCCTCTCTAGCCCATGAGGCCCATATAACAATGTCTATATATACCTCTCAATAAATGAATAAGCTTCACAGTGTGAATAGCAAAACCCTAGTCTCACCTTTTTCTAACACTATGGCCATATTTTTTTTTCTTCAGAAAACCATATGGTTCTTTATGGATCCTCTTATGCATTTTGATTGATATCAAGGAAAGGCAATTTGTGCATCAAAAGGAACTCTTTTTTGTGCATCAAAAGGAACTCTTCTTTTCAAGAAGAAATGGAAATGTTACCTTGTCAATTTCTGGCAATATTCTTTCTCTTTTTGGATTCAACAACTTTAAGAGTTTTTGAAGACATCTTTCTAACGTACTCCCATGGTTTTCGAAAAGGGAGAAGAGTCACCCCCTTTTTTGCTCATGTTCCAAAATTGGGAAAGGTTGATAGACTCATTCAAGCAGATATAGTAGGAAAATGGACTTTCTATTTTGCATTTCCAGATGAAAAAAACCAGACAATGGGTATTAGAAGGTGGACCCTTGGCACATTTCTAGCTAACCGCAGAAACTCTTGTTTGAATGCCCCTTCATGAGATCGGCCTTATCTTATTCAATTTTGAGTTGACTCCTTCTCAACAGGGCATGATAGTGGTACTAACCCATTCAAAGATCGTTTATTCCGCAACCACACCTTTATGCAATGGCGATGCCGAAGAACATAAGCGGTTGTTTAAAGCAGTGGCGGCGCATCCGCCTCTACTCTATCCATCATCAGAGTCTTTCCATGTTTGTTCAATATCATTTATATGTCATATGTCAAGGGCTAGATATACCGTAGCCGATTATATACCCTGCGTAGGGCGAAGTTTGTCCCAGTTGGTAGTCACTCCTTCATGTAGCTGAACGGCATAGCCGGAGGAAGCATATATTCATGCCACGAGATATATTCTAATCACGCACGCTTAATTGGCTATGTCTCAGTTAATGACACGACATAATTAGTAGCATGGTTATTAAGTCAACTCGACTAGGCGAGATATATTCTAATCACGCACGCTTACTTGGTTATGTCTTAGTTAATGACACGGCATAACGAGTAGCATGGTTATTAAGTCATCGACTAGTTCGTCGATTTCCCTGTCGATTAGTGAGGGAGGGAGCAGTGAGGGAAGGAGTGAGAGGGTGCAGGGCTCACGTAAATCATCATTATTCCTTTTAAAAAAAAATTTAAGCTATAGATGTACTTTTCCTTTACTGCAATATAAGGAGTGTATATATACTGTCATATGAACAGGGCTTTTCGACTAATCGGTAAATCAGTTACTAGAAGCGTAGCGTCGATTCACCGACTTAATAAGCTTTGTTTCGGCACTGTCGGTCAGGTAATTAAGCTTTGTTTAAGGCCGGGACCGAAAGCACGCCAGAAAGTAGTGCCGTCCTAATCTCTCTGTCTGGTGAGTGCCGAAAGTGAGCTAGAAGCAGAACATATACACGTACACATGCTCAAATATCAATTCAGTGTCACTTGTCCGAAACAGTGATGCCAAAAATAATTTTCAACGGCATATTCAAAAGTGACATTCGTTCCAGTCAAACTTGCATAAGCAAGCAAAAGGCATTATCTCGGCTCACAAACTTCCAAAACAGAGTACTTTTATTCCCGTGCACAACCATGAGGTTATACATAACATAAGCGCCAAACAGCAACAGCAATAAAACCAAGCTTTCCTTAAAAAAAACAAAAACACACACTGCTCGTTGCTCTCTCGTCCCGGCATCACACAGCACTTAGTGCTTAGAGCAGATTTATTTCGATAAAAAAAAACGCAAAAGATCTTTTATATATATCGGGGCATCACATGTATGATCCCGCTCGATCGATTTAGTTGTAGGCGCCCGGGTTGGCGACGAGGTACGCCTCGGCGGTCTTGAAGATGGCGGTGACTGACTCCTTGGCCTTGGTGATCTCGTCATTCACCTCCACGCCCGGCAGAAGCTTGTACGTCGAGTCCACCTTCACGACGCTCCCGCCGTTGGCCGCCGGCTCCACCTTGATATGCGACGTCGCCGTCTCGATCGCCGTGCCGATCCCGCCGCCGTCGATGAGCGTCGACTTGCACTCGCACTTGTCCGCGTCCAGGAACTCCAGGCGCTCCTTCATGTAGCTGAACGGCATGGCTGCAAGATCAACAAACACATGTTGTATATGTACTGTGCCAGTTACTGTTTGCCCGATGGGATCACTACGTATGTACTGTGCTATGTATGCGGTACGTACCTGAGGTGAAGTTGAACTGCCTGACGCTGCCGACGTTGCCCTCGCCCTCGACGGGGTGCGCGCTGGCGACGATGTGGGAGGCGAGCTTGGGGGCGAGGGTGTGCCAGTCCATGACGGCGGCGCGGAACAGGCGCGGCGCGGCGACCGGCGACTCGATCTCGTGGGTCCAGCTGTTGGTGGAGGCCATTGCTACAAGCCTAGAATGATCAACCGAACGTGCGCAAATGCTACTAGCTTAGTGTAGTGCTATGCTACCGCAAGTACTTGCTGCTGCTGCTGCTGCTGCTTGTGTTACCGTGAGAGTGGCAGTGAGAGCTATAAATAGGTGGCTCGAGAGGCGGGGTTGGTGGGAGTTGGCCGGATGGGGTCCGGTGAGTGGTGACCGGTGAGGCTGAGACGCCGCGGCAGTCGTCGGGTTTTTCCAAATTAGGTGGCACTGTCGGTCGGGTAATTAAGCTTTGTTTAAGGCCGGGGCCGAAAACACGCCAGAAAGTATGCACTTTTGTCAATGTTTAGTTGAAGGCGAAGAACGCGCTGTCGAATTGGCACCACGGTCCGCGTAGGCAAATTGATTGATCGAGAATAGGAAAGGAGGAGAACGATGGTCGTCTAGATCAAAAGCAAGGCGTTGTTTGAACCAGAAACAAGCTGAAGGGATCGGTAGCATAGCTTAGCAGTCTAGCACATAGATTCAGAAATTACGCAAAGTAATTTTTTTTTTCTCTTCTTGCTTGTGAACCTTTGGTTCGTCAGAAAACTACTTCCTGCAAATATCTCCAGGGAGATCATTAGCTGGGGCCGTTTTGTCTTTTTTGCCGACGCAATTTATAAAGCACAGGCCGAAATCGGTAAAATCAAGGGGCGTCACTTGAATGCAATGTTCGTATGAATATCTCCTAGCAGCGGTGCATCCTACGTGCACAGCTGCTAAGTTGCAGATGCCTGCACTTATCTTACACCGGAAGACTGGGATAATTAATAGTTGACCTGGTTCACTTCATAAACCACGGAATACAAGCTTTAGATCAGTCTTAACGCCGTGGCGTAAGAAAAGGTCGAGGTAGAGGAGAAAAATTTGAGTCCCTTTCAGATGCTAGTACCTCCTTTTGTCAAAATTCTGTGCAACCTTTCAGCGTTGCCTAGTTTTTACAAACTTGACTGGATAATCAAGTTTGAAAATAAAATAATACATCACAAGAATACTGAATGCTACGGGTAATGTTTCTATTCAGCATCATCCTCACTATTTTGAGACGAATCTGCATCTTCACCATACACCATTTCATCAATTTCTTCATATTCCTCCTCTTCCTCAGACTGAGCAGCAGCTGCATCTTGCATCTCCTCTGACGGTGTCTCAGATACATTATTTGCATCCTTGTCGACCTGACCAAAGTGAAATCAACACATGATCATTTATTCAATCATATATGAAGTATTAAGATTGTTGACTTATTTTTCAGTGTTATAAATGGATGAAAACCTGAGCCATTATCAACCGAAGGCGGCCAGAAAGCTTCGATAAATCTTCAGTTGCTGTGTATCTTTCTGCACACATCTGCAAATGAAAGATTGATTTTATTTCTACTTTTTGAATTTTTTTATTCTGCTTATTTGTGATGCTTGGAGATTGGTTTGTAGGCTCGTAGTTGTAGTCCAACCTTGCCAAGTACTACTGACCAAAATTTGGTTGTGTTGATCACATTGGGCCAGTGCTAGGTTTGTGCTAAACTAGTGTCATACCAACTTACCTCAGGTCATATTTTGGCCAATTCACGGCCAAACATCCAATAGTCAAATTGACCCTCCCAGATTTAGCATGCCAGAATTTGGCCAGCATTGGTAAGGCGACTCAGCGCTCAAATCAAACGTGAAACATACAATAAAGATAATTCATAATGTTCCATGAAGTTAAAGTGAGGCACTCTTGCATTTGTCACCAATAATAGATTAGGGAGCAAAACAGAAGTAAAAAAAGTTGCTAGCCACTAGTACTGTATAGCATGCCATCTCCAAAATCTATCTACACCGCATGGTCGTTCCTTTAACCCCTTAACTCTATATGCTTATTTGCTCAATAAAGAGAAGTGACTGTATCATTGGCTGCTAACAAGTGCCAATACAACACCATTATTTGAGCTGCCAAGAGGTCTCTCTAATGAGAATCCATCTTCCAATGACAACTTGGGAGCTCACAATCTGAGCCATCCAATCAGCGTAGGGAGGATATCATCAGCTCGGTCATGGAAAAATAACAACATTAGCATTCTGTGTTGCAGATATGACAAAATAGCTCCTCTCCACACTGATCAAGCGGCTCAGATCGCGAGTTCAAAAGTTGTCACAGAAGGTGAACTCTCACCAACATTGTTATATCTTTATCAAAGAGGTTGCTGTGAAAATACAATAACAGCTAATTCAGGAACCTGACCATACTCATACAACTACAAGCAAAGCATTTATGACCACCTTCTGAACATGATGTGGTGGCCAATGCATATTTACTACGTTACTAACACTCTGCTATCTTTTTGTATGACCAAGTGAAGTTTGTTACCGACCTACACTGCTTGCATTGGTGGTCTTTAAGCTCAGAATATGTGATCCACATTCTGCAATCTGCAGTCATCTAATATCAATCAGATAACCTAGACGACCAGTCGCTAATAGCTCAAACCCTCTCCATTACAACATAATGCCATGACATCAATAACAATACTATAATATGTTTCAAATAATCTGCGACGCGTACAAGAGATACAAAGAGGTAAATCGATACATGCAACACGCTTCATCTAGTACTAGTAGCAAGAAATAATACCTTCTCAAGGTTGCTAATTATTTTTGTTGATTTCTCAGAGGGGATAAAACGACCATGAATGACTAATAGGCAATATATCCACCGTAAAACAAGCTCTGCGCTACCAGATCTGTTGAGAAACAAATAAGCAATCATACACTGCATGAAAATGCAAAGTGCTGAACAAAAATAGACAAAGAGTCATGAGCACCTTGTTTTCCATGCAGATACTAATTTCTCTAGAAGTTTGCAAGCATCTCCAGGCTTCAAAGATCTTAGATGTGCTCGAATCTGTTGAGCAACAGAACATACATCAGAATTGTAAGAACAACCCCCTTCTTATCAATGAATTAGCTTTAAATAGCTGCATGTACAGAGTAAACATGCAAACAACTATATGATGGGACTTTTAACTGAAATTCAGTTCTCACAAACCTTCTTGCTGGGTAAATTAGCGTAAACTTTTATGCTGTAGCTACCAAACAGATCAGATAAAATATTAGTGGGCATGCCAGGATGGCCCTCCGTGCTCTGATTGACTATAGTATCAATGACACCACACTGCCTCATCATGTCTTCGATGCATGCACTGTCATCTTCGATTCTTTGCACAGGAACTAAAAAGCAAAAGAGTTTTTGAGTGAAGTGGTTGAGCTGTTTAATAGAAAAATAACAAATACTGAAAACTAAATAAAAACAAGCATACATGTAAAATGTGGTAAAACCTGATTTTAAAAAATACGGTAAAACCTAAAATAAATGCTAGCAAAAACAACCTATAATTCATAGCCTTAGTTGCAACGTTATTGTGCATGGGAAACACCATGTTATACCTCTGCAGTTGATTGCTTATGCTTTCAAAATCTTGAGACAATGAACATATAGCTGCATTTGATCATTTATGAAATATATATAGAAAGAAGATACTATCAATACATAATTTACCTCTTTTCTCAATTAATCTTGTAGTGGTACCAAGGTCACTATGAATTGCTCGCTTAGTGTCATCACTGGGTTTTGTTACACCATGTTTCCTTTTCTTGTCCTGTGTATGGAGCTTTGGAAGAGGAAGGATGGCATCTTCTGCATTAGCCCGATCTAGAGCAGTGACAGTTCCTATAAGAAAACAACCAAGATACAGCCCAAGAGTAGCTACCGTTAATCTTTGAGCCTTCTGAAAAGAAGGCAGGGGAAGAAGAAAAACTAATGATTATGCAATAGATCTAACTTCAGTCAAATCTGATATGCAAACATTAAACCAGTTTGGAATGCAGGAATTTTCCAGGAAACAATATAATTCCCATGGGATTCATACAAAACTCCTGTGTTCTAAACAGGATTTAAATGTAGTTGGATCACTAGGATCTTCAGATGATCACTAACAAGTTAAATTTCCACCATAACTAATGAATACTAGTAGAATACCTTGCTTTTTAGCAGATTGACCTTTCTGAGGCATGGCGGGTTGAATCGTTGGTAAGAGAACTCCATCTTCAGATACACCCAAATTAATATCCTTACCATAACAAACCAAAAGTTTATCAAAAGATGGTTTCACTATGGATCCATAAGCCAGCAGCACATGTGCAGAATCAGGTCCATCTATTCCTTGAAGTTTTGCAGCAAATATCGTGAAGGCCTGCTTAGCTCTTGAAAGAGAGGACTCAGACAATGCAATCTTAGCAGGCTTCTTATTACGCAGATCATCCATGTTATTCCCAGACCAGAAATAGCAGACACCAATCTCGGAAATAGCCAACACATGTATTTCTCCTTCAGCAGCATTAGTGTCTGAACATTTACAGTCTACAAAAATTGCTGGGTGTTCCATAGAGAGTATACAGCTTGAGCTCTGAGTTTTACCACTGCCCAACTTCCAAATGGCAACATAGCGTTCCCCAACTCCAGATGACAGGACATATTGGCCATCATCACTAAAGACCATGCTCCTCACAGCCACCTTTTTTTTTGGTAGCCAATAGCAAAACGTAAGCATTTAGGGGGGGGGGGGGATAATACAAGCAGAATCATACACACTAGGTTAAGAAGAGGAAAACAGTAGGAGGGAAGACAAAACCAACTCACTGGATGCCCAGAGAATTTTTGAATCTTCTTGTTGTCAGAAGCATTAAAGGTCCTCAACTGGCCAGCTGCTGTTGCTAAAATCTTTCCATCTGATATAATCAAGTACAAGCTGCATTTCAATACATTGAACTAGGGTGGTAATGGGTTGGATATGGAGCAGATACAAGCAAACTATACGCATACGCATGTTTTATAACACATAAGATACATACATATTCAGATAGATATTAGCTCCTACAAGGATATTAGCAAGAAGTACACAGATAATTAAATACACATGTCAGCAAACAGCATATGTCTATACATAAATCTTATTAAGTAATGGATAAAGAATTAAAGATTAGAAGCTCCGAGTTTCATTAAAGAAAACATTTCAATACATCATATTTCAATGCAGATAGCGGGATATTCTTTATTGAATTCATGTGACTGATATAATCCTGTCACATTTCCATCTTTACCTCAATTAGAGCATTATCATTGTATTTTTAAAAAGAGAACCTCTCAAGAGGCACTTAGAGATTCTATACCATGATAGCCAGCAAATTTCGGGTGTCAACATGACAACCTGGATGAAAGATAGTTAATAAAGCTTATCTGTTAGTTGAATAAATAAAGGTGACTGCGAGCAGTCAACGATTGTTAGGGTCAGTCAGCGAAGTCAAATTGCAGTTGACAATTGTACTGGAGGCAAAACCATAGCTCCTGGTGTATCAATATAGGTAAACCAAATAAATGATGACACTGCTGCAAAACATCCGCAGTGCAAATGAAGAAGCAATACATGCATAATTTAGCAAGACAGACAGTCAGTGGAGCCAAAGTAGACGTAAACCAAGAAGTGTCATTTCACCAATGAGATACCTGATGACACCGCCAACGCAGATATTGCTTTTGAAGAAGATCTAAATTTCCCTACAACGGACCCATCTGAGGCATCGATCTTGCAGACCATGCCATCAGCACCCGCTGTGTACACGCTTCGCCCATGCTTTGAGTACGCTACAGCCGTCACGCCCCTGAACACATCAAACAAGCACTCCAATGTAATTGAACGCATTTGAGCCCAAGCTTGCAGAGATTAACCATAACATGGAAATACTAAACAGGGTCAAATATGAAGATTTTGTACTAGATTATGGTTTCAACAAGTGAAGCCGGGAGTTTCCATGAAAAACACCAAACGTACCCAGGGTGGCAATCATTGACCCTCCACTTCCACTGCCCCGCGGCGACATCAAGTGCCAGGACATCACCACTGCCTGTCCCAAGCACGAGCAACGAATTCCCTGCCTTCCGCTTCTTCTGCTAGGCAAAAACACAATTACATGATGAGCACACACCAACACAACGCCAAGCAGTAACAGCTCAAAAATGGGGGTTTTCTGACCTTGCTCGAGAGCTGTACCCACTTCATGCAGGTGTAGTCCAGCGCGAGGTGGCCGCGTTTCGCCCCGGGGAGCGCGCTGGCCTCCACCGCCGGGATGTCGGCGAACTCCGTCTGCAAGTGGCCACGCACAGCGTCCCATACCTGCGATAGAGACAAAGTATCGAGTTAACCCATGGAAGCAGTAACCGAGCTGGTTCGGAGAGGATCGCCAGCGTCGGGTTCCATGCCTTGATGCGGCCGTCGCCGGAGGAGAGGGCAAGGAAGTCGGCAGCGGGGCTGAAGGAGGTGAGGAGGTCGCGGATGGGTGCGGCCGCGGGCGCCATGGCCCACGCGGAGCGGACGGTCGTCGCGGCGGCGGGAGCAAGGGTTTAGGCAGCAGTGCGGCGAGGGTTTGGGGGGAACTCCCGTTCGGGCGAGTAGTGGGAGCCGATTCACGGGCGCGCACCGCTTTTGCCCTTTTGGTCACTCGGGCCCGGCCGCCCCGGTCGGTTTCGTTTGTTTTGTACTTTGTAGTTCGCTTGAGACGCGGCCGATCCGAACCGAGAGGCGCTAGGGTTTTCCGCCCAAACCAACAACATCGCTTTGTTTCCCCTCCAACCCCACCTAAAAAGCACGCGTTTTGCCGCACCGCTCCCGCCTCCTCCCCCGATCCCTCGCCGCCGCCGGGGATGGAGTCCAACGCCGACAAGCTACGTGGTCTCCGCATCACCTCCCTGGATGAGGAAGACGACGAGCCCGAGCTCCCCCACCGACCCCCATCCGCCGTCGCCGCCGCGGACTATGAAGACGACGACGATGAGGAGGAAGAGGCGGAAGTGACGCTTGGTTTCTTGGAGAAGCCGAAGCGTCCAGGCCTCCTCCTCCGCCACCTCTTCCCCAGCAAGGCCGGCGGCATCCCGGTGCGTGCGATAGTACACGATCGTGTTAAACGCGATTCGTTAAATTTTGATACAACTCGACCAGGTACTGATGTGAGGTTTGTTTGAATTTTGTTCAGGCGTGGTTGGATCCCGTGAACTTGCCGTCGGGGAACTCCAGCTGCTGTGGCTTCTGCGGCGAGCCCCTGCAGTTCGTCCTCCAGGTGCTTACTTTGTGTCTATTAGCAGCTGTAGTTGGATGGCGACTTTGTTACAAATTATGTTGTATTATTTGTAGATTTATGCGTCAATCGATGACACTGCGGCAGCGTTTCACCGCACCCTGTTCATGTTCATGTGCCCGTCGATGGCGTGCTTGCTCCGGGACCAACACGAACAGTGGAAGCACAAACAAGGCAATCCTTGTAGAAGGTGAAGCAAGTATTATGGCTGTTGTGCTAGTGTTCAGAGCAGAGCTAATAATCTTTTTCCTGCTCTGATTTTAACTGCCGGTTTGGATTGCAGTGTGAAGGTCTTCCGGTGCCAGTTGCCTCGTAGTAATGCCTTTTACACAAGTGAACCTCCAAAGCACAATGACTCTGACAAGCCACTATGTGCGGGAGGTGTTTTCCTTTTCTTCTGTTTCATCACCCATTGGAGATTATTTCATTCTGATTGTGCCTTTTCCTGTGCTTAATAACTTTGTAATGCTACATTTCCTGCATTATGTAATTATTCTGGGGGGGGGGGGGGATGCACTTATATGCGCCAGATCTCTACCTCTTTATGTAGCTATTGCATAAGAATGTGGCTTTTCCACATGTACATGTGGGTACATGTACTATCACCACCATCAAATGTGCCTCAAGAGTCAAGATTGATGCAACCTTTCAAAATTCAAATCATCATCCCATCTTCTAATCATTGCAATAGCTAAGATAGTGCATGTACCCCCATATATATGTGTAGTTGCATTTCTCTATTGCATAAGTATATATTTGATATACGACTTACGAATTATTGGATCATATCTTCAAATTTCAATGTACTGAATTCTTGAAGTTATCATCTTGGTTGTTATGCTGGTGCACAACCTTTCTCCATATGTCAGCTACCTTGTTTTCTAAAGTCTTCTTTAGGAAACATTTATTTATCTGTTACTTTCTTCTTTTTCTAGAAAATCGTTGTACTATTGACGTGCTGACGGTTGGCAGTAAGATTGGTGTGGTTTGCTAGATGCTGGTTAATTTACTTCTGTGCTGGGCTTACATTTATAGACAACGATTGTCTTCTTCTGGCTGTCTAACTGTTTATGTTAATAGATGGCCATATTCCATGTAAATTGTATTGATTTTTTTTCAATTTCTTAATTATGGGTTTGCAGCTCCTGTCTGTCATTGGTGTGGTACATGGAAAGGCGATAAAATTTGTGGTAGCTGCAAGAAATCACGTTACTGTTCTGAGAAACATCAGGTATTCCTATGTCATTTTAACCCATCCTATTGGTCTCTTATCTCTATGCCCCTTGGGGCACCAAAGAGCATATTTTAGACGAACTACTCTTTGTCAGGCTATGCATTGGCGCTCTGGTCATAAGAATGATTGCCTACAGATAATCAGTTCTTCTGAAGCTTCAAGTTCTGTTCTGCCAGCTGTAGGAAAAGGTGATTGTATTTGAAAGGCTTAATGCTATTTAAGCTCGTAACCATTGAATCGTGTCTTATTTTTTACAATTTCCATCTATTTTCAGTTCCCGCTAACACTTCTTGGCCGGAATATGAGATAGCAATTGACTACGAAGGTGCTTTTGATTCTGATAGTTGTGATGAAAATAGCTCAAAGTCCTTGGTGATGCGAAGGCATGGTCAACCAGATGATATGATGCAGTCATGGATGGATCAATTTGAGGTTTTTGGCCTTACATTCTCTCTTATATGCTTGCTAATGTATCAATCAGTGTTTATTCACTGCTATTTTTATGTAGGCTGATGCTGACAACAAATGCTGGGCATCTTTTCAAGAGCGGATCTCAAGAGCACCAGAGCAAGTTTTGAGGTGAGATAGCATAATTTGTATGAATTTTGTTCTATGTTTAGAGATGTATTCATTTCCCTTTTCTTGGTTGGGAAAATAGTGGTAGTGTGAATGTTGTTTCCATCATTTTGTAATTGAACTTATTTGATTTCCCTTGCATGCCTATTCTAAAAAAACTATGTAATGGCCATATGAATAACTTGTCTAAATTGTGCAGATACTGTCGAGAATCAAATGCAAAACCTCTGTGGGCGTTATCAGCTGGGTGTCCATCAAATGCTGATATCCCGCCATGTAGCTACTGTAAAGGTCCACTGTGCTATGAATTTCAGGTTGGTCCTTTTTTTTGGGGGGGGGGGGGGGGGTATTCCATTTCTGAATATAGCGGTTATATCCAATATCCCGTAGCCACAAAAATAATAGACTCAAGTACCCATCATAGCAGTTATAGCCAATATCCCATATCCACACAAATGACTCCAAAATCCCAGTTTTTTTTCATGCCCAATATTTTGCTCATGTCTCTTTGCTATATAATTTTTTTGTCAGGCAGATACTCTGCATATCATTAGTCATCACTACCATCAAATTTAAAAACAGGACCCAAAAGTTAAATGATCACTAGCACCAGTGACTGTTAACCAGTTATGCTACTAGGCCAAGTTGTGGCAGTATATAGTTGATATGGTTTGTGTTTATCACTGGTTTTCTGCTCGTATCTTCCTGCTGGTAACTGTTGCCGAGCAGGAATTCGTACCCTGCTCAAAATAATGTTGAAAATGAAATTACTTATGCAGCCTTATGCTATGTATAGTATTTCCTTTCAACCCCCATCCGAGCAGTGTTGAAATAATTGGACCTATAGAACTATCAGATGTCTCCGCTTAGTCAGTGAAGCCCCACCAGCCCCACCACCCCCTGCATGCTTATTATTACCACACCCATTCTCTCTCTCTCTCTCTCTCTCTCTCTCACACACACACACACACACACACACACACACACTCATGTGCTTACATATCCTTCCCTGTATCTCCAGATAATGCCACAATTGCTTTATTACTTTGGTGTGAGAAATGAACCAGACTCTCTTGATTGGGCAACAATTGTTGTGTACACATGTCGAGGATCGTGTGATCAAAATGTTAGCTACAAGGATGAATTTGCATGGGTTCAGCTATACCCTACAACAATCTCAAGGCCATAATAATGTTTACATGCTCCATGGGGTAACCTCTGTCCTGTGCTGCAGGTTTGTAACTTTTCCTCTCTTTTTTTTCTGTTGTAGGCTAATATTGCAGTTTATTGCTAAAAGTGTTCCACTGTTCCTCAAGTCTGAATATATGGTTAATGCATGCAATCTGCTAATAAGAGAAAGTACACATGTTGATATGTTTCCTATGTTTTCTGAGGTATTCAGTGTCAAATGTGTGTTAGAAATACGAGTAATTTCAGTAATTGTTGTGCCTGTGATGAGTGGGAATAGGATGTTCCAAGCGGCGAGAACTTTCTGAGGCCCATTGTTTGCACCTATTGCCTGAACAACTGGAGTACCAATAGTTGTAGTAAAATTTAGAGATGTTTAAGTCAATTGCTGTTGATTCGAGACTTCTGCTGGTCTGTGTATTTGCGCTAATTGCTGAAATTTCACCGTTTGTTTATCATATGCATCTGCAATTTGCTTTGGGAAACAACTCTGCCTGGCAAATATGTTGGGTAGGCTCTTTTTAGTCGGTGCAAAATATAATACATGAAGTAGAATGTAGCCTGTGGTTGCATTAATCTGCACTTTGTTAATGCCTTCTAGTAACCTATACTCTTGTTTTACTAGGGAGTTGGGAGGGATCATCTGCTTGCATTTTGACTCGAAGACAGGTGTTCCAAGCCAGATAGATTTGTTTTTGCTACCCGAGATTTTCTAATGGGCAGTGGCTTCGATGTTTCCACGCCAATTGGTCGTGCAATGTTGAGCATGATGATTGCCCCGTGGTCCCAATGCTTGGTGCTCGCTGCATTGGCTTTGGTCTATTTTGCCACTAGGGCCCATTTAGGGCATTTGATGACAAATAGTTGCACTCCTTGTGGTCACCACTGTAGCCTGTTTAGTAGTATATCTTTATTTCGCTTAGTATCTTTGTTTTTTTTAATTTATAAAACGATCCTTGGACCTTAGTATGATTTTGGTTGTACGTTCGTATGGGGAAAATCCAATGTTTCAGTTTTCTTCGTTGATTAATATCCAGGGCTTGCATTCAGTGTCGACCTGTTATGCTCATATACATGTAAACATTGTCTTTTTTACCAGTTGAAATTTTGATGAGCCATTTGTCTTAATTGATTTCTGCAATGAAGACTTTCTGCCCTGCGTACCATCAGGGGAGCTCGCTGAATTGCTGCTGAAAATCTTTCGCACAAGGTACATCCAATATCCATGTGCTATTTTGTCGATTGGTGATGCCATTCACAACGCTGCCTTTTTTAAAACTTACACCGCGTTGGTTAGCTGCCTCATGGCTGCACGTCTTTCCTTGTTCGACCACTTGGGTACAAGACCATCGCTTGCACGGCACGACCCGGTTGGTGTGCATGGCCGGGTCAGGTTCGCTAGCCCATTGAAACGACACGACATGGCGATGTGCGGCTTCTTCTAGTTTACTGGAAAGTAAAAACGCGAGACCCAAAACGCCAACCCGACGTCTCGTCGTCGGCGGGAAGCGAGCCAGAACCAAAAGTCAAGTATCGAAGCGACGCGCCCATGTTTGCCGATTCTTCGGCCGGCGAGTTAAAAGGCAACGATACGACGCACGCAGGCCAACATTTGGCGAGCAGTCGAAGCACGGAAAGTATCAATCAGCTGGGAAGATCTGAGAGACTTGGATCCACTGGACACTAACCTTTTGTTTCTTTCCTTTTTCTCCCTCTCCATGTACTAATCCTGCGCCATGGCCGGCCGAAGGTGATAAACAAATGGACTTTGCTTTAGATACGTGCAAGTTTCTGGGCGGCACTGGCCCCCCTCTGTTGACGACGGCCCGTACTGGACGCTTACAATAATCGCCACTAATCAAGGGCCCATGTAGACCAACGCTGAAGAATCAGCTAGCAGATCCATCAGAAGCCCTCCCTGGGACAGATCGGATCTGCGTTACTGCGTACCACTGCAAAACCAGTTCTAGTGGTAATTAGTGCACTGTATAGAACTGGTCTGCTACTGCACATGAAGCCCCATATCGGAACAGGCCACCTACTTAGAAAGTAAGAATTCTACTGGAGCGCCCTAAAGAAGAAATTTCTGCGCTTGTAATTAAATCCGTAACTACGTCCACGTAACCATGTCATATGTACATACCTGAGGAAAAACTGGTCCAAGGTGATGTCACGTGATAGAAAATAGAGTTGTCGGCTCATTTGCCTGTTTTAGGAAGGAGTACCAAATCTAATTCGCTTGCATCTGAAATGATAAAAATAGTATCCCTATCGTGCTCTCCGTATGTAGCACCTTTCTTACTGTGCTCCTCGTGCGTAGCAACCCCCTATCATGCACCGGACCGAATCACCCCCTGCTGGGCACCACATGGCATACTACCATGGGTATGTATACTTCTGTTGCGAATGGAGAGCGCGGCAGGTGGCCTGCCGCCGACTATGACATGAAATATGGTAGGGGACACATGTCGTCTGTCTAACCTATCGTAATGTTATTTTTATTATTTCGATCATGGGGCCATTTGCTTTCCATTTAAAAAATAAGCTAGATGAGAGGGAGAAAACTCGTAGAAACTATAACGTGCGCCACTCACACCTACCCAAATGAAATGGCATAAGCAGTGGACTTTAGGAGTAAATTTGGCTTACATAGGCAAACCCTAAAATGTACTTTAATCTGATCTCTTAATCGCCATCGCCATCACCGTCACATTGAGCAAATCAAATAACAGGGAATGCTCCTCGACCGACAAGCCCAGCTATAAAGCTACGAGGCAAGTCTCCCTAGTGTATCGATGACAAGTGGGACCACAGTGATATATGGGCCCACACGTCAGGGGAGAAAGCAGAGAGGAAATTATCAGCGAAGTGGGAGCCGGAGGAGAGGAGATGACCCTGAGGGCATCTCTAATAGTTAGAGATAATATTATTTCTAACATATGCAACATCATTTTTAGAGATAACATCTTTAATATATAGTCTCTAGCACACTCTCTAATTTTTTTTTTTTTTGAAACGTGTTCACGTATCAATCAAAATAGATTAATATATTATGTTTTATTTTGCGTGTCCGATAGACTTTGCAGAAAGAGACAACATACGTTCTCTTTTTTTTTTACGTAAAATTTTGTTGATATGTTATACTTAAGAGATGATAGATAGTAAATGAACTATTAAAGATGTCCTGACAGGACACGGATTTAAATGTTGGAAATAGTCACCGTGTCATGTGCAGGTTGCAATCTTCCTGCGACGTCGCTGGCTACAACTGGCCGCCGCCACTGGTTAGTGATGGCACCTCTAGTTTTGACAGCGCGGGCTATCGGATTTGCTCTCGCCCTACGGGTCTTCATCACAAACGCGGTTTTACAACGGCACTCGCCTGTTCATGGGCTAACCTTCACTCTTTTCCCTTGTCAGGATGTATTAGTACAGTTCTTTCCCCCATATGGCTTCCTTGATATTGATATTTCATAAGTTAATTTCGTTGTGGTACTATCTACTATAGATTAAAAATGAACTAAGTTGCTATAAGTTCATCGGTGGCACCAATATATGGGATACTATACTTCAACTTCTAGCTCGATAGTTATGTAATATTTGTAGAATATAACTTGAGTTATGATATGAGTTAATGGAGGTATGTTAATATGTTAAAATATAGTAACAAATTCTCGAACAATTGTATAAGAAGTTTTTGAATTGTCATGGTGTTTTCCATTGCATGGGCTGGATAATTTGCCTTTGAAAATTTAAGTGCATCTGATGAAAAGCTACTTTTACATAATGTGCACATAAACATCCCACGTTCCCCTCGGCCCCACCGGCCATACACACTCATATCATTCCACGCACACGGCCGCATCAAACCAAACAAAGAAGGATTAAATTGAGCAGCCAATTAGTAATTAATTAATTACTCGTATTACCAGGCGGCGAGCGAGGCGACAAGGGGAAAGAAGTAGAAGCATCGCATCCCGTATCCGCGTCCTGCCCTTCCCTTCCCTTCCCTTCCCCTTCTTTACCTTCTTCCTCCCCAGCATCCGCGTCGGATTGATTCGATTTCGATTCCGTTCCTGACGTCTCTCCAGATTTCACCTTCCAATTCGCCTCCCGATCGATAGCTCCAGGCAGCCAGCGCAATCCGCTCCCTAAGGCGCCCCCAACGTGCGTGCTCGCGCACTCGCACCCTGTCTTGTTAATTCCCTTTCCCCTCCGCACTTCAAAACCTCCTCCTCCTCCTCCTCCTCTTCGTCCACTCCCCCGGCGCCGCATTGCTTGCCATCGCCGAGAATTTTCGAGTGATTTCTTCCCTGCATTTTGTTTTTGTTTTATTTGAGTTCGTTGCGAGGGGAGCTTGCTTGATCGGAGGGGCAGAGAGGAGGAATCAAGAAAATGTGGATGGCGGAGCGGGTGGTGGGGGAGCGGCGGATGCGACAGATCCAGCTGTTCGCGCGGAACGCCAAGCTCACCGCGCTCTGCCTCCTCCTCACCGTCGTCGTCCTCCGCGGCACCGTCGGGGCCGGCCGCTTCGGCACGCCACAGCAGGACCTCATCGAGCTCCGCCACCGCTTCATCTCCCACCCGCAGCGGGCGCTCGCCGAGCAACACGACGTCAGGTCCAGGGCCTCCTCTTCCGGGGCGGGGACGGCCGCCGACCGGGACGACGAGCCGGACCCGCCGCCGAGGTCGCTCAGGGACCCGCCCTACACGCTGGGCCCCAAGATCTCCGACTGGGACGAGCAGAGGGCCGCGTGGCACCGCCGCCACCCGGAGACCCCGCCCTTCCTCAACGACGTCAAGCCGCGGGTGTTGCTCGTCACGGGGTCCTCGCCCAAACCCTGCGAGAACCCCGTCGGCGACCACTACCTCCTCAAGTCCATCAAGAACAAGATGGACTACTGCCGCGTCCACGGCCTAGAGATATTTTACAACATGGCGCTGCTCGACGCCGAGATGGCCGGGTTCTGGGCCAAGCTGCCGCTCATCCGCGCACTGCTCCTGGCGCACCCGGAGGTCGAGTTCCTCTGGTGGATGGACTCCGACGCCATGTTCTCAGACATGGCATTCGAGCTGCCATGGGAGCGGTACGGGCCCTACAACCTCATCATGCATGGATGGGATGAGATGGTCTACGACGACAAGAACTGGATTGGGCTCAACACTGGCAGCTTCTTGCTCCGCAACTGCCAGTGGTCGCTTGATTTCCTCGATACGTGGGCACCGATGGGGCCAAAGGGCCCTGTCCGTATTGAGGCCGGGAAGGTGCTGACCAAGTTCTTGAAGGACCGGCCGGTCTTTGAAGCCGATGATCAGTCAGCTATGGTGTACATCCTTGCTACGCAGCGTGAGAAATGGGGTGATAAGGTGTACCTTGAGAATGGGTACTACCTCCATGGTTATTGGGGTATCTTGGTGGATAGGTATGAGGAGATGATTGAGAATTACCAGCCAGGGCTCGGGATCACCGGTGGCGCTGGTCACTCACTTTGTCGGGTGCAAGCCGTGTGGGAAGTTTGGGGATTACCCCGTTGAGCGGTGCCTCAAGCAGATGGACCGTGCTTTCAATTTTGGGGATAACCAGATCTTGCAAATGTATGGGTTTGCGCACAAGACTCTTGCGAGCAGGAGGGTGAAGAGGATCAGGAATGAGACTAGTAACCCACTTGAGGTGAAGGATGAGCTGGGGTTGCTCCACCCAGCATTCAAGGCCATGAAGACTACTACGTGATAATTAGAGTACAACTCCACTTGTTATTTTGTTTGTTTGTTCTGGATCCTCTTGGATCTAAATCTTAAAAGTGTTCTTTTTGTAGACTCACAGCAGAGTTTGGGTTGGGATAATGGGATGGATATCTATGTTGTAATGTGAGATGTTAGGAGAATGGTGTTATGTTTATTGTTGGCATAATTCATGTCTTGCACTTCTAGAAATTGAGTTAGTGAAGGAACTCAGTTAATTGGTCACTACTATATATTTATATAGAATTCCTATTCTTTCTTATTGGCTGAAACTGAATAGTTGGGATTTTCTTTTGTCATAAGTGTACAATTTGGTGCCCTCAAAGGTATTAGTCATGTGCATATTGTGTCTTCTTAAGCAGGATATGGTTGCCCTCTGAACCAATTATTTTGCTTTTTTTTTTGCATTGCTATTAGTGGTAGTTGGGTAGCAGGATATCCAGTTTTGTCATATATGAGACGGTCTGAATTCTCAAAAGTATACCTAGCTGGAAGCTACTTTCAGTTTATATTGTCCTGTTTTGTCCTACTTCTTCTTTATCCATTTCGATTTAATCATTGAAAAGGGCTTGACGCAATACATCAATTGGTCAATTTTCGTATATCTATTGCCAAATTGTGGGTTGATGTAAACCTGTTAGAGCTGGATGGTTCTAAATGTTAGTTGGCATCCAACCATTATGAAAATGTTGTATTATCAACTAATTGTTCTTTTACGCTGTCATCGCAAAGGCCCTGTTATGTTATGATTTCAGTTGCTAGCTTATGTGCAAATTCACTTCAGCGGCTTGTCGGTTTTGACAATGTTTCACGCTGTGTAATGTTAGTTACTGTTCTTTGGAAGGCAGTGATGTCGAGTTCTTGTTTTTGCACAGAAACGTCTTCTGCATCTACTGCCTAGTGAGGAGCAACAGCTTGATCACTACAGAGTTCATTGCTCTGTCAAATGAATCACTGCCGCTAAATAAGTGCAGCTGTGAAATAACTGGAGATCTGTATGATTCTTCAGAGGCTAACTCGTTCTCATTTTTTTGTTGTCAAAGAGCGTGATTCTGAACAAAGCTGTTCTTACAAACTTAACTTACCTCCTGAACATGCTGGGGAGCTCTCTAGAGTACATTGTAGTAGAGTTTCTTTCTGCATACTGAGACAGTGAGGGCTCGGTAGATTTTTGGCATGTGCTGTGTGCCTGTGTGAACACCCGCGCAGTCATGGATCTGGAAAATATGATTTTTCAGTATCCAATGTCCTCACATGGTCACTTCGAGTTAAATTACAAAATTCCTGATCCTGCAAAATCAATGATTTGCTTCTCTCTATGCTGTGGTAATTACTCCAATGAGTTCTCCTTTCTAGGCGGTCAACTATTATAGGTACCGGAATGGCAGTATTTTACATACCAAAGAAGCAAAAATGAATTGATTTGAGCAAGAGATTTTTCTTTTGTGCACTATGCGTGTGTAACCTCAATGCATCCAGGAGAAATATCCGAGCTTTCATGGCAGCTGTAAGGTATAAAAATGTGAAACGTGACAGCAACAGCGTAAAGCACAGTAAGGAGACGAACACAAGTGACATGACCACTTGGCAAGTGATATCAGGCGTCTTTGGGCTACAACAAGCAACGTTCATAATAATAAATGGTTCTGAATGGAATAACACCAAGAGGAACAAAAATAACAGCCAACAAAATATCAAGTTTCGCTTCCAAGACCTCCCGGTAGCTAGATAGTGAAAATTTTGTGTTCCAGATGTTGCTGGGTACTAATTGATATGGCTTCACCAGTACGAGATAACACAAAGGCTGCATCACTTCTCACTTGTACAGCTGCTTCAATCTTCTCGCAGCTTCAATGATGTTCTCTCGGTGGCCGAACGCGCTGACCCTCACAAAACCTTGACCGCCAGGCCCGAATCCACTGCCAGGGGTAGTAACCACATGTGCCTTCTCAAGGATCTCGGCAAAGACATCCCAAGAATTACGACCACCCACACATAGGGAGCATTCTTGGCACCATGGACATTGAATCCAAGTGATGTAAATGTGTCAACAATAATTTCAGTGTTCTCCTTGTAGAATCCGACATCGTCACGCATAGCCTACATGGGAACAAACAGAGATGAGAAGAAACATCACCAAAGAAAGAGACATATGCACATTTAAAACCCTGAAACCCTACCTCCAGACCCTCTGGAGAGAGGCAGCCTAAACCCCCAGCTTGAGAAATGTTTGATGCGCCATTGAAGCAAGTGCAGACTATGCGGTTGAAATCTTTAGCGACTGGATGTCCATCTGAGAAAAGGAGCTCCTTTGGAACCACAGTCCAACCCAGACAGACACCAGTAAATCCAGCATATTTAGAGAAAAATGCTGTCTCAATGGCAACCTACACATCGACAAATCACAATGACATAGGTCTAGTTTTAAGCACTTGGAAGAAAATAATGTGTTAATTGTCAGAGCACTGGCACCAAATGTTTTGGAGAGAAATATGATTGTAAGACACTTAAATTTTCCAAAAGGTGGTAGGAAGAAGTTAAATCTTGAAACATAGAGCCTACCTCCTTTGCTCCAGGAATTTCAAAGATAGATTTGTACTGTCATCTGATATGTACATGGCATAGCAGAATCATAGACTATTATGGAGCCATTGTCCTTCGCAAATTTGACTAATTGTGTTAGTTGGTCCCTAGATGCAGCAGCACCAGTAGGATTGTTGGGTGAACAAAAGAATATTATATCTGTTCGTGGGGCACTTGACAGATCAGGAAAAAAATAATTTTCAGGACTACATCTCATGTATTCGATATTTCCATACTTCTGAACATCCTGCTGATATAAGCCAGTTTGCTCCATAATAACACTTGAATCAACGTATGCCTGTTAAAATGGAAGATAGGTACTAATTTTCAGAAGACAAAAGTACAAAAGTAATAGTTTAGCTATAAGTTACAGTATGATAACAAAGACAAGTAGCATATCCCCATAAACATCAGTTAGGTTGGGAATAGGTAAGGGGGAAACAAGTGAGTGTTAACACCAATTGCAGAATTTTCTTGCAGGATATGATGGGTCTTGTCAGGTGATGAGCGCTGGGAGCGAAGGCTGAAGGGAAGAATCAATACAGAAGGATGAGGATTGCGTTAGGACGCCGTGGACAGGGGGAAGGATGGTGTGGATGAACAGTGCCCACGGGACCGTAAGGATGGCACAAAGGGGATTGGATAACTCCCAATCCTTTGTTGATTTTCATTGATAGTATATGCTGCGTATCTAAAGGAATACAAACTAACTGATTTGGAAGGTATTATCCTTTCCTAATGCAATACAAACCGACTTGAAAGGTATTATCCTTTCCTAATGCAATACAAACTTCCCTAATGTAGACTTTCTATATTAAATTTTTCTAATTGCAATTTCCTATCTTAATAAAAGAGGATTCCTAAACCGTCGCTAGGGCCCAAAGAGAGGGGAAGTGAACCGGTCAATCGGTGTGGGCAGAAGAAGTAGCAGAAGAATTTGCGATGGCTAAACCTGCGAAATGTAGAGTGGGCGTGTGCGGTAGTGCAAGGCCCAAAGAGAGGGGAAGTGAACCGGTCAATCGGTGTGGGCAGAAGAAGTAGCAGAAGAATCTGCGATGGTGCAAGTCCCAATCACAATTCACATCCTCCTCCAGCCTCCTCCACTACCGATCCGATCAGATTCAACACTTTTGACAAAATAGCATCAGCTTCTAGTCGAGCCGGCCGTTCCTTGTTCCTTTAATTGGTCAAGCCGGGTGGACGTACCGTGCTTAAAGAGAGAGGCGGCCTTTGGGAACAATCGATTGCCGCGTCTCTCACTCCAATTGCCCTGGGCCGTTCGATCCAAGACCCAAGAGAAATCAAGCCCGTCGTTACTACTGCATTGTCCCCTGCAAGTCCACAGCCTTCACCCGTTCCACAAAGCCAAGTTGCCGTTCTTCTTTTCTAGTCTTCCCCACCCGCCATCTCTGACTCCCCCTCCCTCCTGGCAGTCTCTCCGCCCCCCAGCTCCCCTCTCAACAGGAAGAGAAACTTCTTTCGCAGTAAAGAATCGAAATCACAATTTAATCGCGCCCATCTCCCCTCCTGAATCCGATCCTACCAACGCATGCAACTCCTCGTATAAGGCACAATCCAGAGGCAGCAGCGGTGGCCCTTTGCCAACAGGCAGGACAGAGAAGAGCTTGCATACCCGGGGGGAGATTTGTGTGCATCTTCACGCCATGGAGATGCGGATAAAGAGATGAGGCCGTGGATCTCAGGTTCGTGCTAACTCTTGGAATTTGCTCTATTATCTGTATTCGCTTAGTTTTCCTCCAATTCAACTCTGAATCTCTCATGGGCTAGCTAGTCAATTCTTATTACAGGTCGAGTTGAAGTTACTGTACATTAGCCATCTCCCTGCTTACATTTTTTTAGCAATGTTTATTGCTCTCTTTTAATCTTGCGGTTGGTCAATAAACCGATGCTAATTTAGTGAAACACTGCCATTATGGTTCGGGAGCCAAATGAAACTAGTGTAACCTCGACCGTTAACTTCATCATAGCTGTTTTTAGACAAATTAACGCTCTCCACATTTGGAGTAGCACAGGGCATGTCCCCGTACTTGTGTGCGATTTTTGGCATTCCGTAGAGCCGGGTACTTTCACTGTTGGATTCAGCTTTTCTTTTCTTTTCTTTTTAAAAAAGTTCTTTTCTCGCCACATTTTTTAAGGATTTGCACAGAACGTTTGGCTACGCACCACGCTGACAGTGATGCCCCATGGTTCGGTAAACAAGCATTAGTAAATTCAGCCGCCCTGCGCCGGTGGAAATCCTTGCGTAAGACATTTGCTAGGTAACATGGTTAACACCAAATCGTCTTCCTTTTAGTTACTTATTTCTATGCTTGCTTCCAAACAGATCAGAGTTACTTCTGCATAATACCAACTAAAGGAGAAGGATTTTAGACAGTAAGTTTAGGCAAAAGTTGCAACTTGCCATTGCACCAAGGTGACACACAAGGTTGGAAGCCCTGGATTCTTCTTGATGCGTTCAACTAGGTTCTCCGTTCTCCCTATAGTCTCTGGTACCTTCAGAGTTCGGAACACTGATGTCACTCCGCACAGTGTACCGCTTAGTTTCGACGTGCCACGATTCACCGTGGTCCTATAGACAGCAATGAAATGTCAATTTACTGAACTGCCTCCAACATTGTACGTTCTCAGTTAATGATAGTATATCCCTTCCAAGATCAATGCGCAGTAAAATGTCCTGGTTATGGTAGATGCAGCCTCAAAGATGTTACCGATCAAATATCCGGTGATGGAATTAGTACACGGGACCAGTGAATTTTAGGGGTGCCAATCGGATACGAATGATCCGTTTTATTCAACTACCGTAGTCGATAGGATACGAATATAGTTTAATTTTTTTTATCTGATTAACAATTTCTCTCCTATTTGTATTAGCGTTCGTATTCTCATAAAAAATATGAATATGAATATGGTATGAACTTTTGTCATCTGAAATGTTATTATTGGACAGTTCGTGTTAGATCTAAATAACGAGTTGTATTAGAGTTGGACTCTATTTTAAAACTATAAATAAAGGGTATGAGATCCTACAGGATACACACAACTATTCCCAGAATTTCAACATGGTATCAGAGTCAAACCTTAGTTCCTAGACTTACGACACACGAGATCCAGATTTGCCCCGCGCCCATCCCACACCGCCGCCATCCACCCACGACTATCGCCACTCGTCCGCGATGGAGTGGCCGTCCACCCACTTCTCGGGCGCGTCGCCACCACGGCGTGCCTCGCATGGCCGTCTTGGCATTGTCGCCTCGCCTCGCGGCCGTCTTTGCCTCGAGCCGCGCGACGCCGCTTCGGCGCGAGCCACTCAACGCCGCTTTCGGCGCGGGGTTGCCGTCGCGCCGCGCCTCAAGGGCGCGAGCCTCGCCGTCGCCTCCTCTAGGGGTGGCCGCTGAGGAATAAGAAGGGGAGGAGATTAGTGGCGGATCCAGGATTTTTAAAATGGGTGTTCGGACTTACTAACATGTTGTACAATGTAAAACATAAAGGTACATAAAAAAAATAAAGTACAAATTATTTGAGCAGCTATATAATTATCGATGCAAAAGTGTGTACATGTAAGTTAGATAAACATGAAGCTAAAAATTGAGTTTTGGTGACATGAACTTACTCCAGTACGCATTTGGTTGAATCCTCCATTATTTCTAACAGTCATATAACGATCTGACTCTTTTGGAGCTAATAATGCAAAATATGGTGTTAGGACTATAAACAACTGAATTATATTGAGGAAAATATTATCACATATACATGTATGTGTACTGAATTTGCATGTGCAGTGTTTCTAGTTTCTATATCAGAGTAGATATATAGACACATGGATAGAGGATTACCGAATTAGTGACATTCAACCCTAAAAAAACTACAGCAAGAATAAGCCATTGGTGCCAATCTGATTCCATGAGCCAAATAGCTAATGCACACCCACTGTCCACTAATCCACATGACAACATCCACTTATCATAATTAATATCCATTCCATCACAGAGGAATGGGAGTAGTTACCTAAATGCGACTCGGCAATGGCGGCAACACCATTCCATCATAATTAATATCCATTCCAGCGGTGGAGCCAGGGAACCATAGAGCCACCTGAGAATCGAGAGAGAGAGGGGGGGAATTTCTTCAAGCAAGTATTGACCCAAGCAACCACCCGAATGGAGAAGAAGTGATATGGGGAGAGAAGAGGACCGGAAGAAAAGGGGAAAGCAAAGAAGAAGAAAGACTATCCTAGGAGTTCTCGACTGTGAGTGGATAGAAATGAGAGAGAGAGAGAGTAAGGAAGAAGTGAGGCGAGGCGCTTGGCGAGGGGCGGCATGACCGTGGTGGGCGTTGTGCCGTGGTGGGCTTTGCTGGTGGTGTGGGGGCGGGGCGGCGTGACCGAGTGGCGAGTGGGCTGCGTTTGCATGAATCGCCAAGCAAACGGAGTCGCATGCACAGTGTAAATACGTATTTTAAGTATACTTACTAGTATATATACCTAATATACCTAATAAATACTAAATTTTTCCCCTAAAAAATGGGTGTACATCTGTACACCCATGTCCTTACATTGGATACGCCCCTGGAGGAGAGAAGCCGTCGGGTCGGGGGTTCTCCGTTCGGTGCTTCGGTTGTTTTTGGAGGAGGAAGAAGTCCCAGGAGTGGTCGAGCTCTGTTTGGCTGGAAGGAAAAAATCGACCGACTCTTGGCTTAGCTCTGTTCGGTTGAAAAAAAGTTACAATTATGTATGATTGGGTAAAGGAAGACATCGAGATTCGACAGAATATTGATGCGTGAAGGGTTTTCGTGATCGTGAGAGATATGCACGGCATATTATGATAGTGATTTGCATCGCTCCAATTGTTTGAGAAGATGACCCCTGAGGAAATTGAGGCTGCGAGGAAGGAGGAGGAAAATGCCACAATAATGGCGGTGGAAGAAAAAATGAGAGCAGTTGTTGAGACTACCTCCCCGCTAGTAACTTAAGGTGACATGAGAAACATATTACATGACCTCTTCGCGTTAGGTATGATAGGTCCAGGGCTAGTGCAGGTCAATCGACTTAAAGCTGGAGCTGATGCCGAATGATGTAAAGTTGGAAGGAAGTAAGAATTATCTGAGTTGGTCTAGAAGAGCTCAGCTAATTTTGAAGACGAAAGGGGTGGAGCACTACCCGCGGGATACTTGTGTTGAGCCCGCAGATAAGGCGGGCAAGGATTGGAGGATGTGGAATACCACGAACTCTGTGGTGGTAGCTTGGTTGCTAACTTCGATGTCTCCATCCATCGCTCGGATGGTGGAGATGATGCAGAGTGCACCGGCGATGTGGAGGATGCTATGCAACATGTACTTCAGGGCAGGAAATTTGATGATGATGGTGGAGGTCCAAGGCAAGGTGGAGGCCCTGAAATAGGAGGAGAAGACTATCCAAGAGTTTGCTAGTGAACTGCAGCAACTGTGGGCAGATTTAGATCACTATAATCCACTGCAGTTAACATGTGCTGGTGATATTGAGGCTGGTAGAGTGTGGCTGCAACGCAGATGAGTTACACACTTTCTAAAGGGATTCAACTCAAAGCTTGAGAGTAGAAGGACTGTCATGTTTCACTTGGCAAACTTGCCTAATATGGAGGAGGCTATTTTGGCTATGGTGCAGGAGAAGGTTCACCTGTGAGTAATGGGGGACAACAACCCGGTCAGATCTGTATACGCCATACCAGATGATAGGCAGTGCTTCAACTATGGGATGAGAGGACATCTCAGTCGTGCTTATTCTTCTCCACGGTATGGAGGCCAAGGTGGAGGTCGTGGTGGTCGTGGAGGCCGCAGTGGAGATCGTGGTGGTCGTGGAGGTGGAGGTCGAGGAAGGGGCTGAGTTGGCTCCAGGGCTAATGTGGCCCTAACAGAGGAGATCACGTCTGTTACTCTGACAGGCGAGCAAGCTATGCAGTGGGAGAAGTGGCAGCAAGGAAAGGCATTCGAGACTTCTCATGATTCCACCTCCTTTGGTAACTTTGCAAACTACGCCCACGTGGGCAAAGGTACTCAGGCACATGCACTTGCATCCAAATATAAGCACTCTCATATTGATTGGATCATAGATTCAGGGGCATCCAAGCATGTCACGGGTTCACTTAGTGCTTTCGCATCTTACACCCCATATACTCATTCTGAAACTATTCAAACAACTGATGGAACCTCCCAGCTTATTCAGGGTGTAGGATCTGTAGAGTGCACACCATTCATTTCTTTATCCTTCATTTTGCATATTCCATCCTTTTCAGTCAACCTTCTTTCAGTCAGTTCTATCATTGACCAATTCAAATGCACTGTCACATTTGATGAGGATTCATGTTTGTTCCGGGAGAAGAGAACTAGGAAGAGGATTGGGATGGTCTTCGGAGTTATGAACCTTTTATATTAATACATTCGGATGTTTGGGGTCCGTGCTCAGTTACTTCTGTGAGTGGTTTTAAGTGGTTTGTCACATTTATTGATTGATATACTCGTATGACTTGGATTTATATGATGAAACACAAGAGCGGGGTCCTTTGATGTTTACATGGCTTCTATAGGATGGTTGCTACTCAGTTTGATGCAAAAGTTTGGATTCTTCGATTAGATAATGGAACTGAATATGTTAATAAGGAATTTGCAGCATATCTCTCAGAAGAGGGGATACTTCATCAGACTACTTGTCCAGGAACCCCACCTCAGAATGGAGTGGCTGAAAGGAAGAATTGACATTTGTTAGAGGTAACACATTTACTCATATTTCAGATGAATGTGCTAAAGGGATTGTGGAGCGAGGCAATAATGACGACAGTGTATCTCATCAATCGCATGCCGTCTCGAATACTTGGGATGATGTCTCCAGCTGAACTTCTTTTGGGTCAGCGGGAGTTCAAGGTGCCCCCCAAGGTGTTTGGTTGTGTGTGTTTTGTACGAGATCACCGACCAGCAGTTGGCAAACTGGATCCACATATATTGAAATGAATCTTTATAGGCTATTCATCAAGTCAAAACGGCTATAGATGCTAGAACCCAGTTGAACAAAAGTTCTTCATGAGTATGGATGTGACATTTAGGGAGTTTGAGCCTTACTACACGAGTGGAGATACTCTCGATCAGTTTTTAGAGTTCTCTCCTATCACTGAGGGTGACAGTCAAGAGGGGGAGAACAAGGAGAGCGATAATCAACGAGAAGAAGTCATTGTGGGGACAATTCCGTACCCAAACCTAACAGAATATGCGAGAGATATGATAGTCCCAAAAGAGGTGAAGGTTTATCAGCAAAGACGTTTTGGAAAATAGGGGGAGTAGCAGAGAGACAAGCAATCAGCACCAGATCCACCAATGGCGGAGCTTTTGAGCAATGGCATTGCCACGATCAACAGTCTTACGAGCGACCATCTTTGCATTGATCTAGACCCAAATCCCTCCTTGGGTCTCTCTCCATCAAGTTCCTTATCTCCCCTTGGGGCTAGTGGTAATAGTGGTAATGTTCATTTTAATCACTTCCATCTAGAGTTACCACTCACACAATGTAGGGAAACTAGAGCTAATGCAGAAAAGCCTCCAGTCCGGTATGGCTTTGAGCGTGACATTGCAAAATTTCATCTCATATTCCCATATCTCACCTGCATACAAAGTATTTATTGCATACAAAGCATTTATTGCATCTCTTCAGACAATTGTAAGATCAAGGAGGCCGACTAGAGGGGGTGAATAGTTAGTTTTAAAAATACTTTCAGCTAAAACCAATATCTAATGCGGAAGCTAATAACAAATTGGTTTTGCACAATTAAAATCTAAATCAACTAGGCTCAACTAAGTGCACCAACAATATGAATACAATTGAATCAGACCAATCATACAAATATACATAAGCAATTGAAGCAAGAATGTAAATTGCTCAAGTAAAACACAAGCACAAACCAAGATGACACAATTATGTTTTACCGTGATGTTCGGAGACAAGACCCCTCTTAATAGTACGACAACCTATACTAGCAATCCGATCTTCCAACCAAACACCAAGACCAGTAAAAGACTAGGAACACATCCTTAGCCCTAGCTAGTCATACCTTTGCCGTGAGCATCTTCTTGAAGCTTGATGACGCACATCTTCACTTCAAGTCCGGGTCATCGTCTTGACATGCATCAACCCATGATGCATCCTTTTCTTGAACCTTGACTTGATGACGATCAACTCATGATGTCATCCAAATTCTTCATCACCCTGGAATATAACCTATTCATCCAACTCATGGAAAATGTTAGTCCCACAATGATTAACAATAATTATCAAGATATACATGCAACAAATGCTTCTAAACAAGCTATTGTAGAAAGGTGCGGTACTACCGCCAACTATCATGCGGCAGTTCCGATGATCGGTAGTTCCACACACTACTTGCGGTACTACCGCTCTTTGATGAAGCCTGAAAGGCACCTCTCTGGAAAAAACGTTCCGCGCAAAAATCCAAACTTTCGCGGTGCGGTAGTTCCACTCCCATCATGGCGGTACTACCGCACTTCTGAAAATCAGCTAAGTCCAGAAAAAGGTACTCTCTGGAAAAAACGTGCCGCCAAAATTCGCACTCTAGGCATGCGAGAGTTCCAGATTAACACACTGGAACTACCGATGTTGTTCAGAAAATAGATTTTGAATGCATGACTCCTTTGTCTTGAGCCATGTTGATCTTTTATCATCTTTGTATTTCCTTTTCATATCATCATTCAGATTCCGGGACTAAGCCTTGAACACATCTTTGCACACACATTAGTCCCACAACACAATTGCAAATAATTGAATATAAAGCAATATGAGTATATATGAACTACACAAGTTTTATATACTCAAATGATTTGTTTCAAAGTAAAAATCCTTAATATATGTGGAGAATGGAATATGGATCAATACTTATGAAACCACAAAATATATAGTGAACTCCCCCTAAATGTGTGCATACGCAAATGTGTAATAAGAATCATATGCACATATTCAAGTTATACTTATGATGGAGTTCAACCTATATTTTGGATCCAAGGAATGCAACAATATATAAAATTAAGATGTCGATTGCATACCTCGTTGAATTTCACCTTTATATCCAAATGAGACTACACAAAATAAAACTAGACAAGAGAGTTAATCTCATATTTAGATTTGTCATTAATCACCAAAACATTCTATTAACTCATAATGGCGGGTCTAGATCCTTCAACAATGCATATTCCAAAGGATTGGTGAGTTGCTAAGCAAGATCCTAAGTACAAGGATGCCATGAAGGAGGAACTTAGTGCAATTCAGAAGAACAAGACATGTCATCTTATTCCACTTCCAGCGGAAAAAAGGCAGTAGGATGCAAATGTGTGTTTACAATTAAGCAAACTCCTGAAGGAAAGGTAGAGAGATACAAAGCACGGTTGGTTGTAAAAGGTTACAATCAAACATATGGGATAGACTATGATGAGACCTTTGCACCAGTGACAAAGATGAGCACAGTAAGAGCGTTGATCTCCTGTGCAACTAACTTCGGATGACCCCTACATCAATTGGATGTGAAGAATGCTTTTCTATATAGTGATTTACAAGAGGAGGTATGCATGGAGATTCCTCAAGGCTTTGAGAACAAATAGACTGAGAGGAAGGTGTGTAAACTTAGGAAGTCTTTATATGTTCTGAAGCAGTCTCTAAGGGCGTAGTTTGATAGATTCAGACGTGCAGTCTGTAGTATGAGCAATTCTCAGTGCAATAGAGATCATACTGTGTTTTATAGGCATAGAGGATCCCATATTACCATATTGGCAAGCTATGTTGATGATATTGTGATTACTGGAGATGATGCCGAGGAAATCAAGTCCTTGAAGGAAAAATTGGGAGAGGCATTTGAGGTGAAAGATCTTGGACCTCTTCGATACTTTTTTGGGATTGAGATTGTTCATTTTTTGAATGGTATAGTTTTCTCCCAGAGGAAGTATGTCCTTGATCCGTTTGGCGTAAACAGGTATGCTTGGGTGTCGCCCTATTGCTTCACCTATTTATAAGAATCACAAGCTATGTGCTGAGTCGGGAGATCCAGTTGACAAGGAAGCTTATCAAAGACTGGTTAGGCATCTCATCTATTTGTGTCTACAGGGCCTGATATTTTATATGCAGTGAGTGTGCTTAGTCGATATATGCATGATCCCAGAATAGAACACACGGATGTTGTCTATCAAATCCTGCAGTATTTGAAGAGTAGCCCTGGGAAAGGCCTTTGGTTCAGAAAGAATAAACACTTGAATGTGGAAGGGTATTGCGATACTGATTGGGCAAGCAGTGTGGATGACATGAGATCTACCTCTGGATATTGCATCTTTGTGGGAGGCAACCTTGTGTCATGGAGAAGCAAGAAACAAGATGTTGTGGCTCGGTCTACTGCAGAGGCAGAGTACAGAGCAATGGCATTAAGTGTGAGTGAAATGATATGGATGAAGGGTTTATTGTTCGAGATTCGAATATGGAGGAATAACTTCTTGGTGTTGCATTGTGACAATAAATTTACAATCAACATTGCTAACAACCCAGTTCAGCATGATCGTACCAAGCACGTTGAGATTGATAGGTTTTTTTTATCAAGGAAAAGCTCGATGGCAGAATATTGAAGTTAGAGTATGTTAAGTCTGGTGAACAGTTGGCTGACTGTTTTACTAAAGGGTTAGGTTCTAATGAGGGTGCTACAATATGTAACAAGATGAGCATGATTGATATCTTCGGCCCATCTTGAGGGGGAGTGTTGGAGAGTTCGTGTTAGATCCAAATAACGAGTTGTATTATAGTTTGTACTCTATTTTGAGACTATAAATAAAGGGTGTGAGATCGTACGGGGTACACACAACTATTCCTAGAATTTCAACAGTTACTTTATCCGCGCTATTCATGTTTGAATTCGATAAAACAATATACATATTTTATTGTAGCATGGCTAATTGGTTTGATGAGTATTTTTAGTTTAACGTGAATTCATATTTTTAGGTGAAATAGATAAAGTAGAATGATTAAGTGTGCTATGTATAGGGATGAGAAACAGATACGAATTATCCATATTATTCGACTACCGTATTCGATTGGATACGAATACGGTGTAGATTTTCCCATTCCTTTAACAATTTCTCTCCTATTCGTATTCATATTCGAATTCACAAAAAAACATGAATACAAATATGGTATTAAATTTTCACACCTGAATTGTTATTTTATCTGAACTATTTGTATTTGTATTCGATGAAGCAATACAAGTATTTTATTATAGTATACCTAATTAGTTGATTTTTTTTAGATTCAATGTGAATTCATGTTCTTTAGGTGGAATAAATATAGTAGAATGATTAAGTGTGACTATACAACGATAAAAAGTCACTAATATCTTCACATTACATAAAGTTACGAGGATAACCGGATCCGATCGGATTAAGTATATATTTGATTCAAATTCATATTCGAATTTGTATTCGTTTTAAAATACGAATACAAACATGGTTTCACCACTATTCGATTTGTTTTCACCCATAGCTATATATGAGGATAAAATATCATAAATATCTTGCCATTACGTAAGTTATGAGGATACAACAATCCAACTAAATTGAGTATGTATTCGATTTGTATTCATATTTATTTATAAAATACGGATACAAATACGAAGAACTATTGTTATCCATTGGAACCCCTAACGAATTTTAGTAGGCCATCCAAGTTCGGTCTGTGGTTCAGCAACACAAACACTGTTACGGCCGTCACAAACTCGCAGGCTTCTTAATAAGGTCAAAGAAATGGCCAGTCAGAATCGAAGGCACTGGCTGGGTCGTTATAGTTGTGCTGTTGTGTGTTGACATTTATTACACTTTGAGACTTGTCTCGGTTGAGTCGTGACTTCGTAAGCTCAGACTGCGACGTGTCCAACTCTTGCTGCTGCAGATAGTACATAGGAGTACGACAATTTGTTCTGAAGTGTCGAGGTGCTCTCTGGGCAAGGAGTTCGGCGGGATGGTTCCGAACGCGAGCAGCGGCGGCGAGGGGCATGAGATCGTCGAGGTCGTCGGCGAGCCTGGCGCGCCGTCGGGGACAATGCGACTGATGGACTTCATCCCCATCTACATTCCCACGGTGGAGAGGGGCGCGCTCAGCACGAGCAGGCGCAAGAGGCGGTTCTTGGACTTCCTCCGCGCCCACCCGTCCAAGGACTGGTTCCTCCGGTCGACCTTCGTCGGCCGCCTCCGCCGCAGGAGCCATACGTCAGGGGAAGGCCCGGACTCCGACGAGAACACCGGTGGCCGCCGGCCGCGGAGGCGCTTCCGCGTGCCGTTCGTGCGGAAGATCAAGTGGCGCAAGCTGTGGAGCCACGCGGTGAGCTGGTGCAGGAAGCCGGCCAACTTCGCGATGCTCATCTGGCTGGCGTTCGTCGCGGCGGGGCTGCTGATGCTGTTAATGCTCATGACCGGGATGCTGGACGACGCCATCCCCAACGACGACCGGCGCAAGAAGTGGACGGAGGTGATCAACCAGATCCTCAACGCGCTCTTCACCATCATGTGCCTGTACCAGCACCCCAAGATCTCCCACCACCTCGTGCTGCTCGTCCGGTGGCGCACCGACGGCGACCGCGAGGAGATCCGGAAGGTGTACTGCAAGGACGGCGCCCCGCGACCGCACGACCGCGCGCACATGCTTGTCGTGGTGGCGCTGCTGCACGTCACCTGCCTGGCCCAGTACTACTGCTGCGCTCTGTTCTGGAGCTACGGGCGCAAGGACCGGCCGGATTGGGCTCTCAACATTGGGTACGGCCTTGGCACGGGGTGCCCCGTCGTCGCCGGCCTCTACGCGGCGTACAGCCCGTTGGGACGGAAGCAGGCCGCCGAGCCTGACGCGGACTCGTCGACGACGGATCAGTCGTCGTCGGCCGCAGCGGCACATGATCGCAACCGGCCGGAAAACGACCGCGACGTGGAGATCAAGATATACAACCGGCGCGTGGTGGTGAGCAGCCCGGAGTGGAGCGGCGGGCTGTTCGACTGCTGCGACGACGGGACGGTGTGTGCGCTGTCGGCGACGTGCACGTTCTGCGTGTTCGGGTGGAACATGGAGCGCCTCGGGTTCGGCAACATGTACGTGCACGCCTTCACCTTCATCCTGCTCTGCGTGGCGCCCTTCCTCATCTTCAGCGTGACGGCGCTCAACGTCCAAGACGAGGACATCCGCGACACCGTGGTGGCCGCGGGCGTGCTCCTGGGGTTCTGCGGCTTCCTATACGGCGGGTTCTGGCGGACACAGATGCGGAAGCGGTACAAGCTGCCGGCCGGCGGGAGCGGGTGGTGCGGGCGGCGGTGGGCCGCGGTGGGCGACTGCGCCAAGTGGCTCTTTTGCTGGAGCTGCGCGCTGGCGCAGGAGGTGCGGACGGCCAACTTCTACGACGTCGAGGACGACCGGTTCGACGCCCACGGCGCGCGCAACGAGGAGGGGCGCGCCGTGCTGGTGCCGCTGCCGCGCGAGGCGTCCACGACGCACTCCCGGAGCCTGTCATGCCCGCCCAAGATCGACGC
Organism: Hsuehochloa calcarea; assembly: GCA_036346395.1. Taxonomy (NCBI): domain Eukaryota; kingdom Viridiplantae; phylum Streptophyta; class Magnoliopsida; order Poales; family Poaceae; genus Hsuehochloa; species Hsuehochloa calcarea. The sequence continues at coordinate 45,099,352 of CM070597.1, read as the reverse complement.
GTTGGCGGCGCTGAACGACGGCGGCATGAGCCTAGTGGAGGTGCAGATGGCCGCCGTCGCCATGGAGAGGTCGGCCACGTACAACCACGCCATGAGGCCGCCGCTGCCTCCGCTGATGCAAATGGATCAAGAAGACTAGTAGCAAGCAGTACCATGTACACTGTACACTGTACACCGTGATTATGCGTACGTACGAATGATGCAAACTTGTAATGCAGATGAGCTCCCCATGTGTGTAGTTCGGTGAGCTAATGTGATGGTTTTACTATAAAGTATATACGGATTTGTTTGTTTGTTTGTTTGGTAGACAAGAAGATGGGTAATTTCGGGCAAACTCGTATGCGAACTGCATTCCGGTACGTGATGACTGATGACCATTTGAACGGGAGAATGCTGCGCGCCCCGCGGCGGCGGAGAAGCACTGCAGCAACGCGCCACTAGACGCGCGGCACAGCCACACAGCGCGAATCATCTTTGCGCGATCCCGTGGTGGCAGATTGGCAGTGCACGGAAACAGGCAGACGTACGTACGGCTCGGCATCCGCATCGGCATCGGCGGATCCAATGGCTGCCATCCGTGCCAATTTGGGCAGGGCCGCACGGGACTGCCACGCAGGTCTGACACGAGTCTGTAAAACTCGTGTACGATACATCGTGCCAAATGGCCTATGGCCTGTGGAGTATGGACTATGGGTACGGAGACAACACGGAGGACAAAGGTCGCGCTCTCTTTATTTGTTAAGGCCGGTATCCATCACAGGCTCGGCCCTAATTCCGGCCTGACTGGGACAACCAACAGGCATGCCAAACTCCTTGGTGTACCCAACATGGGCCAAACTTTTCCTGCCAATATCCTAGCGAGCTCCACATGCCAAGAGAGATCTGAGGCTAGAAGACAGCAGAGGACAATGGAGAGGGAGGATCATATAGATTCATATACCACTTCAGAGTTTTCAGTCCATCTAGACCCTGAAATCTTCTCTGTTTGATTGGTTTAATAACTTCATCTAGCTAACACAAATGTAAGAGTGAAAGAGTCCTTTCCCAAAAGGACCCACTTCACTGCTCTGATGCTTACCTTTTATGCACTGCTCTGATGCTTTTCCTGGCACACCCTTTTGCCGTAGCGCTCTTTCTTTTATACTACTGTTTAGTGCAGAGTAAGCTATTTTTTGCTAGTAGTATTTAACAAGGCTATGCACACGATATGTCGCCGTCGATCGGGGGCGTCAAATATATTGCAAAGGTTTGTTCCTGTGATACATCCGCATTAAAGACTTGACGTGGCTAATTGAGTCCAGGTCAGACGTTCCATATCCACGGCGGAGCGAGACAAACCGTAAAGCTGAGAGAGCTCACGGACTAAAAGCCGAAAGGGTGCAAAAGGCGAAAGCGGCCAGTGGTATGCAACTAGTACACTGATGGTGAACTGAACCGTGGCTACTACCAGTTTGTTTTGCATATGGAAGTGGACTTGCGTGGATAAAAACGTAAGAACAGTCAATGGAGTTGAACTCTGGGCTGAATGAACCTGGTCTTTCACTGACCCCTACCTTGGATTGTACTTTTACTGTCTAATGTATTGTGTACATATATAAAGAAGAAAGAAAGATAATATCCGTCCAACCGAAGGATCGCAGAGTGAATAAGAGATGGAGAAATGAGTATCCGACACTATCCATGTCCAACTCCGACTTCGAGAAAAAAAACCGCAAAATAGGATACAGGATGAGCGATATCCGTCTCAGTATCGACCGATTGCACCCTAACTATAATAATGGTATACTGAGCATTAGTGGCAGTTAGACTCAGTGGCGAACCCTATACTAAATTTTAGGTAGGGCGGAGTTGCAAGCGTATACCAAATAGTATTACCAGAAAAACAAAACAATCCATATATAAATTATATATATTGCAATCACAAATAAGAGTATGTGGTACTAAATGAAATCAATAATTTCAATTCACACGCGAACATGTGAAGACGAAGGTAGGACATAGAAAAGTACCTTATAAATGAAGCTAACTCAACAATTTGCCACCAAGTTATCAAATATAATAGTTTGAACAAAAGATAACACATAAAATAAACAACTTGTCAAAGAGAGAAGGATTAGTAGTGTCACGATTAGTTGAGAATAAATCATGAAAGATGCAGAAAAAGAAAAGCCAAAAGACATACCACTAAAGCACTAATTACGTCTAGGAGAACAAGGCATTTTCATTCTCTCGAGATTTGTTGCCTTGAAACCGCTTTCTTGATTATGTCATGATCAATTCATTTGAATATCTCTCGCTCGATGTAGCACACCAAAGAAGTCATTAAGCTAATCATTGATATCTTATTACGCAAATCGGTTTTGGTAATATTCATAGCCAAGAATACTCTTTCAACCGATATTGTTGCCACCGGTAGTAGCAATGCTAACTCGATGAGGCGGTAGACCAATGGAAATACAATATTCCTTCAATTTAAATCATTTTTTCAAGACCATAACAAAAAATTAAATCATCAACTCTTCGCACATGAAGAATGATGGTTTCAACTTGATCATTTATACTCGCACGATCAACAATGTTGAAATCTTGATCATTTATACTCGCACGATCAACAATGTTGAAATCTTTATCATAGATCTCTGCAAGTCGTGCAATCTTATTCACATCGAACTTACAGAATGAGTCTCTTCAATCAAGACAAGAAAAACATAGAAGCAACTCCGAAGATACCTCATTGAAGCGATGATCCATCTCTGTGCTAATAGCATCAATAGCAGCAAAGAAAGTATCATCACGATAATAATGGTCTTGAGTGTCTGTGATCCAATCTCGCCTTGATCAGACCCATATTGGTGTCACTTCATCCATATTTGGTATCAGAATCTTATTTGCATCACAAAATATTTTGATTTATGCAAAATAATAGCTCCCAACCATGGTTCCTGAAGTTGACCAAATGTGTTTTTACATCAACAAGCAACGACATGGCCTGAATAATATTTTGATCCCTCCTTTGCAAGGTAAGATATAAATCATTTGTAAGCGAAACACTTTCAACATCATGTTCAAAATGAACACAAAGTTAAAGTTCTCCATTATATGCAGCAAACCTCTTACGGCTGTTGTGCTTACGGTTGTGCAGGTGCAACCTCTTATTCTTGTGGTTATGGTTGTCTAGCCTCTTCCTCTTTTTGGACCTGGATTTGGTCCAATTGGATTTCAAGTTGAGATTGTTCTTGTGTGGCGACCGTTCCGCTTGCCTTGGTGCTTCTACTAGAAACTATGCTCAAATACCTCTTCAAATCCATTTCTATCAAATCAAACAAGCAACCAATGACAATACAATTCAATTCTCCATTTGATTTTGACAAGGAAAGAGTAAATACCAAAGATTCACAACATAGACACTTACTATTGAAGCGTTTTCCTATTCTATTGCTTTCTTGCTTGCCCATTTTGACAACCCTATGCGCCTGTGCCCTCTGGCCTCTGCTCCTGCGGTCCTGCCCCCTGGCCGTTGTTGCGCCCCCGGACCTCTAGGCTCTGCCGAAGTATCAGTATGCCTGTGCACAGTGCACTGGCCACCACAAGACCGCTCCTCGGCCATGCCCTAGTCACCACGTACCCACCGGCCCGTGCCCTTGGCCGCCGGCCATCACACACCCGCGCCTTGGCCCTCGGCCGCGTTGTACTTGTGCCCTTGGGTGTCGTGCCCCACCGGCACCTCAGTCCCGCTGTCGGTCGTTGCTCACTCTAGGGTTGGGACTTAGATCGTGAGGCAAGGGAAGGCTTGAAGAGGAATAGCTTGCTGCCTCGCTCGTTATCTAGTTGGCTTTGTCTCAGTGGGCTGCTTTCCTACTAGCCTTTTACTCGGCCGGCCAGGCCAGGCTCAACCAACAAAGGACTGGGTCGTTCATCTTTGGCAACCTTCTTGCCGGTGGATGTTGGGGTCTAGAAGGCACCGGGCTAGGGGTGGGGTCCTGGCCGGAGGGGAGCTCGGCCGGCCACCATACCTCGCTGTATGGGACGGTCTGCCCCTGGTTAGACTAATCACTACTATTGCCTATTCAACAAGCAAATTTTATGAAAGCTATGCGTGGATGTGTAGAGACAACACAACTAGATAGATAAACCATTGTAACAGGCCGATAGCAGGTTGTCTTGATGTGTTATATTGCTCTATTATGCCACACTTCATATGTTATGTTATACTTTGATACCTCTTCTTATGCTCTACAGCCTCCAGATCGAATCAGAGTTGCGAGATACGACACGGGCATGCACGATATAAAGAACAAAGTAGATGAACCCCGTAGAGAAAACCAAAATAATGATGCCGAAACAATCACAGCGAGAGAGAAAGATTTCACAACGCCAAATTCCTTAAGCACGGCCTCAAAAAAGTACAAGGGATTGTCACTCTCTCATAGGGCTGGAAAAAAAACTCGAGGCTCGCAAGCCTGGCTCGGCTCGTTACGGCTCGGCTCGGGCTCGTGAATTTTCGAGCCGAGCCGAGCCGCCTGTCCAGCTCGCCAATCAAACGAGCCAAGCTCGGCTCGGCTCGCGAGCGGCTCGCGAGCCGAGTTTGGTCCGGCCCAGACGAGTGCGGAGGGTGGAGGCGGTCACCGAGCTTGCTGTTCTTGTGATTTCATTTGTTAGGAATAGGATGTGCTTGTTTAGGATGAACTTATGCAATGAGTCTTGTAACTATTGGATGAACTGAAGCAATGATAGAAAATTTTGTAATGCATTTTGGATGTACCGCTGTTCTAGAGCTTGGCTCGCGAGCTCAAACGAGCCGGCTCGAGCCTGATCACGAGCCGAGCCAAGCCACCCTTCTGGCTCGTTTTCGAAATGAGCCGAGCCGAGCTTACTGTTCATCCAAGCCAAAACGAGCTGAGCCGAGCTCGACTCGTTTCCACCTCTACTCTCTCACAACCATCTTGAAACTTTTAGGACCATTGGATCCTTGCCCTATACAAGAATCTAGTGTTAAAGAATAACCTCTAATCCTCTCGTGTGTCTCTTGCTTTGGATGAGTTAGTTTGTGGCTTGGGTTTTCCTAGACCACCCCTCATGGATTTATACAGTGTCCCATAGTTCTCCTCCAAAGAGAAGTCATAATCTTAATCCTATTAGGATTCATATAGGAATCCTTTTTGAACACATATTCAAGTCCTAGTAGGTTAGGATATGGGTCATATCTCAACAATATCCACCCTAACTCTTATCCATTGTAGTCACCGTGCTCCTCCAAGAACTCGCTCTAAGTCGGCTCCATTCCCCTTTTTTTTGTTTTTTCCTCCCACCTTTGAGATTGCCCCCACCACAGGGGCCCATGCACATCACCGCAATGTGTTTGTTGATATACGTGCTAGCCTATCAGAATCCTCCACCTGAGAGTTCCTTTGTTGTGTAGTTTGGTTAACCACACCTCCTGTTCCTATAGCCCTCCATGCCATATATTTGTATTGCCTCCGAGCTCCAACTGCTCACTGATACCATGTAGTTGGTCCCACCACATCTTCCTTCTTCTAACAACTCGCACCTTCACCTCTGCGACTACTGGAATTTGCAACCATCTTTGCAATTCCACACATAACTGTAGATGAGATATGAGTATCTACTACTGACGATATGGTTTCCTTTTCCTGTCCAAGATTTTTATCAGACCTCACATTGGTTGCTCTTACCTTATGATTACCCATCAAGTTACCTTATGATTACCCATCAAGCGGTACCATCCATCGCTCCAGATACTTTTCATGGTTGTTGACACTGACTATGGGCAATCAAATGTAACCACAAGCGCACAGGTCAATTGTAGCTTTTCACCTGAAGTACTCCAGGGTTATCAAATCAATAGGGAACCACTTACTATCTAACTTAGGGTTTTCTAATGGCACATCTAATCCTACATAAAATCATAGCATAAAATGACGATCCTTTCCTAAACTCAAAGGCAACAAGTTGACGATAAATGTTTTAGATCCGCATGAAAGTTGTTCATCTACAAAGAAGCTAATTTAATCTAATTCCTACTATTCTCTAGTCGCCGCGATATATTTCTCATCGGGGATTGTAGTGCCCTTCACCGGCCATGCACAAGTTGATCAGTGGCGGCAACCAACTACCCGGTACATCATCACACCCTTCATCCCTATCTTACTGCATAAACAAGTTATGAGAGAGACACCAAACATAAGTTAGCCACCAACTGTACATTGTTCTCTACGCCATAGTGTTGTCACCACAATGCACAGCTCCAATCCCGAATGTGTGGATCTTTCTAACTTACGCGCTAGCTACAGATATGCTCATAAACCAATAGGCAAGGATCCACTAGATCGATCTAATCGCCATGATTATAACGACTAGCTAAAACGATCTACTGACCAAAATAGATCGAAAGCAAAACATTGTATCATCAGACAACCGTAAAATAGAAGCAAAAGGAGCAACTAAGATAGATGAAACAACTAGAATATAAAAATATTACAACAACTACTTGAAATTACGTCATTACCTTTTACAGAAGTTGAAGCAGAGCACCGGAATCTACGGCAGGGCATCACCGCTAAAGAACTTGTTCCTTGAGCTCATTATTCTCAATAACTAGAGGATGATCATTATTTTATACCCATGCAAGCAATATCATCAATTTTAGAGCTACATGACATGGCAATAAATTCATCACATGAGTTCAAAATACGCCGAAATTGCTATGGAGTGTCAGAAGAGGGATGTCCAAAACAAAGGAGATGGTCCCTTTTATATGCGGACAAGGAGGTTTGTGTGTGCGCCGACCACGCAGTGCTCAGCACTCAAGGGTCAATCACCACAAGACGAGCTCAAACTCCTAAGTTCATGTGCTGTCCGCTCCTTCGAAGCTTCTATGTGCGTATGACATCCTGACCTTGTTCGAATCCTTCCATTTTCCAATTCAAAGTACGTGTCGGTTTCCAAAAATTAGAGAGTCTAGTGTCTTGGTACCCAAGTTAACAATCTTTTACGCATAATAGGACACTAGGCTTCTAGAGAGTACTACGGAGGGGAGTTGATGCCCTGGTGGGCCCATGCATCAGCCTGCTCTTGGCTTGCATTGGCCGACTCAATGCTGGCCGTGGCTCGGTAGCTCTGGTACAGGGCCCAAATGTAACACCCTGGCTATTCGGAAGCCAAGATGCTACCAAAAGTTTCATCATACACTTCATTTGCGGAACTATTAATCAATTTGCACCAAAATTAAATAGTCAAGACAAAGTAACGAAGAGTATTTAACCGTTCAACCACAGAATATAACCAAGGAATTAAAATTACAGTTCATCTCTTTAACCAAATAACTTATCAAGACATCTTTATAAATAAGTGAATCTTTGAGGTGTGTGAAACGTGCTTGGACTACGCCCTCCCACTAGCAACTATATCATCATGGATCACCTAAAAAAAATAAACACAGGAAAACAAGGGTGAGTCGAAACTCAGCAAGCACAACATCAAACTCGCAGTGTACAAAGAAACAAATCAATAATCAAGACAGTAGAACATATCTTCCACGAATCTGTGAAACTGCATAGTATGAATGCATACATGGAATTAAAAATGGACCTCTCAATCACAGATAATGCAGATAATGAGTGATACACCGTCGGTGTTCACTTAAGCCCGCATTTAACAAAGTACGGGGACCCAATCACCGTATGAAGAACGTTTCATACGGGTGTCCGAGTTGCCACATTGGAATGGTGGTCAACGCTACCCACATTGGAATGGTGGGTCTCATATGCCCATATTGGACTGATGGGACTTTCAAGTTTCCACTCCCCGTGACTGGCAGAATCAAATGCATGGCCAAAATGAAAGTCATGCAACGAAATCTTATCACATCATAATGAAGAATAATACAAGCATGCAAACATGAATAACCAAACTAGCAACTCATCCACACATTTTCATCAATCTTCAATATGATAAGAGAAGGTACTTGCCTTCCGTGCTGCGACGTACTAGGAAGCAATGAAGGTGTCCTTCCACCCACCGCCTCACCGCCTACACAAGTATTTACACGGAATAAGGATAACAAGGTATGACGTATATACATGTGCTCTACCATACCCTCTAACCATCCCACACAACCGTGGGTTCAATTTGACAACTTCGCCCAAAAGGCTGGATTACTACTCTGCTGGTAGTTGTACGAGAAAATTCACAATTAAATATCTGTAACTCCTAAAGACCTGAAACCAGTGCTCAGCTAATCCTAACGAACCAGGCTACGAAACTTTAGTTGGCGGGATCCTCTGATTCGCCCAAAACAGAGGACCAAACTGCCCAAGAAGACACCGACAGAAACCTGTCCAGATTTCTAAACAGTCATAAAGAAAAGCCTGTAACTTTCAGTCTACAGATCCTATGGAGATGATCTTTATCAATATGGAATCATGGCGAAATTATCTTCAAAAACCTATTTGGGTGGCCGCCCTGAATCTGGCTCTAACTAGAACAAAACTGAGGAGCAACCGACAGTCTCCAAAATCTCTGACAGACAGAGTAGTGCGCGGTTACAAATTCATAACTCCTAAACCATAGGGTGGAATCTCATGATCTTTGTGCCAAAAGAAATATAACGAAACCAGGAACAAAACTCTAGGAGACGACAACCCGAGATTCGACCTCTAAGTAATTCATAATGGCCCGACAAGCAAATCTGCCAAAACACGTCAGCTGTCCTGGACAGTCACGGTAAAACTATCATATCTCCTAAACCGTAACTCCAAATCAGATGATCTCGGTTCCTAAAGAAAGCTAAGATCAAGGGCTACAACTTTCTAAGAGGTGGGAAGATCAGAAAACGTATGGAACTTACCAAAATCTGATGAACAAATCTGGCACACGACAGGGAGGAGGGTGGCGGCCGGTTGGAGAGGGGGAGGAGGGGGTGGCGGCTTGGGGAGGGGAGTGGGGAGAGAGAGGGGATAGGCTAGGGTTTGGGGATGAGGAAAAACCCCCCCCCTTGGCTGGCCCTCTCATGGGCCCCTCCTGGGCTGCGGCCCAGGCCCAGATTGTCGGAAGATCGCTGAAAACCCCCCGCCGATTCAGGAAATTTTAGTTCTTGTTTGCATTTTCCCTCCCCAGCTGCTTTTCTAATTACCCGATCCGAATCCGGGGTATTACACCAAAATGGTCCATTTATCTTCTTTGTGTATTTTCCATTGATATTCGATGATTTCTACAAAGAATAATCCAAAAATACAATCTTCGATTATCGGTTAGGGTTAGCGATAATTCATAATTTTGGTAATTTCTTACCAAATTACCTAGAATTTATGATATGAAAACACAAATAAAATTAGTCCAAACAATGACAAAAGCGGTCAAGTGGAATCACACGAGCTCTTTGAAATGGCCTACCGTTATGCAACTGCTGCAGAAGTGGTCGAGTGTAATCAAACGAGTGATCGTAACGATAAGGATACTCGAGGAGCAAGCGAAGGCCGCAAAAAGAAAGATAAAAAGTGTTGGAAATCCAAGATCAAGACAAAAGGCCAAAAGGTTCTAGTCAAAAGCTCTAAGGAGGCCTTAGCCGTGAGCGACAAGGAGCCTCGAAGCTCCAAACTGTATCCCGATTGGAGCAAAGGTAAACGCCTCGAACAAAAGAACGACAAACTTAGGTGGTGTTATTTCCACAAAAAGAAAGACACCACCTTCGCAACTGTCGAGTTTTCAACGGAAACTCGAGGATTACTATTCTAGCAAGGGACCACTTCCTACACTTGAAGACGTGGGGCAAACAAGTGGCTGAAAACAGTTGGATAATGACGAGGAGATATCATTTCAAGATCCAAAACACACCATAGATCACATCTATGGAGGATATTCGGCATATGAGTCGAAACGATAGCTCAAAGAGGTTGAACGTGAGGTAAATTCCATTGACCCTTGACGAGGATATAATAATCCTCAATTAATTAAACTATTTATCTATAATTGTTATTATAGATAGCAATATCCTCATGATAGTCTTAAGTATACCCCTTCTCATGAATAAGGTAAAAGCTTAAGTTAATTGGTTGTAAACCATCATACGACCACCCTGTATGGTAATAAGATATTCCACGACCACGTCATGGTCATAAGATATACTGCGACCACCTTGTATGGTCGCAAAATGTGCAACGACCACCTCACGGTTGTAAGACATTCAACGACCACATCATGGTCGTAAACTTTTCTATGATCTGGTCAATTACGATTACCCTATAGTCAAATGAGTCTTGCGCGCTTTGTCTAAGACACAGAACAGTTAACATACGTTGTTATTCTCTAGAATAACTGCATGCATTACGCCTCTATCTCTAACGATAACTGCCAGACGACGTGAGGTGTTATCTCCCTAACAATAACCTCCATCAACGTACACATTTCATCAAATGTTAAGGCGCCTCTTGGTCTGGAGTAACTGCGTGAGAACCCAAAAAATCAAACTAATCCAAACAACATTAATCAATAATTATTAGTAAATAAAATTCCTCTAAACAAGAACAAACATAAGCTTAGTTGATATCGAACACGTCGCCAAACAATTTCATATAAGATTATGTTATCAAAAGTTTACAACAGAATTTACATTATGAATTATTGCAACAAAAATAAAGCGCTATCACAATCACGGAATTAAGTACATCATCAAGAGTATACAACCAAACATCCAAATCATCATACAAGCTTTCATTTCAAGCGAAGGTGCAACAACAATACAAACTCGGAATTAATTATACTGACTCTTTACATCAAAGATTAAATAAACAATTACAACTTTGAGTACATTACAAAATAAAAATAAAATCTTGAATGGATATCGCCGAAGCCTTGCATCATTGTCCGTCTATTACCAGCCAATCCAACCCATTCCTCAGCCAATCCGAAACCCTGGCCACATTTCCATTGACCGCCAAAATCCAAAAGATCGAAAGCAAACCAAAAGTGATAAATTAGGGTTAGAGTAAAGAAGGACCGTCGTCAGATTTCATGAAGCTCATCGAGGTTCCTATATTGATCTCGGTCAGTCAGCACCATCTCACTTTGGTGGGTTTCAACGCCCAACAGTTTTAGAAATCTGACACCCACGTTATACAGACTTACCTTCACCGCAGAAAATCCAAAAAATAGTATCAAAAACACCCTTTGGACCAAAGATCCATAAGCCAATAGTCCCATGTGAGAGCCAAAGGAAATGAGGGAGACCTGGGTTGACGAGGGATCAGAATAGCTATGGGTAAAGTGGTACAAAGCCTACGCAATGTTAAATATCAAACCATGAATTCATGTCTATCTCCTGGATTGGAGTCTACGGTGACTGCTAGGGATTTGTCTTCCTACCGAGTGATAAGTAGTCTTTTCAGAATTAAAACTGCAATGTATATCTTGGTAAATTATTTTATAGAAAGAGAGATGAGTTAGAAAATATGATAACGAACAGAGAAGAGTCATACAATACATCTTTGCTAATACATACTTGTTGAGTACACTAGTACTCATTCTTGGTATTATTCTCCTTTGTTAGATCCTAGTTCGTCTGGGAACTATCCTGAGTGGGATGAAGGATACGTAGTGTCGAGGAGGTTGCACGAGGCGAGGGCGCTTACTACGAGGAGCAGGGCTAGGTGGATGCCTTATTCGGCGAGTGGGATGAGTAGACGACCGGTGGAACAGGGCAGGCAAGCGAGGGGAATTCTTTTCTGTTGTAATTAAATAATTGTATTAAAAATTATAGCCATGTGTGACTAACTGTGTAATAAAGTGCAGTTTCTATCTTATTTTTCTGCAGCGTTAACTTTGGTAAGGTTTACTATTTATCAGAGCGGTGTTCTACCAGGCAGAGAAATAGTAATATGTATGCTTACGTGTGATTACCCTCCGGGGTAATGACATAGGGCGTCGCAAACTGCCACCCCCTTCATGCGCTATATAAAAGTTAAAGCAAGTAGACATTGGGGAAGAGAGGAGGAAGGCAATTAAATATTATGTGGATTTCATGGGGATATGCTCCAGATCTTAGGATGATGTGACAATTGGCAATGACGTTTACGGTTTGTCGTTTCACGCGTTTTCGACAAAGTTACAGGCTTTCTGCTCAGGGGCGGTCCGACCGGTCCTTGCACGGCGGTCCGACCGGTCCCATATCGGTCGGACCGGCCATCTGGGGCGGTCGGACCGGCGATAACCAAAAGTGTTCAAATCGAGCTGGGCCAAAAATAGGTGTTGTAGACAAGTAAGGGGATCCCTTTGCACTTGGTCTCATGATTTTTGGAGTCTCCAGTGAAAAGTTCTATTGGTTTAAAGTTTCGGAAGGTTTGAATTTGGGAGCTTGAATTTGGCTAAGTCTTAAGGCGGTCCGACGGCTCATTGTGGAGCGGTCCGACCGCCATGGCGCGTCCGACCGCCACCCGAGCGGTCGGGCCGTGTAACTACTTGAACGTCACCAACCGTGGCGATGTTGTTTTGTTAGGTCAAAGTCATTGGTTTCATGGCATATGATTTGCATGATGCATGTTTTGACTAACATGGGTCAAGTTGTGAAGAACTTGTTCCCGAATTTGTGTTTTCTTGTGCGTGGTTGTGCAGTAGCTTGGTGGTCAACGACGGTCAACGGCGAGGAGAATCGGACTAGACTTGAAGAGTTGAGGTCCGAACGATCGACAATGCGGGTGAGGTCAACGACTCAAGCGTGACACAAGATGGACAAGGGTGACCTATTGGCGAATCCATGACGCATGGTGAAGCGGTTTAGGTCAAAAGGTTAAAGACGGCGCTCGCGAAGCGTGCGTGTGTGACCCGCTTGTTAGTGGGCCTTAACGGAGCCCAATTGAGTCAAACCCTAGGAGTCTAGGCCTCCACTATAAATAGGAGGAGGTGGTGGTCGCACCTCTCTCTCTCGCCTTTTATGTTTCAAAACCCTAATTGTCTTTAGGAGAGTTGAGGTGGAGGCAAGGGCTCTTGATGGTTTGTGGTGAATTTCGTGATCTTTGATTGTCCATCGATCCATGATGGTGTGGATGTAATCCAAGAACAATCACGAAATCAATCTATGCAAGGTTTGCTTGAGATAAGTCTCTTTTCGTTCTTGCTTTCAATTTCGTGTTTTTAGGGCTTTCTTTGATCCGCGAGTTTGTGATTGATTCTTTCACGTGAATTAGCTTCTGTGATATGTGTGAATCTATCTAGCATCATCTTGATCATCAATCTCTCACGAACAAGCTTTAGGATCAAGTTTTCGTTCTGCCCGGCTTTAGACCTTCGTTAATCAATTGACAATTGCTCAAGATCGTTCCAAGAATTATCATAATATTCGATTGGAATAGGTCCTCAATAGCATAGAGAAGGTGTGTGCAAAGTTTCGTGAAGTTTGGAGTTGAGAATCAAAAGTTAGACCTAATTGCAACTTCGCCATCGGCCGATTTTCTCGTTTCAGATCGGTTCTCAGATCGCCGTCCGACCGCCCGTCACCACCGGTCCGACCAATTTTGAGCGGTCCGACCGCCAAGATAACAGCGGTCCGACCGCCTGCAATCGGTCCGACCGGTTCACTCTGAGGTCGACCGCCAAGATTTGTGTTGCTTTGATTCTTGTCGATTATTGTCGCATTGCTTAGGGTTTTTATTGATTCAATACTAGTCTTCCACAGATTGGTATATTGATCTTCATAGCTTTCTAATAGCTACCGGAGTGAAATTGTATTGAGTTCATAATTTGTGAAAAAGTGAGCGTGCTCCTATTCACCCCCCCCTCTAGTCGCCTTTACGGTCCAACAAGTGGTATCGAGCCCTGTTAGTTCAATCTTGATCTTAACAGGTCCACCGAACTTTGGCGATGGATAAGTTTTCTACTAAACCGCATATCTTCGATGGGCACGACTATGCCTATTGGAAGAATCGATGCGCGTCTTTCTTGAGAGCGAGGACAAGCTATTTGGGATGTTGTTAGAGCCCTGCTGGTTATTCCTGAAATTGCTACACCTGCTTCTACAATTCTTTTGGCTAACAACAATAAGGCTAAGAATCTTTTATATGGTGCACTTGGTAGACAAGAATATGATAGAATTTGCAATCTTTCAAGCAAGCATGAAATTTGGAACACTCTCGAAACATATCATGAGGGTTCGTCCCAAATCAAAAAGGTGCGCCAAGCTGCTTACAAGCGTGAGTACAATAAATTCGAGATGCGCCCGAGAGAGCATCGATGACATTTTCATCGCTTTAATAAAGTAATTAATCAAATGAAAGTCGTTGATATTGAATATTCTCAATCTGAAAATGCCACCCATCTCTTGGCTGCAATCAACACCAAGGAGTGGGAGATGAAAGCTCTGCTATAGAAGAAAATGTTGATCTTTCAAGTCTTACTTTAGAATTGCTTTATAGTAAACTCAAGACTCATGAAATTAAAAGAGTTGATCATCCTAAGAAAGATAATTTAGCTTTGGTAGCGATCCTCTCAAAAAGGCTTTTGATGACTCTTTTGAATCTTCTTCTGGATTTTCATTTGCTTGTTTATCTGCTATTCATGAAGAAGAGCTTGAAAGTATTCCTGAAACAGAGTTAGCTCTTCTTGCTAAAAAATTTACGGGCCTACAATAATGTGAGAAACAAAAGAGAGGTGGTCCGGTAACATGCTATGAATGTGGTGAGCTCAATCATATCCGCAAATTGCCCCAAGTGAAAGGTAAGAGCAATCATAAGGAAGGAAAGCTACTTGGAAGAAGCCTCCTTTCAACAAATCAAGGTATGAGGCAAATAAGCTTGTGAAGGTCGCTCACCGGGTCCTTGCCGCTTTTGAGGATCAATCCTTGAGCGATGTGGATACCGGGAGTGAGGAGGACAAGGAGGAGGAGATCCTCAAGGTAAAAAGAAAGGGAAGGCCAAAGACTTCAGGCATGTGCTTCATGGTCGACACGGACGACATTGATGATAATGAGGTATCTTTTTCTTATGATGAGCTTTACGCTAAATATGATTCTATAGTTGAGCAATTGCTTAGTCAAGATGAAGCGCTTGAATTTGTTATGACAAAAATAAGAAATTAGAGTCAAAATTAGCAAACTGAAAGTAGAGCTTAAAGCTGCTAAGACTCTTGAACTCGATGAATGTTTATCTTGTCATGCTATGCATTCAAATTACCAAGTTACAATCTGCTCATAATATTTGTGTACAACAACTTGAGAATGCTAAATCTGAACTAAATAAAATTAAAAGTGCTCCTTGTGAAAATGTTTAGAATCTAGTAAATTGATTGCTTTTGATGTTTTTGATTCTAGCCCTTGCACTTCATGCTTAGAAAAGAACGTGAAATCAAAGATATCTTAGAAGTCGCTAGAGTCAAATATGCTAAGCTTAAGGACAATATTGAAAATACTACTTGTGCTTCATGTTCCACTCTTAAGCTTGAAATTGCTTTGTATAAGGAAAATCTATGGATAAAACTTGTGATTCTTGTGTTAACTTGAGAAAAGAAAATGCTTACCTTCATGATACATTAGAAAAATTTCTAAAGGTAAGAAACAATTAAACATGATTCTTGACAAGTCTAAAACTCCTTATAAGAAGCAAGGTTTAGGATTCAATTCTTTTCAAGACAATTCAAACTCAAAAGTCATTCAAGTCTTGGAAAAGGTTTAATTGAATTCAAAACCCAACTGCAAAAACATCTTTTAAATCTGCAGTTTTGCCCAACTTTGTATTAATTCAAATGGTGCGTCTTCTAGTGGTACCAAGTACCATTGCACTTATTGCAAAAAGGTGGACATTTGATTGAATATGTTGGCGTGAGGTTGAAAAATGATAGGAAGAATTTTGATAGAATTTCATTCATGCAACCTAGAGCTTCTATGAGACATGGTAACAATGAAAAGAATAAACTCGGATTAGGATTTTTATCTCATGCAAATCATTATGTTTCTAGACATCCTAATTCTAATGTGTATCGATGGCGGTCCGACCATTTGGTGGTCACCGGTCGACTGCGTTTTGGTCACGGTCGACCGCCGACAAAGACAAAGTCGGCCGACCGCCATGGACGATTCAAGTCTCATTTCAATTTAAACATTGCTCATAACCGAATGTTAAATGATATCAAGGATAGTACTTCGGTGTGTATACTCCTTGTAGACGTGTGTCTCGAAGATCGATCCTAAATCTTGTTTATCTAATCCCATGATTGAGACACATCGTTCTTTGTTCCTTGATTTTCGGGATGATCGCGGAAAGGGAAGAACACGTGGTTCGTTGACTCGGATGTTCACGCCACATGACCGGAACTCAAAATGGTTCACCTCTTTCACGCGAGCAACAGTGATGACTTCATCACCTTTGGAGATGATACACAAGGGCGAATTGAAGGAACATGATCAATTAGGGTAAACAACAAATTCATTCTAAAGGATGTTGCTCTTGTGGACAAGCTTAGGTATAATCTCCTTTCGTTTCTCGACTTCTTGATGATGGCTATGAGACTGCTTTTAAGAAAAATGCTTGTCGTGTGCTTGATTCTACCGTGAGCTTGTGTTTGGAATCTCTAGAGTTGGTAGAATTTTTGAGTGATTTTCGTAATCTCTTCTTTGGATCTCTTAAATGTTTGCTTACATCTTCTTCGATTTACGGCTTTGGCATCGACGTTTGGGGCACATTGGTTTTGATCATCGACACGTGTTAGCAACCTTGATCTCATGAGAGGTTTGCCCAAACTCAAAGTCATCAAGGATGTCAGTATGTGCACCTCAGTAGGCATGGCAAACAAGTTGCCGCCTCACACCCTTCTGTGACTATGGTTATGGTGACGGACCGGGACGGTTGCTTCATATGGATCTTGTTGGTCCGCTAGAGTCCGATCGATCGGTGGAAAATGGTATATTCTTGTCATAGTCGATGATCTTTCTAGATATACTTGGGTGTTCTTTCTTACTTCAAAAGATGAAGCATTTGGTTATTTTCATGACCTTGTTCTTCGCTTGGCTTCGAGCTTCTGGTGCTTTGAGAGCGATTCGCATGATAATGGCACGGAGTTCAAAAATGCTTCTTTTGCTTCTTTTTGCCTTGGCGTGGTATTGAGCATCGTTCTCTTCTCCACACGCCCTCAACAAAATGGCGTGGTGGAAAGGAAGAATAGAACCTTGGTCGAAATGGCTAGGACGATGCTAGATGAGTATAGCACACCGAGGAGATTTTGGGCGAAGCTATTGCTCTCGCTTGCCATATTGCAAATCGTGTCTTTTGAGACCTTCTTTAGGCAAGACTCCTTATGAGCTTCGTTTTGGTAGAAAACCCTCTGTTTCGCATTTTGAGTTTTGGATCAAAATGTTTTATTCTTAAGACAGCAATTTAGATAAATTTGAATCAAGAACTTTTGATGGGATATTTCAGGTTATCCCGCTCATTCGAGGGTTTTCGGGTTTTAATATCGAGACTAACATTATTCAGAGACTTGTAATGTCACTTTTGATGAGACTAGCCACGAGCTAGATCAATTGCTGAGATGATTTACTGGTGACAGAGAGTATTTTTGTGGAGGAAGATGAGGACGGCTAATGTCATTCCCTCATCTGCTGCCGAGGCGCCCATATTGATACAAGAACACGCTACGCCTACTTCACCTTGAGCTGAGGCTCCTGTGCATCATCATCATCGCAGATACTGCGGAGGTCGAAGAAACGACATCTCACCCGGCGCCCACTTCGCATTCAGAGACAAAGATCCTCCGGAATGATAATAGGTAATCTACATGAGCGAGTCACTCGCTCCGGTATAATGATCCAAATCTCTACTCTCATTCAGCTTTTGTTGCTTCTTTTGAACCCCGCGATATATCACATGCTTTATCCGATTCTATTTGGGTAAATGCCATGCATGAGGAGTTAGAGAATTTTGAAAGAAACAAAGTTTGGAACCTAGTAGAACCTCCTAGTGGTCATAATGTTATAGGAACCCGCTGGGTGTTTAAGAATAAACAAGGTGAGGATGGTTACGTGGTTAGAAATAAGGCCGATTGGTAGCTCGTGGGTTGGCCAAGTTGAGGGGTTAGATTTTGATGAGACATTTGCTCTGTTGCTAGACTAGAAGCCATTCAGATTCTCGCTTGCATTTCTTTGCATCAAAAGGTTTTAAATTATATCGGATGGATGTTAAAAGTGCCTTTTAAATGGTTTCATAGATGAGGAAGTGTATGTTAAGCAACCCCCGGTTTTGAGGATCCTAAATATCCAAATCGTGTTTTCAAGCTATCTAAAGCATTGTATGGTCTTAAACAAGCCCCTAGAGCACAGTATGATAGACTTAAGACCTTCTTGCTTAAAAATAATTTTGAGATGGGTAAAGTGGATAAAACTCTATTTATTCTTAGGCGGGAAATGACTTCTTGCTTGCTCAAATTTACGTGGATGATATTATTTTTGGTGGTTCCTCTAATGCTCTTGTTTCCGACTTTTCCGACACTATGTCCGAGGAATTTGAGATGAGTATGATGGGAGAGCTTAATTACTTTTGGGACTTCAAATCAAGCAATGCAAGGAAGGAACTTTCATCCATCGACGAAGTACACTAAAGATCTACTCAAACGCTTCAACATGGGTGATTGCAAGCCAATTTCCACTCCCATGGCAACTTCGACGCTTTGGATCCGGATGAGGAAGGAGAAGTCGTGGATCAACGCGAGTACCGCAAACATGATCGGCTCCCTTCATGATTTGACCTCGAGACCGGACATTCACTTCACGGTATGCCTTTGTGCAAGATTTCAGCGTCTCGAGAACTTCCCATCGCCAAGCCGTTAAGCGCATATTCGGTATTTACACTCTACCCTCTTATATGGCATTTGGTATTCTGCTCTTGACTTTGTCCATTAGAGGTTTTTGATTCGATTTTTTGGTGTCGGTTAGATAGGAAGAGTACCTCAGGCACCTGTCACTTCCTAGGCACTTCTCTTGTATCTTGGTCTTCTAGGAAGCAGTCTTCTGTTGCACAATCCACTGCTGAGGCGGAGTATGTAGTCTTGCGCTAGTTTCAGAGCTTGATTTTGTGGATGGCGTCCACTTTGAAAGATTATGGGTTAAACTTTGCTAGTGTTCCTCTTTTCTGTGATAACACTTCTGCTATTAATATTGCTAAAAACCCTGTGCAACATTCTAGGACTAAGCACATAGACATTCGCTTTCACTTCCTTAAAGATCATGTTGAAAAAGGAGATATTGTGATGCACTTCGTAGAGTCCGAAGCTCAATTGGCAGATATTCTTACCAAGCCTTTAGATCAAACCAGATTTTCCTCCTTAAGAAGCGAGTTAGGGGTAATTTATCCTTATGGGTTGGTTTGAGGGGGAGTTTGATCTTCTGTTTCTTATCTTTACTTGTTCTTTTGATCTTTTATTGTTCTTTTTCTGAACTTAGTGATCTTTTCGAACTTTTTAGATTTTTAGGCTTTTTAATTGCATCTCATTGTGTCATATTGCATTCATATGAAAAATAAAACAAGCGGTATGAAAAATCCAAAAAGATGCATTGTAATATAAGTTTTTCTGCTTATCTTTTAAAATTGATGAAGCTTTGTCTATTACCCTTTGGAGCTGTTGTATTTCAATTCTTGCTCACTGTCATGTCTAGTTCTTTGACTTGCTAGAATTATCATGCTTTTACATGTGTAGCTAAGTCTTTGCTATATGAGCTAGAACTTTTTAAACAACTCGAATTAAGAAATTGTAATTTGTGGATGTTTTAGCGAGTTGCGCAATTAGTACTCCTCTTGTGACATTGGCCCTGTCAGAATTGCTTTGTTAGCTCTTTGATCTAAAATTGACCATTACTTGAGCTTTTGTGTTCTTGAGATTCTAAAAACTGCTCTTGTGAAAAATGAAAATCAAGATTGTCTTATGCTTAAATTGTGCCAAACTATTCTTACGAGGCGCTTGTCAAATGACATGAACTTGGAGATAGTTTGATGAACGACGATCTCATGGGGACCGCTTGTCGAAATGACATGAACCTCAAGATTTGTCGCCCGGTAGAAGCTTAGAAAGAGTTTGTGGATGGCTCCTAGTCCGGGATCTTCTTTACTAAGATATACCTTTAATCAAACTTTTGGTCGAAGCTTAGGATGAGTTTGTGGATGGCTCCTAGTCCAGGATCTTGTCACTAAGTTAGATCATTAGTCAACTTCAATATTCAATGCAAATGAGAAAAATGTTGACAAATGGGCGTTTACAAAATATTGAGCAAAATGATTCAATACGGGACTTGATTGACTCTTACTGTGGTCTTTGTTAGATTTTTGATCTCACTTTGACAGTTTGACATGGCCAATTTCACTTTAGGATCCCTGTTGATGAACTTGCTGAATTTGAAGCGTTGCTTAAATTGATCAAATCTACTGCTTTACTTTTGAGCCTTTGTGCTTAGCTTTGATATATATGTCTTACCATGATCTTGCTAGCGCTGTCAGGCTTGATATGTTGTTTGTGCATTATTCGAGATACTAGCTTGTTCTTTTGGGTAATCTCCAAAGCTTCTTGTAATCAAAAAATTGAAAAATACAAAAATTGAAGCCACTCCATTGCACTTCATGTATATTCCTCTTTATGCTTCTTTTGTTTCTGCTTCTTTCTTTATTCTCTATTTGTTATCCCTGGATGAGAGGAAGGCGTGATTCCTTGATGAATCCATTGTCAAAGGGGGAGAAGATGTGATGTGTTAAATGAAAAGATATTTCTTTGGGAGAAGATGTGTAATATTTCTTTGCTACTCTTATTTGGAGAAGTTGTGTTAACGAGAAGATTGGGGGAGAAGTTTATACAAAGGAGGCGAAAATTTGAAATTTGATGATCATAGTGAGGGGAGTTCTTGAGTTGCATTCTTATTGTCTTATTGAATATTCTGAACTTGAATTGCATTCTTTTATACTCACAATGATCATAGGTCAATTGAACAAATTGTTTATTCATATGGACCTCATGTGAGAATTTTGACCCGTTTCTGGAAATTAAAGTTTTTATGCTTACTTTTGCTTTGTCTCACATGCCTATACTATTCTGATGCCAGCTTGGTCATTTTCATTGCTTTTTCTTGCTTATGGACCAAGTTGTGCCTTTGTCTGCTGCTGAGTAAACTCGTTTTCAAACCTCTTACTTCCATTTTCTGGATAATTGCCAATGTGTTCATCAAGGGGGAGATTGTGGATTTCATGGGGATATGCTCCAGATCTTAGGATGATGTGACAATTGGCAATGGCGTTTACGGTTTGTCGTTTCACGCGTTTTCGACAAAGTTCTGAGCTTTACTTTCAGGCGGTCCGACCGGTCCTTGCACGGCGGTCCGAGCCGGTCCCATATCGGTCGGACCGCCATCTGGGCGGTCGGACGGCGATAACCAAAAGTGTTCAAATCGAGTGGGCCAAAAATAGGTGTTGTAGACAAGTAAGGGATCCCTTTGCACTTGGTCTCATGATTTTGGAGTCTCGGTGAAAAGTTCTATTGGTTTAAAGTTTCGAAGGTTTGAATTTGGGAGCTTGAATTTGGCTAAGTCTAAGGCGGTCCGGCCGCTCATTGTGGGCGGTCCGACCGCCATGGCGGTCCGACCGGCCTCCTGGAGCGGTCGGACCGTTAACTACTTGAACGTCACCAACCGTGGCGATGTTGTTTTGTTAGGTCAAAGTCATTGGTTTCATGGCATATGATTTGCATGATGCATGTTTTGACTAACATGGGTCAAGTTGTGAAGAACTTGTTCCCGAATTCGTGTTTTCTTATGCGTGGTTGTGCGGGTAGCTTGGTGGTCAACGACGGTCAACGGCGAGGAGAATCGGGACTAGACTTGAAGAGTTGAGGTCGAGCGATCGACGATGCGGGTGAGGTCAACGACTCAAGCGTGACACAAGATGGACAAGGGTGACCTATTGGCGAATCCATGACGCATGGTGAAGCGGTTTAGGTCAAAAGGTTAAAGACGGCGCTTCGCGAAGCGTGCGTGTGTGACCCGTTTGTTAGTGGGCCTTAACGGGAGCCCAATTGAGTCAAACCCTAGGAGTCTAGGCCTCCACTATAAATAGGAGGAGGTGGTGGCTGCACCCCTCTCTCTCTCGCCTTTTTATGTTTCAAAACCCTAATTGTCTTTAGGAGAGTTGAGGTGGAGGCAAGGGCTCTTGATGGTTTGTGGTGAATTTCGTGATCTTTGATTGTCCACTGATCCATGATGGTGTGGATGTAATCCAACAACAATCACGAAATCAATCTATGCAAGGTTTGCTTGAGATAAGTCTCTTTTCGTTCTTGCTTTCAATTTCGTGTTTTTAGGGCTTTCTTTGATCCGCGAGTTTATGATTGATTCTTTCACGTGAATTAGCTTGCTGTGATATGTGTGAATCTATCTAGCATCATCTTGATCATCAATCTCTCACGAACAAGCTTTAGGATCAAGTTTTCGTTCTTGCCCGGTTTTAGACCTTCTGTTAATCAATTGACAATTGCTCAAGATCGTTCCAAGAATTATCATAATATTCGATTGGAATAGGTCCTCAATAGCATAGAGAAGGTGTGTGCAAAGTTTCGTGAAGTTTGGAGTTGAGAATCAAAAGTTAGACCTAATTGCAACCGTCATCGGCTGATTTTTGCTTTGGATCGGTTACGTAGATCGCGGTCCGACCGCCCGTCACCACCGGTCCGACCGATTTTGGAGCGGTCCGACCGCCAGTATAACAGCGGTCCGACCGCCAGTATAACAGCGGTCCGACCGCCCGGCAATCGGTCCGACCGGTTCACTACAGAGGTCAGACCGCCAGTACTTGTGTTGCTTTGATTCTTGCTGATTATTGTCGCATTGCTTAGGGGTTTTTATTGGATTCAATACTAGTCTTCCATTTGATCTTGGTATATTGATCTTCATAGCTTTCTAATAGCTACTGGAGTGAAATTGTATTGAGTTCATAATTTGTGAAAAAGTGAGCGTGCTCCTATTCACCCCCCCCCCTCTAGTCGCCTTTACGGTCCAACATATTACAACAAGAAGACATTAAGCATTAGTTTTAGTGATCTTCTTCCCGATTTTAAACAACATAGTCAATACAGCAACACAGTAGTAGGGTTGTTATTCTCCCAAGAGAAGACCTGAATCTGTATAAATCTATGTGTCTTTCTCTACGTGGTTCTATGCGGCGCCCTGTGTCATTACCCCGGAGGGTAATCATACATAGGTATACGTGTTACTATTCGTCTAACCAGTAGAACACCGCTATGACAAATAGTAAGCCTTAGCAAAGTCAGTGCTAGCTCCCCCCACGTCACCCGGCTCTGCCCTCCTTGCGCCCCGGCCCAGCGCGCTCCCGCTACTCCGGCTCAGCCGGAGACGGCACGGCTTCGCCCGACCCTCGGCCCATGCCTCCCTCACTAGACCGGCAGCTCCCCTCTGTCTTCCCTCCCTTTCTTCTCTTTTTTTCTATTGATTTTGGTTGTTCTTGTTTATTTGCTTCTTTATTGATGTGGGTTTGGTGATGCTTAGGCATGGTGAATGGTGATGTGGTGGGTGTGGTTCTGGATATGCTTTTAATGGAGGCCTGGTGATGGTTTGATGAAGGTGGGTTACTACACCGGTTGCCGCGTTACACTGGTATACTTCCCCTCCACTACTCCCTCACTCTCTACCTCCTGCTCTATGATGTGGAATGGATGGATGATGAGGGCTTTCGGTGTATGTGCATTCTGTGCATTTGGAGTTAATATGGTGGGTATGGTTTGGGTAAAATGGAAGTGGAGAAAATGGTGGGTTTACCTACGTAGGATCGATTTCCATTTATACAATAAATGTGTACATGGCATGTTTTACAACAGATCAATACATTGCTAAACTGACGCTAACAGGGAGGACTACAATATCTCTAGGATCAATCAGAATCCTAACTGATTGATCCCTTCCTAGTTTACACAGATTGATCTTTTCGTATTTTACACACACACTAACAAATTTGATCGTAAACTCATGCTAGCTCCTTAAGGACTCGGTCACTAACCAACTAATACGTGTAAATGCATACACTGGTTCCTTGCATGCATGCATTTGCATACGACTAACTCACTAACAAGCTTTGACTCAACTAAATGTGCAAGACTAATTACTTAACTAGCATCCAACGCATAGATGTGATTACTACTTGTCAAGATTAAGTCCAAAAATTTCTCCCCTAGTCTTGACATGCCGACTCACCATTGCAAATCGTATGTAACCTCTTGCCGACCACGCCACAGTGTTGCTGCCCATGAATAGAGGGTACTCGAGGGACGCATTTCCCTTCTCTTCCTCCCTTTGCGGCAGTCTCTTGCCGCCGGTGACACGACTTGCCGGCAACTCTGACCTTGACAACTTGGGCATTCAACAACGTGGTTGTTATTGCGATGATGGACTCAACTACATCACCACTGCCTGTTTGCAGCCAAGGATACAACTTGTTGGCGATCCCAACCTCGATCTTAGCTCCAATTGTCCTTCACTGGTGACACAACTCAACAACAATGGAGACTCAGGTCAGAACTTACACATGTGAGAACTTAGACATGCACTTATAAGAACTGACACATCGCACTCGTGGACACAACTCACATGACACATGCAAACACAAGAGGATGAACACGCATAGCTTCTCACTCGGAGGAGATGAACACAGAGAACGAACTCACACATAGAGGTTGGCACATGGCTGCAACTACCTAGCTATGGATTTTATCTTCTCTCCTTTTCGCTATCGCTTCTCCGCCGGTGACACGACTCAACATGCGTCGGGCTACAGCCGACTTGTCGGCCTTGATCTTTCTAACGAACCACCTTGCCTCGGCGGTGTCTAGCCCCTGCCATGGTCACCAGGACATGCACACACCCGAGTTTCCGCTTCTCCTCACATGGAGTCGTGTTGGCATGCCACTGCTTGAGGATCTTGAAGCTCTGATACCGAATGTTGGAACTAACTTCCCGTGGACGCGTACTTTCACGGGGAAGATGATGAACTCAGAGAAATGACAACATTGCCACTGCTAAGCATCTTTTCTATTCTGTTATTCTCTTGCTTCAATGATCATGCGTAGGATCGGTTTCCATTTATACAGTAAATGAGTACATGGTATGTTTTACAACAAATCAATACATTGCTAAACTGATGCAAACAGGGATGGCTACAATATCGCTAGGATCAATCAAAATCCTAATTGATTGATCCCTTTCAAGTTTACACTGATTAACCTTTTCCTATTTTACACACACACTAACAGATTTTATTGTAAACTCAAGCTAGCTCCTTAAGGACTCGGTCACTAACCAACTAATATGTGTAAATGCATACACTGGTTCCTTGCATGCATGCATTTGCATACAACTAACTCACTAACAAGCTATGACTCAACTAAACGTGTAAGACTAATTACTTAACTAGCATCCAACACATAGATGTGAATACTACTTGTCAAGATTAAGTCCAACAGGTTTGGGCAAGGGATGGCAGTATTCGATGATGATGTGGTGAGGGTGCTCTTCTGTGTTCTTGTTGGTCGCGTCGGTCCCTCTGTGGTCGTCGACGGTTTCTGGTCGCCTCTTGTCATCACTCTGTGGATGTTTTTGGTTATGGCATAAGATGGGTGGTTATGCTTAGCTTGCTTGGTTGACAGTGGGAGATGGTGGTGCTTGGTTTTTGGCTTGCTTGTGAACTAGGGAGGTCTTGCTTGTGAACTGGGGATGGCAGTATTCGATGATGATGGCTTTATCCACTCCACTCTCACATGGGAATGTTTGGTTAAGGACCTTTTGGTCCATGGAAAGTTCTCTACACTATTCTTTGGCGTTTCTACTGTGGATGGTAAGTCGGTAATACAAAATGTGGGTATTTGGGAGAGAAAATGAAATGGGCCAATGTTTCAAACGACACTATTAGATTTTTCTACGGTTGAGGTAAGTCGGTAGAAGTGGGTGTCGATTTATAGAATTGTCGGTGATGAAACCCATGGGTGGCGGTCTTGACTAACCTAGTTTGGTCAAGGAATCTCGCTGATCTTTGTGGAGTCTGATGGCAACCTTCTTCTCTACTCCTAACTTTAATTTATTGGTTTTAGTTTGCTGCTGGTCTTTTGGTCTTTGTGGAAAATGTGTGCAAGGTTTTTGCAAATTGGTCGAAGAATGGTTTCGACGGTTGGCGATAAATGGACAAGGACAAGCTTCTTGACATGCAATGCAAGATTTCATTTTATTCTTTTTGTAATTTAATCAAAGTTATAATTTATATATTATGCTCTGCTGTAGATAATTCTCGTAATTAAGTCTCAGTTTGTAAAATTTTACTTTTGCTTGCAATGAAATTTTGTAAGTGACTCTCATGATTATACTAATGGTTCAATAATGTGGCAATGATTGCTGGTGTAAATTCTGATTGTATTATTTTATAAGAGATTGCATGGTGATGTGTTTGATATTAAGTTGGAATTATGATTTTTCTCTTGATTAGAAAATTTTAGTTTACTGCTAAATACTGATTAGCATTGTGTAGATTAGTTTAATTTCGTGGGTTCTCACATTCTAATTATAGGAAACCCTCAAATATTCATTCGTTAGATCGATACTAGAACATCGACAGCCTCCTCTTGTCAATAAAGTACCAAAGTGGTCGGACCCACCATCAACAACTGTTGAGTCAATGGTGTGTTAGTTGATGGTGGAAGTTCACTGAATATACTATTTACAAGTACCCTGGACGAGATGCAAGTTCCTAGGACAAAGATCAAGCATGTATGATACTCATTTCATGGGATCGTACTGGGGTATTGGACAAAACCCATTGGTCGGGTTTCTCTTCCTGTAACGTTTGGGTCACCAAACAATTTCACAACGGAGAAAATATCTTTTAATGTGGTCTATTTCGACACGACATTCAATGCCATACTCGGTTGACCAACTCTAGCATGATTCCTATTGGCTGCTCATTACGGTTATCAATGGCTTAAGATGCAAGGTCTCAAAGGAATAATCACGGTCTGTTGTGATAAAAAGATGATACTTACATACGACTGTAAATCCCTTATGATGGTTAGCCAAATACCAACTCGAGAAGCAAACAAGGGGAAACCTTCGACCAAGCAGTCGAAACCTAAAGTTGCACCAAAGCCGAACGACCTAGTTAAAGAAGTTCCACTGTATGCAGAGGAGCCATCGAAGACCGTTCGCATCGGGGTCACTTCCAACTCTACATAGGAAGACGCCCTGGTCACCTTCCTCTGAGCAAACTCATATATCTTTGCGTGACAAACATCTGACATGCCCGGTGTCCCCAGGGAGGTGATCAACCACAGGCAAGCTCTATGGCCTAACAAGAAATCTGTAAAACAAAAATTACATAGATTCATACCTGATCGACGAGATGCCTCAGATCTGAATTGGACAAGCTACTTAAAGCAGACTTCATAAGAGAAGTCGACCACCCAGAGTAGTTGGATAACCCTGTAATGGTTAGAAAGTCTAATGGTAAATGACGTATGTGTGCAGACTTTACTGATCTTAATAACGCTTGTTCAAAGGGCGATTTTCCCCTTCCTCGTGTTGTTGGTTGGTTGATTCTAATGCTGGTTGTGCAATATTAAATTTCCTAGATGAATATTCTGGTTATCATCAGATAAGTCTATGCCTAGATGACGAAGAAAAGACCACATTCATTACACTAATTGGAATATTTTTCCATATCAAAATACCATTTGGTCTAAAAATACTGGCGTTTCTTTTCAACGCGTGATGCAAGAGACCTTCCTTCCTCAACTAGGCCAAAATCGGTCAGAAATCAATTGCCTTAATCACATTTCCGACTTGTAAGAAACATTCGACAATCTCATAAACCACCATTTTAAACTCAATCACGAGGAGTGTGTGTTCGAAGTCTCTTCAAGAAAGTTGCTTGTATTTCTTATCTCTGCACGTGGAATTGAAGAAAATCTTGGAAAGATAAAAGCCATTAAACAAATACGCCCTCCGACCACAAAGAAAGTAGTCCAGAAACTCACAGGATGCATGCTGGCTTTAAGTCATTTCATCACACGATTGGGAGAAAAATGATTTCCTTTCTTTAATCTTCTAAGGAAACATGAGGGTTTCGAGTAGCCAGAGGAGGCAAACAATGTTTTTAAGGATGTCATGAGGTATCTCACAAGTGCTCCTATTCTGGTTTCTCTGAAACCAGAAGAGACACTTCTAATATACCTAGCTGCAACGCTACAAGCAGTGAGGTATCTCACGAGTGCTCTTGTGAAGCTTTTCGAAGAGCTTCTTCTTGCCAATGTAGTCCTTCTTGAATAATTTGGATTTTTCATCCTTCTTGTTTGGGCAATAAGATGCATCGTGGCAATTCTTCTCACACTCATAACATCTAATGTTGGTGTAGCGATTCTTGCTTGAGGATTGACCGTTGTTGCTTTTGTCAAAGTTGAAGCTTCGATTCAAGCGTCTCTTCATAAATTTGTTTATTCTTCATATAAGAAGAGCCATTTCTTCATCGGAATCATTATCATCTTCATTTTCATCATTGTCATCAAATGATTCTGCATTTGCCTTTAAAGTAATATTTTTCTTCTTAGAGGCAACTTGCTCTAAGAGATCTTCCTTGCCTTTCTAGTAGAGCTCATTTGTGATTAAATTACGCAAGTGACCAGTAGGCTTCATTCTTGGCAATTCTGGGGAATTTAGAAGCAAAGTTCTGGGAAATTTAGAAACAAAGCAACCAATGTTTCATACTTGTCCGGTAGAGACTAAGTATTTTTCTTACAATATCAAGATCGGCTAGTG
Source organism: Hsuehochloa calcarea (assembly GCA_036346395.1). NCBI lineage: Eukaryota > Viridiplantae > Streptophyta > Magnoliopsida > Poales > Poaceae > Hsuehochloa > Hsuehochloa calcarea. Next base: position 45,070,524 of record CM070597.1, on the reverse strand, counting down.
TTGAACTATGGTCTTTGAGTTCATTAACTAAGATGGTCAAACTTGAATGCATCTCATTTATGTTTTCATGAGGTAACATAACAAATGTATCATATTTAATTTTAAGCATATGCAATTTGGCCACCTTGACTGCGAATGTTCCTTCATGAATTTTGGAGAGAGTTTTCCCAATATCGTGACCGCGTTCAAAGTTCCATAAAGAGCATTCATTGCTTGAGCATTTAGAAGAGCATTTCATTCATCTAAGTTGGTGAGATTATTTGGACCAATAGGCATAACAAAACCCTCTCCTACAATTCTCCATATGCTTAAGCTCATAGCTTTAAGATAAACGGTCATACAAACCTTTCAATATGCATAATTTGTGCCATAGAATTGTGGTACCTTACCAATGAAAAATCCCTTACTAGCCATCATTTTAACTCTATGCGGTAAAGCCTAATAGATGAGAGACCAAAATCTGATACCACTTGTAGGATTAAGGATAACCGACTAGAGGAGGGTGAATAGGCTATTTTAAAAATATTTTAGGCTAAAAACATATTTGACCAAATTGAAGCTATGAAATACAATTTCACAATTCAAAGCCTAAATAATCTAAGTATTTCTAAGTGCTCTACTTACTCAAGATTAAGCTAGACAGTCTAAACAAGACAAATAATTGCTTGTCAAAGTAAATTCACAAAGAGAAGAGTAAGAAAGATAAACCACACTATGGAGACAACCAATGTTTTCCTATGGTCTCGGAGACTTGTCGGTCTCCACTAATCCACGTTGAGGAAGCTTGACCAAATCATGTCGGCTCCACATGAGCACATCCCTCAATCACTAGAGATAGCTCTTCTCCACTCTGGAAAGGCGAACTCCAACCTTCACAAATGCTCGGGTCTTTTCACAACGTTCTTGAGAAGATCACCGAATTACCTTCTCCAAGCCATCTAGGAGACGACAATCTCTAAGAGTAATAAACCAATGATTCTTCGCTTGAAGATGCTCAAATGCTACAAATATCAAACTTAACTCAACGCACTTGGAAAAACCTCCACAACCTTTGCAAGATGAAATTTATGCTCACAAAGAGTAGAAGTAATGGCAAAGGGCTCAAGAATATTCAAGGAGGTTCTTCAAGACACCCTTGCTATAGTGGGTGAGGTATTTATAGCCTCCACCCACTTTTCTAGCCGTTGGCACCGAGACTGCACAAAAATCAGCAAGTCTGGTCAATCTGTAGGCACAGGGCCGATCAGTCCGAATAATAGTATAACGACAACTTCTATTGTAATAAATGCTATAGAAACTATCTGTTATGCCAGGTCTGGCCAGTCTGCCCACTCAAGGTCTGGTCAGTTCGGGTAATCACTTGCAGTCAGTTCAGCATGAAGAATTCAGTAGAAAGACCCAAAAACACCCTTCTCTGGAAAAAGCTGACCGGGGCACATGACCCTGAGGTCCGGTCAGTCTGGTCCTCCAACTGCGGTCAATCCGGGTACCAAAATAGAGAAAAGGTGAAGTGAAAGAGAGTCTCCGGAAAAAGCTGACCGCCCGACTGCCCGACTTGGACCGGGAGTCTGGTCAGTACGGATTTAATCCTTCGGTCAGTCCGGCCAGTAGAATTGCAAATGGGGAGCTCTCTGGAAAAAGCTGACCTCTGAGTTGATCTGGGTTCTGGTCAGTCCGGCCCTTCAACCGCGGTCAGTCCGGCCAAGTAATAAACGACAGAAGAATTGTGTCCAAACAATCACAAAGAAATCCAATATTAAACCAAGTGAGTTTGAGCATTGTGGCAACCTTTGCTATCATGCTACTAGCCATTGTCCCCTCTTCATAGTATGGCTACCTACACTAGCAATCTGATCTTTTATCCTTCATGCTCCTAGACCGGTAAAACTATGAAAAGGTCATGTTTGACTATATACATTTGCCTTGAGATAGATTATGTTGATATCCAAACCTTGAGTACCTTTAGTGCTCTTTATCTTTATCCAAGATTAACCTTTTTAATCACTTGACAAAACACGTTAGTACAATACATGGTTGTCTTTAATTACCAAAACACTAAAATGAGGCATAGATTCTTCAATCTCCTCCTTTTTGGTAATTGATGACAACCTCAACCATGGAGATAAAATGAAATGATTTGAATATACAACAAGTACCAACCAAGGTGTATATTCTAGGATTGGATTTAGATAGTATATGACATGAATAGCATAAGAGTAGTGAGAAGAACAAATACACTAGCATAGGAAAAAAAAACTCCCCCTGACTATATGCATAAAATTAAAATGTGAAGAACATGCACATATGTGAAGAGAATTTTGACAGAGTTTCTATTCTATTTTGGATTTGAGAACACAACAATATGATCAATATGATATATAAATTCAACCAATATCATATACACATACACACAAAAGATTGAACATTGAAATCATTTCAAGCAACTATTAATATCCATACGACAAAGATAAAGAGGTTCAATAAGCTTAGCAAGATAACACAAACTATAAAAAGCTTATCACCACAAAGTTCCAAAAAGCTCAACAGTAAATGATAATAATAGATAGTAGCTAATAGAAAGTCTTCTTCCCCTTTGGCATCGAGTACCAAAAGCCAAAAGCAAAGCATAGGTGGAAGAAGGAGGAGTGCCAGCCGATATAGATGGATCAGAAGGAGAAGGATCAAGGTGGCGGCAATGAGAGTAGGTGACCATCTGGTCAACTGAAGATACTCGAGAGTTGATATCAGCAATGTTGGTCAAGACTTGTCCTTGAACTGTCTGCATCTCTGAAAGCCATCCAGTAAGATGATCAAGGAGTTGAAGCACAACAACATTGTTTTGATTAATAGAAGTAAATCGACTGTCCATGGCCGCATAATGGTGATCAGTGCTGTCGAAACGATGATAAAAAAACCTTCATGCGACGATCCATTATATCGAAGCAAGAGAGAATGGAGTTGACTCTGGAATGCATGGCCTTCAAAAAGACTGGATCAACTCCGCGTGGCTGCTATGGAGCGGGCTGTGGGCCTTGATGGGGATGCTCTGGGGCATTGTCAGCTACCGGTGTAACACCCTGGCTATTCGAAAGACAAGGTGTTACCTAAAGGACTAACATACAACCAAATTACGGAAGAATTTAAACTTAAACTCGTATAAGTACATAAAGGGACCAACTTTAATAGTAGCATAGCAGGAATAAAGACTGAATTCATCAAACGGAATCAAGAAATAATTGAAGTGATCTACTAGCATCATTTAACAAGAAAACATAACGTGGAGAGAAATATCATGTAGTAGAAAACTTATTCATTACAGTTCCTCAATTAACAACTGAATATATGCAAAGGGTGTCACCTCTTTCAATCACATGGATTATCAACTAAGAACGAATATATGTCATGAAGTATGAATCAGGGATCATTGAAATAGCATCGCATCAACAACTTTCAACTGTATAATATGAAGTATGAACATGGATCATAGAAGAAATATCGCATTAACAACATTCAACAGAAATCAACATGTTTTAACATATTGTACTTGCATTCCGCGCTGTGACGTGCTAGGAGGCAACGAATGTGCTCCTCCACTCATCGCCTCACCGCCTACACAAATACGTATCTGCAATAAGGATAACAAGGTATGACAAAGCTACGGTGTCTTACCATAATCCCCTAACTTTCCAATACAATCAACGGTTTCAAACTGACATTTAACATATTCAGCCACCTGACAACCCTACTGGACAGCAGTACGGGAAGAATCATAATTAAATATTTGTAACTCAGAATGACGTGAAACCAAGGCTCAATGAATCTTAACGAACCAGGCTACGAAACTCTAGTTAACGGGGTTTAACGATTCGACCAAGACAATTGACTATCCAGTAGTTGAAAATGTCTGACAGACATATGTCCTGACCACATAACAGCAGCAAAGAAAAAGGCATAACTTTCATTCTACAGATCCAATCGAGGTTCTCTTTATCAATATAGAAATATTATTAAACATTATACAATAAATTAGTTGGGTGGAGGTCCTGAATCTTACACTAACAAGGTCAAAACTAAGGATCAAACAGACAGTTCCTTCTCGTCAGACAGATAGAATTGCGTGCAAAAAATAACTCATATATCCTAAACCGTAAGGCGGAATCTCATGATCTCAGTGGCTATGGAAAGATAAAAGCAAGGTCTACAAAACTCTAGGAGACAAAAATATCATATTCTGCTTATAAGATGCCTAAACTGGGCGCACAACCGATTGGATATGTTCTGGAATCTAACAGACATCATGTTGGTTTAATCCTAACTATCAATCCTTCCTCCAAATAGTATCAAACAAAGAATGAGACTCCTCGTTACCCTTGTAGACCTACTGGACGACGAAGATCACACTCCCAAAGAACTCCCCCTTTCTCCGTATTTCTCCTCTTCTTTGGCCGGCCACGAAAACGACACCCGGAGAATTGGCTGGAGGGGTGTCTTCGGGGAGAACCATGGGGGCATCGCCGGGGATCACCGGGGGTCAACACCAAGGGGAGCAGGCGGCACCAAGGGGCAGGGGAGGCGCTGGTTTGGGGTGTGGGAGTGGCGGCTCTAGGGGGGAGAAGTGGGGAGGGAGAGGGGAGATGGGGGGGCGGCTAGGTTAGAGGGGGAAGTGGGGGCGCATGGGCCTTGGGCCTAGGCGCCTCCCCTCCCTCCTTGGCCCATCCTTGGCCGGCCAGGGTTACCCCAGCCTGGGCCGAGGGCCCAGGATTCAAACAAAAATTTCTGAAACCCTGAATTTTTAAATAGTTCTTTCTTCTGAACAAAATCCTCTCTAAACGAAAATCGTGATATTACATTCTGCCCCCCTTAACGGAATTCGACCCCGAATTCTAACCGTCGAAACAAATTCAAGAACAGAATACCTCAAAATTGGAAACAACAGATTAACACGTACCAGAAGCAAATAGGTCTGGATACTACTCGCACATGCGAGACTTCAATTTCCAGGTGGCCTCACTCTCGGACTGATGAGACCACAACAAAAGGACGTACTACTACGGTTGACCTAATACTCAACCAGGCAATTTCAGGTACGTTCATCAGAAAAGAATCGAAGGTAAGATCCTACTCTATGGTCAACGCCTTTAACGACATCCCAAGCTTGGAATTGCTCAGTTTGTCACTTAACATCCGAGCACACCAAACGATGCGTACTTCGCATATGTACCCGAGACGAACAAAACTATATGCCAACTTATTAATTTCTGCAACTTTCGGAAACGAAGAGAATCCAACAGGAAATAGAGAGTCCTCATCGCATCTACGCAATGTTAACTCTTCACCACAAGGTTAAATCCCAAATTTGACAATTCAACATGAAAACAATTTTTTTCTTCTAAATAGGCAGTTTACGAATAAACATCACGACAACCAACAGCGGAATCACTCGAATGCCAAACCAAATACTTCTTGCGGTTTGTCTGAATTGGAAAGAATCAACATGCCAACATAGCGCCAACTCAAATTGCATAAAACACCAGTCAACAACACAAAACTCAAACGAGAATCAAGAAAACGCCTCATTATCCGATGAAACATCATTTTCCTCAGTTTCTCTCTGTTAGGAATAAAACTTCTCTCGAACATTGGGATTCGAACTCATTGCATACCACATGAGCTTAAAACTCTTAGTTAAACATTCTCAAATTATGTCCAAACTGAAGGACACCATCCACACCATTGTGGAGAGCCTCTATTGAATCCACCAAATACTCTAGATAACTCATTCTACTAACCAAAATAGATTTGATAGAAGGCGTCCAAAGCATCACAGAATAGGTCCCATGCAATCACATTACCTCCAATTCCCTAGAACAACTCAAAATCCTTAGCACGCACGTTCATGTACTACATCAGAAGGGTTCTATCAATTATCATTTCACTGCTTAGGAAACTCTGTTATTCCACTCTCTCTCTACACACAATCATTGTGTGACCAAAGGCCTAGCATAAAAATACAAAGTCCAGATTTAACCTCCAAGACCTCTACAACAAATTTCAATTATAACAAACTGGGAAATCATCGGATTGAATCTCCAACATTCCCACAATTCTAACATACTCACTTATTGTAGGACCGGAAAGGCGACTAAGGGGGGGTGAATAGGCGCTTTCAAAACTTTCTCGCCTAAATCAAAACCAACACGAACTTTACTCCTTTAGCTATAAAAGCTAAGAAGTTCAGTGAGCACACAACGGAAGCCTTGTGTTGGATTTGATAAACCCCTCAAGCACACGACACAAAAGGAGAAAAGAACTCAATGTTCTTCACTTGGCACGGGCGGTCTGACCGGCTACCACGGGCGGTCGGACCGACGGTCAATCGTGATCCGACCAGGCAACTAACCGGTGATCGGACCGGTGGACAGCGGTTCGACCGGCAAACCAATGGTCTGAATACAGGCGGTCGAACCGAACCGTTGAAAGGCCGATCGGACCGGTAGAGTCGATCTTGAAAAACTCCACCCAAATCCAAAACGAAATTTGATCCAACTTTTGATTCAACCAATAAAACTTGACCAAATTTCTAGCACACATCCCTAATGAAATTAGAGACCTATTTCTAGCGACGATCCGTCAGATCCACTTCGTAGAATCGATCTCTCGAGATTTTAACAAAGAAGTGCTCAAACCCTAGAAATGAGAAAAACTTGATTCAAGACTTGCTTGTGGGGGTTTGATGATCTAGATGACTCTAGGAGTAATCCCACACATCAAAGCAAGATAAAGTAGGCCAAGAGACCAAGCATGAACCTTTGAATCAAGGAAGCACCAAAAACATCCAAAAGAGAGAAGAACACAATGGGAGCAAATGATCTTTCAATTAAGCATCACAAGATTGTTCATTCACAATAGATGCTTACAAAGCCTCTCCACCAAGGAGGGCAAGAGCTCAACAAAGAGCACACTCCAAACCCTAGATCTCCTCTCCTCTCCTCCAAACCCTAGAAAAAGAAGAAGGGGCTAAATGAATGCTTGCTTAGGTTTTCCACCTCTCCCTTCCTATTTATACTAGAGAGCTAGGGTTTCCCTTTTGGGTCTCTTACATGGGACCCACACACAAATAACTCTTGAAGCAATCGCTTTGCTTCACCACGTGTAGGTTGATCGGCGGTTCTCATCGACGCCAAGCCTCTCTTGTCAGAATCCCATCGGAACCTCCCGAGACTCGCACCGATATCCGCACCTTTGATCCAACCAAATTATTTGAACCACCCGTTCGATCCATCTTGTCCATTCGCACCATGCTTGAGTCACACAACCTCACCCGGTATCACGATCGTTACGGACCTCGGCTCTCCAAGCGTAGTCGATCCACTCACCGTTGGCGTCGTTGACTCGCAAGCCACCGCTGACAATAGACAAACATACCGTTTCCGGAACAAGTTCTTCACAACTTGACCCACATCAGTTCTGCAATGCAATATACATCAATAAAGCATTGAAGTTCATAGAACAACACACTCAAAACAAACTCAATGCAACACTTGGCTCACCTCCAAGTATTGCCGGTCGATCAGCCCACGGGGCGGTCCGACCGATTCATCTTGGTCGGACCGCTCCTACAACGGCGGTCGGACGGTCCAAAGGACTTAGCCAAAATTCAAGCGAGAAATTCAAACCTTCGGAAATTTCAAGCGAATAGAACTTTTGTTGGGAGCTCCAAAATGATGGGACCACATCCAGAGACTCCTCACTTGCCTACACAACCTATTTTTGGCCCACTCAAAAACCCAAATTTGTTTTAGCGGTCGGACCGCCAACATGGCGGTCGGATCGCTCCTCGGGCGATCGACCGCCAAGACAACCGATCGAGACCGCTGTGGCTCGTGACCTTGGAGCAAACCCGAAAACGCGAGATTTTGCAAACCATCAACGCCATTGCCAATTGACTCATCATCCTGAGATCGTGCACATATCCTCACGATATCCACACTTATTGATATCCTCAGAAATTACCCACATAATCTCACAATACTATCCAATTGTGTTACTCTGTAAAAGTAATCAAGGTCTCCATACCTTCGACAATCCCCAAACTTTTAACATGAACTGAAGTTCTAGAATTTCACTATACCATAGGTTCCACTCAGTCGTATCGCTATTCAGATTTACTTCAAAACCAAACATTCCATGTGAATCAAATTTCCTCCCAGAGGTACAAATTAAAACCAATTCATCTTTTACTACTCCTCCAATAGCTCGGTAGCAAAATCTCACCACTACCATTCCTTATCCCCCACCAACAGTTGCCAAAAATTACACTTTGTAAAAATCATGCAACACAAAACTATTGATCCTTTCTCAAAAGAAAGAGGCGAACAAGGACATGTTTCCTCACACAATAAAACGTTGCTCCTCTCAGTGAGCACGAAACCAAAAGAAATTTTTTGATAATGGTGATCCTGGAAAACGAAAGTTGAGTTCACAGTTGAGGGCACACGCCCCTCAAAAGAAAAATAGCAAATAACAGCCGATAAGAAAAAGATATTGCGATTGAAACTCGACATCTCTTGAGCGGAAAGAGCATGAAATTTAGGAACGATTCAAATAACCATAAGTTACAAACTTGACTCAAATTCTCAAATAATCCTATTGCACTATTTCCTTTAACACTGAAATAAATCTTTTGACCAACAACTCTTTGCCACAACGAAAAAGATAAGATCTTTAGTCCAAACCAAAAGATCTAATTAAGAATTAATAAAATTCTTCAACACATTATATTTGCTCAGAACAGTTCAACTACACAAGAAACATGAGATCCAAATGATCTCAGCCACCAAACTCGAAACATTTTCATTTACGGGTTTTCACGAAAAGCAAACAGATTAATTTTCTCTTGAAGAAATCAATGAAAATTTCCTTTGATTGCCACCTCTCTTTGCGAACTCAAACCAAGGAGCCTTTAGGACTAAATCACATGAAACTCTTAAGAAGCAATAGGATATCTCCATACACTATTTTATTTCAAATAATTTTAGTTACCAGAATATTCATGAGCTCCAAAAGATCACGAAAACTAAACTTGAAGTATTCTCATTTAAGCGATATCACCCGTGGCGATCAATTTACTACAAGTATTAACATCAATCTCACAACAACAATTAGAAAACACCCTAAAAGACTCATGCGAAAAGAATGGGTCGAATCTTTCTCAAAAGAAGAGGCAAATGGAAACGATTTTCACCAACTAAAAAAATCATTTACCACTCGCAATGAGCACAGAACCAAGGGGAAAATCAATTTGGCGAAGAGCTCCGAAAAAATATCTGAAGTCCACAGTTGAGGCACGAGGAGAAGATCAAACTTCAAATGAGAAGAAGGTACTGACTTTGAAAGTTAGAAATTTCAATGTGGCAAAGGCATAAGGTTTCAACAATATTAGCATGCCAAGAAAATAGGTAGATCTAGCACTTATGTAATATCAGCAAATAGATGTTTATGAGGAGAACACTCCAACTACTCCAAAAGGAATGAACTGAGTAAAAAATTTCTTCAATTAGCTTTGTGAAAGATAATTCCTGTTGGACCGAAAAGGCGACTAGGGGGGGTGAATAGGAGCACGCTCACTTTTTCCCAAATAATGAATTCAACACAATTTCACTCCAATAGCTATTAGGAAGCTATGAAGATCAATATACCAGTACAACGGAAGACTAGTATTGAATCCAATTAAATCCCCTAAACAAAATAACAAAATCAACTAAGTTTGCAAAAGCTCAAAGCACGGGCGGTCTGACCTCTGGACCCAGCCGGTTGGACCGATTCTTGGCGGTCGACCATTGTTATCTTGGCGGTCGGACCGCTCCAAAATTGGTCCGACCGTGATGATGGGCGGTCGGACCGGCCGACTCGAGCAGATGATCCAAACAAGATAAATCGGCCCGATGTGAAGTTGCAATTAGGTGAAACTTTTGATTCTCAACTCCAATCTTTATGAAACTTTGCACACACCTTCTATATGCTATTGAGGACCTATTCCAATCGAATATTATGATAATTCTTGGATAGATCCTGAGCAATTGCCAATTGAATAACAGAGGGTCTAAAACCGGGCAAGAACGAAAACTTGATCCTAATGCTAGTTCGTGAGAGATTGATGATCAGGATGATGCTAGATAGATTCACACATATCACAGCAAGCTAATTCACGTGAAAGAATCAATCACAAACTTGCGGATCAAAGAAAGCCCTAAAATCACGAAATTGAAAGCAAGAACGAAAAGAGACTTATCTCAAGCAAACCTTGCATAGATTAAAAACATGATCGTTGCTGGGTTACACCCACACCATCATGGATCAGTGGTCAATCCAAGATCACAAAATTCTCCTCAAACCATGAAAAGCCCTAGCCTCCACCTCAACTCTCCCTAAGCCAATTAGGGTTTTGCAAGCGACAAAAGAGGTGAAAAACAGCGAGAGTGAGGGGTGCAGCCACCACCTCCTCCTATTTATAGTGCAGGCCTAGAACTCTCTAGGGTTTGACTCAATTGGGCTCCCGTTAAGGCCCACTAACAAATGGGTCACACACGCACGCTTCGCAAAGCGCCGTCTTTAACCTTTTGACCTAAACTGCTTCACCATGCGTCATGGATTTGCCAATAGGTCACCCTTGTCCATCTTGCGTCACGCTTGAGTCATTGACCTCACCCGGGATCGTCGATCGTTCTGGACCTCAACTCTCCAAGTCTAGTCCCGATCCTCCTCGCCGTCGACCGTCGTTGACCACCAAGCTATCTGCACAACCATAGACAAGCAAACACGAAGTCGGGAACACGTTATTCACAACTTGACCCATGTTAGTCAAAACATGCATCATGCAAATCATATGCCATGAAACCAATGACTTTGACCTAACAAAACAACATCGCCACGAAGTTGGCCGACGTTCAAGTCACTACCGGTCTGACCGCTCCATGTGAGCGGTCGGACCGTATAACGGTCGGACCGCTCCCTGTGAGCCGGTCGGACCGCCCCTTGGGACTTAGCCGAAATTCATGCCCTGAAATTCCGAAACCTTCTGGAAATTAAAAACGAATAGAACTTCTTACTGGAGACTCCAAAAATTATGAGACCAAGTGCATTGGGATCCCCTCACTTGCCTACAACACCTATTTTTGGCCCGGCTCTTTGACCAATTTTAGGTCACCGCTGGTCCGATCGCCCCACATGGCGGTCAAGCCGATTTGGGACCGGATCGGACCGCCCCGCCCGAATGCTCGTAGCTTTGTCGAAAACTCGTGAAACGACAAACCGTAAACACCATTGCCAATTGTCACATCATCCTAAGATCTGGAGCATATTCCCATGATATCCACAATCTCCCCCTTGATGAACACATTGGCAATTATCCAGAAAATGTAAGTAAGAGGTTTGAAAACGAGTTTACTCGCAGTTTACGCACAAAGGCACAACTTGGTCCAAAAGCAAGAATAAGCAATGTAAACGACCAAGCTGGCATCAGAATAGTATAGGCATGTGAGACAAGGCAAAAGAAAGCATAAAAACTTTGATTTCTAGAAAAGGGTCAAAATTCTCACATGAGGTCCATATGAAAGAACAATTGTTCAATTGACCTATGATCATTGTGAGGATAAAACAATGCAATTCAAGTTCAGAATATTCAATAAGACAATAAGAATGCAACTCAAGAACTCCCCTCACTATGATCCTCAAATTTCAGAAATTTTCAAATTTTCAGTTTCTCCCCCTTTGTATAATCTTCTCCCCCAACAATGAAATATTTTCTCATTAACACATCTTCTCCCCCTTTGACAATGGATTCATCAAGGAATCACGCCTTCCTCTCATCCAGAGATAACAAATATAGAATAAAAAGAGAAGCAGAAACACAAGAAACATAAAGAGGAAGATGCATGAAGTGCAATGGAGTGGCTTCATTTTTGTATTTTTCAATTTTTGATTACAAGAAGCTTTGGAGATTACCCAAAAGAGCTAGCCAGTATTTCTAATATTGCACAAACATCATATCAAGCCTGACAGCGCTAGCAAGATCATGGTAAGACATGTATATCAAAGCTAAGCACAAAGGCTCAAAGGTAAAGCAGTAGATTTGAACAATTTAAGCAACGCTTCAAATTCAGCAAGTTCATCAACAGGGATCCTAAAGTGAAGTTGGCCATGTCAAAATGTCAAAGTGAGATCAAAAATCTAACAAAGACCACATTAAGAGTCAATCAGGTCCTGTATTGAATCATTTTGCTCAATATTTTGTAAACGCCCATTTGTCAACATTTTTCTCATATGCATTGAATATTGAAGTTGACTAATGATCTAACTTAGTGACAAGATCCTGGACTAGGAGCCATCCACAAACTCATCCTAAGCTTCGACCAGAAGTTGATTAAAGGTATATCTTAGTAAAGAAGATCCTGGACTAGGAGCCATCCACAAACTCTTTCTAAGCTTCTACCAGGGCGACAAATCTTGAGGTTCATGTCATTTCTGACAAGCAGTCCCCATGAGATTTCTGGTTCATCAAACTATCTCCAAGTTCATGTCATTTGACAAGCAGTCTCGTAAGAATAGTTTGGCACAATTTAAGCATAAGACAATCTTGATTTTTATTTTTCACATGAGCAGTTTTAGAATCTCAAGAACACAAAAGCTCAAGTAATGGTCAATTTTAGATCAAAGAGCTAACAAAGTAATTCTGACAGGGCCAATGTCACAAGAGGAGCACTAATTGCGCAACTCGCTAAAACATCCACAGATTGCAATTTCTTAGTTCGAGTTATTTTAAAGTTCTAGCAAGTCAAATAACTGGACATGACATTGAGCATGAATTGAAGTACTAAAGCTCCAAAGGGTAATAGGCCAAGCTTCATCAATTTTAAAAGATAAGCAGAAAATCTTATATTACAATGCATCTTTTTGGATTTTTCATACCACTTGTTGTATTTTTCATATGAATGCAATATGATACAATGAGATGCAATAAAAAGCCTAAAAACCTAAAAGTTCAAAGAGATCACTAAGTTCGGAAAAGAACAATAAACGATCAAAAGAACAAGGAAAGATCAGAAAAGATCAAACTCCCCCTCAAACCAACCCATAGGGATAAATTACCCCTAACTCACTTCTCAAGGTGGCAAACCTGGTTTGATCTAAAGGCTTGGTGAGAATATCTGCCAATTGAGCATCGGACTCCACGAAGTGCATCACAATATCCCCTTTTTCGACATGATCTTTAAGGAAGTGAAAGCGAATGTCTATGTGCTTAGTCCTAGAATGTTGCATCGGGTTTTAGCAATATTAATAGCGAAGTGTTATCACGTAAAAGAGGAACACTAGCAAAGTTTAACCCATAATCTTTCAAAGTGGGCGTCATCCACAAAATCAGCTCTGACAACTAGCAAAGACTACATACTCGCTTCAAAGATGGATTGTGCAATGTAAGACCGCTTCCTAGAAGACCAAGATACAAGAGAAGTGCCTAGGAAGTGACAGGTGCACGAGGTACTCTTCCTATCTAACCGACGACGCAAAATCGAATCGAAAAACCCTAATGGACAAAGTGAAGAGCATGAATACCAAATGCCATATAAGAGGGTAGAGTGTAAATACCGAATATGCGCTTAACGGCTTGGCGATGGAAAGTTCTCGGAGGCGCTGAAATCTTGCACAAAGACATACCGTGAAGTGAATGTCCGGTCTCGAGGCCGTCGGATCTGTAAGGAGCCGATCATGTTGCGGTACTCGCGTTGATCCACGACTTCTCCTTCCTCATCCGGATCCAAAAGCAGTTGAAGTTGCCATGGAGTTGAGATTGGCTTGCGATCACTCATGTCAAAGCGTTTGAGTAGATCTTTAGTGTACTTTGTCTGATGGATAAAGGTTCCTTCCATGCATTGCTTAATTTGAAGTCCCAAAAGTAATTGAGCTCTCCCATCATACTCATCTCAAATTCCCTGGACATAGTCTCGTAAAAACTGGAAACAAGAGCATTAGAAGAACCACCAAAATAATATCATCTACGTAGATTTGAGCAAGCAAGAAGTCATTTCCACGCCTAAGAATAAATAGAGTTTTATCCACTTTACCCATCTCAAAATTATTTTTAAGCAAGAAGGTCTTAAGTCTATCATACCAGGCTCTAGGGGCTTGTTTAAGACCATACAATGCTTTAGATAGCTTGAAAACACGATTTGGATACTTGGGATCCTCAAAACCAGGGGGTTGCTTAACATATACTTCCTCCTCTATGAAACCATTTTAAAAAGCACTTTTAACATCCATCTGATATAATTTAAAACCTTTTGATGCAGCAAATGCAAGTATAATGCGAATGGCTTCTAGTCTAGCAACAGGAGCAAATGTCTCATCAAAATCTAACCCCTCAACTTGGCTGAAACCCTGAGCTACCAATCTGGCCTTGTTTCTAACCACAGAACCGTCCTCACCTTGTTTATTCTTGAACACCCAACGGGTTCCTATAACATTATGACCACTAGGAGGTTCTACTAGGTTTCAAACTTTGTTTCTTTCAAAATTTTCTAACTCCTCATGCATGACATTTACCCAGCTAGAATCAGATAAAGCATGTGATATATCGCGGGGTTCAAAAGAAGCAACAAAAGCCGAACGAGAGTAGAGATTTGGATCATTATACCTGGAGCGAGTTACACGCTCATGCAGATTACCTATTATCTGATCCGGAGGATGCTGTCTCTGAATGTGAAGTGGAGCGCCCGGGTGAGATATCGTTTCTTCGACCTCCGCGGGTACTGCTGATGATGATGATGCAGCAGGAGCCTCAACTGAAGGTGAAGTAGACGTAGCAGGTTCTTGTATCAATATGGGCGCCTCAGCAGCGGCAGATGAAGGAATGATATCAGCTTTGTTCTCATCTTCCTCCACAAAAATGCTCTCTGTCACCTGTGAATCATCTGTAACAATTGATCTAGCTCCAGGGCTAGTATCATCAAAAGTGACATTACAAGTCTCCTGAATAAGGTTAGTCTCGATATTAAAAACCGAAAACCCTCGAATGAGCGGGATAACCCGAAATAACCCATCAAAAGTTCTTGATTCAAATTTATCTAAGTTGCCTGTCTTAAGAATAAAACATTTTGATCCAAAAACTCGAAAATGCGAAACAGAGGGTTTTCTACCAAAACGAAGCTCATAAGGAGTCTTGCCTAGAGAAGGTCTCAAAAAGACACGATTTGCAATATGGCAAGCTGTAGCAATAGCTTCGGTCCAAAATCTCCTCGGTGTGCTATACTCATCTAGCATCGTCCTAGCCATTTCGACCAAGGTCCTATTCTTCCTTTCCACCACGCCATTTTATTGAGGGACGTGTGGAGAGGAGAACTGATGCTCAATACCACGCTCAGCACAAAAAGAAGCAAAAGAAGCATTTTTGAACTCCGTGCTATTATCACTGCGAATCGCTCTCAAAGCACCAGGAAGCTCAGAAGCCAAACGAAGAACAAGGTCATAAAAATAACCAAAAGCTTTATCTTTTGAAGAAAGAAAGAACACCCAAGTATATCTAGAAAGATTATCGACAATGACAAGAATATACCATTTTTCACCAACTGACCGGACTCTAGCAGGACCAACAGTATCCATATGAAGCAACTGTCCTGGTCCGTCAGTCATAACCATAGTCACAGAAAGGTGTGAGGCGGCAACTTGTTTGCCATGCCTACAGGGCGCACATACAGCATCCTTGACAGCTTTGAGTTTGCGCAAACCTCTCATGAGATCAAGGTTGCTAACTCGCGTCAGATGATCAAAACCAATGTGCCCCAAACGTCGGTGCCAAAGCCAGAAATCAGAAGAAGATGTAAGCAAATATTTAAGAGATCCAGCAAGAGATTCTGAAAAATCAGCACCAAAAATTCTACCAACTCTAGATATTCCAAACACAAGCTCACTAGTAGAATCAAGCACACGACAAGCATTTTTCTTAAAAACAGTCTCATAGCCATCATCAAGAAGCTGAGATACAGAAAGGAGATTATACATAAACTTGTCCACAAGAGCGACATCCTTTAGAATGAATTTATTGTTTACCCTAATTGATCCTGTTCCTTTAATTCGCCCTTGTGTATCATCTCCAAAGGTGATGAAGTCATCACCTGTTGCCCGCGTGAAAGAGGTGAACCATTTTGAGTTTCCGGTCATGTGGCGTGAACATCCGGAGTCAACGAACCACGTGTTCTTCCCCTTTCCGCGGTAATCCTGAAAATCAAGGAACAGAAAAACGATGTGTCTCAATACTAGGGTTAGATAAACAAGATTTAGGAATCCAGTACTGAGACACACGTCTGAAAGGAGTATACAAACCAGAAGTACTATCCTTGACTTCATTTAAAATTCGGTTATGAGCAATGTTTAAATTAACATGAGAATTAAAATGTCCAGGCTGGATCGACCGGCGTTGTCTTTGTGATCGGTGGCGACCAAATCGGTCAGACCGGTGACCACCAGAGGTCAGACCGCCAGCCTGATAGACATTAGAATTAGGATATTTAGAAACATAATGATTTGCATGTGAGAAAAATCCTAATCCAGGTTTATTCTTTTCAGTGTTACCATGTCTCATAACAGCTCTAGGTTGCCTGAATGAAATTCTATCAAGATTTCTCCTATCATTTTTCAACCTACGCCAACAGAATTCAATCAAATGCCCACCTTTCTTGCAATAAGTGCAATGATACTTGGTACCACTAGAAGAAGCACCATTTGAATTAATACAAGGTTGGGCAAAACCTGCAGATTTAAAAGATGTTTTTGCAGGTTGGGTTTTGAATTCAATTAAACCTTTTTCCAAGACTTGAATGACTTTTGGGTTTGAATTGTCTTGAAAAGAATTGAATCCTAAACCTTGCTTCTTATAAGGAGTTTCAGACTTGTCAAGAATCATGTTTAATTATTTCTTACCTTTAGAAAATTTCTCTAATGTATCATCAAGGTAAGCATTTTCTTTTCTCAAGTTAACACAAGCATCACAAGTTTTATCCATAGATTTCTCCTTATACAAAGCAATTTCAAGCTTAAGAGCGGAACAAGAAGCACAAGTAGTATTTTCAATATTGTCCTTAAGCTTAGCATATTTGACTCTAGCAGCTTCTAAGATATCTTTGATTTCACGTTCCTTTTCTAAACATGAAGTGCAAGGGCTAGAATCAAACACATCAAAAGCAATCAATTTACTAGATTCTAAACATTTTTCACAAGGAGCACTTTTAATTTCATTTAGTTCAGATCTAGCATTCTCAAGTTGTTGTACAGAAATATTATGAGCAGTTTGTAACTTAGTAATTTCTGAGTGCATAGCATGACAAGATAAACATTCATCAAGTTCGAGAGTCTTAGCATTTTTAAGCTCTACTTTCAGTTTGTTAATCTTTGACTCTAATTTCTTATTTTTTGTCATGACAAATTCTAGCGCTTCATCTTGACTAAGCAATTGCTCAACTATAGAATCATATTTAGCGTAAAGCTCATCATAAGAAAAAGATACCTCATCATCATCAATGTCGCGGTGTCGACCATGAAGCACATGCCGGTGAAGTCTTTGGCCTTCCCTTTCTTTTTACCTTGAGGGATCTCCTCCTCCTTGTCCTCCTCACTCCCGGAATCCACATCGCTCAAGAATTGATCCTCAAAAGCGGTAAGGACCCGGTGAGCGGCCTTCACAAGTTTATTAGCCTCATACCTTGATTTGTTGAAAGGAGGCTTCTTCTAAGTTGGCTTTCCTTCCTTATGATTGCTCTTACCTTTGACTTGGGGCAATTTGCGGATATGATTGAGCTCACCACATTCATAGCATGTCAGGACCACCTCTCTTTTGTTTCTCACATTATTGTAGGCCCGTGTGAATTTTTAGCTAGGAGAGCTAACTCTGTCTCAGAATACTTTGAGCTCCTCCTCGAAATCGCAGATAAGCAAGTAAATGAAAATCGGAAAATGATTCAAGAGTACCATCGAAGACCTTTTGAGAGGATCACTATCAATGCCATGTTCTCTTTCTTAGGATGATCAACTCTTTTAATTTCATGAGTCTTGAGTTTACTATAAAGCAATTCTAAAGTAAGACTTGAAAGATCAACATTCTCCTCTATAGCAGTAGCCTTCATCTCCCACTCCTTGGTGTTGATTGCAGCCAAGAGATGGGTGGCATTTTCAGATTGAGAATATTCAATATCAACAGCTTTCATTTGATTAATTACTTTATTAAAGCGACTGAAAATGTCATCGATACTCTCTCCAGGACGCATCTCGAATTTATTGTATTCACGCTTGTAAACTGTTTGGCACACCTTTTTGATTTGGGACGAACACTCATGATATGTTTCAAGAGTGTTCCAAATTTCGTGAGCAGTGGTAAGATTGCAAATACGATCATATTCTTGTCTACCAAGTGCACCATATAAAATATTTTTGGCCTTGTTGTTGTTTGCCACAAGAATCGCTGAAGCCGGTGTTGCAATTTCAGGAATAACAAGCGGGGCTCTAACAACATCCCAAATAGCTTGTCCCTCGCTCTCAAGAAAGACTCGCATACGATTCTTCCAATAAGCATAGTCGTGCCCATCAAAGATATGCGGTTTAGTAGAAAACTTATCCATCGCCTAAAGTTCAGTGACCGGTTAAGATCAAGAGTAACTAACCGGGCTCTGATACCACTTGTTGGACCGAAAAGGCGACTAGAGGGGGGATGAATAGGAGCACGCTCACTTTTTCCCAAATAATGAATTCAACACAATTTCACTCCAATAGCTATTAGGAAGCTATGAAGATCAATATACCAGTACAGCGGAAGACTAGTATTGAATCCAATTAAATCCCCTAAGCAAAATAACAAAATCAACTAAGTTTGCAAAAGCTCAAAGCACGGGCGGTCTGACCTCTGGACCCAGCCGGTTGGACCGATTGCCGGGCGGTCTGACCGCTGTTGTACTGGCGGTTGGACCGCTCCAAAATCGATCGACCGGTCTTGATGGGCGATCGACCGCGAGCTCGAACCGATCCAAACAGTAAAATCAGCCCGACGACGAAGTTGCAATTAGGTCAAACTTTTGATTCTCAACTCCAAACTTTATGAAACTTTGCACACACCTTCTCTATGCTATTGAGGACCTATTCCAATTGAATATTATGATAATTCTTGGATGATCCTGAGCAATTGCCAATTGAATAACAGAGGGTCTAAAACCGGGCAAGAACGAAAACTTGATCCTAATGCTTGTTCGTGAGTGATTGATGATCAAGATGATTCTAGATAGATTCACACATATCACAGCAAGCTAATTTATGTGAAAGAATCAATCACAAACTCGCGGATCAAAGAAAGCCTTAAAATCACAAAATCGAAAGCAAGAACGAAAAGAGACTTATCTCAAGCAAACCTTGCATAGATTAAGAACGTGATCGTTGCTGGATTACACCCACACCATCATGGATCAGTGGTCAATCCAAGATCACGAAATTCATCTCAAACCATGAAAAGCCTTAGCCTCCACCTCAACTCTCCCTAAGCCAATTAGGGTTTGAAAACAACAAAAGAGGTGAAAAACAGCGAGAGAGAGGGTGCAGCCCCCACCTCCTCCTATTTATAGTGGAGGCCTAGAACTCTCTAGGGTTTGACTCAATTGGGCTCCCGTTAAGGCCCACTAACAAAGCGGGTCACATACGCACGCGCCATAAGCGCCGTCTTTAACCTTTTGACCTAAACCGCTTCACCATGCGTCATGGATTTGCCAATAGGTCATCCTTGTCCATCTTGTGTCACGCTTGAGTCGTTGACCTCACCCGGCATCGTCGATCGTTCTGGACCCCAACTCTCCAAGTCTAGTCCCGATCCTCCTCGCCGTTGACCGTCGTTGACCACCAAGCAACCTGCGCAACCATAGACAAGCAAACACAAATTCAGGAACAAGTTCTTCACAACTTGACCCTTGTTAGTCAAAACATGCATCATGCAAACCATATGCCACGATATCAATGACTTTGACCTAACAAAACAATATCGCCACGAAGTTGGCGGACGTTCAAGTAGAAACCGGTCTGACCGCTCCAGGTGAGCCGGTCGGACCGCTCCCAGGGACTTAGCCGAAATTCATGCCCTGAAATCCCGAAACCTTCTGGAAACTTAAAATGAATAGAATTTCTTACTGGAGACTCCAAAAATCATGAGACCAAGTGCATTGGGATCCCCTCACTTGCCTACAACACCTATTTTTGGCCCAGTTCGTTTTGACCACTTTTAGGTCACAGCCGGTCCGACCGCCGCGTATGGCCGGTCCGACCGATTTGGGACCGGTCGGACCGCCATGCTATGGCCGGTCGGACCGCCCCTGTCCAGAATGCCTGAAGCTTTGTCGAAAACTCGTGAAACGATAAACCGTAAACACCATTGCCAATTGTCACATCATCCTAAGATCTGGAACATATCCCCATGATATCCACAGTCCGAACCTGTATAAATCTTTGTGTCTTTTTTGTATGATTTAACTCAAGGAGAGTCCTCAGTATTCATTAGTAAGATCGATACTAAATCATCAACAAGGAGTAGGTATTTTTTGTCATATGCATTTTCTTTATTAACTATGTAGTTAATCGTATGCATTTTCTTTATTAACTATGTAGTTAATTAGTCATACTTGATTAATCATAATTAATTTAGTCATATTTAATTAGGCATAATTAATTTAGTCATTATCATTTAGTCATAATTAATTTTATCTTAGCTAATTAGTCATCATTAATTACTCATAATTAATTATGTTATAATTAATTATCTACAATTAATTATTCATAATTAATTAGTAATAATTAAATTAATCTTATGTAATTATTTGTGTCATACTTCATTAATTATCAATTAATTAGCAGTAATTAATTTATCACAACTAATTAGTTGTAGTTAATTAGTCATACTTAATTTAGTCATAATTAACTGTGCGTAATTAATTTAGACTAATTTAATTTAGTCAAAATTAATTGAGTCATAGTTAATTACTCATAATTAATTTCATCATAATTAATTTAGTCGTAATTAATTTAGTCATAATTAATTTAGTTGTAATTAATTTAGTCATAATTAACTTAGTTGTAATTAATTTAGGTGTCATTATTTAGTCATAATTATGTATTCGTAATTATTTTGTGCTATTTAAGTAGTGGCAATTATTTATTCATAATTAATTTGTGGTAATTAATTAGTCGTAAATAATTTGGAGTCATTATTAATTTATTCACTATTAATTTGTGTCTTTCATCTCTTGTCATGTCTCTACTGGAGCTACTATAACCGTTCTACGACGAGCATCACTAGAGCAAGTTGTGGACCACCGGGGATGGGGTGGTCCTCAACCCCTCGTGTTTCGGTTGGAGAAGCATTACTGGGACCTTGACGCTCGCTACGTCCTAATCTTTTGGGGCACGGGCTTGTTGCCCTTTGCGAGGATGCTCTAGGTCGGACACTACTTCACCTTGGATGGTAGTCTCATGTCAGCACCTGTCGACAGATGGAGGCCCGAGACACACACCTTCCACTTTCGGTAGGGAGAGATGACGGTCACTCTCCAGGATGTCTCCTTGATCGGTCTCCTGATCAAGGGAGAGCCACTTGTTCCAGCCCGACGTTCGCCGGTGGATTGGAAGGCCCGATTGGTGCATCAGTTCGGCATAGCTATCCCAGACACAGCTAGTGGTGTCCCTCGGAGATGGCTGAGAAATTCCAATAAAAGCTTGGGAAATGCGCTTGACGAGGTTGTCAGGATGCGCTCGTCGCTTACCTTCTTTATCTTTTCAGTTGGGCCATGTTTCCCACCATATAGGGTGATTGGGTGTACCCCAGCTTCATTCGCATCAACGAGTCTTTGGCTAACGCGGGGCCTGGGGCGATTCCCCATTACATCTTCGGACCATCCGTCCTTTGCGCCACATACTAGGGGTTTTGTGATGCTTCGTGGAGCGATGCCGCTGTGAAACCGTGCATTGTCATCTGTTACGTGCTCCTGCAGCTATAGAGTTGGGAGCATTTCCTTGTTGGGCGGTCCACTATCCGGAATGCAGTGCACCCATACCCCGAGTTGAACGGTCCCATAGACAGTCCCACTATCGGCACCCGGTGGACTGCTGCTAAGTTACGCTAGGCCAGAGACAGGCCGACGAGGTGCTACCCCATGTTCCACAACAAGTTTGAGTCGTGCATGATAACAGTATCATATGGTCTCCATAGAGCCCACATTTTGTGAACACGGTAGCGCCGGACGGACTGTCCCTGCAATGCACACAGGAGTCGGATTATGGGCGACGACCTACCACATTGTGTTTTCCCATATGGTGGAGCCTTACACGCCGCAACACGTAATGTGATAGTTTAATCTCTACGTGTTGTGCCCCTCCCAGCGGAGAATGCTCTGAAGTGCCCACTTTGAGTCCAACTCCATCCAAGTAATGTTTATAGTTCATACCTATATTCGCTCTTCTCACATAAATCCCTTTCGAATGCAGGCAATCGAGGGCAGGCCGACATTATGAGGATTGGCAGGCAATCCAGCATGAGTGGATTATGGTTTGGACAGAGACAACACACACTGAGGTTCTACTGGAGCAGTGATCATACGACGTTCGAACATACAGTGAGTACAACGAGTGGTACATACAATGGTCATGCACCAGAGTTACCTGTCATCCACCAGAGTGTTCGGAGGAGGTCACACACGAGGAGAGACGCTATCACTCGTTCGATCGACGTAGTGCATCGCGATGTGATGACACTGTAAGACACTCAAACCTATGCTCGCTTCATTCTTTATATTTTTTACTATTTGGAACTAAAAGCTGTTGTTTATCCCTTCAGTTTGAGTGGATCCAATGGATCTCACGCGCATTGGATTCCGCCATCTGCAGTCCAGATCACACCGTTCTGGGCCTTCTTAGTACTCTCAAGTCCATCTTGGCGAAGTCCAAGCAAATTATCAACAACATGTGCTACGATCGGTCGAGAGACGACGTCCATCAGGCTGCCCACCTGCTAGGTTAGCACAGCCTAGTGAGACTGGTGGGCGTCTTATCTCTCGCGTCGATCAGAGGTACTGCAGATCCAAGAGGTAAGTTAGGTTCAATTTAAGTCATGATTATTCATTACACCTTAGGTTGGGCTAACATCTTGTCGTCTTCCAGCCGCACGTCCGTCGGAATGCATCACTTCTGCGATCGATGTCTACACGACCTACTTAGACTAGTGGTCGTCCAAGTGCTCCCCATCAGTCATCCTGACTACACATTGGGGAGATATGTGTTGTCCAGCTTAGGTTCAAAATATTGATTTTGCCTAACGTCATTCCATCTTCCATCCTTCAGTTGAGCGTCGGGGTGGCGACGAATCAACCGATGAGGTGGCGGCCATCCCAACTACTATCAGGGAGGAGTACACGATGCCAGCATTTAGAGTGTACCACCCAGGGCGCCCACCCCTAGTCTACGCTCAGCAAAACCTTAACCAGTACGGAGTACCGTACCAAGGTCAGAGCTCCTTCGGGGTCGCTGGTACATCGTACAGTCAAAGTCAGAGCTCCTCTGCACCAAGGACCATTCAGACATCGTACCTGGGTGATCATCACTCCAGGGACGTATTTCTTGATTCATTCATTATGGATATGATGGTAGG
Organism: Hsuehochloa calcarea; assembly: GCA_036346395.1. Taxonomy (NCBI): domain Eukaryota; kingdom Viridiplantae; phylum Streptophyta; class Magnoliopsida; order Poales; family Poaceae; genus Hsuehochloa; species Hsuehochloa calcarea. The sequence goes on along the minus strand of CM070597.1, from coordinate 45,046,811 downwards.
TAGTAGTCAGTTTGGCATGACTCCACTGGACGACATTGATGTTGGACAGACTCAGTTGGGCCAGAGTCAGCTTGTGGAAGCGCCTCCGCCCACTCAACGGTCTCCGTACGCCCTCATAATCGATACGCGTTCTCCAGACCGGTTCAAGTATCCCGCAGGACATGCTCAAGGCAAAACCAGGACGCGTACACAGACGCAACGAGCAGAGAGTGGCTTAGACGAGTGAGCCATATTGTATCTCGTTTATACATTGTATAGATGTTGTTCCCTTGTGTTGTACTATATTTGTATAGATTTTTTTTGAATAACATATTTGTACACATTATGTGCGTATTGTTGGAGTACATTGGTTCCAGAGACGACTCCATCGCTGGAGATTCACATAAAACCCTAAAACACCCGAAATTCATATGAAATCATAAAAACCATTCTTGGTCACTGTAATTATTCTCAAAAGTCTTAATAACTCATATTTCCATCACATCATTCAAAATCTAACGTATACTTTGAGCAGAACAAAGACAAAAATTATATACACGACAAAACCGTACCTCAGGGCCACGTTAAAGACGAATCCGACCCCAAGGCATAGCAAAGAGGAATCCGTGCCTCTGGGCCACGACAGAGGAAACCCCCTGGCACCGGACGCGCTAGGGGAAAACTGTGCCCCTAGGGCGCGGTATTTGACACGTGGCGCAACAAGGCGAGTCTCTAACACGGTGGAGGATGCCATTTTGTAATTACGGTGAAGATAGGCTAGTTTTGTTATTCGCACGGCTAAAAGTGCTATATAGGCGGCAAAAACTTGTTTTTATTACTCCATTACGTTGTGTTGCACTATCTCAGTGTTGCGCTCTCGACCGATCCAGGGACGAGGAAACAGACACAGCTAGCTCGCGGGGAGCTGCATCTAGGGCTGGAAACGAGCCGAGCCGAGCCGGCTCGAGCCAAGCTCACCCAGGCTCGGTCTGAGCTTCGGCTCAGCTCGTTTGGAAAACGAGCTTGAAAATCGGCTCGGCTCGAAAAAAACTCGAGCCGGCTCAAAAAGCTCGTTCAAGCCAGGGCTCGCCAAACCCAAAAACAAAGACAAAATAATATAATTATATGAGCCATTTATCATCAATTCAAAATCCAATCATCGTAAACAAAGCGAGAAATATAACAATCCATAATCCATACAAGCATTCATCATAGATTTATAGGGACTCTCCGAGCCCAGAAACAAAGGCACAATGTGATTATATGGGGTTGCGCCTGGCTCGTTTGGCTCGTGAACCGGCTCGAGCTCAGCTCGAATCTTCATTGAGCTGGAAGTCCAGCTCGGCTCGGCTCGGCTCGAAAATTCACAAGCTCCAGCCGAGTCGGCTCGGCTCGCAACGAGCTCAAGTACACTCGCGAGCCTCGAGTTTTTTTTTTAACCCTAACTGCGTCCTCCCCCAATCGCCACGCCCCCAGCAGACGACAAACAATGCCAAAAAAAAGGCACTGTGATGTTGTACTACTATTGTATACTAGTATGTCAAGTTACAGACTTGCACACCTCCCCCTCACTGACTCAATCTCTGGCACTATACTGCGCGCGCCCGTGGCTACCGACCCCCTTTTAAACAAGCGGAACAGCAATCTCTGGCACTGCACTGCACGCGCCCGTGGCTACCGAAGCCACAGACCGAGTGGCCCCTACCCCGAAGTGCACACCCTGAGATGGGGCCTTCGCTCGACGGCAAATGCCGATCCAGTTCATCTTCCGTTGAGACGAGTTGAGTTGAGCCCATCGAGATGTCGTTACACACTTCTTCTGTTTCACTATATTTTTTCCACGATCCATCGTACGCATACATTTAAAAAATATTAAATATAAGAAATACTTAATAAAAATAACTATATATATCTCTAATAAATAACATACCACTTATGTGCTATACTAGGAGCCGTGACAGGGCATGCACAACGCGTTGGTCCACCGCTACATAATGCATGACACGTGATGCCTAAACTTGGAAGATATCTCAGTCCTGAGTAGTGATATTAATGGTCAAAGACGACAGAGACCTCTATATAAGCACGGTAGAATGGAGTGGACTAACGCACGGCCGTCTCCCTCTATATAAGCCACCCGGCGCGGCCCGCTCAAGCCTCCACCGCTCCCTCGTCGTCTTCAATCCATCGCTCCCTCGCCTCGATCGAGTGCGGTGCTTTGCCTTGCAGGGCTAGCTAGCTCCCTCCTTTTCTTCGAAGCGGAGACCGGAGCCTACGCGGGGCTCGCGCCAGGAGCTGGCTAACCAACGGCAGGGAGCGGCGGCGCCGCGCGAGACGGCGGCGGAGCTGGCAGAGATCATCGGCTGCAGGGAGTCGGAGGAGCAGCGCGGCAAGTTCCTGGTGCTGCGCCTGTACGAGGCTCTCAACTCCCGCGACGCGCGCCGGGCGCAGGAGCTGCTCGCCCCGGACCTCGAGTGGTGGTTCCATGGGCCCCCCGCGCACCAGCACATGATGCGCCTCCTCACCGGCGCTGACACCAACGCGGAGTTCAGGTTCTCCCCGCGATCCGTTGACGCCTTCGGCTCCACCGTCATCGCCGAGGGCGCCGACGACGCCGGCCAGCTCTACTGGGTGCACGCCTGGACCGTCGGACCCGATGGGGTGATCACCCAGCTCAGGGAGTACTTCAACACCGACCTCACCGTCACCCGCCTCTCCGCCGCCGCCGCCGCCGCCAAGAACACCAACACCATCTCTCCTAACCACTCCTCCCCATCCTCCTCTACTTCCACCGCCTCTGCCTCCAGCTCGTCCTCCTCCTCCCCGGCGTCGGCGTCATCCGGGCCCAAGTGCCTGTGGCAGAGCCGCCGCTCCGACCGCGCGCACAAGTCGCTGCCGGGCCTCGTCCTCGCCATCTAAGAACATATTTTATTATATAATAACCCTACGAATAAATAAAGTGGAAGCGCACGAACCAAGTGAAATCACTAGTCAAGACGTTAGTTTTGCGTGCGAATGGGCTGAACTGAACTGCTCAAGTTGCCGGGTTCCACTGCCACTAGTATTTCTTTGCGTGTTTGAATTAGCAGTGTGATTTGCTCGGTCTAAGTCATGGATTATGGTGTGTACAACCACCACCACCACTACGGTAATGGTTTATTATGGCTGAATAAAAGTGATGGTTCATTGTGGTTGAATAAAAGTAGCTTTTTTCTTCTTCTTCTTCTGTGTGTTGTGTCTTCTCATTGTCTCTCTTCATTTCTTCTGTGCCTTTTTTATCTACTTACTTGGTCTTCAAGTGGACCGAGTGAATTCTGCTCAGTTTAATTTGACCACAAATTTAAAACTCTGACGAGAAGCCAGGAACTGATACCTCATTAAGAACGGAACCTCTCGAATTATTCCTGACAAAATACACTTAGTTTGGGAACCAAATACTCCATATAGAAACAAATTAAAGCTTGCACGAAACCAACGTTTTGATAAGTTGTCCATCAGCTATCCATGAAGAACAAGGACACAGAGGATTCCGAGGAGAAAAATCTCCCCCAAATACAGGGGGACAAGTTCAAGGTGTTGCTTTCGACATGGCCAACCAAGAATCTTTGATGTGAAGTTTTCCGAATTCCCGATAGCTCTGGAAGAAGAAACACCAAGTTTGGAATTTTCTTTACCCTTTCCCACTGGCCTTTTCCCGCTTTTGTGCTTTCTTTTTCAATTGAACCGCCCCTTTCCCAAAATTTTTGAGGTGTTAAAAAAAATGTTTACCCATAAATTGGTCGGGTTTTTGGTTGGTTAAGGTCTTGTTTGGGGGACCTTAGCTTCCCCCGTAAATTGGCTTATCTATGTGACAAGTTAGTGGAGAGGATCTCAAGACTTCCATGTTCTTTTGCGAGGAGTACTTCAGTTTTTCCTAACAAATCAGTGAAGTTACAATTCTTTTGAGCGAGTTCAAGATTTTGCTGGCTTCGTGTACCGGAGCCTGGAGCCTAGGCACATTTTGTTTCTTTGGCTAGCGTTGCTAGTGGGCAAGAAAATCTTTGCCGGTGGAAGAGACCGTTTTCCCCCGAAAGCAAGGAAAACCACCACTTCATGGTTCTTTTACTTCAGTTTTTCCCAACAAATCAGTGAAGTTACAATTCTTTTGAGCGAGTTCAAGATTTTGCTGGCTTCGTGTACCGGAGCCTGGAGCCGAGGCATGTTTGGCTAGCGTTGCTGGTGGGCATAAAAATCTTTGCTGATGGAAAAGACCGATTTCCCTCGAAATTGTGGAAATCCTAGCTCAACTTGCTAAAAAGAAAGCTTGGAGCCGAGGCATGTTTGATTTCTTTGGCTAGCGCGGTTGGTGAGCATAAAAATCTTTGCTGGTGGAAAAGACCGCTTTCCCTCGAAATCGTGGAAATCCTAGCTCACCTTGCTAAAAAGCAAGCCTGGAGCCAAGGCATGTTTGGTTTCTTTGGCTAGCGTTGTTGGTGGGCGCGCATAAAAATCTTTGCTAATAGAAAAGACCGTTTTCCTTTGAAATTGCGGAAATCCTAGCTCACCTCGCTAAAAAGCAAGGCTAGGCAAGGACGAGCAAAGAAACCAAACATGTCTTTGATCTCTTCAAATGGGGTTAAAGCCCAACTATAACTAAATGAAAGCGAGGCACAAACCAATTTTCTTTTTTAAATAAATAAATAAATACAAGGGAGCATGCACACCTACCTACTCACTGAATGCACATACGTGCCTAATAAAAAAAAGTTTTTTTTACAGTATACTCAATTTAATATGGACTGTTTATTCTTTTTAATCCAATGGTTCAAATTAGTTATGATTTAGTTATACTACACCTAGTAGTACGAGTAGTAGAATCTCAATAGAGTAAAATTGTAATTGCTCATATATGGATTACATTACACAATATTAATATTTTTAACCTTAGTTGAAAATTTTCATAATATCCTCGTGAAAAATTTAAAATACTAAGAAAAAATTATTATACCCATTAACAAATCAATGATACCACCACCATAGAAAACTTCTCTCAAATAAAACACATCGAGCCTTTAAAAAAAGCACATCGTGTTGATTGTCGATTGTTGATCAAATGAATCTGACTCTGGGAACAACTCCAAATCTGTAGAAGACTAGCTTGTTAGAGTTGATCTCGGGCATTTGGCCCAACGGCCAAATGCCCAACCCCACATGATCTGCGCCCTGATCGGGGGCGCACCGCCCAGCCCAAGATGGCTGGTGGGCCCCTGTCGCCAGCGCTATAAAAGAAGGTGGGAGTCGGGGCGGCACGGTTCACGAGGTTGAACGCGCCGCCGCCACAAACCCTAACCGCACAAGAACCCTAATCCGATCAAGAAGGGGGCGCTGAAGCGACGGGACTGCTCACCGCCGACTTCACCGACCCTATCGACTACGGCCGTCCTCGCCTCCGCTCGGGACAAGCACTAGGGGAGGGATCGACTACCGCTGTCTTCACCGACGAGGTCGACCACCACCGTCTACTACTACACGCGAGCCGCCATGGCTAGCTCATCCTACTCTACATCCGAAGGTAACCGAACCCATCCCCTATCTCTCTCTCTCTCGCGCGTTCGGTTTCTTGTGAACCCGAACCCCAAGAACACCAGATCCATTCAAAGGAGATCAAAGATCAGAAAGAGAAAACTTAACAATGGTATCAGAGCCACTACAGGCGAAGATCCAAAAGAAAAGATTCAAAGAAAAGAACCCTAACCCTAGAACTCCAGATCTAAGAAAAATCATGTCTTACCTGGAGTAGCGGAGGGTCGCGCGAACCGGGAGCTAGTTGTCGTCGTCGCCGGTCCCGTCGTTTCGGAACCGGCTCCCCGAGAGAGCGTCCCGGCGCGCGCTTGAAAGGGCGCCGCCAAGGAACCACTCGACGGCGACGCGCTCCCTCTCAGGGGAGCGCGCACGCCGGCGAGAGGACCCACGGCGGCGCCGGGCTCTTCGGCTTCGCTTGTTTCTTCTTCGTTTTCCGCCGCTCGGGAGCGAGAGAGAGACAAGCGAGAGAGAGACGAGAAAACGGAGAATGGGTTAGGGTTTTTCGGGCGGAGACGCCTTGCGCCGGGGTTTTGTTCGGCGAACGTCGCCGAGCCGTCGGATCTGTCGACGGTTGAGATCGAGCGATGCAGAATGGATAGCGCGGATCGCGCGGATGCGTCGGATTTCAGCCGTCGGATGTGAATCCGACGGCTGAAAATGCGTCAAGTGAAACCCTAACGGCCGCTGTGGACCGGGCCGAGTCACGATAATGGGCGAGAGCGATGAACGGCCAAATGGCGGTTTAAACAGATTTTGGCGGTTTTGAGCAAGTAAAACCGGTTTTGCCTGATTTTCGGCGGTTATGAGCGATACCACGAAAATTGAATTTAATTGTTTTCAGAAGCAATTTTGAATGAATTTCAATAGAAAATTGAATTAAAATCTCTGTAATTTTTGCACCAACGTGTTATTATTTCCAGAGATTAATTGTGAATAGTTATTATGCTTCTGAATATTGAATTATTTTAGAATAATTACAGTTTCCGCTGCAAAAGTTCAATATAGATAATTCTTTTAATTAAATTCGAACCAACGAGAGAATTTAATTTTAAGAATTTATTGTGAATTATGATATTGTTATTTTTCGACCAAAGTTGATAATAATGATATTATAATCCTAATTGATATTTTTTATACATTGTTTCTATTTCTGCCCAACGGTGATATAGTTTTAATGTATAGATAAAATTGTTTTAGTTGTATGTCGTATTTTTGACCAACGTTGGAAATAAGACATATAATTTTTAATACTACGTTCTCACTTTATTTGATCTACATTTTCAGGAGGATACAACTTAATGAGTTGTATCAGAGAAATACCCACTCTCAAAGGAGATAATTATGGAGAGTGGAAGAAAAGATAGACTTAGCGTTTATCTTAGCTGAGGTGGACTGGGTCCTCACTACAGCACGACCCACTGAGCCTACGGCACCGTGAGGGGTCAAAATGAGGATGATTATGCATGGCCAGAAAAGACAGAGAGATCATGCTCCCTTACAGATGTCTTATGACCTAGAGCATAAGAAATGGACCACAGCCAACAAGAAATGTATGGTGTGATAAAGAATCTGATTGAGCCCACAATTGTGGGCTCAATCATGCTATGTTCTTGTCACAGAATACCTTGATAAAATAAAGAGTCAGTTTACTGGCTCTTCAAAGACATATGCAACACAGCTGATTAAACAGCTTGTGACAGAGAGGTATTCTGGTGGTGGGATAAGAGAACACATATTGAGGATGAGCAACTTGGCATCCAAGCTCAAACCAATGGATTTGGCACTCAAGGATGAGTTCCTTATTCACTTGATTTTTGCTTCATTGCGTAACAGTTTGACACTTTTGTTGTCAATTACAATATGCGACCGATAAATGGGACTTAGAAAATGCATAGCTATGTGTGTTCAAGAGGAGGAAAGGTTTAAATCCTCACATGGTGGATCTATCAACTATGTGAAGGATAACAAGAAAAAGAACTTCCACAGTACCTCCTTCTCAAGAAACAAGGGAAAAGCATCTGTCCATCAACCTCAACAGAACAAATTTGCTGTAGACAAAGATCAGTGTCTTCACTGCAAGAAGACAGGACACTACAAGAAGAACTGTCCTGATTACTTGAAGATGATCATGGCAAAGAAAGGTGAGAACATTATTACATTCATAAATGAATGCTTGTATGTACAATATTCGAAATCCACTTGGTGGATTGACTCGAGAACAACTGTTCATGTTGCTAATTCCTTCTGAGGATTCCGTTCGACGAGGACTACGCAAAGAAACGAAAGATGCATTAAAGTCGCAAATGGAGTCCAAGCAGAAGTTGAAGCCGTTGGCGATCTTTCATTAGAGTTAGCTAATGGCTCCAATCTTTTACTTAGAGATGTTCTTTTTGTACCCTCTTTACAGAGGAATTTGATTAGTGTTTCCAATTTGGATAAAGATGGTTATGATTGTAATTTTGGAAATGGCAAGTGCGAAATAATATTTAATAAAGAATGTGTTGGTCTTGCCATATTACAAAATGAACTTTATTTATTATCATTGTGTGATGATGTGAATGTCGTATGCGATAATGAGAACGTCGCGTGCGAGAAAGTGATTGAATCCTCGTCTACGAACGTAAACAGAAAACGAAAGAGAACTCATAATGAATCGTCGAAATTATGGCACTGTCGTTTAGGCCATATTTCGAGGGGGAGAATAGAAAGACTAGTTAAGAATGAAATTCTTCCTCTATTAGAGTTCTCAGACTTAGAACAATGCAGAGAATGCATTAAAGGAAAATATGTAAAGAAAATTAAGAAAGGCGCAAAAAGAAGCACGGAGTTCTACAAATTGTTCACACGACATTTGTGGTCCTTTTCTGTGAAAAGTGTGGATGGTTATGACTCGTTCATAACATTCACGATGACTACTCCGTTATGGATATATTTATCCAATCAAAGAAAGAAATGAATCCTTGGATAAATTCAAGATATTTAAAGGTGAAGTTGAAAACCAACACGATTTAAAGATTAAGATAGTTCGATCGATCGTGGGGAGTACTACGATCGACATACTCCATATGGACAAGTTCTGGACCTTTGCGAGGTTCTTACGGAAAATGGCATAGTAGCCCGATATTCTACAGGCGAACCTCGGCAAAATGGAGTAGTGAAAGACGCAACTGTACTCGATGGATATGGTGCGAAGCATGATGAGCTACTCCACACTCCCATTGAGTTTATGGATGGAGGCGTTAAAACCGCCATTCATATTCTCAATAGAGTGCCTAGTAAGTCGGTGCCCAAAACACCGTGCGAGTTGTGGGCAGGAAGAGTTCCTCACTAAACCACTTACGTGTGTGGGGAGTCTCTCATTGAGGCTAAAGTATTTAACCCAAACCTTGGGAAGCTAGATCCCAAAGCGAAGAAGTTGCCATTTCATTGGCTACCCCGAAAAGTCAAAAGGTTTTCGTTTCTCTGTCCAGACGGATATACAAAGTTTGTAGAAGCGAGACACGCTGTCTTCTTAGAGGATGAAATGATGAGGGGAGCATGGTAGCTCGAGAATTTGATCTTGAAGAGAAGCGGGTATATGTGCCCACTCCGATGATTCAAGAGCCACTCTTCTCACTACTACTGTCATTTGCACCGACGGTACAAGATCTTGTGGTGCCAAGACTGTTATTGTTCCTCTGTGGCAACATTGAATGAGAATGAGGAACTGTTCTTGAGGATCCTATAGAACCCATTGCCACAAATGAGGGGAGCAACAAGTGACCTCAAGCAGAAGATGTACCAAATATGGAGGCCAGAGGAGGTCTCAAAGAGTAAGAAGATCACTATTTCGATGATTATCGATTTATCATCTGAGGAATTTCAAATGGAGGATGATCCCACCTCATTTGAAGAAGCCATGAAGCGAAAATTCCTCAAAATGGCTTGAAGCCATGGAAGAGGAAATGAGGTCCATGAAGGCTAATAAAGTGCAGGACTTGGAAATTGTTCCTAAAGGAGCCAAAACAGTAGGCTGTAAATGGGTCTACAAAACAAAACTCGACTCCCAAGGGAATGTAGAAAGATACAAAGCGCGACTTGTGGCAAAAGGATTTACGCAAAGAGAAGGGATTGATTACAATGAGACATTTTCTCGGTCTCATGTAAAGATTCCTTGAATCATAATGGCATTAGTAGCACATTATGATTTAGAGTTACATCAGATGGATGTAAAGACGGCATTTCTTAATGGGGATTTGGAGGAAAATGTTTACATGGCACAACCGAAAGGTTTTGTTGTGGAAGGAAATGAAAGAATGGGATGCCGCCTAAAGAAATCGATTTATGGGTTGAAGCAAGCTTCAAGGCAGTGGTACTTGAAGTTTGTGATTACAATAAGAAAATTTGGGTTTAAAGAGAATGTAGAAGACAAGCGTGTCTATACAAAGTTTAAAGATGGGAAATTTATCTTCCTAATCACGTATGTGGATGATATCCTCTTGGCTAGTAGTGATGTCGATCGCTCTTCGAGACGAAGAGATTTCTGTCCTCAAACTTTGATATGAAAGATCTTGGTGATGCTTCGTTCGTTCTAGGGATCGAAATTCACCGAGATAGAAACAAAGGGATATTGGGACTATCACAAAAGACATATATAGAGAAAGTCTTAAAGAAATTTGGGATGCATAAATGTAGTCCTTCACCTGCACCTATAGTCAAGGGCGACAGATATGGGGATTTTCAATGCCCCAGGAACCAGTATGAGATCGATCAAATGAAAGCGGTTCCATATGCTTCAAATTGTCGGAAGCTTACAAGATGCTCAAGTGTGCACACGCATACGACTTAGCTTTTGTTCTGGGTTACTTGGCGATTCGAGCAATCTGGAATAGAACATTGAAATTGATAAAGAAAGTCTTGCGTTATTTGCAAGGAACAAAAGGCCTCATGATGACATCTGTAAGATCGATTTACTCCATATAGTGGGGTATCTGATTACGATTTTGCGGAGATGATAGAAAGTCGACATCCGGATATGTCTTCACTCTCGCTGGAGGAGCTATATCGTGGAAAAGCTCAAAGCAAACCGTCACTACATCGTCCACAATGTATGCCGAGTTTGTAGCATGTTATGAGGCTACGGGGTAGGTGAACTGGCTAAAAAAGTTCATACCCGGTTTAAAAGTGGTTGACGACATCAATAGACCACTTAAGTTGTACTGCGATAATGAACCCGCAGTAATGTATGCCCACAACAATAAGTCAAGTGGTGCTGCCAAACACATTGACATAAAGTACTATGTTGTGAAAGATAAAGTTCGGGATCAAATTATAAGTCTTGAGCATATAAGTACCGCAAAGATGTTAGCGGATCCGCTTACTAAAGGCTTACCACCCAACGTGTTCAGAGAACATATAGCCGGCATGGGTTTAAGGGAAAGCCTATGAATCCTGGACTAAGAGATGGCCCAAAAGATTAAAGTAACTGTTTCAGAACAATGAGGTGTATTGTAGCTGTTGAATCTATCGGCATTTGACCGTGACGATGAGACACGTTCTATGCATCAATTTGTGATGGAATGAGTAAAGTCAAAAGTAATTAAAGATAAAGCACAGATTGAGATCAAGGGGGAGAATGTTAGAGTTGATCTCGGGCATTTGGCCCAACGGCCAAATGCCCAACCCCATGATCTGCATACGATCGGGCGCGCTTGACCAAGATGGTGGTGGGCCTGCCGCCGCCGCTATAAAAGAAGGTGGGAGTCGGGGCGGCACGGTTCACGAGGTTGAACGCGCCGCCGCCACAAACCCTAACCGCACAAGAACCCTAATCCGATCAAGAAGGGGGCGCTGAAGCGACGGGACTGCTCACCGCCGACTTCACCGACCCTATCGACTACGGCCGTCCTCGCCTCCGCTCGGGACAAGCACTAGGGGAGGGATCGACTACCGCTGTCTTCACCGACGAGGTCGACCACCACCGTCTACTACTACACGCGAGCCGCCATGGCTAGCTCATCCTACTCTACATCCGAAGGTAACCGAACCCATCCCCTATCTCTCTCTCTCTCGCGCGTTCGGTTTCTTGTGAACCCGAACCCCAAGAACACCAGATCCATTCAAAGGAGATCAAAGATCAGAAAGAGAAAACCTAACATAGCTGAGTTGCGATATGGAGCTACAGAAGCACTTCACGTAGAACAGTTTTACAGTACCACGTGTAAAATTCTTGCAGCTAGCAAAAAAAAGAACAAAAATGCAAAATGGTTGTCATATGTATTTCTCTGGGTGCTGTTTTGTGTGTGTGTGTGTGTCAGCATGCCACCAGATATGTCTGGCACAGAACAAAAACTGATATGATAGCTAATTCCCCGCCATGAGATTGATGGTTATTCTGGAGGATGATAGGCCTGAAACATGTGGCGTGGAGTTAGCTTTCAACATTACCAGCGCTAATGAAGGCTATCCATCGAGCTTTCGGCATCCTACTCATGTGCCCAGCTACCTATTTGTAGCAGTTGAAATTGTTGCCACAAGTAGGAAAAGATATCTGCCGGCCAGCTCATGTGCCTTTCTAAGTCGTCAAAATTCAACTTACCACTGCTTAAACATATGTAAAACAACCGCAATTGTACGTATCAATTGGTGGCGTGCGCGATCGCCTTCGACCTTAGGTGTCATCGACCCGCTGCCAGGCCAGGCCAAAGCTCTGAAACTTAGGTTCAGTTCATGCAGCCATGGGCGTTGTTAACTGGGAGGCCCCGCGCTGTCGCCGGCTATCGGTGCGCATGAGTCACTCAGGACTCAGGTGTCGGATGCAGAGCTCTACACGTGCGTAACTCTGCATGTTGAATCCATTTGAGTTGTGCTATTCCGGGAACGTGGAAATGTAGAATCCATTTGAGTTGTGCAACTGCTTTTTTTTCTTCCTTCCCCCTTTTTCTCTAGATCTTAGTCACATTTCTGAAAATGTTACTACCATTTGCTCTAAGATGCGTGTTGCTGGTTTTATTCCAAGTGGAGCAAAAAAAAAATACTATTCCAAATGATCGGCATCTTGGTTCTCTTATCAGGTTCTCTGATCAAGTTGATCATATAGTGCAGCACATATCATGTAACATGATGCTTACGAATATCCCATGGTCAGCTCAAATTGCTTGCAGTGAAGACGAGGGCATGAGAGTCAAATCTTGCCTGAGTTGGGGACCAATGCGAACCTGCGATAAGAGGGGGAGAGAACGAAATGACCATGTTTTTAAGAGAAGGAAAACGAAATGTCCTGGCCAGTGGCGACAGTGCATCATAGTCGATCCAGCAAGCATCCAAAACTGTTCCCTGAATTTGCAAGTGATCGGTGAGCACGAGGCCACTAAATTATACTTTAGATTGCTAGCCCTCGAACCAAGCATGCTATACTCCATTTGTTTTCCCAAATCTGGCACAATCAAACTGTACCACTCGATATGTCTGACATTTCCCACTTACACATATGCATGTGGGGTTCCAAGGTAGGAACTGACGGGTACGTGAACCTGCGTGTTATGGACTCTGAACGGGTAGCTGAAAAACTTTACTATCTCTATTGCAACATCTTGATTGTTCTTGAGGAGGAAGAGGAGGAGAAAATAACAAGAGTAGCTTTAGTGTAGTAGTACACTAGTAATTAGCATTACTCTCCGATCCATGGGCAGGAGAGTAACGCCAATTACTTTTTTGGTGGTGTCTAGGGAGCACTTAAGTACTCTTTTGTTAAAAAGTACTCAAATTTTGGACTGTGAGATCAGCATCCAATGGATCTCAACCCTCCCCCTAAATCAGTTCTTAAAAAACTAATTGAAACCGAGCAAAATTTTGAGTTGAAAATTTGAAAGTGATTTCTAATCACATGAACGCTTTTTCGCTTCAGTTGAAAGTGTTTGAATCGAAAGTTCTTTCAATCATTGGAAAGTTTTCGAACCAAAAGTTTTTCAAACCATTTCAAGTTTTCAAAAAGAAAAGTTTTTTAAAAACCAGTTGACAGTTTTCCAAATCGGGAGTATTTTTGAACTATTTTGAGCACACGTCTTGATGAAGAACCGAAGGTCAAAAAATCGAGTACTCTCAACCCAACAAAACACCTTAGTACTCCTTAGCTATTTCGTACGTTTTTTAAAAGAATCATCACTTCCCTTGTCAAGGTCTTCTAGCCAAATCGGTAGCCACAAAACTGATTAAAACCCCATGGCAATCCTCAAGCCAAACAGCAGAACTCAAGGAAGGATTATGTTGAAGAAGTCCACATGCTTGACGATCAAGTCATCATATCAGCGCCAAACACAGGGTTCAGGAAGTTAGGATTTAATCCGTTAGCTAGCGCTAGCTGTAACTTATCTGTTGTCGCTACTGTAGCCTATCCGGGGAGGCATGTTGTTTAACCGATCTCAGGATTCCTCAACGTAACAGATTGTATCTCATGTATTCTGGAGATATATATATATATAGAGAGAGAGAGAGAGAGAGAACCTGAACTCATTTGAGTTCATTGCGGCAAACCATCACATAAACTTTTCAGATTCCATGTTCGAGCCATGTTTGGCTAACACGTCGGCTACAAGTTCCGTGACAAAACACAAGGGAAACATGATCAAAACCATAGTTCAACCAACGTCGGGCCGGGCGTCCTCTTATCACCGCCCCATAAGTGTCAGTCACATCACAGGGTGATATGTGCCTCTCGCGCGGCAATTAGCCGCGTGCCGCGTGCCCTCCCTGTTGCGCCGCATCCGTGAGGGCCTTTCCTCACATGGCCCATTTCGTACGGTGGAATGAACATCGACAGGCGGGCCCGATGGGCACAACCAGTTTGTGGGGGGTAAATTTCCAACATCTCAAGGAAACATGGTCCATGGCCTTAGCCTAGGCTTTATTGGGCATTCGACCCACATCTCTCTTTTTCAAAAATTCCAAAGCATATATCTTGTGAACGGAGTGTCCGTTTCAACTATCACGTTTCTTACAATAAATTATACAAAACTAAGAAATGTATTTCAACTTGGTGATGATAACATAGAACAAACAACAAAAATTATGGAAATAGAACATCCATCTGACTCTCAATTTCGGAGGTAAAATGAAATGTTACACATGTTATATTTGAATGTTCCAGTAGTTCATGACCGTTCTTTTGGTAAGTAAGTTGAAATGTTCCACACATGTGGTTTCATCGTTCCAACATGTCAGACCCCCCGTGCGTTGAATACCCGGAGACCTTATGTGTGTACCGTACTAGTCTCATGATCAGTGGCCAGTACACACAATCACAACATTGACATTCACATCCATACATTCATGCATACAAAATAAAGAAAATGGAACTACTTATCTTAAGTGGTTACCATTTATTACATCACTGGCAGACCAGCCAAATAAAAAACAAGTATCAACAGAGTAACAAAAATAGCATCAGAAGTAAGAGTGATAAAAGTAGATAATTTCTCACGGCATACCCGTCCAAAACACTCCAGCAATCGACAAGAGACAAAGTGTAGATAGACCCATCACTGAACCCTCCGGTTCCGGGTGCGAAGAAAATGTCGTCTTGTGTAGGCTCTTCCTCATACTCTGAACAATAATTTAAGCAAGACTGAGTACAATGTATACTCAACAAGACTTGTAATTTATCGAAAAATTTATATAAATGCAAGGCTAATCAAAGATGAGGCTCTATACTACATGTTATTTTCAGCATTAAGCAGATTTTATTTGCAATGTCCATAAGTAATACTTCGCAACAGAAGCTTCAAAGGGCAGTTAAATAGATACAGGACAGTAACTAGATGAAATAAACAACAATAACTCGCAACCCTCCTCGGCTGCGAGCAACATTTCATTTTCAGCCATAGACATGGCATTCAACTCAAATATAAACCAACAAAATATTTTTCATGTTTCCCAACGAAATAGTTTTTGAGAAAATCAAGACTATACACATTAAGTCTGCACTAAGCACGCTTATGACCACGAGCATGACTATTTAAATAGATTTACACTCTGCAGATATGTACAACTTTACCCACAACACACGAATTCTCTAGTTTATTTAGCATCTGTCGATATCACCGCTCGCTATCTTTGGTAAGCCGTGTAGAGTATGCGTCGAAGCCTTTACATCATCTAGCCCTAACCTTGCACTTAGCCCGATGACTGAACATCCTCACTTCACACGGGTACACCCCCGTCTCAATGAGGCATTCGTCGTTGTGTCGGCAATTACACATGCTCGCACCACTACTGTCTACCAATTATGCAAGGCTAGTTTTCGATGATTTTATTAGCTAAAGCCGTCTCATACCATCATATATGGTTGTACACTTAGGCTTAAATTGGAGTTGCTCTCGTTCGGTCCTAAACTGACCCGGGCGATAATCTCCCCCTATCTACTTGTGAGACTCCTCTCTTACACTTCTCATAAATATAATATAACTCGCCCGCATCGAAAACTAGGTTTTTCACTTTTATTTTTATATAAAATAATAGAGGAACGCGCCTCTGGATTTTCTTTTCAAAACTCCAAAATTCATATTAATCATGTCGTCCTTTCTACAATTTTTATGAAAGAATATTGTCTAACTAAGCAATTTTGTGAGATTCGCATTCGAAAAACCTAGGTTGGCATTATTCATTGTCTAAACCATAATCCTATTGGCTACAACAGCAATGAAATCAACATATCAAGGAGCATCTTGCATCGGATACGATTTACAACTACCGACATTCCCAACATAGCAAATTTATATCAAACATACACGCATGTGTAATAGATTTTGCAAAAAGAAGTACAATAATTAAAATAATGGGATCAATATGGTAAAAGGGGTTGCTTGCCTTGCTCTGGTTGCTCTGAATATGAGAATGATGGTCGTCGAAATATTCGCTCGAGCAATCAACGTCTATTCCAAAAAAGAGTCAGAAACAAATTAGATAAGGAAAAATAATTCCAACAGTAATCAGATCCAAATATTTTTGGATATTCAGGTAGAGCATGAATTTAGATGAATTTTTTTTAAAAAAATATTCTTCAGGTTTGGAGTTTTTATGCAAAAGTTATTGAGATTTTAATTTGGGTCGGTTTGAAAATTCCAGAAAAATAGAAAGGGGAGAGAGAATTCTCTCTATGACAGGTGGGGCCCCTCGGGGTTTCTTTTCCTTTTTGATTTATTTTATATTTGGAAAATATCCTAGTGAGTGACAGGTGTGGTCCATGTGTACAATGTCTCGGCTCACCAAAATAGTGCATGGGCTGGAGTCCATACGCACAGTGCATGGTCCACCGAAGGGTCACTGTGCACTTAAAGATGGTGGGGCCCGCGTGTCAGTGACTTACAACTAACACTGGTTTTAAATACTTAGCATTAATTGTTTCTCGGGACCACACATCACTGAATCCCAGCCATAATTAAATCAATCATTAAACGATGATTTGCCTTAACGACAATGATTCTGGTTTAATGACGTGCTACAGTTTTGGTCTGCTTCTGACAAACAGAGGAACCCTAGGGCAGTGCCTTGCCGCGCTTGTCGCCGGCGTTGGGAGCCACGGCGGCCGCTGGGTGTGCCCAAAATGGATTCCCTGCGCCCTCGCGCACCCGATGGTGTCGGCGGCGATGGCAAAGACGGACTAAAGTGGCAGCGCGACGAGGATAGTTGGCATTGGTGCTACGGGCTCCAACGACGATTTTACACTTGCATTGCCCGAGCTTAAGAAACGTGCGCATGAGCATATACGAGGTTCTAGGAACTCGCCTGTAACACCCTATCCCAACATTGAGCCTAGAATGCCACTAAAATACTCTAATAATTTAATTTACATCAACTTACTATAAAATTACAGCAAGTATATCAACGATGAAACCAATCCACGGGTCACAATAACACAAGCATAATACTATGACAAATCATAGATAATTTAGTCCTAGGAGTATAGCAAGGTAATAAACCAAGAATAATGCAAACCAAGCATATAAGGTTATTCAATACTATCATGTCCTAGATATAAATCATCATATTATACTAAAAGTTTCTCATGTCCGATGAATCAACTAATTGGGTGTAGTGTATGATTCCAAGTACGCTAGCCCTTCCCGGGTCAAACATCATCAACGGTCGCCTAAAAACAACAATAGAGCAAGAATGAGTTCAAGACTAAGCAAATACATAATAAAGTCAGAAACAATAGTTTATAAACCATAATCAAAGTTATCATCATCATCCATTTATTTAATACCATTCTCATACTCAAACAAACAAGCCATATTCTATATAGGTAAAGTTGCACAATTTAACAATTTACTCATATATACGAATGCACCAACATGTTGATGCTCATATTCATATCATTAGCTGATACCGGTATAGCGGAGTGTTCACCCGTCCATGACACACTATCCTTCACTCCCATGAAGTCCTCACTGAAGTAGGATTTTATCTAGAGCACTCCGGACTAATCATGTATCTTTCTCACCGACCTCACTGGAATAGTTACATGACTTTCTCACCGACCTGGCTCGTGCAACTCTTATCATGATGAATATAAATAATGCAACATCTTTAATTATTCATCAATATAATTCATCTCATTAACTCAATATCTCATTCTCGTTAACTCAATATCATAATCTCATTCACTCAAGGTCATCAATATCATGCATAATAATAAGCTTAACGAAAGTATAATAAATAGCATGATAAGTAATATCAATAATCATGACGAACAACCCATTGTTCACCACTCTACCATGTACTTTCCTTAACTGAGAGACGGATGACGACAGAAAGGCTTTAACCCCGGTGCTCACCACCACCTGCCAACCATAAAGTATACTAAATATATCATTCAAAAGTACACAACATAGCGATGGAACAAAATGAAATCAATCGATATTAATCGCAACCCGAGACTTAGCAGATACACTCCCAAATCCCAATCTGTTCAAACAGACAGCTATCAAAGGAAAATCCATAACTTTTGAGTCAAAACTCCAAAAGTCATGAATTCAATTTTTCTGCAATCTACACAAGCAAAGCTACAGCTTCTCAGGTGACCAAAATATCAAATTATCCCATCTAAGCCTTTGTTTTTAATCCCGAAGACCGTTTTGTCATCTCCGGTGCTGCTGATTTGGGAAATTTGTAAATTTTATTTGGTACATCCGAATTCAATGGTCTAAGACTCTCTGAAAAGATAACAAAATTATCTAAAATAACTTAATTGGAGAGAATCTCTAATTCTACCATTAACATGATCTAATCTGTGGTTGAAAACGTGAAGTCAGAATCTGACAGTCTGAAGGAACAGCCGTACGAGAAAAATCCATATCTTTCAAATGACTGGACCAAAATTGATGATCTTTATCAATCTGAAAATCTAATAAAAGTTCCTACAAAAGTTATGTTGGGAGACCCCACTGAATCGGCCATTATCTAAATCTTATCTATTAAACAAGACGACTGTTGTAATCTCATCAGGGTTTCTGGACAGCATTAAAGAAACTAACGTATCTTCCAAACTACAACTCCGATTTGGGTGATATCAGACTCTATGGAAAGCTGAGAACAAACCCCACAAATATCTATTAGACACTTCATGCTGGATCTGCTTTCATCTAACCCAAATTCGCACGTCAACAGAACAACAATACTACCGATCTACTGAGATTTGCTATCTATCAACAATTCGCATACAAAAGAATTGTAATAGCTATTGGAGATCACGAATTTACCCACGAATACCCCTTTGGATCTTGCTGAAGTCCCCACGAGATTCCCCCTTCTTCTCTTCCTTATGGCTGGCAGCAGCAGTAAGGAGGATGGCGCCGGGGAGAGGAGGAGCAGCAGGGAGTAGAGGTACTATAGCACACTGCTACTGTAGCACAGCGGCTACTGCAGCAAATAGTGGCTCGGGTTTGGTCCCCCCCTCCCTTGCCTTCTAATGGGCTGCCAGCCTACTCATGGGCCTTGGGCCTCTATGGTTGGCTCCTCTCTTATCGAATATGGTTGGTGGCCTATTCCTCTCCTAAAATTCTGAATTTTCTATCTTATTTCCTTTAATTCCCTCTTAATTTTTCTTATTACACGCTCAAATGATAGTCGGGGTATTACATTCTACCCCCCTTAAAAAGAATTGGCCCTGAATTCTACTCTCGCCATTCTATTTGCAAGAACACCAAATCTGGAATCAACCAACTTAGCAGATACTCGACGTGAACTGCTCTGGGTACTACTCGCGCATGCGAGGCTCTAACTCCCAAGTCGCTTCTCACTCACCCTGATGCGACCATGGCACATCGGCATACTTCAGCGTCTTATTTCGCAGAACTCGCTTTGACTCTTGCAGAATTTGCATCGATCGGGATTCGAAGGTAAGATCTTTTTCAGTGGTCAGAGGTTCTAGCGGAATTACATGTTATGGAGCTCTCAAGTACTAACTCAGCATCAGAACATACCAGACGTTGCGTACCCCGCTTATGTACCCAGGACGGTCATAGCGATACGCCAACTTCCTAATCCCCGCAACTCGCGAGAATAATCAATGTACCTTGGGCCAACCCCCCCCCCCCCTTGATACTAAAGCACGCAACAAGCACAACACACATAGAACACTTGTCCCATTTCTCAATCGATTTTTTCATCTTAAATAGGAGCACCTCCTTTAACCAGGAACACACAACAGAACTTGCTTTAAACAACTCGTTTATAACCCGAACCCAATTGAAAATAACAGATTCTCATCACAACCACAAAATGACAAGTTTACACCAAAAAGGTCAAACTCAAAAGCGAAGATTCATCATGAAATCCCTTCCGCTTTCCCAGTAGACAGTTTACAAATAAACACTTCACAAGCCGAAAGAGAAACCACTAAAATACCCTAATTAAATACTTTCTTTATTCTTTCTGAACTGATAAGAACCACGCATGCCAACCATAAGGTCAAACTCAATTTGCGAAAGACATTCGACATAAACACATTGCTCAAACAAAAATCAAGAGAGCTTTTCACTACTCGAGGAAACACTCTTTTTCTCAATTTCTCCTTTACAAATAGAATTTATCTCAAATTATGGAATTCCATTTCATCCATATCACACTAACATATTTCTCTTAAATTGGCAATCTCAACGCTATGTTCAAACTAAATTGACCATTCATACCTTTGTAGAGAGGCTCTAATCACTTCCACAAAACATACTCTAGCTAACTCCTCTACAAACGGAGTTATTTTGACAGATGACTTCCAAATGCATCCCCAAAAATGGATCTTCACATATAAACACGTCACCTCAATCCTTTAAGAATGAAATACTTGGATTTCACCTCACATATTCCCATGTGCTTCATCAAAAGAGTTCTATCAATGATCATCCCACCACTCCGAATATGCTCTTACTCTACTACTGTTACATATAATCATTGGCAACCAAGGTTCTAGTATAAAAATGCAATGCCCAAATTCAACCTCCAAGACTCCTACAACAAACTTCTCGTATAAAAGATCGAGAAATCCTTGGATTCAATCACTAAAATTCCCACATTCCAAATATACTCAATCATTATCATCCACATGTAAATATTTTCTCGGCCAAATTATCTTTTAGAAGAATTCTATCCCCATAAGGTTATTCACTAAAGCTAGGCCATACCTGCCGACATCTCAACACTCCCTACTATCCCATTAATTGATATTACGATTAGATTATATCGCTAATCCTACTCTCATTAAATTACACCGTCATATTTTGCCTACACAACCTAGCAGATTACCCAATCGCGGTACTCTGATAAATCGATTAAGATTCCCATACTTTCAATAATCCCAACATTCTAGCGTGAAAGAAGGTTCTTGAATTATAATTCGCTATGGTTTCCACTAGTTGACGCTAATCAGTTTTATTTCAACGACAACCATTCCATTTAAATCAATTTCTCTCCAAGAATTCTATCACGAAAATCAATTATCCTCCAACACTCCTCAAATAACTTGCAACCCAAGGTCTCACAACATCATTCACTTAACTACCACCAATCAGTTGCCACTATACCCTCTATGAGGTTTTGTAAAACAAATCCATTATTCCTTTCTCAAAAGAAGAGACAAATAACAATAATGATTTCAGCACTTAGAAAAATATTTTCCATTCACAGTAAATGTTTTGCACGTTTGGTTTCAATGTTCCGACAAATCATCAACGATGTTCCAGTAGGTAGAATGGAATGTTCCCCACATTTAGTTTCAATGCTCCAACATTTCATCAACAATGTTCCATGCATTTAAGTTCTAATATAAAGGGAATGAGTCAAATGTTATATGCATTTAGTCTGAATGTTTCAGTAGTTTATCTGAAGAAAATAAAGTGTATAAGTGCAACAGATCAAAACGTGCTGGTAAAATAATTCAAGACTATTAGTGAAAAGCAATTGGAAACTATTTGTGGAATAAATGAAAAATGTTAGTGGAACAAATCAAAGGCAATTAGTTGAACAAATATTGAGAAAACAATGGTGGGGGAAATGCCATGAGGGAAAAAAAAAACCCCTGCAATTTGGGGCAAAAGCTGCAAACTAAATGAAAAAAGAAAGAAAAAAGAGAAGAGAAGGAAACAAAACAAAACAAAATGATAAAAGACTAACATTTTCGAATTTAGCATTTCCGCCCGTGGGCCATGCAAAAAAAAGGTCTGTCTACACAGAATTCGATTATTTTCTCTGTAAAAAAACTGTCACATTCTGAAAGTTCATTTACAACTCTATTATACATAAATTACAGTAAATTATTTATGTAATTTTGGTTCTTGGTCACTGTAATTATTCTCGAAAGTCTTAATAGCTCATATTTCCATCACATGATTCAAAATATCATATGTACATTGGGAGGTTGAGCAAAAACAAAGAAAATAAAATGAAATTATATACCAACAAAATGCAATAATATTGTGAACCCGTTATGTTTTTCACATGTACTTTAAGAGGTTGAGCAAAAACAAATATAAAAAAATAAAAATATATACCAATAAAATACGACAATATGGTGAACCCGTTATGTTCTGAAGAAAAAATCATAATAAATTCGAACTCAATTTATCAGATGGGAAAAAGTGCAAATCTCAAAGCATATCAGACGAATGAAAATTCGACTATTATGTTTTTTTCCCTTATAGTACATCAACAACATGAATCTTGTAGTATATAGCATTTCCCTTGGCGAAATAACCAAGCTGTAGCTTGGCCGGAAATTCTATGGGCTGGGCCGCCTACTCCGTGGCAAATAACCAAGACGTAGCGTGCCAAAAATGTTCTGGTCTAGGCCGCCTACCACCGTGAGCCGCGTGCGCGGCGCGTCCAATCCCAGCCAGAGGAGCGGAGGACTACCTATGGGCCGTCCGCATGTCTTGTGTATGTCTTAGCGGGCCGTGCCACCTCCCTCGTAGCGCCGCGAGCTCGCGTGTCCCGAAACCGGAAGGACTCGGCTACCTGAAGCGGCACGTACCTCGCGGTCACCACCCGGTCTAGAACATGGGAGCCTCTAAAAACTCTCTACGCGCGTCGCTCAATCCATGTAACATGATCGATCAGCTACTACTACTGCAACAGATATACTACTCACACGTATCTATCTAGTAGGAGACACGCAGCATCCAGTAACTGGACTAGAGCAGCTAGGCTCAATAATTCTGCTTCTGGCCGGTGTCCGGTCTCCCCGGCCAGCCGGACATGAGACAAGCGGCAGAGAGAGAGAGAGAGAGAGAGAGAGAGAGAGAGAGAGGCACATGTTCTCCCCAGACCGTATGCTGCTCTGCACCTAACCTACCGATCCTACACACAGAACAAGGGTAGCCATGACGCAGAGCGCAATTACTGAGCAGTACACAGCACACACTGACGTACAGGTCTGACTAGCTTCCGAGCAAGCTGCACAGCACAGCACAGCACAGCATAGCGTGTCTATGCCATAAGCAAGCGACAATGTGGTGCTGCCCACTGCTGAATCTGATCGAGGGCGGAAGATGAGTAAGTCGTAGGGCGCTGTTCCATCCGTGGCAGCAGGAGGGAGGGAGGGAGGGAGGGGCCCGGCCGAGAGGAACTGAGGCGGGGTGGTGGTGCCTGTCTGTCCTGTACCCATGCCGCCTGAACGACGCACCCTGTGTCGGGTGCTACGTACCGTCAACATGTACGGCAGACTGGTTCCCTGATGCTGCATTGGCCAAGTAATTACGGTTGAAACTTTGAATGGTACTCACACACCAGAGAGATCTGTCTTCCTCTTGCACAACAGCTATGGGCCGTGCGAATTAAAGAGTGATTTCTGTAATTAACCAAGTATTATTGGCAGTACGTTGGCTGTTGACCACTTCAGGATTGCTGGCAAATTTCAGACTGAAGCAGCAATCACCAGAAGCTTCAAACGTTCCTCTCATCTGCCACTCTTAATTTCTGCTTCTTTATGAGTACGAACTTCTGGTTTTCTACCTCATACTTCAGTATCAATCAGATGTGACTGCAAACTCTTCAGCAATCCAATCAAACTTGTTTACCAAGGGTTAAAAAAAACTTGATTTTCTTGCAGCACGGCAGAAAACAAATCAGAAAACAAACAGGTGAGGTGACGGCTCGCTGGATGCTTGCTCACGGTACGAACAAAACAGGAGTCCATCGAATCAGCATGATCGTCGTCGAGCCAATCAGCCTGCGGCTCTGACAACTAAGGGGAAGGACGAGCACCGAGCCCACTGACCGATTCCTGTAATTGCAAACGGACAAGAACAATAATCTCAATCTCTTCGCACGGCATTAATTTTTGCGCTATTGTTCTGTACTTGTTCTCCTGTCATTGAAAGTTGAGAGGACTCCGATTTGACGGAAGAACCTGGCGGCCTGCATAAAATTTTCGCCTGTCCTGCAGTTAAACAGCTGTAAAGCGCGGCCCCGTTCTTTGTATGGTCTTGTTACAAAATAGATCCCCTCGACAATAACAACGTTGATATGCTACACTACTGGTAGCAACTATGCCCGGCCAGAGGAGCACATTACTCGCAGCATGCGCAAGTACGAACTACTTGTACAGCGTAACAACGGGTAAGCTTGTCTGAAAATTGTAAGTTGGGGACACAAAATCTGTGGGGACGCGCATCCTCCGAAGCCGCGAAGCAAAGTCACGTTATCATTGATGCTATAGTACTATAACTTTGTTAGACATATATTATTATTATTATGTATTTTTTATTTGTATAAGGGATATTTGAATATATGTCATATTTATACTTGTATATATATTAGCTCATTGGTCACATAATGAATACAAACGATATTCATAACATGGTATTAGAGCAAATTTACGATTTTTGTTTAGTCAAGCCACACGCCTCTGTCGCACGTAGGGGTGAAAACGGATCGGATACGGACGGATAATGACTCTGCTATATTTGTTTTCATATTTTTACGGGATATGAATACGAATAAAATCAAATACGACTACGGGGCGAATAAGAATTGAAACGAATATAGTCGCGAATATTTTTCAGAACATGAAAACCCCATAAATTGTACACCAAAAATTAATGAAAACTCATAATTAGTTTATTTGATGCAAACATTCATGAATTGTTCATATTTTCAGCAACCATACATAACATTGGCACTAGCAAGCTGAATTAACTAGTTCATCACAAACATAACACTTAGTTTACTATATTTAGCTCACAAGTCATAACTCACAAAGTCACAAGTCATCACGTATTCACAGTTAATTCATCATATACATAAAACTTAGTTCACACTAACATTGATCAAGCTGGATGGTTAATCTTTACACAAATGACTGTAACATCCCAAAGTATGTTACCAAAAATAAAATTAATAAAGTTATTATTTTTTGGATTTTCTGAGATTTAAAAGAGTTTTCTTGGTTAAAAATAAAAAATAAAGTCAATTATTTTATTTCCTAGTTTTCAATGTCAAAAAAATTATTAATATTTTTGGGTTTTATTGGATTTAAAGTGAAAATGAAAAAAATAATTAATTTCTTGAATTTTTTGGATTTTAAAAAGGCTTTTTCTTTTTTTAGAAATTAAAAATAATTTATGTGCAAAAATAAAAACCAACTTTAACTTTGAATTAATTTTATTAAGTTCAAAATAATTCAAGGAATTTTTATAATTTTTTCTAGAATATTTTAAGTCTATTTGATATATTCTAAAAGGCCATTTGATTTGTTGCATTTTCTGAAATTCAAAAATCAATTAAAACATCATTTTCTCTTTTGGGCTGAAATCCTCTTATTTTGGGCCAAAATCTGGATATCTGAACTTGGTCTTATCCGAATAATCTGTATTCGCCGGATAGCATGCCTACCCTATTTGTTTCCGTTTCTGACAAAAAATCTGAATTAATTCGTTTCCGATCCAAAAATTATTTGAGAAAAATCCAATCCGAATCCGTTTCCGTCTGGATCGTTCGGAAACTATCTGATCTGTTTTCATCCCTAGTCGCACGAGCTGATCAGGCCGCCGCTGACGCTGCCAAGGGGGAACCCTAGTTCCCTTTGGCGCGTTTTTGTTTAGTAGGCCGAGCAGCCTTCGGCTGTTTTTTAAGTGAACCCGCCCGGTTAGAAAAATAAAAGGTAGAAAAATTTTCTTCAAGCACTGTTTCCATTCCTCGCTGCCTGGTGATCTTCGATGGTCTCAATTACCAGAACTAGTTTCAGTACATGCATCTCCACATGCATGGTTAGTGCCTTTGGGAGTTTTTTACCGAGGAGTTGTCTTGCCCACCTCATCTTGCTCCACCTGCTGAGCCTGTGCTCCCGAAGACTACTTCGGAAGACGCCCATAAGGAGACATCTGATGCTTTTGAGGATGCTATGGAGACTTTTCAGACTCAGTATGTTGCCTACAAGATATGGATTGATAAGGAAGCACGTGCCTCTGCTATTCTGGTTTCTAGCATGGAGGTGCAATTCACTGGGGATGTGGTTGGTTTGGCTTTAGCGTAGTTGATGTGGACACGTCCACGCAACCGCTACGAGCCGTCTGGTGATTCCTTGTGTCTTTCTATTGTGCGTCAGATGCAGTCGCTGCAGCATGGAAATGCCTCTGTGGACGAGTTCTATGCCCAATTGTCTGCAATATGGTGTCAGATTGACTCTTTGGGACCAGAAGTTTTCCACACATGTTAGTGCTATCAGCGTCAGCAGCCTCACCTGAAGCTATGTTGTATCTACGACTTCTTGACCCGTCTCCGAGCTGAGTATGAGCAAACTCGTGCTCAGTTACTGGCATGCCACCCTCGTGTGACATTGTTGGAGTCTCTTGCAGCTGTTTGTGTTAAGAAGATTCGCCTTCGTATTGCGGGTCTGCTGCCGTCACCGTCGTTTTCTTCGATTCTGGTAGCTCCTCCAGTTTCTATACCCGCTACATCTCAGACACTCCTTCATCAGTAGTTCCTTCACCAATGGCAGTTGTTGTTGGTATAGGACTACACAACACCTATTTCAATAAGGAAGGTCATGCGGCGCAGTTATGCTACAAGAATAAGGATTTACGTTGTGGTGGTCATACTCCAAAGGGCACTGGTGTAGGGTCAAGAATAACCGACTAGAGGGGGTGCGAATAGGAGGTTTTAAAAAATATTCTACAATTTAACAATTTTGACACAATTATAAACTTGCCAAAACTAGATACAATTCTAGATAGATAATTCTACACAAGTAAAATGTTAGAATTGTAAATGCGGAAGAATAAAGATAAGAAATAAACCACAATGGAGACAACGATGTTTTTCCCGTGGTATCAAGACTTGCCAATCTTCACTAGTCCACATTGAGAAAACTTGAACGAATCAAGCCGGCTCCACGAATGAAGCTTCAACCCTCGATCACTAGTGCTGCCGGGCCACTTCACAAGCTTCTTTGAAGTGATCACCGCGCAACTTCTTCTCTAAACCGTATAGGTGCCGATAAGCACCAAAAGTAACAAATCGTAGCGCTTGCTTGAAGACAATCAAGTGCCAAGAGATCAACTAATGAGATAATGCACTTGACTAGCTCTCAACTACCTGAAAATGTGGATTCAATGCAAATAAGTAGAAGAGAGAGCACCAAAGCCTCAAGAGTATTCGATATGGCAAAAGGTCTTAGGCTTGGTGCAGGTGGGAGTGTATTTATAGCCCCCAACCACAAATCTAGCCGTTACAACCATTTTCCTGAAAAAATCAGGATTTGCGGTAGTACCACCGTTGAAACCTAGCACTACCGATTTTTTGCTCAATGGTCAGTAGCATTTAATGCTCCGAGCAAGCCGTTACACATAAAGTTGTGGTACTACTACCAACTAGAAATCAGTACTACCACAACGCGGTAGTATCGCTCGGCTAGAACGGAGCTACCGTTTTGCAGAGGTCAAGATTTATAAAAAAAACACCTTCTTTGGAAAAAAAACGTACCACCATGTACATATCGGTACTACCGCACTCCGGTAGTACTGCTCGAGAATTTTGCAGTCATATCGATTCTCAAGGGAGATCAAAACTCCCAAAAACACACTCTCTGTAATTTTTGTACCGTCATATAGATATCGGTACTACCGACCTGCGGTAGTACTGCTGTTGAAGTGATATCGTTTCGATTTTCAGAGAGGATAAAAAATATTCAAAAACACACTCTCTATATTTTACATTCCACCATGTATATTTCGGTACTACCGACCTGCAGTAGTACCGTAATTCAAATGCGGTCGTTTCTTTGTGAAGCTTCTTAAAAAGTTTCTTCCTGTAGTTGTATTCTTTTTTCTTTGAGGACTTACCATTATCATCCTTCTTGTTAGGGCAATGAGAGGCAATGAGCCCCTCTCATCACACTCATAACAATAAATATTTCTATAGCGCTTGTTGTCGTTGGAGGCTTGCTTTTTCTTGCTCTTGTCAAAGTTAAAGCTTCGATATGTGTGTCTTATCATGAATTTCTTCATTCTACTCACAAAGAGAGTGAATTCTTCTCCGGAGTATTCTTTTTCATCCTCTTCATCACTTGATTCCGCTTTTGCCTTCAAATCGGTAATCTTCTTCTCTGAGGAAGATGACTCCAAAAGGTCTTCTTTGTCTTTCTTGTACAACTCATTTGTTATGAGATTGTCCAAGAGTTCGGTTGGCGTCATTCTTGGTAACTCGGGAGAGTTGAGAAATAGTATCACCAATATCTCATATTTATCGGGTAGAGCCCTAAGCATCTTGCGCACAATATCAACATCAAGCAAGTTAGTGCCAAGACCTTTGAGTTCATTTACAATATTGTTGAGTCTAGAATACATCTTGGCGATGTTTTCATTATGCAACATTTTAAATGTCTCATATTTTATCTGAAGCCTATGCAATTTGGCTTCTTTAACCGTGGATGTACCCTCATGAATTTTCGAGAGCGTAGCCCATATCCCATAAGCGGTTTCAAGATTACTCACTCAATTAAACACATCCGCGTTTAAAGCTCCAAATGGAGTGTTAGTCGCTTGAGCATTGAGGTGGGAGTTTCGTTCCTCAAGATCCGTGGGGTATGTAGGATCGAGTGCCATAACGAAACCACCACTAACAATTCTCCATATACTTGGACTCATGGCCTTTAATAAAAGGATATTTTAATCTTCCAATAAGCATAATTTGATCCATCAGATAAGGCAGCAGTGCCTATTGGCATTCCCTCCCTAGCCATCATTTCTCTCCTAGACAGCTAAGTCTAAAATTAGAGAGATCAAACTCTGATACCACTTGTAGGATCAAGGATAACCGACTAGAGGGGGTGAATAGGAGGTTTTTAAAAATCTTCTACAAATTAACCATTTTAACATGATTATGAACTTGTCAAAACTAGATACAATTATAGATAGGCAATTCTACACAAGTAAAATGCTATAATTGTAAATGTAGGAGAATAAAGATAAGAAATAAACCACAATGGAGACAACGATGTTTTTCCAATAATATCAAAGACTTGCTGGTCTTCACTAATCCACGTTAAGGAAGCTTGAACGAATCAAGCTGGCTCCACGAATTAAGCCTCAATCCTCGATCACTAGAGTTACTCTTCCTCCGCTCCAGAGTTGGTAAGTACAACACCAATCACAAACCCTTGCTGGGTCACTTCACAAGCTTTTTTGAAGTGATCACCGCACAACTTCTTCTCCAAGCCATCTAGGTGCCGGCAAGCACCAAGAGTAACAGATCGTAGTGCTCGCTTGAAGACAATCAAGTCCCAAAAGATGAACTAACGATGCAATGCACTTGACTAGCTCTTAACTACCTCAAAATGTGGATTCAATGCAATGAGTAGAAGAGAGCACCAAAGCCTCAAGAGTATTCAATATGGAAAAAGGTCTTGGGCTTGGTGCAGGTGGGGGTGTATTTATAGCCTGTAAGCACAAATCTAGCCGTTACAACCACTTTTCTAAAAAAAATAGGATTTGTGGTAGTACCACCGTTGAAACCCGGTACTACCAATTTTTAGCTCAACGGTCAGAACAGTAGCATTTAATGCTTTGAGCTAGCCGTTACACAAAAAGTTGCGGTACTACCGTTAACTAAAAATTGGTACTACCGCAGCGCGGTGGTACCGCTCAGCTAGAACAGAGCTACCGTTTTCCAGAGCTCAAGATTTGTAAAAAAAACACCTTCTATGGGAAAAACGAACTGCCATGTACATATCGGTACTACCGCAATCCGGTATTAACGTTTAATAATTTGCGATCATACCGATTCTCAAGGGAGATCAAAACTCCCAAAAATACGACCTCTGTAATTTTTGTACCGCCATATAGATACCGGTACTACCGGCCTGGAGTAGTACCGTTGTTGAAGTACGGTCGTTTCGATTTTCAGATAGGATAAAAAACATTCAAAAACACACTCTCTATATTTCACGTTCCGCCATGTATATTTCCGTACTACCGACCTGCGGTAGTACCGCAATTCAAATGCAGTCGTTCTGATTTTCAGAGAGATTCAAAATATTCAAAAAACATGCTCTCTGGAAAATACATACAACCATATAAATATCGGTACTACCGACCTGCTGTAGTACCGCTTATCAACAGCGGTCATACCGATTTCAAAATAGTTTTCCAGAAGCTCAAATCAAGACAATGCATGAATCCTAGTTTATCATAATGGCACAAAAATAGTCTTTCAAACTACTAGCCATAACCCCTCTTTATAGTATGGTATTTATTCTATAAATCCAATTTTTTTCTCCAAACACCGAAATTCGTAAAAACTACAAAAGTGTCTTTAGACTATATAATACCTTTGTCTTGATCAATGTTGATGTTTCATCTCCTTAGCATTGCCAAAACCCTCATCATTAAATAACCATTTGGATTTAACCTTTAACACATCTAAGCACACATGTTAGTCCCTTAACATAATGTTGACATTAATTACCAAAACTTACTTTGAGGGCCTAGATACTTTCAACTGGCGTTTCCTCCTTTTCGAGCAGCTTAGGTGCTTCTGATTCTCAGGAGTTTCTCACACTGCTGCGCCGTGTGGTTGCTTTTACATCGTCTGGTTCTATTACACAGTCTTCTAGTGAGAGGCCACCTTCTATTCCTTCTTCCTAAGTATATCATCTTGTATTCTTGACTCTGGTGCTTCCTTTCATATGACATCTGATTCCAACAGTCTCACTATCATTGGTCCTTTACTTAATCCTATCATTGTTCAAACAGCACATGATACCTCTCTCTCTGTCGCAGGACGATGCACTCTTTCGAATTCCTCTTTTTATGTCCCTGTTGTTTCTTATGTTCTCAAACTAACCATGCAGCTCATGTGTGCCGGTCAGCTCACCGATCATGGTTGTCATGCTATTTTTTATTCTAATTCTTGTTCTGTTTAGGATCGACACATGGGGACTCTGGTTGCTATTGTCCCTCGCCGCCATGACTTACGTCGTCTTTGGTAGTTTGACCGACTTCATCTTCCTTCTACTGCCCATGCCAATCTTGTCGCCTCCACCACCGCCTCCGCTTCTGATGCGTCCTCCACTGCATCTTTTGCTCGGTGGTATCATCGTTTGGGATATCTTTGCAGGTCACATCTATCTTCTTTACTTCGTCATGATCTTTTAGGGTCTGTGTCTATGATGGTTCTCTAAATTATCAGGGTTGTAAGCATGGTAAACAGCTTCAACTTTCCTATCCTTCTAGTGAGTCAGTGTCACAGCGTCCTTTTGTTCTTGTTCATTCTGATATATAGGGTCCAACTCCTCTTGTTTCGAAAGGATGTCATAGATATTATATAATTTTTATTGATGATTTTTCTCGCCACACATGGATATACTTTATGTCATCTTGTAGTGAGGTTATATCCATCTACAAGACTTTTGCCACCATGATTCATACTCAAATTGATTCTCCTATTCGTGTTTTTCGTGTTGATTCTGTTGAGGAATACTTGTCATGAGTTCTTCGTGGTTTTCTTGCTAAGCAGTGCACTCTCTCTCTCTCGGTTCTCTTGCCTTGGTGCTAATGCTAAGAATGGTGTGACTGTATCGAACATTGTAGCAGTTGGTCCAAACCGTTCTTCCCTAATCGGATGACTCATATTTTTGTAATATCACGGTACTATATTTCTCTACCATTGCCAATGCAACGGCAGATGACGTGAATCCAGTCTTCGGAGGACAAGAACACAGGATCCCAGCATGATGAAACAGGAGCAGCAAACTAAGCCGATGTGATGTTTTGCTCAGGATGCCAATAAGCAGTGTGTCCTCATCGGAACGGAGGCCGTTGGCTGTGCTCTCGTGGTCGCCTCCTAACGACACCGACAGCGATTCAGGCCTTCAGGGAACTGTCCGGTTGAGCGCGAAGCTTATACCTGGGATGGCCGTCTGTTCCCTGCTGGTTCCCGGCTGGCTTCTTGCGTGAACTGCAAACGTATTATTATGCGGTTTTGGATTGTCTTATTTCAAATCCAAATTATTTTTTGAATTGAAAACCCAACTTGCCACGTACTAGTACTCTTTCTTATGTAGTACAGTTTGTAAGAAAGGTGCACGTCTTGTAGTGCCCTTAACCCTGAAAAAACATGGGCTTTCCACATTGCAAAACAGGGCGTTGGTTAGATTAGACGCATATATGCTAGTGGCGGATATGTTCTTATATAGATTAACCATTAGAGAAACTAAGGCCCTTTTCTTAAACAAGAATGATAAACACGAAGGAGGCAAAATATAAAGGCTAGTTTGAACGAGTGAAACTATACATATTTACTCGACACAAAAAAAGGTATCGACCATGACAAGCATGGGGCATAGAAATTGGAGTAACATTCGATCGGTCCATATAAGTCTATAACATTTATAGTGCGTGCATAAGAATGCAATGCTGCATCATTGTTTCGATGCGGCGCCTTAATCCTAGTCTAAGAAATGGGCATCCTCGTTGTTTATCTGCACTCGCATGCATGCATGGACCGCCATTTCACGGCCTTCTGCGCTTCGCAGAGTGTGAGAACCCCAAAAAAAAAACATAAACATAGATTAAGCACTTATAATTGGTAATTAACAGTAACTAAAATGTGTATACTAAAAAAGAGAGTTTTAATCAACTTAATGAATATAAAATATATACATCACACATTATCAACACGTTTCCACATATAAAATTTTACATCAAAAGTTCAGTAACATAAATTGCACCTGAACGTTTTACACTAAAATACACCTCGAATTATAATATGAATTCCATTCAAGCAAATTAGAAACATTAATACCAACTCAAAACAACTGCCAGAATTCAGTGCAATAAATTTAAAACATATCTTTTGCAACCCATAATAATTTACAAAACAATAATGAAAGCTTCACATTTCATATCAAGCCCCTCGTGTATCTTTGTCCCTTGATCGCCACATTACTGAATCTTTTTTTCTCAGCCATCCGAAATCTGCACACATACCCCTTTCCATGAGTACCCACAGATAATACCAAGCATAGTATTATTAAGGGGAGGAGTGGAAGAAAGAGAATATTATCGTCAAATTTCACGAAGGTCATGGAGGCTTCCCGACCACCATAAGGTAGTGGCATCATCTCACCTTCCGTGGGTCTCATCATCTGGCAATGTTAAAATCTGATACCCGTGTATATTGACTTACCTTGATCCGAAGAAACATCCAAAAATCGTCTCAAAACCCACCTTTGTACCAATGGCCCATAAGCCCACAACAATAGAAGCATCCTTTGGACCAAAGGTCCATCAGCATTACCCAACCCAACAGTAGAATGTGAGAGCTAAAGGGATAAGAGCCAGCCCACAGAAGTTCATCCCCCCAGGTGACGCATTCACCAAGCAGCCCAAAATATCAAGCATAAGAGAGTCAGCTCAATACCAACCTTATGCTATCCGACACCAACCCTCAGAAGTGCACTCCCCCCAGTTAACTCATGCACCAAGCCATCCGAAATATCAAGCACAGGAGGCCAGCAAATGCCAACCAACAGGCAGCCCTCACAGATTCTTTCCGCCTTGACCACAGCACCCGCAAGTTATTTCTTCACAAACCAGAGGTGAACGCAAAGAGCAACCCTCACCCCACCACTACCCAGCAAGCCAATCAAGCCAAGCAACCACAGCCACAAGAGAAGACAGGAGGACCAGGAGGCCAGGAGCTAGAAGACGAAGGGAGCAAGAGGTGGCAACAACACCAGTGAGCGACCGCGGCACACGTGAACCACCACGGCACCCAGCGGACGACCACGGCCATCGTCACCAAATCTCACTGCCTTTTTCCCAAAACAAGTCCAACAAAGGTAACCCACTTTTGTAGCCATTCCCATTTTTGGCCAAGGCTGAACCTACTGTAATATCGCTAGTTTTGGCATCACGAGAAGAGGTTTAGGGGAGGAGTAGAGAGAAAAATGGGTTGTCTTACCATGAGCTTGCCGTACCAAATCTAGAGCCATTGTAACAACCACCCATCTCCCCACTGTGCTTATAACCCACATCCATCCATTATTCATGCATAAGAGCAACCAACCAACATTAGTGTACAAATCAAGCATCAAATTAATGAATCAAGCTCAACATACCAAAAACCAATTTAATAGAGGGAGAAAAAAGGGAATAAAAGTCCTGGAGGAACCAAGCCACGGGCGACCGAGTGCGTGAGGACCAGGCTAAGCCGAGAGCCAGAGGGAGGAGCTCCGGCTGAAGCAACCACATGAGAAGAAATGGGAGAAAGAGATTGGGGAGAGAAGCATTGGGGAAAAGAAGGGAGTAAAGAAAAAAAACCAAGCACCAGAGGGTGTCGGACGAAGGAAGATAAGGTAGAGAGAGGGTAGTCGAAACCTTCGACCAGTTAGTCGAAACCTTCCAATCAGCCGTGTAGTCGAAACCTTCCGACCAGGTAGGCGAAGCGATGAGCAGTACTCGTAGATGAGTAGTACTCGAATAAAATCTACCCCGAGTCTATTTAGGTAATTAGATAACGCGTGCACTCAAATAAATTTGATTTGCCATATTTGCATGAATAGAATATAATAGACTTAGTTGCATGCGAGTGCAAGTAGTATTTTTGTAACACCCCGGCTATTCAGAAGCCAAGATGCCATCTAATGGGACGACATACTACTCAATTAATAAAAATAATATCACAATAAGAGACAATATCGAATAATCAAGATAACAATCTAGAATTAACTAACAGATCCTCAATGTATTAAAACAAGGAATGACCATAGAGGAATGGAGGAACATCCAAAGTGACTTTTATTACAATTCAATACTTAATCAATTAAACCAAATAAACTAAAACTGTGTCATAATGAATGAATGATTTATTCAAGTGTGTGGAGCGTCTTTGGACTACACCCTCCCGCTTAGCAACATTTCATCGAATTCACCTAAAACAAATAAAAGCAAGAGTGAGTGAAACTCGCAAGCACAACATATAATTCACAAAGAATACTGAATCGAACAATATACCAAGTAACAACATTTACTTCCATGAATTTGCGAAAGCATGGTATGAATGAATGCATTGAAGGAGAATGGACTTTTCACACGTTTATACCGGTATAACTAGTGACACACCCGTCGGTGTTCACTTAAGCCCGCCCTTAACCAAGAGCGGGGACCCAAGTCCGTATGAAGAACGTTTCATACGGAATGTCCGAAACTGCCTACATTGGAATGGTAGGTCTTACATGCCCATATTGGAATTAATGGGACTTAATCAAGTTTCCACTCCCGTGAACGGCAAAGGAAATATGTGTGCATGGAATGAAATGCATAACTTGAACTTCATCTCAATTTATCACAGAAGAAGGTATTGAAATCTACCACATCATGCTCAAATCACAGGAATATTCATAAGTTACCAAATTATCATGCATTCATCGAATTCACACAAGTTAAACATTGCACTTGCCTTCCGTGCTGTGACGTACTGGGAAGCAACGAAGGTGTCTTTCCACTCACCGCCTATACAATCATTGTCACGGAATAAGGATAACAGGGTATAACATAGTTACACGAGTTCTACGATACCCTCTAATCAACCCACACGCCCAAATGTTCGTTTTGACCTCTACGCCAAAAGTCCAGATTATCGATCTACGGGCAGTTGTACGAGAAAATTCACCATTAATTATATGTAACTCTAAAAGACCTGAAACCAGTGCTCACTGAATATTAACAGATCAGGCTACAAAACATTAGTTGGCGGAATCCCCTGATTTGGCCAAAACAGAGGGCTAATTATCAGCTAAACACAACACATCTACGTCTGTCCAGAATACAGATCAGTAATAAAGAAAACGGCGTAACTTTTAGCCTACTGATCCAATGAGAATGATCCTTATCAACATGGAAATATAATTTCGAGAGCTACAATAACTTAGTTGGGTAGAGGTTCTGGAAATGCCTCTAACTAAATCAAAACCTAGGATCAAGCCGACAGATCCTTCTCATTGGACAGACAGAACAGCGCGCACTAAAAAAAATCATATCTCCTAAACCGTAAGGCGGAATCATGTGATCTCAGTGGCTATGGAAAGATAAAACCCGTGGATACAATTCTCTAAGAGGGGTGAACCTCCAGATCGGCCTCTAAGAGGTCGAAACTGGGCGCACAACAAAGAGTACAGAATCTGGAATTTGACAGACTGCAAAACGAATTACCACTAATCGATCAATCTACCACCAAACATTATCAAACAGCGGGTGAGACTCCTCGTTACCCTTGGAGACCCACAAGACGACGTTGATCCGCTGCCCGAAGATCTTCCTCCCTTCTCCTCCCTTCTCCTCCCTTCCCTCTCCCATGGCCGGCCACAAAGGGCGACGAGCGGCCGGAGAGGCACGGCGGAGGAGGCAACCACTGGAGGATCTTGGGGACAGCACCGGGATCACCGGGTTGCCACCACAGGGGAGAAACAGCAGCAAGGGGCAGCAGGGCCGGATGGGGAAGTGGAGGTGGCGGCCAAGGGAGGAGTGGAGGCGGCCAAGTGAGGGAGAGAGGAGAAGGGGGGCGGCTAGGGTTTGGGGGGGAAGGCACCCCCTGGCGGCCCCTCTTGGGCCTATTAGGCCGTGGCCCAAAGCCCAGTTGCCGTGAAATCACGAAAACCCCGGTGAAAAGATAATTCTGGTTTTTCGATTAGCTCCCTCTTCTGAAACTTCTTCTAATAAGCCGATTCACCTTCGGGGTATTACAATTTTATTTTTGTGCGATAGAAAGCGAGTTTCGGCAACCTCGATCCAGAACCCTTAGACCGTAAAACCACCGCAGTTGGGGAGTGCTAACATATCGGGGTTTCGCATAATGTTATTAAACTAAAATTTGCTAACTAATGGATCCAACTGACACACATACTTATACTAGCACCAAAAGCAGAATTTTGGACTGTTTTGGCCGTATACCGCACGGAAATTCTCGTTCTAGCCCCTATAACTGCGAAATTCCTATTCTAGCCCCCCGTACACACCTGCTACGGTCCCGCACAGTAGCAAGTCACCTGCTGCCATCGCTCACGGCAGCAGGTGGCAACACCCGCCACCTCTCACTTTTTTTGAAAAATCTAATTAATAATATTTGTTCGAGTAATTTTTAAATATATAAAATACCTCAAAAAATTATGAAATTTTTTATGGAGCCTCCTCGAATAGTGTTCTTGGTTCTGTAATTTTATAGAATTTTTAACAATTTTTATTTTCTCTACATAATTCTTTGAAGTCAAATTTTTTAGGAATTTTCTAATGTAGAAATTGAGGTCCAAACATTATGAAATTTTTTTGTCAGACTCCCTACAAAGAGGACTTGATTTTGTAAATTTTACGTAATTTTATATGCTCCGAAATTATCTCGACAAATTCAGGGTCTAGGTCTGGAAATTAGGACAAGACGTTTCGGAAATTAAGGTTTCATGATTTCATGTGACTTGAAATGTGTGAAGTTTACTACCACAACATGACTACTCTTGTGGAGCAATATAAGCTAGCGACGTACGCACTACTTTATTGTAAGATTTGTAACACTGTAGGACCGGAAAGGCGACTAGGGGGGGTGAATAGGCGCTTTCTCAACTTTCTCGCCTAAATCAAATTCAACACGAACTTTACTCCTTTAGCTATGAAAGCTAAGAAGATCAGTAAGCGCACAGTGGAAGCCTTGTGCTGAATTCGATAACCCCGACAACCACACGACACAAAAGTGGAGACTTAATCTCAAAGGGCAGATCTGGGCACAGCGGCGGTCGGCCAAGCTACCAGGCGATCGACCGACGATCAACAATGATCGGCCAGCAACTAATCTGGCGGTCGGACCGGTGGACAGCGGTTCGACCCGGCAGTACAGCGGTATGAAAACACGGGCGGTCGGACCGCCGTTGCAACACCGGTCTGACCGGTTCAGTCCAGAACTGAAGAATCAATCCCAAATCCAAAACGAAATTTGATCCAACTTTTGATTCAACCAATGAAACTTGACCAAATTTGAGCACACCTCCTAAAGATATTAGAGACCTATTTCTAGCGGCGATCCTTGGATCCACTTGCGGAATCGATCTCTCAAGGATTTTACAAAGAAGTGCACAAACCCTAGAAATATGAAAATCTTTGATTCAAGACTTGCTTGTGGGGTTGATGGTCTAGATGATTCTAGGAGTACTCCCACACATCAAAGCAAGACAAAGTGGGTCAATAGACCAAGTTAAACCACTTGAATCAAGGAAGCACCAAATTCATCCAAATGAGAGAAGAACACAAAAGGGAGACAAATGATCTCTCAAGCAAGCATCACAAGATTGATTGATCTCACAAGATGCTTACAAAGCCACTCCCTCAAGGAGGACAAGAGCTCACCAAGGAGCAACCACAATCTCTCCCTCTCTTCCTCTCCAAACCCTAACCCTAGAGAAAGGAAGGGGAAACCAAATGAATGCCTCAAGAGGGTTTTTCATCTCCCCCCTTTCTATTTATACTAGAGGGCTAGGGTTTCACTTTTGGGACCCAAATCCACATGGGACCCACACACACATAACTATTGAAGCAATCGCCTGCTTCACCATGTGTAGGTTGATCAGCGGTTCTCATCACGTCGCCAAGCCTCTCGTGTCCGAATCCCATCGGAACCTTCCAGAGACTCGCACTGATATCCGCACCGCCTGATCCAACCAGCTGCACCGAACTACCCGTTCGATCCATCTTGCCCATCCTGCACCATGCTTGAGTCACACGACCTCCCGGTATCCATGATCGTTACGGACCTCGGCTCTCCAAGCGTAGTCGATCCACCTCACCGTTGGCGTCGCGGACACGCAAGCCACACTGCGACAATAGACAAACAAACTGTTTCCGGGAACAAGTTCTTCACAACTTGACCCACGTTAGCTCCGCAATGCAATATACATCAATAAAGCATTGAAGTTCATACATAAAACACATTCAAATCACATCAATGCAAACTTGGCTAACCTCCAAGTCAATGCGGTCGACCGCCCCACAAGGCGGTCCGACCGATTCGAGCTTGATCGGACCGCTCCCACAACAGTCGGACCGGTCAAAAGACTTAGCCAAAATTCCAGTGAAAATCCAAAACCTTCGGAATTTTCAACTCAATAGAACTTTTGGTGGGAGCTCAAAATGATGGGACCACATCCGGAGACTCCCTCACTTGCCTACACAATCTATTTTTGGCTCGGCTCAAAACTAATTTTTAATATGGCGGTCGGACCGCCACCATGGCGGTC
This sequence comes from Hsuehochloa calcarea, assembly GCA_036346395.1. Lineage (NCBI taxonomy): Eukaryota > Viridiplantae > Streptophyta > Magnoliopsida > Poales > Poaceae > Hsuehochloa > Hsuehochloa calcarea. The sequence continues at coordinate 45,007,027 of CM070597.1, read as the reverse complement.
GGACTCCTCCACGCGATCGACCGCCGACACAACCGATCGGACCGCTGTGTGGTCCGGCGACCTTGGAACAAACAAAACGCGAGATTTTGCAAACCAACAACGCCATTGCCAATTGACTCATCATCACGAGATCGTGCACATATCCTCACGATATACACAATCTCCCCTTGATGAACACATTGGCAATTATCAAAAAATGTGGTTTTTGAAATGAAAAGTAAAAACTTCGTTTTGCATAAAGGCACAACTTGGTCCATAAGCAAGAAAAAGCCTAGGAACCGACCAAGCTGGCTTCAGAATAGTATAAGCAAGTGAGATAAGGCAATGAAAGGACAAGAGGATTCAAATTCCAGAAAGTAGCCAAAAATCTCACTTAGGTCCAAATGAAAGACACTTGTTCTATTTGACCCTTGATCATTGTGAATCTTCTTCAATTGCAAATAAAATCAGGAAAAGGCAATAGAACCAAAAGACTTAACTCACTATGATCACAAATTTTCAAAAGGTTCAATTTTTTTATTTTATGAAGTTCTTTTGTATTAAACCTTAAGTATGAATCCAAAAGCTCCAAACAGCATTTTCTTCACAATCTTTCTCCCCCTTTGACAATGAATTCATCAAGATGCATGGAAAAAGAAAGAGCATGAAGGAATGACTTTATTTTTGAACTTTAGTAAAAGGAAGCCATAACCATTATACATGTAGACAGTACAAGTATTATACCAAGCCATAAAAAGAGTAGACGCTATATTCAATCATGGCAAATCATGTCGCAAAGCTAAAACCAAGATAGCGGTTATGCGAGATTAACCGAATTAAAACCATGAAAGGTTGCTCAATATCATAGTTTCACAAACAAAGAACTACAAATGAGTCAAGCCATGTCTATAAGTAAAAGAGACTCAAAATAAGGATTGAGGCATTTTGAGCATTAAGATTACATTTTGAAGCAAAACTCAAGCACTTAGCCTTTTGAGTATTTTCTTAAAAGCGATTTTTTTCTTGTGCTAGATCTCAAGCCTTGCCGCGACCATCTCAAGCGATAAGCTTAAAAGAATGATCTAGGTCATCCAAAACTCCCCCTGAGTTCATGCCTAGTGCAATGGCAAGCCGTCTCATGAGAAAGGATTGGTGAGATCAGTTTTTTCGCACAGAAAATCTCATTTTTTTTCATTTGCTTGACTTAATAAGATAAATTGCTCATTTTTCATCTCAAAATAAGTTCAAGACCCAATTCAACCTATTTGACATGGCAAGAATCATAAGAGGATCACTAGAGCAAAACTAGACACAAGATCCAACAAGACATGATTTGATTCAATTTGCTGACAGATATAAAGCTAGCAAGGCAAAAGCTAAGCTAAACACGAAAAGCCATAAAAGAAGTCTAGCAAACTAATACTTGATATGACAAGGTATATAATATGAAATCAAGTCATACAAGGATAAAGATCAAACCTCCATAACTTTTATTGTACAATGCAAGACAAATGAATTGAAACATGCACTATGATACAATGAATACAAAAAGAGCAAATTCCCTCAAAACATCCATACCTCAGTACTGGGATTTGAGATAAAAGATCTAGGTGTCCAGCACTGAGATGGACGATGCCTGGGAATAGCAAAAGAAGTAGCAGAAAAATGATTAGGCACAAAATCATAAGAATGCCCACGAGCACCACCTGGACCTCTCCAAAACGATCTACCAAAAGACCGATACTCCCCCTGTCTAGGTGCTACCCGTGATCTATCCTCACGATATCCTAAACCAAACTGCTGCCTGGACCCACCAAAAGAGTCAACACAGTTCTCTACAAACCTAGGCCTATATGAGGGACGCTAAATAGACTGCCTGGCTCTAGAGACTACAGCTGAAGAAGAGACTCCTCTAATGGATCTCAAAGTGCTCACTCTCTCTTTCCTCTCAATCTTTGCTCTCCGGAAGCAAAACTCAACAGTGTGGCCCTCTTTCTTGCAGAAGGTGCAATGGTACTTGACCTTTTGAGGGGTCCGTACTGGTGAAACAGAAGCACCTTTCTTGCTAGAAAGAATTTGAGCGGAACCTACAGATTTAAAAGCAACCTTTGAAGTCTTAGAAGGTTCTTGCTCACACACACCACTTTTCACAACTCTAGCAGTCTTTGGTGGGTGATTCTTGGAAAGTTCTAGGGACTTAAAACCTAGGCCACTGTTTTTCACACTTACCTTGGATTGATCTAGAATCAAGTTGAGTTTCTTTTTCCCGCTAGAAAACTTCTCAAGAGTCATTTTGAGATAATCATTCTCTTTTGCCAAAGCTCCACAATTAGAGCACTTTTTAGAATTGATTACCTCAACATGTTTGCTCTTAAGAAGATCCACTTCCACTTTGAGAGCCTCACAAGACACACAATAGGACTCTCCAATCCTATTCAACTGCTCCTTAAATTTGACTCTAAAAGCCTCTTGTATCTTACCAATAACAGATTTCAACTTGACATGCAACATACAAGAGGAAGAATCAATGACTTTCTTAGAAGCAGTAAGAGACATGGATCTTTCAATTTTAGCTTTCTCTTCAAGCGTCTTGTTTAAAGCTTCAATCTCAATTGTAAGCTTAGGACAATTTTCACATGATGCAGCTCTAGAGTAAATGACCATTTCGGTCAACTCTTGCATTTAATCCTATTGTTCTTACAATGAGAGCAAGTGTGACTAGCATCAAACTTTTGCAATTCTTTTAAAGAGCTATCCGCTTTTAATTCTAGCAAAGCACAATTTGAGCAAGTTAAGGGAATAGCATCCAAGGTAGTCACACCAAGCGGAATGGCATCCATGCAAACAGAACTAGACTTGAAAGCTTCTAGTTCGACAAGAGCATTTTCCAATTGTTTTTCAACAGAGGAATGAGCATAATTTAAGCTTGACAATTCATTAAGCAAGCTAGAGCATGAATCACAGAAATCATCAGGATTAATGGATTTGAGCCTAACCACTTCTAGGTTCAAATTATCAATCATAGTATCCTGTTTCTTAATCAATTTAACTTGCTTATGCATTTTTTGTTCAGCAAGCACCAAAGCCCTTTTCATGTCAGGAAGTGAAGGGCATATCTCATCGGGATCACTAAAAGGATCCTCGCTGTTGGAGGAGTCGCTGTCGTGGCTGTTCTTGGCCATGAAGCATATGCCAGTGAAATCACGTGCCTTCTTCTTGCCACGGGAGTCACTCCTGTCGTCCTCCGCCTCTGAGTCCACATCATCCATGCTCACATCCTCTAGAGCTTCAAGGACTCGGCTGACAAACTTACGATAGTTTCTCTTCTTGGACTTAGCATCCCTCGCTTGAGGATGCCTTTGTGACTCCTTCTCCTCCTTGCCCTTCAGCTTGGGGCATCTAGAGCGAATGTGGTTCGGCTCACCACATTCAAAGCATGTGATAGGTCCACCTCTCCTCCTATTTCTCACATTGTTGTACGCTCTTGTGAATTTGGTGGATAGGAGGACTAAATCATCTTCAGGTAGTCTCTCAAGTTGCTCATCGCTCAAAGAATGCAAAGCAGACAAAGAAAAGCCAGATGAGCTAACATCAAAAGAATCAGAGTATCTACCCTTAGATTGATCGACCACTAAAGCCATCGGCTCTGTCGTGGGGAGACGCGAGATGAAATCAATCTCATGCGTCTTCAACCTCGAGTAAAGCTTATCCATGGTAAGCTCACTCATGTGATGTTGTCATTTATGGCGATGATCTTCATCCCCGGACCTTCACATCCAAAGCACCCAAAAGTGGCGTGCATTTTGACTCGTAAAAACAAGATCAACGGTAGCGGAGATCATGAAGAATTTTAGAAAATCTCCCCACGGCTCATCTAAAGATTCACAGTCTTTGCTCGATCTTGGAGTAAGCTTTCTTTAGTCGGTTGTCTCACTTCCTTGATCGCGATGGACCCTCGTGATAATCACAAAGAGTCCGTCGGATCTCATGAGCGACGATAAATGAGCAACACGCTCAAACTCCGATCGACTAAGGCCTTGAATCAAGAAATTCCGAGCCTGCTGTTGTTCTCCACATGGAGTGATCAAATTATCATCTACCGCACGACATAAGGGTTTTCACCTTAAGCCAAATTGCGTGCCCTTGAGCCTCGATGTAGGCTGCATTGGTCTTCAATAAGCAAAATCAACTCCATCAAAAATATGTGGCTTTGATTGAATATCATCGATCGCCATGGCTCCAAAGACAGGTTAAGATCTATGAGAAGAGCTAACCGCTCGATACCACTTGTAGGACCGGAAAGGCGACTAGGGGGTGAATAGGCGCTTTCTCAACTTTCTCGCCTAAATCAAATTCAACACGAACTTTAGTCCTTTAGCTATGAAAGCTAAGAAGATCGATAGTTTACGGTGGAAGCCTTGTTTGAATTCGATAACCCGACAACCACACGACACAAAAGTGGAGACTTAATATCAAAGGCGAATCAGGCACAGGCGGTCGACGAGCTACCACAGGCGGTCGGACCGAGCGATCAACAATGATCGGCAAGCAACTAATCAGCGATCGGACCGGTGGGCGGTTCGACCAGCGATCTGTGATCTGAAAACAGGCGGTCGGACCGCCGTTACAACTCTTAATCGACCGGTTCGATCGAGGCGAAGAATCAATCCCAAATCCAAAGCGAACTTTCATCAACTTTTGATTCAACCAATGAAACTTGACCAAATTTCGAGCACACCTCCCTAAAGATATTAGAGACCTATTTCTAGCGACGATCCTTCAGATCCACTTCGCGGAATCGATCTCTCAAGGATTTTACAAAGAAGTGCACAAACCCTAGAAATATGAAAATCTTTGATTCAAGACTTGCTTGTGGGGGTTGATGGTCTAGATGATTCTAGGAGTACTCCCACACATCAAAGCAAGACAAAGTGGGTCAATAGACCAAGTTAAACCACTTGAATTAAGGAAGCACCAAATTCATCCAAATGAGAGAAGAACACAAAAGGGAGACAAATGATCTCTCAAGCAAGCATCACAAGATTGATTGATCTCACAAGATGCTTACAAAGCCACTCCCTCAAGGAGGACAAGAGCTCACCAAGGAGCAACCATAATCTCTCCATCTCTTCCTCTCCAAACCCTAACCCTAGAGAAAGGAAGGGGAAACCAAATGAATGCCTCAAGAGGGTTTTCCATCTCCCCCCTTTCTATTTATACTAGAGGGCTAGGGTTTCACTTTTGGGACCCAAATCCACATGGGACCCACACACACATAACTATTGAAGCAATCGCCTGCTTCACCACGTGTAGGTTGATCAGCGGTTCTCATCACGTCGCCAAGCCTCTCGTGTCCGAATCCCATCGGAACCTTCCAAAGACTTGCACTGATATCCGCACCGCCTGATCCAACCAGCTGCACCGAACTACCCGTTCGATCCATCTTGCCCATCCTGCACCATGCTTGAGTCACACGACCTCACCCGGTATCCGTGATCGTTCTGGACCTCAGCTCTCCAAGCGTAGTCCCGATCCACCTCACCGTTGACGTCGCAGACCTGCAAGCCACCTGCACAGCAATAGACAAACAAACCGTTTCCGGGAACAAGTTCTTCACAACTTGACCCACGTTAGCTCCGCAATGCAATATACATCAATAAAGCATTGAAGTTCATACATAAAACACATTCAAATCACATCAATGCAAACTTGGCTAACCTCCAAGTCAATCGCTTGGTCCGACCCCCACAAGGCGGTCAGAGCCGATTCAGCGATCGGACCGCTCCCTAGCAACGGTCGGACCGGTCAAACAGACCAAAATTCCAGCGTGAAAATCCGAAACCTTTTGGAATTTTCAACTCAATAGAACTTTTGACTGGGAGCTCCGAAAATGATGGGACCACATCCAGGAGACTCCCCTCACTTGCCTACACAACCTATTTTTGGCTCAGCTCCAAAAACCAATTTTTAATATGGCGGTCGGACCGGCCACCATGGCCGGTCGGACTCCTCCACGGGCGATCGACCGCCCGACACAACCGGTCGAGACCTTTGTGGTGCGGCGGTCTTGAAACAAACCCAAAGCGAGATTTTGCAAACCAACAACGCCATTGCCAATTGACTCATCATCCTGAGATCGTGCACATATCCTCACGATATCCACAAACACCCATTGGGGATCAATAAGATAGCTGCTGGCTATTGCTTGTGTTGGTCATCTTACTGCCTCACATAATTCTATCTTAATATATAATAGACTAGCTTAATGCTCGTACTTTGCTGCAAATTAAAAAAAATCATAGTCCGATTATGTCAGACTGTCAATCGTTATTATACTCAGCGACACGATCTGAGCCGTCGATGCTTTACTCGCCGTTCAAACAAACGCCGAAAAGGGTAAAGAAGATATACGACCACCAACTCTAATTTATTAGCAGTAGATTGTCTGAGGATCCTCCTCGTTATGTTTGCACAGACTGGTATCAGTTCAACTTGGATGAAGAGTTCAGAATTCCCAAGTGCACGGAATAAATCCGCGACGACGTCGGCCCCAAGCAGCTCCCAGCCGGCCACTTACCGTCTCGTTTTCGACGTCTGTGTGTGCATGCGTTGGTCATCTTACTACCTCACATAATTTTATCTTAGTATATAATGTGTGTGCATGCGTTGGTACTCGTACTACCTCCCATAATTTTATCTTAATATATAATGTGTGTGCATGCGTTGGTCATCTTACTACCTCACATAATTTTATACTAATATATAATATGTGTGCATGCGTTGGTCATCTTACTACCTCACATAATTCTATCTTAATATATAATAGACTAGTTTAATGCTCATACTTTGCTACAAATTTAAAAAATTATAGTCCAATTACGTCGGATTGTCAATCGTTATTATACTCAGCGACACGATCTGAACTGTCGGTGTTTTACTCGCCGACCCAACAGACGCCGAAAAAGGTAAAGAAGACAGACGACCACTAACTCTTGTTTGTAAACAGTAGAGATACAACTGCTAGCTAGCCTCAACAAAATGAATTCGATCGATCCTAACATACCTGTGCTTATCACTACTGATTTTATACACCCGGTCGGACCCATCTGTGGGAGTTGCTGCGACGACGTGGTCTTGTGCACCAAGTCGTACTACCCGCCCATATGTATCTGCCGGTGCCAGGATGATCTCGGCGGTCGGCGGCCATTTTGTTTGCTGCATCTATTGTTTCGACGTACGTTTCTCTCTGTGTGTGTCTCTCCTGGCCCCCGGCCGGTTGCTTCCTTCTAGAGAATGCATGGTTGTTATTGCATGTTTTAGATTTGGTTATTTTGTCTCTCTAATAAAGGCGTGCCCACGGAGCAATCGATGTACCTACTGCATCTGCATGTACTGCGCTACTCTTTGGCGGCCCTCTTAATGCGATTACATTATTGCTACTTATCAGTGGCAGAAAATAGCTTTTTAAAAAAATAAGATTACATTATTGCTGTTTATCCGTCGCCTGAAAATATCGTCTGTGATAGTAATTATCACAGACGGTTCTTGTCCAAAACCGTCTGTGATAGTTTTTTCTATTGCAAAAAATGGGAATATGTTGTTTCCATTCAACATAGAACGGTGGAAGCGATTTTGGTTCCCCTCTCCACGGCGACCACGACTCGCCGCACGCGAGACGAATGGTTGGGCTCATTGATGCACGACGTTCAGTCCCAATTGCGGGAGCGCCCGACAACTCTACCTCTCGAATTTAACTTACTAAACCGTAAAGACGTAATGCAATGCTGCCCCGCGATACCTCCTCGGCCCCGATGCCTCGCGGACGCGAATTTTGTTCAACCCAATTGCAATTTACCCACAGGCTATATATATGGATGTTTTGGCTGCCATTCCCCTCACTCTTCACTTCCTCTTCTCCTTTCTTCCAGTCTTGGTTAGCCTTGGTTTGCCTATACAGGGATGTCTAAGGTCTCGTCAAACTTCCGAGTGAGCAGGCAATTAGAAACACTACGGCAGCACTTGTTTTGCCCTCGTTGTAGGGATCCGGTGAATGTGTTCACCTCCCATACGCCAACCAATCTATCTCGAGTGTTCATTGTAACACCCTGACTATAAGGAAGTCAAGATGTCACCTACAATCACTACTCTTTAGAATAATAACATCAAAACGCATGACAAGGTGAAGGAATTAATAAGGATATACGGAAACAAGAATTCATCATCAAGTTTAATCAACGGAATGGAAATAAACAATTCAGAGGGATACGGTAGTTATGACCAAAATGGCTTAGTACAAATCAACACAAGACATAAATAACGACAATAAAAGTTCTCAAAATATTTGGATTATGGTAGTGAGTGCATCGTGTTGAACTACCCTCCACGAGATCATTCTTCCTTGTCATTTACCTAAATAAAATAACAAAGCAAGAATGAGCCAAAGACTCAGCAAGTACTTGTATGTAACAATCAAACATACCATGAACAATTTATCACAATCATAACTTGAACATTGATTGGAAACATCTTTATGAATGGATGAAGGGAAATGATGCATTGAAGGAATTGGACATATCACAGCATATACCGGTATAGCGAGTGAAACACCCGTCGGTGTTCACTTAAAATAACCGTATGAAGAACGTTTCATACGGCCGTCCAACGTGGCCCACATTGGAATGGTGGACTCACGTACCCATTCTGGAATTGATGGGATTTTCAAGTGCCCATATTGGAATTGATGGGTCTTACAAAGGTAATTTATGCATATCATGATGTGATCCCATGGCAAGATTGAATAGTACTCATAAATGAAAAGATACACATGGCATTCATCTACAAATACGAACAAATATAATCATTCATTCACACATCACATAATGCATCAATCATACTATACAAGTTACTTGCTTGCCGCACTGCGACGGTTTGGGAGGTAACTGAGGTACCCCTCCACTCACCGCTTCACCGCCTACAATATAAAATGATCGATATGAGGACAACCGAGTAAGACAGTGCTATACATGCCCTCCCACAATCTCTAACCAACCCAACCAAATAAAAGGTTCAATTTGATCCTCTACACAAAAAGTCCAGATTACCTAACTTCTGGCAGTCGTACAAGAAAATTCACCATTAATTCTCTGTAACTCTAAAAGACATGAAACTAGTGCTCACTGATTCTTAACTGATCAGGCTACAAAACATTAGTTGACGGAATCCCTTGATTCGGCCAAAACAGAGGGCTAATTATCAGTTAAACACAACCCATCTACGTCTGTCCAGAATACAGACCAGTAATAAAGAAAATGGCGTAACTTTTAGCCTACTGATCCAATGAGAATGATCCTTATCAACTTGGAAAGATAAATTCTAGAACTACAATAACTTAGTTGGGTGAAGGTTCTACTTCGGCCCCTAATTTGAACAAAACCGAGGGACAAACCTACTGACCCCAGTTTTTCAGGCAGACTGAATAGATCGCAATCAAAAATTCATATCTCCCAAACTACAGATCGTATTTTCCTGATCTTGGTGCCAAAAGAAAGCTAACGTTCCCAGGAATAAAACTCTAGAAGGGCAAAACCCCAGATTCGGTCTCTAAAGGCCTTCAATCTTCCGTGCAACCTACTGCTCTATTCTGGACAGATCTGGATTCGCAGACTAAACCAATCCAAACGAACAAAAGAGCAACAAAACTAATACAAACAGCGAATCGGAACCTTCGTTACCCTTGAAGACCCGTAGAATGACGAAGATAAACCTCCCGAAGGTTCTTCTCTTCCTCCATTGGCCGGCCACCACTGCAGCGAGCACGCGGAGGAAAACAATGGCCGGTGAAGAGAGAATCGATGGAGATTGCTTGGGGATCTTGGAGTGCGACTTCGGGGAAACACCAAGGGCTATTCCCAGGGGAGGAGGCGGCGCCAGGGCTGAAGGGGGCATGGATTGGTGGAGGGGAAGGTGGAGGTGGCGGCTGCCTAGGGGAGAAGTGGGAGGAGAGGGAAGAGGGGAGGGGCCACGGGCTAGGGTTGAGAGGGGAGGGGCGCATGGGCCTTGGCCTGGTGCGGTCTCCCCCTCCTTGGCCCACTTTGAGGTTGGCCAAGGCCATGCCAGAAGGTCACTAGCCTGGGCTGGAGGCCCGGGCCAAAGAATTTCCCGATAAACTCCGAAATTTTAAAATAAAACTCTCTCCCGAATACAAATCCTTCCTAACGAAATTTGGAATATTACATTCTACCCCCCTTAACAGAATTCGACCTCGAATTCTAACCAACGAAAAGAACACAAGAATGAATTGTCATAGAGTTGAAATCAACAAATTTAACACGTACCAGAAGCAACCAGATCTGGATACTGCTCGCGCATACGAGACTCTAGCTCCCAAGTAGCCTTTCTTTCGGACTAAAGAAACCACAACACAAATACGTAAAACGACGACTGACCTAACGCTCAACCTAAACTTTCTAGGTTCACTCATCAGAAGAGGATCGAAGGTAAGACCATACTCGATGGTCAACGTCTTAAACTATAACTCGAGCCTTGAATGGTTCAGCTGCCCACTCAGCACCAGAACACACCCGACGTTGCGTACTTCTCGCGAGTACCCGAGACGGTCAAAACGAAATACCAACTTTCCAATTTCTGCAACTTTCGGAAACGAAGAGAATCCAATTGAAAATAGCGAGTCCTCATCGTGTCCACTCAATGTTAACTCTCCACCAAAAGATTAAATTCCAAATTTGACAATTCATCTCAAAACAAATCCATTCTCTAAATAGGCAGTTTACAAATGAACACCACTACAACCAAAGGAGAAATTACTGGAACGCCCAAACCAAACACTTGCAGTTTGTCTGAATTGGAAAGAATCTACATGCCAACACAGCCCCAACTCAAATTGCAGAAAACACCGGTCAACAACACCAAACTGAAACGAGAATCAAGAAAACACTTCATTATCCGATGAACATACCTTTCCACAGTTTCTCTCTTCTAGGAATAAAATTTCTCTCGAATCCTTGAAATTTGAATTCATCGCATACCACATGAGCTTAAACTCCTTAGCTGTTCATCCTCAAATTATGTTCAAATTGAAGTACATCATCCACACCATTGTGAAGAGACTCTATGAAATCTACCGGATACTCTAGGTAATACAAAATCGATTTGATTGAAGGCATCCATAACACCACAATAGTAGGCACCACGCAATCACATTACCTTCAATTTCCAATAACAACAATTCAAGATCCTTAGCACGCACGGACATGTATTACATCAAAAGAGTTCTATCAATGACCATTCATTGCTCAGGAAACTCTATTATCCCACTTCCTCTACGCACAATCATCGTGTGACCAATGGTCTAGCATAAAAATGCACAGCCCAACTTCCAAAACCTCTACAACAGATTGCTCTTATAACCGATTGTGAAATCATCGAATTAAATCTCCAACATTACCACCGTACTAACATACTCACTCATTGACATCATCAGAAATCACCCACACCATCTCGCAATGCTATCCAATTGCGTTACTCTAAAAATTCAATGAAGGTTTCCATACCTCCGATAATCACCAACCTTTCAATCTCGAATTGAAGTTCTAGAATTTCACTATACGGTGTTAATCGGTAGTAACACTTTTCAGACTTACTTCGAAGTCAAACATCTCAGGTGAATCAATTTCCCTCCAAGGGATACAGATCAAAACTATTTCACATTCTACTACTCCTCCGATAACTTGGTAGCAAAATATCATCGCTACGATTACTCATCCACCACCAAACAATTGCCAAACTTTCACCTTGCAAACACTTCGCAACACAAAACTGTGATCCTTTCTCAAAAGGAACAGGCGAACAAAAACAAGTTCATTCATACAGGAAAGCGTTGCTCACCACGGCAGCCAAGAAACCAAAAGAAATATTCTGCTAAAGGTGATCTTAGAAAACGAAAACTAAGTTCGTAGTTGAGGGAACACATTACTCAGAAGATAATAGCAAATAACAACCGAAATAAAAACGGCATTACGATTGAAACTCGAAATCTTTGGAGTGAAAAGGGCATAAAATTTAGGCATGTTTTAAAAACCTCAAGTTACCCAAAATATTTTCAGTTTTCCAGAGGATTCATGAACTCCCGAAAGGTCACGAAAACAAAACTCGAAGTATTCTCATGTTAAGCAATATCACCAAGGGCGATCAAATTTCCACATGTATCATCATCAAACTCACTACAACATTTAGAAAGTATTTCGAAAGACCCACGTGGAAAGAATGGGTTGATTCTTTCTCAAAAGAAGAGGCAAATAGAAACGATCTTCTCCAACTAGAGAATTGCTTACCACTCGCAGTGAACACAGAACCAAGAGAAAACCCAATTAGGCAATGAACTCATTGAACATAGGTGGAGTCCACAATTGAAAACATGAGCCTCAGCAGAAGAGAATTGTCGGATGTTTACAGATAAGAACAACGAGCATTCAAGATCAAAACGATCGCATCACTGAAGAACCATTATAACTCTGCACAAATCGTTTTACGTGGCAAACTTCGTTTATCATAATAAACTGGGACCTCCAATAGGTCATAAACTCAAAACTCGAAATTGAATCATTTTGGAAACATCAAGAAAGGTGGTCAAACTTCTTTCTCTATAAAAGAATCAAACTTACTCTCACATTACTGATCGTGTCAATAAACCTTCTAAAGGAAACATGACAAATCGGGTCATAAAAATTTTCAGCTTCACATGGAATTGTAATAACAACTTGTTCTAGAAAAGAATTCTGGTACGAAAACCACAAAGTTGAACAAGCGTCACACCCACTACAAAACTCTAGAGAAAGGGGGTTTCGACACTTTTCTTTTTCAATGGGAGGTTCTAAACTCCAACACTCCAAATATTCCAAAGAAATGAACATAGTCGAAATTTCTTCAATGAACTTTGTGAAAGGAAATTGTCATTCTCCGAACTGTCAAACGGATAACCGAGCTGCCCTTATCAACAAGGAGATAGGGCTAACATAAGGAGATCGATCTTGTCAAAAATAACGTTCACAAACAGCAATGAGAGCTCAGCAGCCAGAAAGGCAAGAAACTATTTTGAAAAACAAATAGGGTCTAATAGAAACCCGTAGCCCACAATCTTTGTTTGGGTACAACCCCCGACTTAAGCATAACCAAGCACTCCAAAAGGGTTTTAACGCTTTTCTTGAGAAAAGAGATGCATCAAATTTCAACAAGCGAGAGGGTTCCAAAAGGAATACATTGAGCCAAAGCTTTCGTGTTAACGAACTTGCAACAAGAATTCTCATTAGGCAAACCATCAAACGAGTAAATGAGTCGCTCTTTTCCAATGAGAAAGAAAGAACAACCTTGAAAATATCAATGTTGCCAATTTACAAAGATCATTCGTAGTAAAAGCAATTCGACAATCGAAAAACAATAATGTTTTGGAGTACCATTAAATGCCTTTTAAACTCGTCTACCAAAATCATGAACCCAAGAGAAATTCATCAATCGCCATAGGACAAGAATTTGTCAAATTCGAAAATCAAGGAAGAGAACGACTTACTAAAGCGACTCAAGAGAAATATGCAAGATCAATACACACTTGATAAAGAACTTGCAAAAGAAGTTTTCAATACCGAGATTCCAAGCGAGCGAATGAGTTAAATTTCCCCAACAGGGGTAAAACAAATCTTTTGTGAAAAGAGGAATCTTGCATTTGAACTATGCTCATGTTGAGCAGAAATATCACAATAGTCGAAAGGGCAATATTCGTTTCAAAGAACGAATCGAGAAGCTCTTTGGAGCTTGCCTTCTTCATTAAAACCCCAATTTCAAAAGAATCCACGAACCGCCGGGAACCACAACCAGAAACCGGATATACATTCGAGAAAGGCAACAAGTTCCTCAATGAGCTCATGCTCAATCTGAGCTTATGGAGCAGGTAAGAAGTTCTCTAATATCATACTACAATCAATGGTGTAGCTTTGCCAAAACCGGGACAACAACCACGATCTCAAGCGATCAACGCCGCTAGCGAAACGCATAACTAATGCAATCAATTATGAATATATATATATATCGGATCATCTCATGACGATCATAGAATAATTTCATAGATAGAGGTTATCACATCATATCATGGATTAACACATCATAGCACAACATAATTTAACAACGACTCAATACTCGAGTCACCACAATTGAAATACGGAAGCAACAGTTTACCCAACCCCTCCTAATGTGCACAGTGCGTCAATTTAATATGTTTGAATGAACCACGGACCTAAAGCCCGCTCTGATACCAACTGTAACACCCTGACTATAAGGAAGTCAAGATGTCACCTACAATCACTACTCTTTAGAATAATAACATCAAAACGCATGACAAGGTGAAGGAATTAATAAGGATATACGGAAACAAGAATTCATCATCAAGTTTAATCAACGGAATGGAAATAAATAATTCAGAGGGATACGGTAGTTATGACCAAAATGGCTTAGTACAAATCAACACAAGACATAAATAACGACAATAAAAGTTCTCAAAATATTTGGATTATGGTAGTGAGTGCATCGTGTTGAACTACCCTCCACGAGATCATTCTTCCTTGTCATTTACCGAAATAAAACAACAAAGCAAGAATGAGCCAAAGACTCAGCAAGTACTTGTATGTAACAATCAAACATACCATGAACAATTTATCACAATCATAACTTGAACATTGATTGGAAACATCTTTATGAATGGATGAAGTGAAATGATGCATTGAAGGAATTGGACATATCGCAGCATATACCGGTATAGCGAGTGAAACACCCGTCGGTGTTCACTTAAAGTAACCGTATGAAGAACGTTTCATACGGCCGTCCAACGTGGCCCACATTGGAATGGTGGACTCACGTAACGTGGCCCACATTGGAATGGTGGACTCACGTACCCATTCTGAAATTGATGGGATTTTCAAGTGCCCATACTGGAATTGATGGGTCTTACAAAGGTAATTTATGCATGTCATGATGTGATCCCATGGCAAGATTGAATAATACTCATAAATGAAAAGATACACATGGCATTCATCTACAAATACGAACAAATATAATCATTCATTCACACATCACATAATGCATCAATCATAGTATACAAGTTACTTGCCTGCCGCGCTGCGACGGTTTGGGAGGTAACTAAGGTACCCCTCCACTCACCGCTTCACCGCCTACAATATAAAATGATCGATATGAGGACAACCGAGTAAGACAGTGCTGCACGTGCCCTCCCACAATCTCTAACCAACCCAACCAAACAAAAGGTTCAATTTGATCCTCTACACAAAAAGTCCAGATTACCTAACTTCTGGCAGTCGTACAAGAAAATTCACCATTAATTATCTGTAACTCTAAAAGACATGAAACTAGTGCTCACTGATTCTTAACTGATCAGGCTACAAAACATTAGTTAACGGAATCCCCTGATTCGGCCAAAACAGAGGGCTAATTATCAGTTAAACACAACCCATATACGTCTGTCCAGAATACAGACCAGTAATAAAGAAAATGGCGTAACTTTTAGCCTACTGATCCAATGAGAATGATCCTTATCAACTTGGAAAGATAAATTCGAGAAATACAATAACTTAGTTGGGTGAAGGTTCTAATTCGGCGCCTAATTTGAACAAAACCGATGGACAAACCTACTGACCCCAGTTTTCAGGCAGACTGAACAGATCGCAATCAAAAATTCATATCTCCCAAACTACAGATCGGATTTTCCTGATCTTGGTGCCAAAAGAAATCTAACGTTCCCAGAAATAAAACTCTAGAAGGGCAAAACCCCAGATTCGGCCTCTAAAGGCCTTCAATCTTCCGTGCAACCTACTGCTCTATTCTGGACAGATCTGGATTCGCAGACTAAACCAATCCAAACGAACAAAAGAGCAACAAAACTAATACAAACAGCGAATCGGAACCTTCGTTACCCTTGAAGACCCGTAGAATGACGAAGATCAACCTCCCGAAGGTTCTTCTCTTCCTCCATTGGCCGGCCACCACTGCAGCGAGCACGCGGAGGAAAACAATGGCCGGTGAAGAGAGAATCGAGGGAGATTGCTTGGGGATCTTGGAGTGCGACTTCGGGGAAACACCAAGGGCTATTCCCAGGGGAGGAGGCGGCGCCAGGGCTGAAGGGGGCATGGATTGGTGGAGGGGAAGGTGGAGGTGGCGGCTGCCTAGGGGGAGAAGTGGGAAGGAGAGGGAAGAGGGGAGGGGCCACGTAGGGCTAGGGTTGAGAGGGAGGCGCATGGGCCTTGGCCTGGTGCGGTCTCCCCCACCTTGGCCCACTTTGAGGCCGGCCAAGGCCATGCCAGAAGGTCACTAGCCTGGGCCGGAGGCCCGGGCCAAAGAATTTTCCGACAAACTATGAAATTTTAAAATAAAACTCTCTCCCGAATACAAATCCTCCCTAACGAAGGCAGCACTTGTTTTGCCCTTGTTGTAGGGATCCGGTGAATGCGTTCACCTCCCATACGCCAACCAATCTATCTCGAGTGTTCATGAAGTGTTCAAACCTTACGGTAACTTGTGCCTGATCATCCCCAATGAACTTCTTTCGAGATAGTATATTTTTTCACTTGCAGTTTTAATTCTTTTTACAGAACACAACATGTCAGTTCTGGCTGTGGGCAGATGAAGCAGTGCCAAAGGTTCGAGGTATTGCAATGCAAATTGCTGCCTTGCAAGAAGACACCCGTGGTGTTGCTGTATTTCGACAAGTGCCACGACCCTCTGATCAACCAGTGGAAAATAAAGATAATGTGCTTAAAAGACTGGATGAAAGGATGGAAAGAGTTGTGAAAATGTTTCAGAAATTAATTAACATAACTAGTTTTGCAGTTTTGCATTGCAGCGTTGAAGATCATTTGGGAGACACTCTCGGAAGAGCATTGTATTCCCGAATTTGTCTTTAGTCTAGGTTACATACACTCATTGTAATAGCCAGTTCATAGCAATAAAGAGCAGCCTCATTACTTTCTAGAAGATACACACTATTTTCCTCTTTTCTTTTATATATTCATAAGATCGGCGATTTGATCGTCGACACGTACCAACTCTCTTTTCAGAATATACACTTACAATCTCTCACATCTACCCGTAGTCCCCAGAACCTCTGTGTGGCTTCCGCAAGTGGATCGACCTAGAGATCCACCCACACGACCAGTGAGAGCTCGACTTCGAGGAGTGGAATGCCGAAAGGGGACGCAAGATCCGGGAGGAGGAGCGTCGAACTGAGGAGCACAACGAGTGTATCCGCCAGGAGACGTAGGCCCATCTCGAGGCGTGTAGGCGTAGGGAGCGCGAGGCACGCGAGAGGGAGCGAGAGAAAAAGCGGGAAATGGCGGCCGAGGCTAGAGCGGCCGGCGAGGAGTACAACGCCGAGCTCGGAAGGAAGGGCAAATGGCCCCAGTCCACGCAGTAGGTCAGGCCATTCCGTAGTAGTCCCCCTCCTATTCGCCATGTTTTTTACTATCCCCTAAAGGCATGTGTGCTTACATGGTCCGGAGGCTTGTGTCGCAATGTACCGTAGTAGTAGCGTGCATGACTAAAGCAATTAGCCGAATCATCATGCCATGTGACCACATGTAACGTGCTTCTGTCCGCGGGCTGCACTGTAGTTCTGGTTCTGTGCCTCCGCTGAGCCATCAAAACAATACTATATTGCAAGTATGCCTCTTCCGGTGGAATCCCAGAAATAACCATTCACATCGACATCGATTCTTCTATATTTTAGGGCATCTTCGTAATCACAATGTTCTCAGTACCTTCAGTTAAGTTCTCAGCATCTTTAAAAATATGATCAAGAACCATAGCGACCAAGAGTAGTCATGTTGTGGTAGTAAACTTCACATATTTCAAGTCATATAAAATCATGAAACCCTAATTTCTGAAACGTCTCGTCCTAATTTCCAGACCTAAACTCTGAATTTGTCGAGATAATTTCGGAGCATATAAATTACGTAAAATTTACACAATCAAGTCCTCTGTGTAGGGAGTCTGACAAAAAAAATTCATAACGTTTGGACCTCAGTTTCTATATTAGAAAATTCCTACAAATATTTGACTTCAAAGAATTATGCAGAGAAAATAAAATTCAAAAAAATTCAAAAAAATTACACAACTAAGAACACTATGCCAGGAGGCTCCATAAAAAATTTATAATTTTTTGATCTCATGTAGTATATTTAAAAATTCCTGGAACAAATATTATTAATTAGATTTTTCAAAAAAAAAGTGACAGGTGGCGGGTGCTGCCACCTGCTGCCGTGGGCGACGGCAGCAGGTGACCTGCTACCGTGCGGGACCGCAGCAGGTGTGTACGGGGGGCTAGAATAGGAATTTCGCAGCTAGGGGGGCTAGAATGGGAATTTCCGTGCGGCATACGGCCAAAATAGTCCAAAATTCCCAAAAGCAACTAAGTATTTATCTACGTATTATGTGCGTCTGCCGTACAATTGCAGAGGCCGATCCAGCACAGGCAGGATTCGTCTATCCGGAGTACCTTGACACCGCTTTTTACTACAACTACGAAGGCAAGCTTACTTTTGAGCATAAATATAGTTATATTAAATGTACACCGTATATTGTTGCATCATATATGTATTGCATCGAAAACTATATCTCAAAACGAAATCGGTTAAAAAGGCAAGAAGAGAAGATAAGGAGAAGAAGATAAGAGTCGCACAACTGGAGGAGAGCAGTTGTACTGGAAGAGAGTTAATAAGGTTGGTACAAAGAACCATAGGCAAGGAAGAGAAGAGGCAAGAGGCGGGATCCTTTTACATATGATTATAATACAAGGACAAACAAAACTCTTACTCGGATAAGGGGCCGTATTTAAGTGCCAACCATCTTCCTGTTTCAGCGGGCAGGAAAGGTTACCTTTCTACGTAATTATGTACTCCACAATGGGTAGGATAGTAAGCGTACAGCGGAGTATTGGGAACCGGAAGAGAGCCGACCCAACCAACATTTCTAGAACTCGGTGGAGGTAAGCTACCGATGAAAAGTAATGGGTGGAGACATAAATACGTAACTTGGAAAACATTCTGTATTCTGATCTCGAAACCGCATCAAAGTCAATACGGGAGGCCCAGAGTCATTAGAGCTCAGATTAACTATGGGTAAAGTGGTACAAGCCTACGCAGTGCTAAACAAAATCATGGATTCATGCATGTCTCTTGGACTAGAGGCTACGGTAATCCTCTGGGGGTTTATCTTTTTACTGGGTAACAAGTAGTCTTTTTAGAAGTAAATATGTAACTTAAATATTGATTATTATTTTCAGAGAAAGAGAAGAGGTAGAAATATGATAACGACAACAGATAGTCATCAGGTGCATCTTGTTATTACATGCTTACTGAGTACACTAATACTCACTCTTCCTATCTCTCCCCTTGCTTAGATCCTAGTCCGCCCGGGAGTTATCCCGAGTGGGATGAGGGATTCGCAGGTACCGATGAGGCCACCGGTGGCGAGGGCGCTGATTACGAGGAGTAGGGCGAGGTGGATGCCCATTCGACTTGTGGGACAAGTAGACTGCCAGAGGAACCTAGCAGGTAAGTGCGGGGAGTGTATCCCCCTTTGTAATTAAATAACTGTATTCAGAACCTTAGCCTTGTGTGGTTGTTGTTGTAATAAAGAACAGTTTTTATCTTATTGTTCTGTTGTGCTAACTCTGGTAAACGTTTACTATTCGTTAGAGCAGTGTTCTACTGAGAAAATAAATAGTAATCCGTATGCCTAAGTGTGATTACCCCTGGAGTAATGACACGGGGCGCCACACAGAGCTTTCATCAGTCACTAATCAAAAGCATATGTATATGTGTTAAAAGAAAAACTGAAGCATATGTTTTCGGCTAGTTTATTTTTGATCTCTAAGGCCATGTCCAATGCAAAGACGCTTAGGTAGATGCTTAAAATGAGAAGCAATGCTATATCTTAAAGCATCTATACAAAAGCCACAACCTGTGATGCAAACAATCGTTGGTCCCTAGTGCCAATTCTCTTGGATACTAGTCATGTGTCTGTGCGTTGCAACGGAAAATCAATTTTTGCATAAAATATGTTGTTGCAACTCACCAATCTCCCTATTGTCATTCATAAGTTAAAATTTCCATGTCTTGTAGTAGATCCAAGAAGGTTTCCTTACTGCAGGTTTGACTAAACAACAATGCAAAATAAATTTAGTACGTTAAACATATGCAGATGATGAAAACAAGCAATTAGTCACAAAAGAACATGGAGATGTGTTGATTCTTTCGGTCAGCATGAATGATGACATATAGAAATAGAAAAATCAAAAGCCTTCAGCTTTCGACAATAGACGATAAAGTATTGTGTACAAATCATAAATCAAACAATTTTGTACTACATCACAAACTTTGCATATGCTTCATTGTTCAATTGTTAGGAGAAAGAAATACATCAAACTACACCACTAATTCAAATCCATTCAATACAACAAATCCAAGGAGCTAGTACATGCTATAAAACTTTATACATTCCATTACAACCCAGTTTTGTACATCCAGCTAATTGCAACCGAGTTTACAAACTTTTATAACTTGTGCAACATTAGATCCCTTTGTCTTGCACTCATTCACATCAACATCACAGGCAAACAGTCAGCGTCATGCCTCGGTTTGGCTCTTTTGTACACCTCAGGACCCTTTTGTTTTCCTTTTTTCTGAAGCGATTTAGATTTTGTACAGCTTGTATTATCACCCGTCATAGTTCAAAATATAACACGCTGGTAGAGACATTGTTTAAATCAATTCAAAAAGCATTTATCCCTGTTACAACCTTGAAACCTTGTTAGTAAATGACTAAAATCATGTAGATACTCTTTCCTTTCTGATTTTGACTTTTTCCAATGTGCCACATTTATATTAGTTGCATCGATCATGTCTGAAATAACCTTGACAAGAAATATCTGGGTATCACTATCTATCAAATCTGCTTCATGTGACTTATGACTACAATGGGTTCAGTTTCTTTGACCAAGTGATAAACCGAGTGTCAGAAACAAGCAAAAAATAAAAGAATCTTAAATATCTAAAGTGTTCCACATGTGTGGTTAAACACTTTTTTGGTGACCAATGTGTAGTGTCCTAGTGTTGATTGATCTGATTGAATGGTCCCAATAGGGCCCCATCGGGTGCAGCTATGTAGGTTGTACAGTTGTACTACAAGGACATGAAGATATTGATGAACTTTTTTGGCAGGTTAAAGGAAGCTAGCCTTTTGTCAATGAGCAAAGACTGATTGGGCCTTGAGCCCTTGGTTCATTATGGATGTGAGCAATGGGCCTATCAAGAGAGGATAGAGTGGGCCACACCAGTCACCGAAGTGTTACTATCATTAGATGACAAGACATTAAAGAGAAATGTTGTGGCATGCTGCTAAGATTACACAAGCATGAGATTCAATTCAACTGGAACAACACAACCTTTCTAGTTTAATGTGTCTCTGTTTGTCTTGTTATGTTTTGGTTGTTAGTAAGATCAAAAAGGACAAAAGAAAAAAGAGAAAATCTAACATCAGTTTCTGGGTCAACCAAAATGGCTATACATGTGATTTTAACAATCTTAATTGCTGTGATGTTGATACAGAATAAAGAAAATAACAACTGGCATGATGTTACCATCGTATTGTACTTCAACAAAGTATTTAAAGTAGAGAAATTTAGCATCAGTGTTTAGCTAAAGCAAATGACTGTAAATGTGCTTCAAAAATCTTAATTCACATGATGTTCATAAAGGAAAAAACAATAATAGTTTTTTTACGGTAAGACTGTAGGAAAAAACAATATATGATAATATATATATATATATATATATGAAAATAGGAAAAAGACTGAAGTTTATTGTAGGGACCCGATAATACATCTCAGGAACCCTCTGTGTATGCTAACTAGTCCCAGATCAGTAGCTAGCTCACACAGGAAAAAGTGATGAAATACCATCCATTTATTCAATTTAAGTAAAAAAAATCTCAAAGATAACAAATAGCAATAATAACTGGATTTTATGGTCAACGTTTACTTAACTTGCCACGCAGGGCTAAAGAAACAAATAAACTCTTGCAGCGGAACGGGAAACTTGGGAAAAGCCAATCAACATGCCCACAAGCAATCGAGTGGAGAACGCATCATAATCCGCAAAACCTTCGTAGTATCCCTTTTGAAAGAACTCTTGTGCAGCTTGGTATTCTTCAACTGATCAACAAATGCATAAGCCCTGAGTACGTAAAGCACTCAGTAGGCCGTAGGGAAATGTATGCAAATAGTATTCATATAAGGCTTGCTAAAGATTAGCTGTATGGTTCTTTTGCAGAAAGCGCATTTACAATAAATACAATAAATAGATTGAAATGCATAATTGAAAAGAATAATAAATAAGTAAACAATTTCTTTGAAACAACCAGTGAACTACCCATTCACTTCCCAACCAAACCAACGATTAGTGAACTCCACATTGACCAATCGACACAAACCACCAAGTGAATTACCCATTCACCGAACAAATATTATATTCATCAAGTGAACTTCCCGTTCACACTCCGACACATTTTAGAAGAAACTCTATCTCTCGTATGAAATCCCCGAGCACGTCCATAACCGTGGACACGGCTATTCGAATAGTTTTACACTCTGCAGAAGTTGTACAACTTGACCCACAAGACACGACTTCTCTAGTTTATTTGGCATCTGTCGATACCACTGCTCACTACCTTAGGTAAGCAGCCCAGAGCACATGACAAAGCCTTTACAAAGCTCCTTCTTAATCCAGTTCTGCCCGCTAAGGTTTCAACACTGAATGTCTCCATCCGACCAGACAGGGTCCCTCTCCTGCGCCATAGTGAGTACGTCCATCCCGTAACTCACTCTTCCAAGACAGAACCAAAATTAAGATATTGCTAATTAATCAGCCAGGTCCCGCCCAAACAGAACATGTGGTTCTACGGTAAAGGCTCAGTTCAATGGCGCACAAGATTAAGTCCTTGACAAGTTACTCAGGCGATCTTTCCACAAACCCACAACGTGCTAACCACACCCCCACTATCCACCAACCACTCGCATGAGCGAAAACCATTTTATTTAACTGCAACCAATGACATCCCCTGTCATGGTACTCAATTTTTAACAACAGCGGCTAACCACCACGATTCCATATATCATTAAGTCAAGATTAATCATTATGACACATGTAATGATAAACCCATCGTAACTAAGCTTGACTAAGCATTAATACGATACCCATGTTGGTGACACAAATATGTCCAACTAAAGTTATCCATGCTTCATGGCATTCAAATAATCAAGGTAGGCATAATGACAACAGGTAATAACTAATCCCAAAACAATTGATATAAAGATAGCATACAATTGTATAAAATAATATACTTTTGAAATCACAAGTTCAATATGATCAAAGGACTACGTCTCGTCTTGGAATAGATCCTCGTATTGGTCTTGATCTTGATGTGCTCCTCCTTGCTCAAAATTGCCCGAAGAATCAACGTCTACTCGTAAACAAAGTAAATAAATTAAATAAATACAAAACAGATATAAAACTAACTACAAAAATTAAATAAAAATCTTAGATAAATAGAGCTCGAGTTTAGATGAATTTAGAAATTTGGATGGGCTCAATCGAAGTTCGGATGCAAAAGATATGGGCTTTAGAAGTTTTAAATCACATGAAATAATGAAAAATCATAATTTCTGGGTTTACTGAATTATTTTTCAACTGAAAAAGGGATTTTATGACATCAGCTGACGTCATCGAAGATTTTCAGCTGAAAAGAATAGAAAAAGAAAATGGCCTGACAGGTGGGACCCACTATCATTGACTAGGTCCATGATGGACTTGGTTCAAGGAGGTTTGGCTTGGGTGAAATCTTTGGTCTGCCGCATGGCTGTTGACCGGAACGCCACTCAAGCAAATTTGATGACGTGACCGAGGAGGTGGCAATTGAGGTGGCTTGCCACGCTGGCACGGAGAGCGAACGTAGAGGAGCGGAGCGCAGCTCCGGCCGGCGTCAAGACGGCGGTGGCGATGTCGAACGGCGACGAGGCGGCTCCAGAGAAGTGCCAAAACAGTAACCCAAGGACATGGCAAAGCTTTGGAAGGTGGTGGTGCGGCGAGGGCGGCGGCGGTTCGTCGGCGGCGACGACTATGGCGGCGACCAGTTTGATGACGAAAACGAAAACAACGGTGTTGCGGTCCCAACGGAGGTGGGGTCACGGGTGGAGATGCCAACGGCAACAAATTTCGGCGGTGAAGGTTTCGATGGCCGGCTCGGTCCTTCGGCGGATTGCAGCGCAGAGAAGGCAGACCCGGGGCCGAGAGCTTGGTGTTTTGGAAGAGGAGGATGGAGCGAAGGATTTGACACAGGTGGGTGGGCTTATATAGTAACGGGGAGGGAGAGTCCGAGGGAGAGATGGCGGCGGCAACACGTTTGCTTCGGACGTGGCACAGGAGTCCGTGAGGAAGACGAAGACGACGTGGTGACAATGGCGGGTCCACGGTCGGAGGAGAACAACGGCGTGGGTGAAATTGCGGCAGCGGAAGTTGGGCCAGAGGAAGTGGGCCGGACTCGGAATAGTAGTGCGCTTCGGCTTGCTACTGTTCCGAAGGAAATAGAATAGGTTTTTCCTTTTAATAAATACTGAAAATCCAAATAGCAAATGGAAAATAGCCAATGAACTCAGAAAAATTCTAGCAAAATCTAGTAAATATATCCAATCCCATATAATCGAAATAAAATAATTTTGAAAATAGTTGATGTTGAAATTTATTCATATTAAATTATTTTTTATTTCTAGAAATTCCAATTAAGCTTTAACTTTAGCAGAAAAATTCAAATGGTTATTTTTCTTTTTAAAACTTTAAAACATACCAAATTTTTTGGATGTTACATTTATGTACAAAGAAGAAAATAAAAACTATACAGCCTATAAAAGGCACAAATTAACCAATTGTGTCTAGCCAATCGAAAATAAGATGTTTCTGATCTTCCTTTGCTCGATGCACATCCAGAGCGAGTTCATTTTTTAAGAAGAAAAAAGCAGTTGCTGGAACATATTAAGTGAATCAGTATATATTGTCGCAGACCTGCCTGATCTCTGCCCATGTCGATTGCTCGTTGATACCTCGTATTTGCCGGGCTTCTTGCTCAGTCATGGCCTTACTAGCCCTTCGATACCATGTATAGCTTCCTGAGCAGCTCCCCGGAACAAATCTGGACAAATCTGGCGCCGTAGATCATCAAAATTTCAAATATAGCCCCCTTAGCACGAAAATTTCCAATGTAGCCCCCCGGGGTGACCTGCTGCGCTCGGGGACAAGAAGAGTCACTGCCGCCGCCCCGACAGCAAAGAAGAAAATGATGCCGTCGGGGACCGCGGAGTGGCATTTGCCGTCCCAAGCAAAGAAGATTTTTAAAAAAATATTAAATAATATTTTTGGAGGATTTTTTAAATATAGCAAATGAGTTCAAAAAATTATAAAAAATTTTGTGGAGGCTCCAGGAATAGATTTATTATTTTTGTAATTTGTTCAAAATTTTATCCCTTCTGATTTTGTCACGAAAATTCATTTAAGTATACTGTTTGTATGAATTTTTTAATATAGAAAATGAGGTCCAAACATTATTAAAAAAATTTCCCGGGCTCCTTACATATTGTACTTGATTGTGTAATTTTTACAGAATTTTATATGCTCTGAAATTATCTCGACAAATTAAGCGTTTAGGTTTCAAAAATTAGGACGTAAGGTTTCCGAAATTAGGGTTTCATGATTTCATGTGATAAAATGTGGGAAGTTTAGTACCACATGACTACTCTAGATAAGAGACACTCCCTCCTCCGCACATCTGTCGTCCCGTCGCTGTTGTCCCCCTTTACCCGCAGTATGATCCATATTGCCCGCAGTATGCGGGTATTATTAACATCTGGGGCCTGCACCTTGTGCAAAATCAGAAAAGGCGTGTTCAACCATTTGGAGGATAATATAAAATAAAATGGGAAAATAGTTTTCAACTAATCTAAACAAGATCATAAAATACCTTATGGTTAGCGTGTTCAATCATTTAAGTTTGCAACGAAAAAGACAAATGTTTCTTCACAAATATAGATATAATGGTAAGGCATTTCAACTCTATTTTTCTAGGAGGACACAGCAAATAACCATACCAAAAACATTAAACAAATAAAGCTAGACTTTGCTAGGAATCTATCGTGATCATGAGCATGATAATGCCTTTGCTCTTGCACTAATAAAAACACTTTGTTCTTGTAAACATAAAGCAAAACTTTGTTCTTACGATCATTGACATTAGTAGAAAAGATATGCACTAAAGTAAAAATATTTATAACTATCAAGAATTAACGATAATATAAAGCATGGTTACCTGGAGGCGAGTGATGTTGTAATACCCCAAAAGTAAATCGGCTTATTAGAAGAAGTTTCGGAAGAAGGAGCTAATCGAAAAAATTAGAATTTGTCTTTTCATCGGGGGGTTTTCTATGTTTTTTCGGCAACTTGGGCTCTGGGCCTCAGCCCAGGGTGGCCCATGAGGGGGCCGGCCAAAGGGGGGTGTCCTCCCCCCTAAACCCTAGCCACCCCACTCCTTTCACCCTTCTCCCACTTGTAGCCGCCACCCTCTGCTTCTCCTCCTTGCTGTGCACCACCCCCACCTCTCCCCTGCGCCACCATCTCCACCACAGCACCACCTCCCTCCCCGGCAAAACTCCTTGCTGCAGTCCATTGGAGGGAAGGCGAGGCGACGCTTGTTGGAGGGCCGGCCAAGAGGAGGAACGGGAACAAGGAAGAGAAGGGAAGAAGGAAGAAGGAATGGAAGGGAAGGAGTTGAGGAGGAGCTCCTGCACGCAGTGAGGCACCATTTTCTAGCGGATCATCAAGGGTAACTTCGATCCCCGATAGATCGGTGGTATTTTCAATTCGCGTTGGTGCTGTCAGAGGTAGATCAGATTAGTTCAGTTCTGTTGTTCATCGGTTTGGGGTAGCCTGCATATGTTTTCTGACCTGACCACCTGTTATAAAGTTGTAGCCCTCGTCCTTATCTTTCTTTTGGCACCAAGATCACCTGATTTGTACTTACGGTTTAGGATTTATGGTAGTTTTACCGCGACTGTTCAGTAGAGCTGACGAGAATTGAAAGATTGTTGAGATGCCATTATGAATTATTGAGAGGCCGAATCAGAAAGTTCACCCAAAATGAATGTTGTAGAGAATTCAGTAAGCTTTCCAAGTTGATAAAGAACACAATTTTTAGAGTTGGAAATCAAAAGTTATTGAATTTTTACCGCCATTGTTTCCTGACTGTCAGATTGCAGAGACAGAAACTTTACCTGAATGTAAGAAGTTATGCCTTTTTCTTTGCTGCTGTCTTGTAGTCTGGATAGACTCATGTCTTACATTTTTAACTACTGATTAAATATTTGTCTTGGCCAAATCGATAAACCCGTCAACTAGAGTTTCGTAGTTTTATGCGTTAAGTTTCAATGGGCATTGGTTTCATGTCGTTTGGAGTTCCATATAATTAATTATGATTTTTTCGGTACCGCTGTCCGGTAGGATGGGCAGAAGACTGAATAGTGTAATGCTAGTCTTAACTCCGTTGATTACGTTGAATAGCCAAAGGGTTATGGTAGGCCTCCTGTAGCTATGTCGTATCATGTTATCCTTATTCCGAATATATATTTGTGTAGGCGGTGAGTGGAGGCGTACGTTCGTTGCCTCCTAACACGTCACAGCGCGGAAGGCAAGTACCAAGTGTTATCATATTGACTGTTGATGATTGGACGTTGATGAATTGTTAATATTGCTATTCCTGTTCATTTTCAATGTCGTATACATTCATTCTTGTGTGATAATTCATGTGGAAGAAGTTAGTGGAATTCATTTCAAATGATTCATTCCATTCATGCATTACTTTTGTTTTAACCACGGGAGTGGAATTTCAAAGACTCATCAACTCCAGCTTGGGCACGTAGGACCCACCATTCCAATGTGGGAAACTTCGGACACCCGTATGAAATATTTTTCATACGATATTTGGGTCCCCGGACTTGGTTAAGTACGGGCTTTGGTGAACACCGACGGGTGTATCACTCGCTATACCGGTATAAGCAGCTGAGTAGTCCATTCCTTTCAATGCATCCATTCATTCCATTCATACATATCTGTGTTCAGAGATAAGTTCATAATTCGTATGGACTCTGAATTGTTCATAATCTTGTATGTTCAATTGTTTACAGTACTTGCTGAGTTTCAACTCATCCTTGTTTTCTTTATTTATTTTAGGTGATCGTCGATGGTTAATCTGTTGGGAGGGAGTACCAGCACGTTTCACACAGTTCACTATAATTTACTTTCATTACTAATATCGAGTATGATCTTCATTTGTTAACCGAGGAACTGTAATAAATAGATTTACTACCGCATGATATTTTTCTCTCCATGATATGTTTCCTGGTTATATGATACTAGAGGTTCGTTTTGTTTATTCCTTGATTATGTTCTGATGAATTCAGTCGTTATTCCTGCCATGCTTCTATCAAAGTTGGTCTCTATATGTACTTGGAGGAATTCGGTTTAAATTCTTCCGCAAATTCAGTTGTATGTTGGTTCTTTATGTAACATTTTTGCTTCCGAATAGCCAGGGTGTTACAGATGAGATCTATTTTTAGCATGATATCTTCCAATGAGCAGTCTTCCTTGCCACCTTGATAATGAGAAAAGAGGTGGAAAGCATGCGGCAAGTCATATGACCTAGGATATGTTGAGAATAGCTCACACCTGCAACATGAATGACTTTAGCTTCATCATAAGCAAGGGAAATGAAAGTTTATTTTTTCGGAAGAAATACTAACCAGTCATGGTAAGAACCGATTAACCCACGATCGTAGATAACAGGCAATGTGTTGCTAATTGTATGGGGTACTATAATCATAGTCCAGACAGGATCATTACTTAGTGCCACAGCAAAACCGCCATAGTTAGCATTCATGTCCATGACATTTCGGATGCTAATCTTTTCAACACCAAGAAATGACCAATAGATGCGAACCTGGTCTCACCAGAACTTGTTATTCTTATCAAACTTCTCTGGAGTAAATCCTTAAATACATGTTTCAGAAAACAGATTATATTCACAAATATGCAATACAAAATCAAGTCAAAGATGAAAGATCAAATTAGACTTGCATAAAGATTACTCATAAAAGTTGAATAAAGAGTACTCTTGAATCAAAGCTATAAGCATGCATTGTCATTTATAGAACATCAATATTTATGATCATAATACAGTCTGATTGGTACACTTCATAGACTAACATCATGTCATAGTTATAGATTGTGATATATTCAAAAAAAAATCACTCAGAATAATTATTGTTCTGCTCTGTGGAACATTATATAAACAGAAATTTCACTCTTAAGCTCTAGGAATGCCAAATAACACTGCCCAATAAGAATGAGTAACAATTAGGTAAGAGAGGAAATGTTAATCCAGTATAGAATCTTTTTTTCCATAGAAAAGACATCATATTTTAGTACTGCAACTTTAGGCTGAAACGCCTTTTAAGGACCACAACATTTTAAAAGAACCAAAATCGCCCCTAAACCACGGGCCTTGGTCTGGAAAAAGCCCTCTATGTCACTGACAAATAGGTGCAGACCCCACATGTCGATAATTTCAGAACTTATAAAATTTTGTAAAAATTACACAATCAAGTCCACTGTGTAAGGAGCCCAGGAAAAAAAATTATAATGTTTGGACCTCATTTTCTATATTAAAAAATTTATACAAACAGTATACTTAAATGATTTTTTGTGAAACAATCAGAAGGAATAAAATTTTGAAAAAATTACAAATATAATAAAACTCTTCCGGGAGGCTCCACAAAAAAGTTTATAATTTTTTGAGCTCATTTGTTATATTTAAAAATTCTTCCAAAAAATATTATTTAATATTTTTTAAAAAAAAACTGCTGCTGCGTGGGACCGCAGCAGCCCACCTGCTGCGGTCCCCGACGGCAGCACCTTGCTGCTGCCGTCCCCGAGCGCAGCAGGTCACCCCGGAGGGCTAGATTAGGAATTTTCGTGCTAAGGGAGCTATATTTGGAATTTTGGTGATCTACGGGGCTAGATTTGTCCAGACTTCCAGTTTTGTTTGCGTCTGTAAGAAAGAAAAATAGAAATTATTAGCTGCATTCAGAAAAGTGTATATGGCATGGGCGATGTAGTCACACACTCACAAATGTTGCTTCAGATCGCAAACCATATACTTTTAGGTAAATATCGCTAGAAGGTGAAGCATGCCAGACAAGCTGTTTTAGTTCGGCAAGATTCAGACTAGATAAATATCCTATGTTTCTATGCATCATATGCAACCAAAGGAAGAAGTAATCTCCAAGTTTGCATTTTTAAGGTATCTCGGAACTGTGTCACATCTGGAATCTCATCAATCCAGTCAAGATCAGGAATCATCAGAAATCCCAAACACAGGGCCTGAAACTGTTGTACGATGCATGTAGGCTTGTCCTGGAATAAATCGACGTCATTAGTCTTTTTCCTAAAGATAAGGCATCCAAGCAAAGTGAATTTTTGTTTCAAACACGACAATTTTACATAGGAAAAAAAGTAGGATCAGGCAAACGGTATATGACATTCTATAAAATATATCGATCCTCCTGCTACTGGAATTTAATTTTCAAACTTGTGATACACCTGGCACCCTGCGCACTGTATGTGTAGTGTATATTAGAACATAAATGTACATAGTATGTCAGAACACAAATGAGCATACCGATATGGTCTTGTCTCGTATTTAAAAAAAAGGAGAGCAGTACGCAAATAAGGTTTGGGAGCTGCAAATAAATAAATAAACTAAAGAATTTACCTGAAGAAAAATTGTTCCTCTTTCATAGGCTACCTTGTTTATCAAACGTTTGGTCTTTTCACCACATTTATTACATGTAAATTGAACAAGCAAGCTTCTTCTCGGAAGCTTTATATCAAAAGTGGCTTCCTACAACATTACATAAAAAATATGTTGTTTTAAAGCCATTCTGGCCTAGCAATTAATCTGCAGAAGGATGCTTGTATTTCATTGATATGGTGAATAATACTAAAATAATATGCTTTCCAAAGTAACAGAATTTGAAAATGTCATAACCTCCATGAGGAACAAGCATGTGTTATTTCTGACCAGTTTTTGAACCCAGCCTATTAGCCAATCGGCAAGAAGCATGATTTGGTACAATCCAATATTGCAGTCCATATAGCATTACAGAAAAATTCCTTTGTCATGAATTTGGTAAGCTCCTAATTCTACGAGACGTAGACGCTACATGATGTTGTTTTTTGAAGGCCATATGCATGTATGTCCCTAAAATGTTTCAAAACACAAGATTAAGAAAATGCACAAAGTCCAATTTCTGTGACATTTTTAGCATTTCTATATGAACAAAAAAATATGATTGCACAAGCATATAGTTCACATTCAACCAGTGAATAAAAAGTCATGCTGGAAAACCACACCTTATTCTGAGAATAAAAAAGAGCCACAAGCTCAAAGTGTATGAATTATGACCATGGCTTAGTAGCCTACAATATTTGAGCTATTCGTATTTCACAAATCCTAACCCATTCTACTATATTTTGAGCAGCTAATTAATTTGTATTGCTGCTGGTTGTGTAATCCAATCCATAATCGGTGAATCCCTTATTACTACTACCATCACTAACTACTCATTTTCACTAATCACCACGACCACAAAAGGCAAGCAAAACCCAAACCAGTCCATCCCTAACAATAGGAGCAAATCAAAAGCAGGGGAGAGAAGGTTAATGGGTTACCCTCGGCGATGCCGCCCCGTCTGAATCAACCTCTCCGAAGCACGCAGAGACAAACAGTCCCCTACGACGACACAAAACCCTCAGCCTGCAAGGAGAGCACACAAGTTTAGGCATCGCTGAGCTGAGCCAGGCACGGAAAGAAGCTAAGTATGGAGTGCACGTAGGAGATGCCGCCCTGGGCTTGGGGGAGGAAGAGGAGGCGAGGGAGGCGCGCGACGGGCCGAGGGGCTGGAAAGGAAGGCCACGAGCAGCGGCGCCTTGCACCGAGCACCACCATGACCATTGTTAATCAAGAAGAAGAAGAAAAGGAAACTTACAGGAGAGGTGGAGATGAAGCGATCGGCGGCAGCATGAGACGTTGAGGGTGAGGAGGGGCCTGAGGCGCTCATCGACGCCTTGATCTGGATCTGAGGATGGCGGCCGACGAAGATCCACAGTGTACAACGGCGTTGGGCGCGGGGTAGAGGGAGGATGACGGCATCGGGCGCGGGGAAGAGGGAGACCGACGATGGAGACTGGTGATGTCAGGCGTGGGGAAGAGGGAGAGAGGGCGCCGTGACTGGTGGCGGAGGCTGCGAGGTGAAAGAGAGGAGAGGCGGCGAGAACCACTTAGAAGAAGAAGTGGGTGGAGTGGGGGCGACATGCTCGTGATGCGGGCAGTTGCCCGGCCGGGGGGGGCAACGCGACGGAGAGGGAGAGGGAGAGGGGGTTGGAGGGCAGGGTAGCGTGATGGCGGGGGAGGAAGAAGGAAACTACTTTCGTGAGTGGGAGGCGTGTTCGCCCCAGGGGCAACCGTTTGTTGCTGTCGTGCTACGCGAAGCGATCCAGTCTGTCCATCCTCTGCTTCTCGATCGGACGGACATGATTCACAGTAGGAGGACGGACGACCACCACCAATTATAATATTTAAGTAGTAGAGAAACTTTTAGTACGTGCAAACCGTGCCACTTCAAGCGGTGCAACCGACGCAATTGCATGCCAAAGTATCCATGGTTAGCAGCCGCGTTGCACATGGCCTAATAGCACATTACTTTTGCGTGTTCATTTAGACATGGTCGTGTTTTCTCGGGGGTGGGATCAACCGATCTGTTACCGCCATATCTCTTTTCCGATGAACAAACGAAACATTAGTCATTCTACCGTATCTTCACAGATGAACTAACAGCAGTATATCTTTTTGAGTTCTTGACTAGTCCAAGTGTCCAAGAGCCAGACAAGATAGAATAGTGCTGTAGTACCACTCCCCCTGTCTGTAAGTGATAGTGTTATCTATCACCACCTTCTCCGTACTGCCACTAGTATATGGTAGACATTTCTCTATTTTAGTATATGTGTACAGCAATCAGCAGCAGAGAGTAAACAAACAAAGAGGGTACGAGCGCTAGAGAGCAAATGGCGATGACATGTCAAGCACATGTCCCCCATACACGGGGCTCTGTTGTCGCAAGTTGGAGCCAATTCTTAACGAAATCCGCGCGCAAATAGCACAGCACAGCACAGCTGGTGCGAAACGCGTGACTCCTCCGAGATGCCACCATACCGTCCTAGGGAATGGGTTAAGGTCACTCCTCTCTCCTCTCTCCTGTTCTCTTCTCTCCTCTTCTGTTCTCTTCTCTCGATCTTTCTTTGGATCAGTCTAATCCACCCATCGTCTCTGAAATACCAGTACAGAGATTTCTTACGACAAAAAATGACGAGTCCTTGCAGCTTGGTCACTCAAGTGCTGCAATGGTCATTGGTCAAGCATTCCAATTGCATGGAGAGAACTTTTCACATGTGACCAGTAGTACTTTGTCATATATTTCCCGGATTACGACCAATGCAGTGAGCACAAAGCACTGCGTATTGAGGTCCCTACACGGATTGCGGAATGCGGATGCGACTTCACCTTTTAAGCCAACCACACCTTTTGTCCAATGATTCTATTCTGTCGTTTGGCTTTTCAGTTTTGAACTCTCTCGAAAATGGTAAGGCATACTTCCCCAATTATATATAATTCTCAAGTTATCAAGAGAAATATATTTTACCTAGGAATACTCTAAAACAAAATTGTTTAGCATGCTGAACGTTAAAAATTAAGAAAGCTCTAGAATTAGAAATTTAGAGTGAATTTTCAAAGTATAAGATATTTGTATGTTAGTCTAGAAAGTTCTTTTGATATTTTGTGCCAATGATAGCCTAGGCCTATAAATAGGGGTGTCATACGGTCATACCCCCTTCTCGGTGTATTCCATGACCATGAGTAGAGCCACCGAGAGCATCCAAAAGGCCACCAAGTCACCATGGGCTTATAGTGTTAGAGAGAGCTACAAGAGATGACACTTGGTTAGAGTGCTAAGGTTCCCACTAAAGCTGTAAATTTGTGCTTGTGAATGAAGAGTTGAATTCTGTTGGATTAATTTCCAATTATATGGATCTATATGAGTTTAAATAAATATCAGCTGTCTATTTTAGTTGGCTCAAATTATATAAAGTGGTTAAATAAATATTTATTAAGAGCCAGAGTATCTATTAAGGATAATATGGACTTGGACTTTTTAATCTATGTAGAGACCTATTTGGAATCTATCTCTAATTATGAGACGATATATGATTCTGATACTAAAGGATATAAATAAAGGTCAGGTCACCTCAGCAAGGTAACTCATGCCATACCAACTATACCCATTTGTAGTTGGAATTTGTGGCTTACCTCTTGCTGAGAAAGACCAAACCCTAGGTAGATTGAGCAATTGTTCATCTACTATTTCAGATCAACCCTACAATGAACAATGACATCGTCATCAGGTATGCTTCCGCGTTTACAAATTTATAGTGTTGCAATTACCACATATGAGATCCTGTTTATTTCAATTTTATCATCTGATTTAGATCAAGAATGATACATCAATTGGTATCAGAGCGTATGTGTGTGTGTGTGTGTGTTTTTGCAACCCGTTTGGATCTATTCTTTCCCATGGCGAGTCGGTCTGGCCACTTCTTTAGATCGGATCGTTCTTCGTTCCCCTTGTTGCTGCTTGTGCGCCGCCCACCCCACCCCACTTTTCGAGCGGCCGCCACATCAGTTCCCCACCTCTTCAGAGCCGCCCACCCCCGCCGTTCCCTGGATTCTGTGGCGATATTCACTGGGAACCGTACGGTGGCGTCTGATGCGGCTTCCAAGTCAGGTGTTTGGTAGGCCGAGGTGAGATTGTGTTGGAAATAGGCCCATATGAGTGAGGAACATTTTCTATAATTCCAAAGCATGTATGGTTTAGTACCATATTGCTAAGGCGAGGTGGATGTGACCAACATATAAGGTGGACTCCGTACCACTCTTTGAAACATGTGACACATGGATGAGGTGGTACGAGGAGGGCTTTAGCTAAACACGCACGCCCGCATTCGCGTATTTTCGTGTGAAAAATCACGTGACTTGTGACTTGCGCCGCGCGACCGTGCCGTGATGTGGCGTGTCACTTGGTAGACCAAGTCCACTTTGTTTTTACTGAACCATGCATCTCTCTCTCTCTCTCTCTGTTTGAATGAGATTCAAACGTTTGAATTTGAGGCTTTATTGAGTGATGATGACAGACAGTTACTAGTAGGTAAATGGTTGTTTAAGTGTGTCAGTTACCAATGGGTAAATGGCTACTTAGTCAGTCAGTTACCTGTCATATATATATATATATATATATATATATATATGCCTAGAGACGTCCAGAGCATAGCGCATATACTCTGCCTCCATTCCTTCTCTTCTTCCTCTGCAAACCTGTGTTGTTGTACCGCGCCGTCTGAACCTCGTCGACTCTTCTTCTCGGCGTGCACCATGCAGAAGCGGAGCGGTATCTCCGAACCGTTACTGCCGTGAAGACCTGCACGGGGGTGACAATAAGGTTTTTGGGCAGCGCACATCTGCGCGACCACTCGTGTGGCTAATTCGCCTGCGTCTGCGCTGCTTCCTGTTCTTCATCAAACTTAACTATAAGTTTTTCGTGTGATTGATTGTCTTGTTACATTCTGGTTTTTGGATATATTGTGAAGTACAATGATTTGCCTGCTGTTAGTACTGGTTTATGCATCATTAGTTTTTGCAATATCTGTCATCTATTAAAATGTGGAATTAAAATATTGCCCTCATTTTCAACATTCCAGAAACCTTATTCTAAAGTTTGTTGCAACACAACTATGGCTGGAGCTTCTGATGCTATGAAACCTGAGAGGTTTTCTGGTCAGAATTTTCGTAGATAGCAGACTAGAGCCAAGTTCTGGCTCATGTCTTTGGGGATGTGGTGGGTAATCCACCCGCAGTATCCATTTACGATTGACCAGTATATGTAGTTCGATAATACAAACAATACGGCTCTTGGCTGCATTCTGACTATTCTGGCATATCAGCTCTACGATGTGTATATGGACTATAAGTCCGCCACAGAGTTGTAGGATGCACTAGAGCACAAATATGCAGAGGCAGAGGCAGGTCGCTGGCTCTACATCTGTGAGCAATTCTTCGACTTTAGCATGGATGAGGCTAAGTCCATAGTTGGACAAGCTCATGATCTCCAGCTATTGGTTGGTGAGATTGAGCACCTGGGCTATGTGTTGCCTCCTAAGTTTGTGGCTGCGGGCATTGTCACCAAACTTCCTGTTTCTTGATGGGATTTTGCCACTAGCTTGAAACACAAGAGGAAAGGGGTTTCTATTAAAGATCTCATTGCTGCCCTCAATGTGGAAGAAAAGGCGAGAGCAAAATATGCACTCAGCACTTCTTGTCAGAACAATGCAAATTTCATAGAGAAAAAGACTGTTACAAAGAAGTGCAAATCCAACAAACCTAACAAGACAACTAGCTTTAAGAAGAAAACTTAGAAGAAGGACATGAGGAACATCACCTGCTTTGTGTGTGGGAAAAACAGTCATATGACGAAAGACTGTCATTTCCTCGAGAGCAGAGATGGTGAACAGCCAAAGAAGAAGGTTGTCAACGTGATCATAGGCGAGGCCTCAACTTCAGGAGGGTATAATAATTCTCCTGTTCTGTTTTCAGCATATCAATCCACTGATTGGTGGGTTGATACTGGTGTTAATATTCACGTATGTTCTGATATTTTCTTATTTTCTTCTTACCAGGCACCAGGGGTTTCCCTAATGGGAAATGGATCACATGCTTCTGTTCTTGGTGTTGGCACGGTGGATTTGAAGCTTACTTCAGGGAAGATTGTCCACTTGAAGAACGTACAACATGTTCCTACAATAAACAAGAACCTCGTTAGTGGTTCTGTACTATGTAGGGACAGCTATAAGCTAATCTTTGAGTCAAATAAAATTGTAATGTCTAAGTTCGGGAATTCTGTTGGTAAAGGCTATGAGAGCGAAGACTGTTTTCTAGAAGACCAAGAGATAAGAGATGTGTCTAAGAAATAACAAGTGCCAGAAGTACTCTTCCTATCCACTCTACACCCCGCAAAATTAGCATCTGAAAATGCTCGAATAGAGAGAGCGGAAGAAGAAGAATACGAGAGTCCAAAGTCATAAGTATATTGAAGGTACCTGAAGATGCGACTACTGCTTGACGATGAGAGGCACAAGGGGAAGCCTGAAAGCGAGCGCACAGACATGCTGCAAATTGTATGTCTGGCCTCAACGCAGTGAGGTAGAGGAGGGAGCCTATCATACTGCGGTACTCCTTCTGGTCCCGGGCTCTCCATCCTCATCAGGGTCCAGCACAGTGGTTGTGGCAATGGGAGTAGACATTGGCCTACTACTTCCCATGTCGAAGCGTCGAAGAAGGTCCTTTGTGTACTTACTTTGGTGAATGAATGTGTCTTCTTTCAGTTGCTTGACTTGAAGACCAAGGAAAAATATTAATTCTCCCATCATGCTCATCTCGAACTCCCTGCTCATAGAATCTGAAAATACAGACACCAAAGCATAAGAGGAACCACTGAATATGATATCATCCACATAAATCTGAACCAATAAGAAATCACTGCCATGCCTGAGAGTGAATAAAGTTTTATCAACTATTCCCATTTTGAAATCATTGTTAAGCAAGAAACTCTTAAGCCTGTCATACCAAACTCTAGGAGCTTACTTCAATCCATACAAGGCTTTAGAGAGTTTAAAAATATGGTTTGGGAACTTATGATTTTCAAAACCAGGAGGTTGCTTGACAAAGACCTCTTCTTCTATAAAACAATTTAAGAAAGCACTTTTAACATCCATTTAAAAAAACTTGAAACCTTTAGATGTTGCAAATACTAGTAAAATGCGAATAGCTTCTAATCTAGCTATAGGAGCAAAGGTCTCTTCAAAGTCTAAGCCTTCTACCTGGAAATAACCTTGAGCTACAAGTCTAGCCTTATTGCGAACAACCAACCCATCCTCATTTTGCTTATTTTTAAAAATCCATTTTGTCCCAATTACATGAGAATCAGAAGGAGGCTCAACTAAGGTCCAGACTTTGTTTCTTTCAAAAATTTCAAGCTCCCCATGCATGGCATTGATCCAAGAGGCATCAGATAAAGCATGGGTGATATCTCGGGGTTCAAAAGAAGTGATAAAAACAGAATATGCATGAGAATCAGGAGAAATAAACATTGAACGAGTGACTCACTCTTGAAGATCCCCAATCATCTGCTTAGGTGGATGTCGTCGCTGAATGTGAAGAGGAGCTCCTGGTGCAGAAGTGGCCTCTACCTCATGAGTTGTGGAGGTAGGAGCAGAGCCACTTAGATCGTCGGTGAAGATAGGAGGCTGCCCAGCTGAAGCTGGAGTAGTGGAAGCAGGCTCTCCAACCATCTCAAATGTGACTAGAGGATGGATTGGGTCCTCATCCTCAGAGTCATCGTCGACGAAGATGCTTTCTCGAATTTCAGGAACATGTATACCTGCAGCATCGGGTCTAGTACCAGGACTAGCCTCATCAAAACTGACTTCGCAAGTCTCAATAATTTTGTTAGTGTCAAAATTAAATACATGATAGTCACGAGAATGAGTAGGATATCCAAGAAATATGCCATCAGAACATCTAGATTCAAATTTATCAAGGTTGCCATGTTTAAGAATGAAGCACTTGCAACCAAAAATCTTGAAATGAGAGACTTTGGGCGAATGACCAAATCTAAGCTCAAAAGAAGTCTTGCCAATCACAGATCTCAAGAAAACCCTATTAGAGATATAACAAGCAGTAGAGATCGCCTTAGCCCAAAACCTCATAGGTGTGGAATGCTCATCTAACATGGTCCGAGCCATCTCTACAACGGTCCTATTTTTTCTCTCTACAACACCATTCTGCTGGGGAACTCTAGGAGAAGAGAATTGGTGCTCAATTCCCGTATCAGCGCAGAAGGTAGAAAAGGAAGAATTTTTGAATTCTGTCCCATTATCACTCCTAATGGCTCTCAAGGCTCCAAGAAGATCAATAGCAAGTCTAAGAACCAATTCTCTAAAGAAGCCAAATGCCTCGTCCTTAGAAACCAGAAAATAGACCCATGAATACCTGGAGAAATCATCCACAATCACAAGCACATGCCATTTCCCACCGGCTGACTGAACTCTAGAAGGACCAACAGTGTCTAAGTGCAGAAGTTGTCCTGATCCATCAGTCATCACTAAGGTAAGAGATGGATGAGAAGCAGAAACCATCTTACCATATCTACAGGGTGAGCACACTAGGTCTCTAACAGCCTTCAGCCTAGGCAAACCTCTTATCAACTCCTTGCAACTGACTCTAGTCAAGTGGTCAAAGCCTATATGCCCAAGTCTATGATGCCACAAGACAAGATCATGAGAATCAGAAGCTACAAGACATTTAGGACTGGAAGTAGAGGAAATACTGAAATCAGCACAAAATATCTTCTCAAACCTAGATATCTCAAAGACAATCTCACCCGAGGAATCTAGAACTCTACACTCGCCACTTTTAAACCTTACTTCTAAACCCTCATCAAGCAACTGAGAAACAGATAGCAGATTATACCTCAGCTTACTTACCAAAGCGACGTCCTTAAGCATGAACTTGTTGTTGACGCGCACAGTGCCCTTGGTTGTCACGGTCCCGGTAGAAGCATCCCCAAAGGTAATCAATTCATTGCCGGATACACGTGTGAGGGATGAGAACCATCTAGAATCTCCAATCATGTGTCGAGAACACCCGGAGTCAACAAGCCATATGTCCTCCTTCCTCGCACGACAGACCTAAAAGGCACAAACATGAAACATATGTGCCTCAGTACTGGGGTTGGTGATAAAGGATCTGGGAATCCAGTACTGAGTCACACGATGCCTGGGAACAACAGTAGAAGCAGCAGTAAAATGATTAGGAACACAATCATAAGAATACTCACGAGAACCACCTAGACCTCTCCGAAATGATCTACCAAAAGATCGGTACTCCCCCTGTCTAGATGCTACTCGTGGTTTCTCCTCATGATAT
Source organism: Hsuehochloa calcarea (assembly GCA_036346395.1). Classification (NCBI taxonomy): domain Eukaryota; kingdom Viridiplantae; phylum Streptophyta; class Magnoliopsida; order Poales; family Poaceae; genus Hsuehochloa; species Hsuehochloa calcarea. The sequence continues at coordinate 44,966,671 of CM070597.1, read as the reverse complement.
CCTAAACCAGAATGCTTCCTAGACCTACCAAAAGAGTCAATGAAGTTCTCTACGAACCTAGGCCTATGTCTAGTAGTAAAAACAGGCTGCCTGGCTCTAGAGACTACAGCAGGTGAAGGGACTACTCTAATGTTTCTCAAGGCGCTCATCCTCTCTTTTCTCTCAATCTTGGCTCTACGGAAGCAGAACTCAATAATATGGTCGTCTTTCTTACAGAAGGTGCAATTGTACTTGACCTTTTGAGGGGTCTGACCTGATGAAGCAGAAGCACCTGTATTGCTAGAAAGAGTTTGGGCAAAACCTGCAGATCTAAAAACAACCTTAGATGACTTAGGGCGTTCTACCTCAAACAGGTCACTCTTAACAACTCTAGCAATCTTAGGTGGATGGTACTTGGAATGCTCTAGGGAATTAAAACCTAGGCCACTATTCTTCATACTCACCTTAGATTGGTCAAGAATCATGTTGAGGTTCTTCTTCCCACTAGAAAACCTCTCAAGAGTCACTTTGAGGTAATCGTTCTCTTTGACTAAATCCTCACATATAGTGCACTTTCTTGACTTGATTGCCTCATCATGCTTACTCTTAAGAAGAGCTACTTGAACTTTCAAAGTTTCACAAGACACACAATAGGAATCCCTAATACTATTCAACTGCTCCTTAAATTTATCTCTAAAAGCCTCTTGTATCTTACCAACAATTGTTTCAACTTCAGCATGCAAGGCACAACATGTAGAGTCAATAAATTTCTTGGAAGCAGTAATGGTCATAGATTTTTTTAATTTTAGCTTTTTCTTCTAGAGTCTTGTTTAGAATTTCAATTTCAGTTGTGAGCTTAGGACAATTTTCACATGAAGCAGACTTAGAGTAAAGAACCATTTCTGTCATCTCTTTCATTTTAATCCAATTATTCTTACAATGAGAGCAAGTATGATTAGCATCAAATTTCTGAAATTCTTTCATAGCGCTATCCAATTTTAATTCAAGCAAGGCACAGTTAGAACAAGATAAAGGGATATGATCTACAACAGTCTCATCAAGAGAAATGGCATTCATGCAAACAGAACTAGACTTGAGAGATTCTATTTCATCAAGAGCATCTTTCAATTGATTTACAACAGAGGAATGAGCAGATTTTAAGCTTGTCAATTTATTAAGCAAGCTAGTGCAGGAATCACAAATATCATCAGGATTAATGGATTTGAGCCTAACAACTTCTAGATTCAAGTTATCAATCATAGTGTCATGTTTCTTAATCAATTTAGCTTGCTTATGCAGTTTCTGTTCAGCAAGCACCAAAGCACGTTTCATATCAGCAAGTGAAGGACATATCTCATCGGGATCGCTGAAAGGATCATCGTCATTGGAGGAATCGATGTCGTGGTTGTCCTTGGCCATGAAACACATGCCGGTGAAGTCTTGAGCCTTCTTCTTACCACGGGAGTCATCCTCGTCGTCCTCCGTCTCCGAGTCCACATCGCTCATGTTAACATTCTCAAGAGCGGCAAGGACCCGGCTGATAAACTTGCGATAGTTTGTCTTCTTGGGTTTCACATCCTTAGCTAGAGGACGCCACCGTGGGTTCTTCTCCTCCTTGCCCTTCAGCTTGCGGCACCTGGAGCGAATGTGGTTTGGCTCACCACACTCAAAGCATGTAACAGGGCCACCTCTCCTTCTGTTCTTCACCTTGTTGTAAACTCTCGAGAATTTGGTGGATAGGAGAGCTAAATTATCCACATGTAGTTTCTCTAGTTGCTCATCGCTCAAAGAATGCAAAGCTGACAAGGAGAAACCAGATGAGCTAAGATCCAAAGAATCAGATGAACTACCCTTAGATTGGTCAACCATTAAAGCCATCGACTCTGTCTTGGGGAGACGCAAGATGAAATCAATCTCATGCATCTTCAACCTCGAGTATAGCTTATCGAGTATATTTTTATCCAAAGACTAAATATTAATGTAGCGCTAAGTACCTTGCGTGATGGAATATACCAAATTCTGAATCGAACCTTAAGTATATTATTCATGTCTGGTATGAGCATTTAATTTATTCTTATTCTTCATCTACTGCAAATCCTACATCCAATATTTCTGCTAGCATAAATACTATACCGATGCTTACTAGTGCAAACTTTAAAGAATGGAAAAGGAATATTTTGAATGTTCTTAGGGTAATGGATCTAGACCTTGTACTTGGTAAAGAACAACCTGCTGATCTTGTGGCTAACAGCTGCATTGAGGAAACGATGGAGTTTGAGAAATCGGTCGGACCGTACGACTGAACCAGTCTGAGCGATGACCAAATCAAAATGAAATTAGGTCTAACTTTTGATTTATCTGATGAAACTTGACCAAGTTTGGAACACACCTCCCTAAGGATATCTGGAACCTATTCCTAGCAACGATTGTCCAGATCCACGTCAAAGTGTTGACCTTTTAAGTTTTACCAAATGAGGGTTCAAAACCTAGCTAAACGAAAAACTTTATCCAAATCTTGCTCGTGGGGGATTGATGATTCAGATGGTCCTAGGAGTATTCCCATACATCATAGCAAGGTAAAAGAGGTCAAGAGACCAACCAAAAAATAACCGAATCAAGAAAGCACCAAAAACATCAAAAGAGAGAGGAAAACACACACATCCATATATTGATTCAAGATGTTGCTTGTTAAAGCCACTCCCTCAAGGAGGACAAGAGCTCAATCCAAGAGCACACACACAAACTAGGGTTTTTGCAAATAAAGTGCTTGGGGCTGTTTTCCAACCCCCCCCCCCCCTTTCTATTTATAGTGAAGCCTAGGGTTTTAGAAGGGTTCACTTAATGGGCTCCCGTTAAGGGCCAAAACAAACGGGACACAAACACACACATTGCAGTTGAAGCAATCGTCTGCTTCACCACGTGTAGGTTGATCAGCGGCTCTCATCATGTCGGTAAGTCTCTCCCATCCGAATCCACGCCGCTTGATCGAACCAGCTGTAACAAACTGCCTGTTTGAACCATCTTATCCATTCTGCGCCATGCTTGAGTCACACGACATCACCCAGCATCCATGACCGTTCTTGACCTCAGCTCTTCAAGCTTAGAACCGATCCTACTCACCGTTGACCGTTGTTGACCTGCAAGCCACCTGCACAGTAATAGACAAAGAAATCATCTTCGGGAACAAGTTCCTCACAACTTGACCCACGTTGGCACAACCATGCAATATGCAATATTAAAGCATTTAAACTCATGCACTAGAGTTAACCAAAACACAACGCTGCCAAGAAGGCCGACGAACAAGTGGACACCGGTCTGACCGCCCTATCTGGCCTGTCTGACCGATCTCAACCCGGTCTGACCGATTTTATAACGCCGGTCAGACCGCCCAAAATGACTTAGCCAAAATTCCATCATGGAAATCCGAAACTCTCTGGAATTTTTAACTGAATAGAACTTTTGACTGGGAGCTCCAAAAAATATATAACCAAGTGTAGGAGATTCCCCTCTCTTGCCTACACCCTCTATGTTTGGCCTAGCTCCAAACTCACTCTAAAGCTCTGGCCGATTGGACCGGCAATGCTTGTAGGTCGGACTGCCACACAGCCGGTCGGACCGCCGGTTTTGCTGGTCTGACTGGTTGAGACCTGACAGCTTGGAATATTTTCTGAAAACGCGAGATTCGGCAAACCAACAACGTTATTGCCAATTGACTCATCATCCTAAGATCATGTACATATCCCCACGATATCCACACAAAGGTTTGCAAAAAAAAACAAAAAGACTGAAACAAGTACGCTTTTGGTAAAACTTATCTCAATGAAGTATAATGGTAAAGGAAATATAAAGGAGTACATTATGGAAATGTCTCATCTTATTTCAAAATTAAAGACAATCAAGTTAGAGCTATCTGAGGATTTGCTTGTGCATTTAATTCTGATATCACTTCCTGCACACTTTAATCAGTTCAAGGTGAGCTATAATTGCCAAAAGGACAAATGGTCCCTTAATGAGTTCATTTCTTATTATGTGCAAGAGGATGATAGATGGAAACAAGATAGAACAGAAAGTGCTCATTTGGCAATAACCCCTAAAGTCAAGAATAACAAGAGAAAGGAGTAAACAAGCTGCAAGTGAGCCATCCATAAAGATGAAACAGAATAAACAAGAAATTTGAAATAGCTTGTGTATTTTGTAAGAAGGATGGTCATGTAAAGAAAGACTGTACAAAAGATCATGCTTGGCGTGTAAAGAAAGGTACAATCTTTTTGCTATTGTCAGCTCTGAAGTTAACCTAAATTCTATACCTGAACACACTTGGTGATTAGACTCCGATACAATATCTAACATCAGTGTGTCAAAGAAAGGGTTGCCTTGACTGCCGAAAGCCAAGTGATGCTGAAAGATTCATCTATGTGGGCGATGGCAAGAAGGTGGAAGTTTAAGTACTAATAGAGCTTCAGATATCTTAGAACTGATACATACGGATATCTGGGGTCCATTTCTTACGTCTTCTTGGAATGGTCAAATGTATTTTATCACATTCATAGACGACTTCTCATGATATAGTTATATTTATCTTATTCATGAGAAGTCACAGTCCCTGGATGTGTTTAAAAATTTTAAGGCTGAGGTGGAAAACCAACTTGGCAAAAGAATTAAGGTCTTTCGATCTGACCATGGTGGAGAATACTACAGCAGAAATGACAGATCAGGTGAACAACGTCCAGGGCCTTTCGCTTATTTCCAAGAGGCATGTAGGATCGTCCCTTAGTATATCATGTCGGGATCTCCTAGCATGAACGGTGTTGCTGAGAGGCGAAACAGAACTTTTAAGGATATGGTGAGGAGTATGATTAGTCATTCTACCTTACCAGAGTCTCTCTGGAGAGAAGTGTTCAAAACTGCAACTTATTTCCTCAACATAGTACCAACTAAAGCGACTAACAAAACCTCGTACGAACAATGGATAGGCAAAAAGCCTAGCATCAGGCACGTACGTACATGGGGATGTCAATCTGAGGCAAGGTCGTACAAGGCTAATGAGAAAAAATTGGACTCCAGAACTGTTAGTGGCTATTTTGTTGGTTATTCTAAAAGATCTATGGGTTACAAATTTTATGATCCCACTACTAAGATAATATTTGAAACGGAAAATGCCAGTTTTTTGAGGATGTTGAGTTTGAAGGGGAAGATATGGTTAGGAACATTAATTTTGAAGAAGTTTCTAAAGGGGGTTTATTTTCTCTTCCCTTGGTTATTCCTAATAATGACCGGGATCAGGTTATATTACCTATTATTATTAAGGAAAATCAAAATAATGTCCATGAGGTTCCTCCACAAAATGATGTTCATACAGAAGAACAAAGTCACCAACCTCAAGAACCAGCACCATTAAGGAAATCAACTAGAGAAAGAAGAAGTGCAATCTCTGATGATTACATTATCTTTCTTCAGGAGAATGGGCTTGTAGTTAAATTTTGGGAAAAGATCCTATCAATCTTCAAAAGGCCCTTCAAAGTTTAAATTTTGTTAATTGGATCAATGCCATGAATGAAGAGCTAAAATCACAATGACGTTTGGGACCTTGTCCCATTGCCAGAAAGAAAGAAACCCATTGGTTGCTAATGTATATTTAAGACCAAACGGGATTCGAAAGGCAATGTGAAAAGATATAAAGTTCGTCTTGTTGGAAAAGGATATACTCAAAAATAAGGCATAGATTATAAAAAGATTTTCTCTCTGGTTTCTTTGAAAGACTCTTTTAGGGTCATTATGCACTTGTGGCACATTTTGACCTTGATCTTCATCAGATGGATGTAAAAATAGCATTTCTAAATGGAAACATTGACGAGACGATTTATATGGAGAAACCAGAAAACTTTGTGGTTGGTGACCCAAAGCAAATGGTATGCAAATTAAAGATATCCATTTATGAGCTCAAACATGCTTCCCGACAATGGTACCACAAATTTCATGAAGTTATTATCTCGTTTGGTTTTGAGGTAAATACTGTTGAGAATTGTGTGTATCATAAATTCTGTTGGAGTAAGTTTATATTTTTTGGTTCTGTATGTCGATGACATATTACTTGCATGTAACGATATTAGTCTGTTACATGAAACTAAGAGATTTCTGGCTAAAAAATTTTGAGATGAAGGATCTTGGTGATGCCTATTTTGTATTAGGAATTCAAATATACATAGATCGCTCTCAATGTATACTTAGATTATCACAAAATAATTATATCGATAAGGTATTGCAAAATTTAGCATACAGAATTGTAAACCTTTAGACACCCCTGTGGCCAAATGTGAAAAATTCAGTCTTAGCCAATGTCCTACGAATGATTTTGAGGCTAAAAAATTACATACATCCCCTATTCATTCTTGATAGGGAGCTTGATGTATACTCAAGTTTGCACTATACCAGATATAGCATATATAGTTGGAATGCTAAGCAGGTTTTTAAGCAATCCAGGATTGGTTCTTTGGATCGCAGCAAAACAGGTGTTGTGGTATTTGCAAAAGACGGGGGATTTCATGCTCACGTATAGAAATCGAATCAGTTAGAGATCATTGGGTATTTTGATTCTGATTTTGTTGGCTGCTAAGATACTCACAAATCCACTTCAGGTTACATTTATCTACTTGGTGGAGGTGTGTTTTTTTTTGGAAAAACGCTAAGCAGTCACTCATTACCCCGTTCACAATGGCAGTTGAGTATGTTGCTTGCTATGAGCTTCAAATCATGGGATATGGTTGCAGAACTTTGTCACAAGGCTGCAAATTTTGGACCAGGTCGACAGACAACTAAAGTTATATTGTGACAACAAGTCAACTAAAGTTATATTGTGACAGCAAGTCTGTAGTTATGTATTCTAATAACAACATGAGTTTGTCTAAATCTAAGCATATAGACATCAAGTGGGATCCGTTCACTAATGGCTTAACATCGTGTCCTACGAGCATGTTGCTCATATGGGTGTGGTTTCTCTTATATAATTCAGTTCAAGTGGGAGTTTATAATTTTTCCTTATGCTCATGTGACAATGTCAGTTTAGTATGAATACCTTCAGTTGTATTCTCTAAAGAAATAAAGTCTATGTTCTTTTACTCTGAATTCATATTATCTCATTTGGTTCTGAGAATATGTTTTGATCTCATAAGGTATAAAGTTGGACCAGTCGGAAATAGGCATGTTCTGATCACACCTCATGAAATTTCCATGCTACACATCCATATTTGATCCATGTTGTTCTTTTATGTTGACATATGTGACGATTGATGGGTTGAGTTACGCTTTAAAGTGACGAAGACCGCTTTGATGCTATGTTAATATAATTGATGGGCCAGATTGGTTTAAAGATGCTCATGACATAGATAGCAATTTGGAGCTTATAAAGTTTTTGGTATGTATTTACTCATTTATTCCAAGTGGGGGATTGTTGGATTAATTTCCTATTATGTGAACCTACATGAGTTTAAATAAATATCATATATCTATTTTGGTTGGCTCAAATTATATAAAGTGATCAAATAAATATTTATTAAGAGCCAGAGTATCTATTAAGGATAATATGAACTTGGATTTTTAAATCTGTGTAGAGACCTATTTAGAATCTATCTCTAATTATAGGACGGGATAAGATTCTAATACTAAAGGCTATAAATAAGGGTCAGATCCTCTCAGCAAGGTAACTCATGCCATACCATCTATCCCCATCTGGAGTTGAAATTTATGGCTTACCTCTTGCTAGGAAAGACTAGGTAGATCGAGAAATTGTTCATCTACAATTTCAGATCAACCCTACGACGAACAATAGCATCATCATCAGGTATGCTTCTGCGTTTACAGATTTATGGTGTTTCAATTGCCACATATGAGATCCTGTTTATTTCAGTTTGATCATCTGATTTAGATCAAGAATAATCCATAAATTCTTGTAAGAGTTGATCTCATGGGTAATACGTACATCTTAGGGCATGTTTGGGATGGTTTCAACTTCGGCTTTCGCTCGGAAAAGCCGGAAGTCGTCCCAAATGGACAGCTTTCTTCAGCCGCTTTTGCCAAAGCCAGAAGCCGTTTACAACGTGCGGAAGTCGAAAACCGCCCAGGGGCAGCTTCCCGCGCCTTCGGTGGGATTCCTTTCTGAGATTGCCCCTAGAGTTGGGGGTTATTTACCCACCCCTTACCACTGAATAAAATATCTCCCCCTCCTCCCGAACCCTAACCCTAGCCATCACCTGCCTCGTCCTCCCTCACCGGCTCTGGCGCCGCCCTCCTTTTCCTCCCGCGCTAGCGCCACCCTCCTCCTCCCCCGTCGATGCCCTCCTCCCACCGCCGTCCTCCTCCCCTGATGCTGCTTCAGTCTCCACAGCTGTCGTCATCCTCCGCCCTCCTCCCGACGCGTACAACGACTTCATTTAAAAAATGTCCATTTTCTTCCCACCCGATATAGATTAATTATTTATGTAATCATTGAATTGACTACTTGTGTAATCCTGGAATTAGATCAATTATTGTTAATTGTCATCAATTGCATTAGTTGTCGTTAATATTTACTTTGTGCAAATTATCATTAACCGCCATCAATTGTTGTTAAGATTTACCTGTGTGCAAATTGTCGGTAGTTGTCGTAAAGTGTTGTCAATTGTCATTAATTATTGTTAGTTATCGTTAATTGTTGTCAATTATCGTTAGTTATCGTTAATTGCTGTCAATTATCGTTAAACAACATCAAACAAGCCATTATTTGCCTTAGGGGTATTTCAGATATTTTTCAACTAAAAAGCTACAATCTGCCTACCTGAAAGCCCGATTGTCAAGCACCAAATATCTTCAACTCACCCCTTCAACCCTTCAGCACAACGGGAAGTTGTTTTTCAAAAAAAAACTGCAGTCGTGCCAAACACCCCGTTAGTACTTAGTGTTTTTGGGTTGTGATTCAATGTGAGCGGCTAGGTCGCCCAAAATCACAACGGGCTTGGCTTTAACGGGATGGACTCGGTCACTCGAAAGCCAATAATTAGCAAATGACTAAGTAGTACGAAGAAAAGTCTAACCAATTTAGGATAGTTGGTGAGGCGTGTGTAGATCCATGTTAGAATGGGTATTAGGACCACTGCATAATTCCCAACAAACTCCGTGTAACATCTGTTCTTCAAATTATATCATGTTCTTTCCCTAGTTCATAAACCAACTCACTGCTTCTAGTGCAACTGTTTACTGTATAAATAAACTTATTTCAAATCTACAGATAGATTGTTCTGGGTACCAGCTAACTGTACACCACTGCTGATCGTAAACATACAAACTAGTAACTTATTTTTAAGTCTAATGAGCAGCATAGAATGTGTGTGGACCAAGTTTTTCCAGAGATTGACACTCGAACATAAGTGGACCATAAACAGAAGCTGCGAGAAGCCACACTCAGACGTAACTGCGTCTACTGTACCGATATTTTGGTTCTTTTCGACGGCATTTGCCATCTATGGTCCATGAAATTATTTTTTGCGCTTTGGACCCGGCAACTATTCAAGAGAGATTGCAGTGTTGCTCTCACTGGCAGTGCAGGACAGAGAGAGAAAACAACCAATTGAATGGCCATCAAATGCAACACGGAAGCATCCATGTTCAACTGCTCGGAACAAGACATTGAATCAATCAACCGAATGAAAAGAACTTGAGTACAGTTGCATCAGCTTGACAATCTTTTTCTTCTACTAGTGTTGCACCATCTAGATGAGAGGTAATGTAATCACAGCCCGATCAGGTTCCTTGAAGTGGTGACGCCGCCGTCCACGACGAGGTTGTGGCCGGACACGTACCTGGACTCGTCGCTGGCCAGGAAGAGCACCGCCTCGGCGATGTCCCTGGGTCTCAGCGTTGGGCCCTTGAGCGTGGCGAGGCCCCTGACCACCTCCTCCATCTTGTCGACCTCCTCGTCGCTCGGCACGGCGATGTCGATGTCGATGTCGGCGTCGGCGTCGTCGGCGGTGGAGGCGTCGTGGCCCTGGCGCCAGGCGTTGATGAGCATTGGGGTGGCGACGCCGAAGGGGGAGACGCAGTTGACGCGGATGCCGTGCGCGCCGAGCTCGCAGGCGGCGTTCTTGGTGAGGCCCACGATGGCGTGCTTGGAGGCGGTGTAGGCGTGCGGGCCGAGGCCGCCGAGCACGCCGGCGACGCTGGCGACGGAGACGATGCTGCCGGCGCGGCGGGTCATCATGGCGCGCGCGGCGTGCTTCATGCCGAGCGCGGCGCCCAGCGCGTTGACGCGCATCACGCGGTCGAACTCGCCAGCGTCGAAGGACAGGATGCTCTTGGCGGCGCGCGTCTGGCGGCCCAGCACCCCAGCGTTGTTGCACAGAACGTCGAGCCGGCCGTGCCGGGCCACCGCCAGCTCGACGGCGCGCTCGACGTCCTCCTCCACCGACACGTCGCAGCGCACGAAGCTGACGTGCGGGCCCAGCGCGGCCGCCAGCGCCTCTCCCGTGGCGTCGTCGATGTCCGCGATCACCACCCTGGCGCCGTGCCTCACGAAGAGCCTCACGATGGCATCCCCGATCCCCCGCGCGCCGCCGGTGACAATGGCCACCTTCCCATCCAGCCTGCACGACAAGACCAATTAAACACCATTTAACACTCCAACAACACAATCCCCCACCACACACACTCCAATAAACCAACGAACCAACCAACACCAACAAGGCAACAAAAACAAAGCCAAGTAGAGTAAAGTACCTCTTGTGCATGGGGGTGGGGGCGCCATTGGCGTCCCATCCGTGGAGCGACGGCGCCATGGAGGGCTGGTGGGCCTTATCGGGCAGGAGCTCCAAGGCAGGCATGGCCGTCGCCGTGGCGAGATCTTGCGCGTAGGAGGCGAGGCTCCGGCTAGTGCGCATATACACTCCAATCGCGGCAAGTGAGGTGGTGCGCCCGGCCTGCCTCTGTAGGGAACTGCAGGGTAGACCGGCCTCTACTTATAGGCGCGGGCAGCGACACTGTTTCTGACCACGATACTTGTGTTCGCAGAAAATAAAGAACCGGCTGCGCGCCTGCACATTCGTGGAACGCGAGACAGAGGAGTTCGGTTCCGTTCCGTGACGATGGACGGAGCAGCCGAGTGCGAGCGCCGCGCCGCACATGGTTCGGCGCGTCGGGCTGGTTGACCGCGGAGGCACGGCTCGGTTTGCGGTCTGGACAGGTGGATCGGCGCGGAGAAATTACGGTGGCTTTTGACGAGGCGACGAGCGTGGAGGCGGTCGGTCCGTCCGTGCGTGCGTCCGGGCTTGGCCTCGGTTGGGTGATGCGTGCGCGTGACTGACTCAACGACTGGGATTGAATCAAGTGTGAACGTGGAAGATTGAGGCAGACTTTCTTTTTCGTTTCGTTTCGTTTCGTTGAGCAGGAGAGGAAGGCGGAGTCAAAACCGTTGAGAGGAGGGTGTTGATTTTACGCATGCACTGTGTTTCGACTTTCGGCTCTCGGGATTTCTTCTAGCTGGGTTGTTGCGGACCGGAGCTAACTTCAACGTAAATGGTGTGAGAAATGTTCTCGCGGGAGGGCTTAATTCAGGCTTTGGGGTCCACACTGCCCATGCTGTTGTAAGACCATCGTAATTGCTTTAGCAACCTAGCTTTTTCGTTTGAATAAATCAGCTTCGTACTCTTTCCCCAAGTTGGACCATACGGTTTCTTTTTTCACAATTAGACTGAGCTAAACCTATTCGTATGCTTGCTTCGTCATGCCTAATTTACAATTGTTAGGATTATGCTTGAATTTGGTTACCACGCTTTACTAGTGTGATTACTTTTCTTCCATTGCCTTTTGCCTTAAAATTTGCACAAAGTTGTGTTATAAAAACAAAACACAACCCTTGGTAATGAATGCATCACACGATATCTCAAATATAGAAATCACCAACCACACACATAGCCCTTGCATTACCCCCAAGTGATAGAATTGATCCATCCAGGAACCTCGCTCTCAACGGCTCCATCACACATACGCACAGGATCAACTGGATACGACATTTAGATGCAGCTAGATGGTACGAAAGAGACTGTATTGAACTCGTACGAATACTCTTCGTTGAGACTTAAAGATAGAGAAAATAACTGGAAGAAAATCATAAGAGACTTCACCAACTTTAGATATATATTACTCCCTCTGTTCAAGAATATATACCATTTTGCACAAGGATACGGTCTCCAATATGCAACTTTGACCATTACTTTTTATATAAATATATTCATAAAATAATAATAAAAATTATTATATAATAAAAAAAAGTTCATGACTAATCTAAATGACCAATGGTAAAATAAATCAATCATCCTTTTACATACCCACGTGTCATGATCTAAACAAAAGTTAAAGTTAAGAAATCCTCGTAGCATTTTATTTTAAAAGAAACTAATGAACGAGCTAGTCCAGCCCATAGCAATCGTAATGTAAAAGTTCTCGGAGAGTCAAACGCGAAAAGGCCATTCTCGTAGCAGCCACGAAGCCTCCTCTCCTCTCCTGGGAGAGCTATGAAAGCCGTATTAAATTGGCCTAGCCTTTTCGGGTACCCGGTGTTGATGACCTAAACAATTGACCAGATCTTGGCTTCACCTAAACACTTTTGAACAAGCTAAGCGATCCAACGGCAGAAGTCGTCCATTTATCCATCATATCTAGGTTGGTCCCAGTCGTTGTACAACAGCCGAAAGCAACAAGTATTCCTCTACCTTACGTACGTACTTACATCTGTATTATACTGCACAGCAATCCTACTGACACAGTGCTGATGTCAGTATGTACGTACATGAAGAACACAGTGCCCACATGGGCGTTCCGTTTCAGTAAGACTTCTCAGTTCATTATATATATATATATATATATTATTTTAGAATATGTACAGTTAAATTTTAAAAAAAAATTGACTATCAATGTCTTTTAAAATATTTAGATTATATACATGAAAATCATACGTAGATTCATCTCAAAAAGTACTTTTATAATATTATAAATTTAGTGGTCAAATTGTATTTTTGAGGGATATTATCTATGTCCAAAAACAACTTGTTTTTTTTTATAAACCAAAGAAAGTATAATACTAAATCTATCTCTGGCAAAGAAAATAAGACAGGGAATGGAATCGAAGTTAGCTACGTGGGTGTCGGAAGAATATGTTATTCTTCACTGCTTTACCCCCGTAAAGTATTGCTGCTCACAGTCAGCATCGAAGACTCCAGCTAAGCAGAGCCATGTTCTGAACGCAACGAGGCAAACCGCAGCGAAGGTAGGGGCAGGTTAGGCATGCCGCCGAGGAAAGCAACGGAGCAGCACGGTGGTGGTGGCCGGTGGGTGGGCGCTCGAGAGTCAAGGCTAACAAAATTATGGACGCCGGAAAGGACAAAAACGCGCGAGGAGTTTAATTGGTGACGGAGCAAGATCGTTTGCTGTCCGTCTGATCGGCAACAGCCGATCCACGTGAACGTGTTGAGTGGCTAGACCTAGACACGTAGAGCGCAATTAATTTACATCGCAAGCAAAACCCGGGTCGGGTTCGGGTCGAGCCAATTTCAGGCTCGCTTTGATTTGGACGGCTAGGGCCAGGGGCGTTGGACTTGAGGCTGGACCCAGTAAGGTTGCGGGGCTACGTAGGCCCGGGCACGTGCCCGGCCCTAATTAATTAAACCCGGGCTCAAGCTGTGTTTTTTCTTATGTCCAGTCCAAAATTAGTAACTGTCCCATTCTCTTTTTTTTCCATATTGACATTTTTCTTCAGAAGTCAATAATGTGGCATTTCGTTCTTTTTTTAATTTTTTTTAAAAAAGACATTTTTGCATTTTGTCCTACCTGAAATTCCAGATGGCCAGGCAGGAAGCTACTTGCTTTCTGCTAAGATATACCATCTAAACAGTCCCGGCTACCAAAACAAGCTGCTCCGCATCAAGGGCGTTGTGAACAACTTACTAAAGAAACTGGCTGATACCTGCAACATTAGGTGCACGACTGTGCAACATATCTAAATCCTATCACCACTTCGTGATTCATGGCCTAATTAACACAACATATCTAAATCCCATCACCACTTCGTGATTCATGACCTAATTAACAAGTCGATCTTCTGTATCCCGAGTCAGTACTAAAATATTGCACGACAAGATTTTATTCTCTTTTGTATAATATTGCAATCCAATCTAACACACTACGACTCTGTGGACACATAATTCGCAACAATGAGAACATTATCAAGCAAGACAGGTTGAGGGGGGAAAAGAGATAACATTTGAATGGTCTATCAGTGTGACACAAATACTTCGCTGGCGATCTGATGTATGATTGAGGCACAAAACCTATGAAAAACTTCAGATTCAGTACACTCTCGTCCTGTCAAGCTAGCTAACCTCTCAACTAGACCTAGGAGTTGGACGGTGCCTTTTCAGACTGGCGTGAGGACTGATACGGTCCAAGCACAAGCACAACATGACACAACACAACAGTAGTAGCGACAACCAGGGCAGGGCGGGGGGGACGAGCGCACGACAGCAACGAGCAACCTCAAGCATATATGTTGTGTGTCGTGCATGTGCCAGCACGACCCAACGCACCATGCCGGTGGCTGTCTGTGCTAACACGACATGGCCCGCCGCAGCCTAAGGCCCGTCGTGCCTTTGTTCACCGGTCTCCTTCACCCAAGTTGAACATAGTAGTAAAAAGGCGGCCGATTCTATTCGAGTGAATCAACCTCTTCCTTTTTCACATCGCATACTTTGCCTTTTTGATCTTTCAAAAGGAAACACAGCAAGCTTTGAACGAGCGAGCATATGGGTGACGGGTGGACCGATCCAATTCCAGGCATCCAGCCAGCTGCTCGGTTTGGAAGTCATGGACCAAGGCTGCTGCTTATCACGACTACTTGCTCCAGAATCCAGACAGATCCCTCGGGGCCAAAAAAAAGAATCCATACAGATCGATGGCTTGGGCTGTAAGTTTTGGATTTGCTTTGGGGTGTGCGTGCGTGTGAGGCTGACTTGCGATTGAGCCGGTCAAAGGTCAGAATCCTCTCAGGCTCCAGAATCTAGAAGTTAATTGGAAAGATGTTTTGACCCGACCTAGCCGTGGTAGGTTGGTTGACTCCAGCGGCGCGCGCGCGTGCGAAACCGTGCGATGCGAGTGCACCATCCCCTCCCCTGTCTTCCCTGGTGAAAAGGAGGTCAGCCGCATCAGATCTGGCATGTGCTAATTCCATATCCTGTTTTTCCGTTATCGGTTTGGTACATCGATTTGAACGTTCAGTCAAGAGTGCTTGCCCACTTATTTTGTATTCTTGAGAATTTTTTTTGTTATTCAACTGTGCTGGACGTATTCCCGTTCTGCTCTGCGCCGCGACTTGTATGTCACCTGAGCCAAGCTCGAGCTTATGTTGTTTTGGCTCAAATTTGGTGTATTTTGTTTCTGTCTTATTACAAAGACATGTATTCTTTTCTACATGTATTTCATTTTTGTCTCCTGGTGGAAGAGCCGTGTGTTATTTTGTTAAGCTCGAGGCAATCCTAATTCCTAAGCTGGCTTAAGCTCGGCTCGTTGACATGCTAGGGCCCTAGCTACGCGCTCCCAGCGCTGGAGACCCATCCCCCCAGCAGTATGTGTGAAGACGGTTTTATGCGGTACAAAAGTGAACATAACACGCAGCCCAACTTGCTCTGATTAAAGAGGCGGTTAATCTAACATGAAAAGGAAAGTACTGTCGCCGCATTATCCCCGATTAAACTGACCCCCCACTAGCTAAGCCTACCCGCGGAGCCGCAAGGGACACGCATGAATGCATTCTCTGTCGTTTTCCTACAATGGGAAGTGGACTGCTCACTGAAAGGGCGAGAGATCTCGGGCTCCAAATTAGACGGCTTCCGCAGCTGGAGGTAACAACAAGTTTAAGCGGCAAATTGGTCACCAAATCATGCGATGGAAAGGGATCGGCACGACGGGCACTGTCAGCAACTGGGTGTTGTAAGGTTCTAAGAAACGATTTAAAAAGAATCTTACAGCTGATCTGAGTATCTGACAACCATCGATCATTCGGGATGGGCTTATGTGGAATGATTCCGACTGAAATAAAACTAATCCATCTCTCCAGCCGCCAGGGATCCAGCGTGGTAGGAACAGATGCCAGGAACGCCACTTGGATAATGACATTGGCTAGTACGTGGCCATTTCGTTGGGTAATTAACTGCGATGATGGAGTGAGCTCAACCAAAACCCGTAATCCACTCAACACCCTCGCAATCGTGCATTTATTTGTTGGGAAATCATAGACTTGGTCCAGCAGTCAGTCTATGTATGAACGTTCTATCCAAAATACTAGCAAAGTCTCTAGCCTATAAATAGGAATACTAGTCATTGTAAAAGAAGCAAGACGTCTCCTTACATCTCTGTGTTCAATCTACTATTATATTTTTGTATTCTTGCATTGTTTGATGTGGTTGTATATTTGTCTACGGGACGATCGTTCGGACTAGACTCACCAGTGGCGATTCATCAACACGTTATCAGCACGATTGACTCTCCTCGAATCGAAAGGTAACCGTCGAAGAACGACGCTCGTAGATCGAATCATTTTTTAGATCGCTTTTAATTACACAATTGTTGTTTTCTAGCTTGTTTTATCCTACAGTGTAAATCCACTCTAATCTACGACAAGCCGACTTGAAGTCGCCGGCACAATGTTGATCAGTGGATTGTATGAAAGAGCAGATGTAGATTGCACCATAGATTGTGGATTGCAAATCTGTTCTAATCTACCACAAGCCAACTTGAAGTCGCCGGCCAAGCCGATCAGTGGATCGCATAAACAGTAATTGTGTATGAACAGTAATTACGCATGAACAGTAATTGTGCATGAACAGTGACACGGAAAAAGGGAGGCGATGGCCGATGGCCCTGTACAGCCGCCGGCTTGCCATTGGCCGGCCCCACAAGGCCGCGCCGATGTTAGGACCTACACACGCCGGCCATGCCCCCCACGCTCGCTCGCCACATAAAGGTCACTGTCGCCCCGCAAGGCCGACGTCACCTCCGTCCTCGTCTCCCGCACACAGTGAAGCAAAGAAAGAAAACAAAAAGGGGGTGACACCGATCGCGACGGGAGCACGGCGCGCCCTGACGCACCCGGCTCGACGCGCCGCCGGCTCGCAGCTGCCCTGCAGATAGCCGCACGGGCGCACCGCGCCACCTGGCCGCCCTTAACGGCCACCGCCACACGATCAAGCAGCGCGGCGCGCTCCGCCGCTGGCGAACGCCGCGCGTTGAGCGTAACTCCTACGCGATGGGCGCCGCCAAGACTAGCGATCGCGTGCGGCCGCCCGTCTGTTGTTGGCTCGCGACGCCGAGATGCGATCGCGCCGCCATGACCGGCCGGACACGCTCTAAGCCGTCGCGATGTCGACCGGCCGCACCTCTGCGTGCCTCCGCGACGCCTTGCCGCCGAGCGCATGCGCGCTTCGCAACCACGCCGCCGCAAGCACCGGCCGCCGCGACCGCCGCTCCGCCAAAGCAATCTCGCCGAGGCGCCACCGTCATGCTCCGTGTTGCCTCGTCGCCGCCCATTGCGCACTCGTCGCCACGCCACACGCGCCATCGGCCCCGCACGTGGCACCCGCATCACGCCCATTGTGGATAAGGAAGGAAACCCAAATCCCTACCCGCTTTTCAACCTGAAGTGGGCGGGGAGAATGGGCCGTGAAAACTGACCCGTTCAGAAGAGAGAGAAAAAGAGAAAAAGGGAAATCCTGAGATTTTGCAAAAAGGCCCTCGAGTTTTTCTAAAATTGCGTGAATTTTTTTTCCCGGAACTGAAAATTAGCGCTTTAGCCCCGGTAAATTGCAGAATTCTTCAAAAATTCATATTCCAGCAGAAAAGGGCATTGTGAATTCAATTTTTGAATCAGTTTTGGCATTTGAATCATGTTTAACTTTGTTATTATTATTTCTATGCAATTTATATATTTGTATTTACTATTTTGATTATCTGTGACTGTTTATATTGCTTTTAATCACTAAAAATAGTAGTAAATCATGAAAAAATACATAGAAAAATATGGGATCACGAATCGGGAGTTTGAAAAATATTATGAGAATTTTGCAACTATTTTATGCAAATTACCAGCATTAATCTTATGAACTTTTTGAATAAATATGTAGATGACTGGCATCACGAACGAGAAGTTCGAAAGAGTCGCTTGACATGGTAAAAATTATCTGAAATTTGTACCAGTCTTCAACTCTGTGGTAAGGTAATCACGGATGAGTAAAAGATTGAGAAGACTCTCTCTACCTTTCACTCGAATGCGGTGCAATCCGAACGCAACTATCGTCAAGATGGCTACAAGGATTACACCGGACTGATTGACATAGTGTAAGTTGCGGAAGCTCGTGATGATGTTCTACAGAAGAAGTACATCTCATAGCCGTCTAGTAGTAATGTTGGCCATGAAGCCAATGCTAGCAGCTACAAGGTGAAAAGGCCTCTCACGAAGGAGAGGGGTAAGAAGGGTAAGGTCGTGGGTCATACGTTATTGATACTTTTCAGTCTAAGAAGAAGGACGGAGGACAGCATAAGGCACACCTCACCATTGCAGGCACGGTGGATCCACGACCATTAGTTGCACTCATGGATGTGGACAGCCCAATAGCAGCCCCTATCACCCCTCCTTTGGGCATCGCAACGACCGCCGTCGTAGTTGCCCAAGAGGAGAAGATCGTCATGAAGCAGATTCAAGCAGAAGTTTCTACATACTTCGCTGATTCGATCTAGTGTACGCATTGCACTTAGATCTTTTTACAGTCAGTTATAGTTTGTGGTTGTGATGGAATATTGAATTAATTTATTCTTTGAATAATGATTGTAAGCTCTAGGAGAGCAAAAGTATTAAATTCTTATGATAAGTCATGCAAGTCTTATTTTTATTGTAATTTATAATAGCAAGTTATGTTCTGGTATTTGAAGTATCAGAACACGTGTGGCGCCCTATGGAGAAAGTGTGCTTATTGGATAGCGGCAAAATGAATACCACCTTGAGAGAGACGAAAATTTTCAGTCGATCAACAAGAATGCTGGTAGTCTTATGACAATCTTAGGCAGCGATACTTATATAATAGACTCAGGAATGACCACAATTATACTTTCGATGTGCACAACTTTGGTCATTAAAGAAGTCTTATTGTATTCGCTCTAACGGTTTCCACGTAGAGACTGAAAAAGAGTATAGTAAAGAATACATACTCATTACAAATCGTGAAGAAAAGTAGAAAAAGGTATTTCAACGACTTCCTTCATATGAAACTAGGCTTTATTACACTAATATTAAGACACCTGGAGCCTATACTGCCCTGAAAACCGTATTTAGAAGTTTTGAATTTTTCTATCTCTGTCATGATAGATTATGCCACCCAGGTCTTAGGATGATGAGAAATATCATTGACAATTCACAGGGACATAATATCGATGTAAAGAATTTCCCGAATCAGAAAGATTTTGTATGCCCCGCATGTGCTACTGGGAAATTAATTACTATACCTTCTGCTCTGCAAGCGAAAGATAAAGTCTCTGTATTCCTGGACCGTAACCAGGGAGACATTTGCGGTCCTATACAGCCCTTGTTAGGACCATTTAGATATTTTATGGCGCTCATCGATGCTTCCTCGAAATGGTCGCACATATGTTTATTGTCTACGAGAAACTATACTTTTGCAAAGCTAGTCTCGTAGATAATTAAAATTAAAAATAATTTTCCAGATCATCATGTGAAATCCATCAGAATGGACAACGTCGGAGAATTTATTTCGAAGGCATTTGATGATTATTGCATGAAATGGGAATTAAAGTTGAGCATTCCGTACCGCATATCCACACCCAGAATGGACTAGCGGGTTTTGAAGAATTATAATTTACCAATTACATGTTGGTGACACGCAGTCCTGCTCGCAGCAACTCTCATCAATTTTAGACTGTCGGCATATAACATCCATTCACCTATGCAACTAGCGCAAGGGTCAGCACTGAAAATTTCTCATCTTCGTAGATTTTATTGCAAGGTTTATGTACCTATACCACCATCGCATAACGCAATAGGCCTTCTCTCGAAAGTCCGGGATATCGTTGGTTATGAGACAACATCCATAATCATTATTTGAACCCCATGACTGGAGATTTACATACAGCCCCGTTGATAACATATTTGATGATGATTGTTTCCCATCATTAGGAGGAGGAAATCAACCCTTTGATGAAAATTATCGAAAAATAGTGAAGTCCAGAAGATAATTGAAAATCCATGCACATGACTCGCACACTAGTGAAGCAAATAGAGAAGTCTAGAAGATAATTAAAGTCCAGAAGATAAGATAAGTCCATAAGACAATTGGAGTCCATAAGGTAATTGATTTGCATGCATTAGCGAATCAACTACCTGACCACTTTAGTGATTTGAAGAGCATGACCAAGTCGCATGTGCTTACACGCAGTGCACTAGAGAGGGTTGAAATACTAATGAAGGTATCCCTAATCCCGTCCTAAGGCCTAAGAAAGGACGAGAACTCCGGCTCCTCGAATCTGAAGTAACCGGGGACGCCTGGTGAAAAAAAATAAGAAGGACTTGACACAGCCGATCACCGAAGTTCCCCAGAATCGGAAGGGGGCGTTCGGACTGCACTAGTATGGAACCTCCAGAAAAGGCATACTGGATTTGAATATTCCCATAGAGGGAGACATCAGCATGGATGTGTGTGCACACACCGGACTTGAAAAACTAAAGGGACTTTCCCCCGCAATTGGAAGCAGCGGTGAGCAAGTAGAAACATTTGAAGAATCACTCTATGAAGAAATAGTTATAAATTATGTGACAATAAGAGAATCTATGAATAAGACAACAGCCAATGTCAAAATTATTTTTGCAAAGAAAATTGTCAATCATCGATCTTGATCCAGAGCCTGCATTGCTCGCTGAATGTAAGAAAAAGATCAGATTGGTAAGATTGGAAGAAGGCAATAGAACAAGAATTATTATCTCTAAATAAAATAGAGGTGTTTAGGCATGTAAGCCGCACACCTGCCTATGTGCACCCCGTAGGGCATAAGTGGGTATCTGTTCGAAAGAGAAATGAAAATAATAAAGTTGTAAGACATAAAGCAGGGCTCGTTGCACAAGGTTTCACTCAACGTCCAGGAGATGATTATGAAGAAACCTATTCCCCGTTCATGGGCGAAACCACCCTTTAGATATTCAATCTCAATGACAACTAACTTGAATTTAGAAATAAAATTGATGGATGTAGTAACTGCATACCTTTACAAAAACTTGGATTTGGACGTTTATACGAAGATACTTGAATGTATCCCTATCCCGAACCAAGACAGAGCAAATAGGAATCTGTATAGTGTGAAACTCAGAAAGTCATTGTACGGACTTAAGCAATCAGGCAGGATGTGGTATAATCGCTTGAAGCGACTTTCTATGCAAGAAAGGCTACACGAATAATGAGAATATTCTATGTGTATTTATACAACGATCCCATGATGAATTTTGTACAATCTCGGTGTATGAAGATGATCTGAACATCATTGGAACCCTGGAAGGTATTAAGAAAGCAAGCTCTTACCTGGAGTCAGAGTTCGAAATGAAAGATTTGGGTAAAACCAAATATTGCCTAGGCTTGCAGCTTGAGCATACCCCTGAAGGGATATTAGTACATCAGTCAACCTACACCCAGAAGGTGTCAGAAATGTTTGATTTCAAAAAAGCATACCTTTCGAAAATGCCAATTGTCATGAGATCTTTGTAGTAAGACAATGATCAATACATACCTAGAGAAGAGGGGGAGGAAGTTCTGGGACCGAAATTCTTATACTTAAGTGCAATAGAAGCACTCATGTACTTAGCAAACTATACCAGATCGGACATTGCATTTGTCGTGAACCTATTAGTAATGTATAGTGCAGAACCTACCAAAAGGCATTGGCAGGGAATGAAGGACATCTTCTGATACCTCAAAGGAAGCATAATGTTCTACAGAAAGAACCAAGACATATATATGAATGGCTATGCAGATGTTGGGTACCTATCGGACCCGCATACAATTAAGTCACAAACAAGCTATGTATTCCTAAGTGGTGGAACTGCAATTCCATGAAAATCGTTTAAGCAAAGTTTTGTACCTACTTCGATGAACCACTCGAAAATCATAGCACTGTACGATGCCTCACAAAAATGTGCTTGGCTTCGGCGGATCATTCACCATATCCAGCAGTCATGTGGATTGAATACCGCGGAAACTCCCACTATTATCTATGAAGATAATGCAGCTTGTATTGCACAAGTGCAGATAAATTATGTGAAGAGTCATCTCACAGAGCATATCAACCCCAAGTTCTTCTATGCTCATGAATCGCAAAAGATGGACGAAATTAAAGTACTACATACTAAGTCATGTCAAAATCTTACAGATTTATTCAAAAGTCACCCCCAGCATCTAATTTTGAAAGGTTCATATGTGAAATTGGAATGATAAGACTTAGAGAAGTGAAGAATTCATGGGGGAGAATCTTCACGGACTCATTATTGAAACTTGTTCATGAAGATCGAGTACCCAAAGAGTAAATCCTGGAAATTAAATGAAATTAGGTGGATTGTACTCTTTTTCCCTTGATGAGTTTTCCTGAAGTTTCCTGGCTAAGGTTTTTAATAATACAATTCGTGCAACGCAGCAGAACGTGTGGCATGTACTCTTTCTTCAAATTTTTCCACTGGTTTTTTTTTGAGTTTTTGACGAGACATAAATACGTGAGGATGGGTGCCAAGGGGGGTGTTGGGAAACCATATGCTTGACCCAGCAACTGACCCATGTGTGGGCGTCCCATCCAAAACGCTAGCAGGGTCTTTAATTTATAAATAGGAGATACTAGTCATTGTAAAAGGTTGACCACATAAAAAGCAATAAAGAGAAGCAAGAAGTCCACTACATCTCTGTGTTCAATATAATGTTATGTTCTTGTATTTTTACATTTTTGATATGATTATATATTTATCTACGATATAATCGTCCGAACTGGACTCGCTTCCTCAACATTATTCACGCATGCCTAGCTGCTGCTTTAGTAGTTCCATTCGAAATACAGTTGTACTTTTCTTGGAGAGAATTTAAATGGAGGACATCCGGATATCATCTCTTTTGTGTAGTAAACACACGTCTTAAGAGTTAAGACACATGACAAGCCTTCTGACAGAGAGATGGACTTGTTTGAACCTTTTCAAAGTAGAGGCAATGTTTACTCCAGTTAAATATGTAACCGAACCGTCTAAAAAATATATGTAACTGAACACATTCAAGAAGAAGAAGAAGAAGAAGAGGGATGTGTGGATTATAATAGTAGGAATTAACTGAGCACCCAACCCAAAGTAACCGGTCTTCTAAGCCGAATATTATACCACTACAGTCACGGCCCACAGGTCAGCCATCTTCTAAGCCCAACATGCCACTAGGGCCCATCTATTCGCCCTGTACCGACCTCCTCGAGGCCGGAAGCGAGAGTCCTAACGAACTCCCCCAAAAAATCTCTCATCGCGAGTTCGCGATCGCAATTTCCCGGCCCGAAACCGAAAGGTCTCTCGCGCTTCGCCCCCCCCTCCTCGACTTCGGCGGTGCGGCGGCGGCGGAGATGCTGACCGGCGACGTCCCCCCGAACCAGACCGTCTACCTCAGGAACCTTAACGAGAAGATCAAGAAAGAAGGTACGGCCCTTCTCCCGGCTGCTTAGCGCGGCGCCGCAGTCCTAAAACCCTAGCCTCCCGATCCGGGCTGTTGCCCGTTGCCGCTTCGCTGTAGGGCTCGGTCGGCTCTCCCTTGTGGCCTCTGGAGTCATAGAACGTCGAGGATGTCTTAAATTTTGGCCGTAGAAACTGCCAGATTTTGGGCTCGTTTCACGCGTTTGCTATAAGTTGTGTTGGTTGGGCTAAATCCGTTATTCACTAGGGAAGGTGCTCCCTTGCATGCTGTGCCAGAAAACTTTTGAGTGTCTGGTGGGAAGACGATTTTATCCACAGGAAACTCTAGCAGTGTGCAAAAGTATTACCTCCTTTGGCAGAACATCGTTGTCATCTCCAAGCGGCATGCTCACATTTATGCAAATCTAATCTGAATAAACCATAGTTCTCTGTTGTTAGAAGATTGTAGTATACTAGTACATCATTTTGGTCTTTTCAGCTGTAATGTATGTTGATCTTTCCTGCAGAGTTGAAGAGATCACTTTATGCATTGTGCTCCCAGTATGGAAGGATACTGGATTTGGTGGCCTTAAAAACTCCTAAACTGAGGGGGCAAGCGTGGGTGGTATTTAGTGAAATTACAGCTGCTACCAATGCTTTCCGAGGACTGCAGGACTTCGATTTTTATGGCAAAAGAATGGTAAATCATCTTCACTTTAGCTGGTAAATTATAACTGTTTTGTTTCAC
This sequence comes from Hsuehochloa calcarea, assembly GCA_036346395.1. Taxonomy (NCBI): domain Eukaryota; kingdom Viridiplantae; phylum Streptophyta; class Magnoliopsida; order Poales; family Poaceae; genus Hsuehochloa; species Hsuehochloa calcarea. The sequence continues at coordinate 44,942,195 of CM070597.1, read as the reverse complement.
CTTTTACTTTCTGTTTTCCTTCCATGCATAAGAAGCATGGTGGATGTGTTCTGTGTTAGACAAGCATCGCATTTCAATTTTTCAAGTGGCAGCTAAGTGTTTGTTACGCACAGCTCCTCTGGTGCTTAGGCTTGCATTTACTACAGCAATGTTCTATTGTACATCAAAGTTCTACATTGAGTTTTGCATTTTGTGCAACAATGTTGTACAATAATCATTGTACATTTCATTTGCATTTTAGTGTATATTCAACTTAAATGGTTTAAAATAACACAGTACTGAAGATTTTGAGTAAACATTAGTTAACATGTCCATATAGACCATATGCTTCTTCTTTTACTAATACGTTGATCTGCCTGGCAAGTTTTGTAGTGTTTTTCTTTTACAATGTTTTGAGTGAATGTTTAGTTTGATGGTGTGATGTGGGTAGAGGATGGACATACAATCTTATTATAGGGCTCACATACACTTTTGTTTAGCTTACATATCAAGCATATACTCTTTCTAGAATCATATGTCCAGATGATTTCTATCTAGATGCTGAAGGCACATGGTCCTTGTCTAACATCTAGTCTATTACTCCTTGTACAATCTATTGTTTGTTTACTGTCTAGGTGAAAATGAGCCTTTTCACCTAACTAATGACATCACACTAACAAGAAAGAAATCAGGCTTAACAGTGCCTTCCTATCATGAACCAGGGCTAAGTACAACTTACTCCTTTTCCTTCCCTTGTGCAGCGAGTACAATATGCAAAAACAAAGTCCGACTGTATTGCAAAAGCAGATGGCTCTTATGCTCCTAGAGAGAAAAGGAAGAAGCAAGAGGAGAAAGGTAATTCTATTTGCATTTTCAAGTATAGATGTTATATTATGGTCTATGCTGCAAGTCCTCGTCCTTTGAGAGATTATAAGTTATTTGCGATCCTAGGGGTAGGGGATATGTTGTGTTAGTACAGGAGTGGAGCAAAAATGATATTAAATTCTACACCACTAGTTCATATTGGCACACTCTTCTAGTTTCAGAATCAGAGTCTACACCTTTCAAATTCAAACAGATAACTACTAAATAGTGATTTGTGAGAGTAGAATCTCTCTCTCTCTCTCTCATGGATATGCTGGCCTGTTACGGGGGTGGGGCAAAATGCTAATGTCCTCTGCATTTTTTTTATAGTGTACTCTTTCTGATTTTGAGATTCGAGGAAGCACATCTCAAACAAATGTCATGATTAAAGGGGGTTTTCTATAGAAGTACACACATATTATTTCGAGAAGTCAGGGGGGCATGCATTGTTTGATCTACATAGACATTTATTTTGTTGTTCTTATGAGAGTAAATTGCACCATGGGTCCTTAAACTTGCACAATGCTCCAGTTATGTCTATGAACTTGAGAACCCAGAATTTTGGCCCCTAGCTTGCAAAATTCATTCACCTACATCTCTGCAAGTGTCTTTATCCAAGACAACCTTGAATGCCTTATGCAACTTTGGTGACCTTGATGCTTAGTTTAATGATGAAGACCTCTGTCGTTTCGTATGTTGGGATATGTTAGCATCCCATTTGAATATCCAAATGTACAGTTATACCTTAGGTTGTTTCTTCCTGGATAGAATTATATTTGAGAAGCGCTTGGAATGTCTGTGAAGCTGATCACAGGCATATCAGCAAGCTAGTATTCTAAATTGGAATAAGGGTAGTCTTCCTGTCAGCATATCGTATTTCACTTGTCAGTCATCACATATGAAACTTTTTAATCTGTTTGTTATGTTCTATATGTCACGGTTCTACTCTGATGCTCTTCAAGACTACATTTTATTTTCGCTTTTATTTTTACTGTTTGAATTGTTGAAAAGTGTGTATTTATATATTTTTCCATTTTGCCTCTGATTGCCTCCTTTAGCTGCTGAGAAAAAGCGACGAGCTGAAGAGGCACAACCACCTGGTCCTAATGCTGCTGTTGCCCAAAGCAATGAAACTGTAAGTTTTCTGCTGGTTTAAAAGCCATAATTTTGTTTTCTATATTATTTTGTTGTTTAATCATGCTATGCCTTGTTGGTCGTTGCCTTCACAACAGTTGTCATTGCATTGCAGAATTTTGCCCATTGTACCAGCATGCCTTTTTTTAAGCCTCGACTTATTGTAGTGTAGATTTTGTGCTTGTGTTCGTCTATTCTGTACACATTTACCCACCACAACTCCTCTTTACGTCAGTAGTTTCTTGTTATTTGCAAAATATAGAAAGGGCATACGCATGTTGTTTAGAATATGTATCACTATCTTGTTTTGTTTACTAGTAAAATTTCATTGACAGTGTCTTAATGATCTAGTCACTTAGGCTATCATTAGGCTGATAATAATTGTCTTTTCAACATACCTGAATGGTGCTAGACTTTATGGCACACTTGTAGTGGCAAAGTGTAAATTGAAATTAACTATGTTACCACCCAACTATGGTCAAGCATTTCCGATTATACTACTTCTACTCTACATTTGAGCATCCTTGTCTGAAGTTCTGGCCTCGTCACAATGGTCCTTTGACAATATATAGCCCTAAAAATTTGTAGTAGTTGAGCTGGAAGTTTGTGCCAACCCTTTTATTCTGTTATCTCTAACTAGGGCCTGCTCGAAAGGAGCTATTTACACTGCTCTGCAATCTAGATTTTTCTTGAATACTGTATTTTGCTTATTACTACTGCAACTTCCATTTTTCACATGCAGCTGATCTTTGGCCTTCTGCCGCCCTCTTTTTTTTCAAAGTCGAAAGATATCTTTTTTTAAGATTACTATTTTTTTTACTTCTGTTGAACATGTTAGTCTTATCACCTGGACTCGGCTCTCATCAGGGGGTCCCTAGTTCTGGTTCAATGCAACTTACATTGTGTTTAAAAGATGTAGAGTCAGTAGAGACACCTGTTAGTTTCAGAAGTGTATACTTAGAATTATCCAATATCAACATAGATAGGATATCAACAATTACTCTTAATTGGGCTGGTTGGACTACTTGAGTCATGGTGGAAAAACAATTGTTGTCTACTTCTTTAAATTGAAGTATTCTGAGAGTTGGAAGCTAGTCTTACAATTCCTTCTGTTCACTGTATTTAATTCTTGTTTAGGTATATTAGCTCACCAATGTCCTGAGAAACTCTGCTTTCATTGATTTATCTTACCTAACCCAAAAGATAATTAACTGCCTTAAATGTTCCTACTCATGATGAGCTCATATTGCCCATCTTCCATGATGTGGATTAAATGGGGGAGTAGTTAGTAAGATATCATATCTTGCTATTGCCCCAATAGTCTGTCCTGAATGTATCGTCACCTTCATGTATAATATATGTGATTAAAAAAACAAGTACTAGTGTACTTACTACTTTTAGATTATCTTTTGGACTGCAGGAAATTTCCTACGCTCAACTTCTGTACAATTTTGAGTTTCTTTTTCAAGTAGTAATTTTGAGTGTGTTTTTTTTTTGTCAACTTCTGTGCAGGGTTATCAACCTTCTCGTCTGGGCAAGTCTCCACAAGAGCCACCTGTTCCTCCAAACAATATCCTTTTCATCCAGAACTTGCCTGACCAGACCACAAGCATGATGCTCCAGATCCTGTTTCAGCAGTTCCCTGGTTTCCGGGAAGTACGAATGATCGAAGCCAAGCCAGGCATTGCTTTCGTGGAGTACGAGGATGACAGCCAGTCGATGGTAGCAATGCAAGCCCTCCAGGGTTTCAAGATCGCCCCAGAGAACCCAATGGCTATATCTTATGCAAAAAAATGAATGATTCGTTGGATCCCCAAACCGGCAAAAAACTCTGTACTCGTAAGATTTTTCACCCTAAGCTTTCAAGCCGCTGTATCAGCTTTCTAACACCTTTTTCACCCTAAAAACTTTCAAGCCGCTGTATCAGCTTTTAACACCTGTATTTTTGGAAAGCACTTGCTTAGTTTAGAAGTTAGAAGTCTTTGTGACTTTAAATCTGATTTGGTCCTCAGTCTTTATGTGAACCCTGCTTGTGATCTTGTCAAGTCTGGTGTTGTGGCCTATGTAGGCTACATTATCTTTCGCCTACAGTGGTAGGAGAAGTGAGAAGACATGGTCGTATCCCTCGCTTAAAAGCCAAGAGAAAATCATGCCCTCTATGTTCCCTCCTGCCTTTGTCCTTGGTCAGAGATGAGTGAGGTGTATATGCCATAATATATATTGCCAAAACCAGAAGTGTCACCTCAGTAGTTGCAGGCATGATTGTTGAGCAAGTATTTTAGTGGTGGGATGGTAGGTTTCGTGGTGTCTTTTTTTTTTTAAAAAAAAATGAAAGGTGTGCAGCCTTCTACTACTACTTGGCTATTATGGGATTGTTGTTGCATTCGTGGCCCTCAAATTAGGTGTGTACCTGTCTATTTTCCTCCTATGACTCTTATGAGTAACTTTGAAGTCGAAGAACGTATGTGTGCATGCTAGCAATGAATTGGCATGTTTCTAGTGGAGGTGGTGGGCAAGGCCGGCAGGCTTGTGTAGGAGTGTTGCTCAAAAAAATTCTCCATGTTTCTGCTCACTCGTGCAACCTATGCTGGTCTCTTATCTGGTTGGTACATGTAGCCGGTAGTAGTCCGGTAGGGTTGAAATTGGTAGGCCGTTGTCGCTGGGCACCGTCTGTTCTGGCGAATCATACAGCCACGAAATCTTGTAGCGTACTGCCCTTGTGAATAGCATTCTCGTCGTGTAACGAGGGACGGTTGAAATCAAGTGACATGCAAAAGGCGTCTACTGGTTGTTTTTGCCTTACGAGTATCTAATTCTTCACCCAGAGCTGGGTTGGGTATTTTGGACTGGGAATTCTTTTTTTCCCCATTGATATATTTACAGGTTATCTCTGGCCTTGGTAAACATACTAAAGACTCTTGAAAATTCACACGAAGTAGGAGTGGCGAGTAAATGCTAGCACTATGTGCAAAGATGTGCATGGGAAGCTCGGTAGTTATATAGCTGCTTCTGCATCCTGCAGTGGTGAAGTGGTCCAGGATCCAAAAATGGGTCAAAAATCGGCTAAACCGGGTTTGTCGGTGGAGACTGGTAGGAATACAAACTGATAAAAAAAAACATTTTTGATGAATTTTATTAAAAAAATTGAATTTATTTGAATTTTGTTTGCATTTGATTTTAAAAAATTAGAAAAATATATTATTATTATTTAAAAAAATCGGAAAAAATTAACCAAAATATTCTGATTTTTGGCCTTACGGGCTACCCGGTAAAAAAAAGGGTTGAAAAATCCCTGAGCAATCTACTTGAAAAAACAAAGCAACATAAACAACTTCCTGGTCGTCCTCTTATCTCTGCCAAGGAAAAAGTGCGATGATGTTGCTGCATATCTGATGAAGTTACGATGCTAACAGCGGTCACGACGATTCTCGATTCTGATTTCTGCTACCTCCATTTCAATTGTCACCAACTCACCATACCTAGGTATCACTCCAAACTACTGTAACAGTTCACCCGAATCTTTCAGAAACTACCTTTCGGTTCTAAGTTCATTAGCTAGCGCACGCATGGCAGTAAATGGGCACAATCACAGGTTTCACATATAGTTGTAGCAAGCGCTTTCATTAACATTTTCACAGGCACTCCGCCGGAGGATGAGCGATTGGGCGGGCCCCTCTGCTAGAGGAGAGCACAAGAAGAGAGAAGAAGAATTAACTCCTTTAATTAGTCTCTCTCTCTCTCTCCGAGCGATTGGGGCGGGCCCCCCTTGTAGAGGAGAGCACAAGAAGAGAGAAGAATAATTAACTCATTTAATTCCTTTAATTTCTCTCTCTCTCTCATTTAATTCCTTTAATTACTCTCTCTCTCTCTTTCTTTCTCTCTCTGATGTGTTGCGCACAAGAGCAAGACCCCCCTGTAAGTACGAGAGAAGAAACAAAAGGCCGCCCCAACGAAGAACACGACACCGAGCCTTTGAGAGGCTTTATTAGCAGCACCAAAAGTGTAAAGGCAGGATCTTTATAGAGTTCTGTGCTCCTGCCTGATTCTGATTCTGAGCCATCGGAATTGGAAGGTGCACAGTGCGCACCACCAGAGAGAAAAGCTGCCATTGCAGCGGCAGCGGCAGCGGCAAGAAGAGGAGAAGAAGGGCAGGCAGCTCGTGGAGCGAGGGCAATGCCCCTGTCAAGGCACAAGGTCGCCAACGAGTACTCCCTCGGCGGCCGCGACCTCTACAAGAAGGCCGACCAGCACGACCCCGAGGCCGTCCTCGATGGCGTCGCCATGGCCGGCCTCGTCGGCGTCCTCCGCCAGCTCGGCGACCTCGCAGAGTACGTCCGCCCGTCTCTGTCTCTCTGTCTGCCTTGGTGCTTGTTATCTTAGCTTGACGCTGGGTTGCATTTTGAGTTCTTCGCTTGGATGAGTCGTTATTGGAAATATTATGGAATTGTTGCGTCATGATTCTTGGGGTCAATGGTATATTGATCCCAGTAGATCACCTAATGCTTTTGTTATGAACAAAGTCGGAGGTTTTCAAACTCTTTTTTTCGGACACGGGAGGCGATTGATGTATTAGTCTATTAGCTGTTTTGACTTTCAGGTAGTTAACTATGTTGATGGTCTTGTCCTAGCTCAGCAACAGAGAGCACTTTCTTTCCTGATTGTGATCAAGCACTTTCTTGCCATCATATAACTTCTATCTATTTTTAATCTTCTGTTCGCATTCATGTATTGAAGAAAGCTCTGATTAATTTCTGGAGCCTCAAGGTTGAAGCAAACAAAATACAAAAGTGCAACCAAAAGTAACACAAGTTTGCTTCAACCTTCAGGATATTGAACGGTTTGTAAGACTCTTACTAGCTTTCAATAAAAGCTGCGTTTACCTTTGTCTAAGTACAGGATGCTGCATTACAATCGAGCTTGTTAATTTCATTTAAAATCATTTCCCCCTTTAGTTGTTCTTGAGATTGCGGTGGCAATGATCAACTTCAATTTTAATTGGGGGAAATTACTCCAGCAGTCCAGCACGGCTTAGCTATAATAACCTTGTTCTGGCTTCAAAAGTTCAAACGTTCAAACGTTCTTACTACCACTTAAGCCTAACAACTAGGCGCCTGTTAGGACATACTGGTTCAATTTTCAATGTTCTTAGGCTTCGTTTGGTGTAGCAGTGGCATTTAATAGGCACTTTTTTCTTCTTTTTTGAAACGAAATTTTGTAAGGACTTTCATTTGGCTATTTTTAGACACTAACTAGGTACAGCCCCTGTTCCAAAACTTTTTTTTTTGCTATAATCGGTAATGATCCCGTCAACTAGTTAAATTTCACAGCACAACACATCAACAACAACTGTCAGAAACTAGAATTGTAGACAGATGTATCACAAATTCATAACAGTGACCATGATGCCATCGAATGGCCCCATTGTATGTGTGCAGATTTGCTGCACAGGTGTTCCATGGGCTATATGATGAGGTGATGATCTCATCGGCGCGAGGGCATGGGCTCATGCTCCGGGTGCAGCAACTGGAGGCAGAGCTGCCACTCATGGAGAAAGACTTATGTCAGAGAGACTACCTGTATGTTGCTTCTAACAGGGGTAGGTTCCGCACAAAGTACAGACTTCTCCTCTGCAACCTAATCTATCACAAGTTCTTTTCTGAAAACAAAACGTTGCTTTCTTTCACATGCCATTGATTGATCTCTTTGCAGGAGTTGATTGGCATGCAAATCCGAGAGTGGACCATGGGGTTGTGACGAGAGGCGACATGCCTCGCTTCATCATGGAGTCCATCAAGCAATGTCATGGGCCTCCCAAATTGTTCATGCTTGACAAGTATGATGAGTTACCTTTTTTGTTCTCTTTTGAGTTGTAGCTACTGAAGACAATGTAGGTCTGCATGAATCATGATCATGTACTTTTGTTTAACTTTCAGGTATGATATTGGTGGCGAGGGAGCGTGCTTGAAGAGATACACGGACCCATCCTTCTTCAAGACGGATTCCGCATGTACTAGCATGCTGCAGGAAGGAATTCAAAAAGAAAGAAGGCCTCTTAGAGCCATGGTAATGAACATAAAACTCTAGTGCCGTTACCACACGAAGTTCATTCACTAGTAGATGTGTCCATTATCACCCTTCTTTAGGAATCTTGACAGGTCTTGTGTAAGTCAGATAACATGTCAGACTGAAAGTTTCTTCTGCTAATTGCTGTACATTTAATTCAACACACTCCTCCAAAAGAGAGAATGACTCTACTTGACTGAACTTTTAAAGATGGAATATTCAACATTTTATGTTCCTCTCTTTCAGGAGATTAGGCCGAACCTGCAGAATTCTGAGATTTTCAGACCTCCTAATGAATCCAACAATGACTCCAAGTAACTTTCCCCCTAAAATCCCCTGAAAGTGTCAATTTGTTCTTTCTCTGTTAATTTCTTCTCAAACAAAGTTACTATTTCCCTCTGTAGATTGGAGGCAGATTTGTCTGGTGACGATTTGGATGAAGTCCCAACAAGTCGCCGACGACTGAAGTACCGACAACTGAACGGATCTGTGTTCCGAAGCTTCAGACCACAGATGCAGAATCTTTATGATAAGGTTTCATCAGAGGAAAAACCCTCCATCGATCAGTCAGAAGTTCAGATTTCTTTCACTGACTCACCTGACTCGAACACTGAAGAGAGAGACATCATGGTAGACACTTCCAGCAGCATGGACAAAGGCAAGGAAGACCACTGCACCATGGTTCGCAAGAACAGGTCGATTTCTCAAGAAGCCTTGTCACGTTCTTCAGATGCTCGGTCAGTAGGAAGCAGCAAGGGGTACAATTCTGAAGTTGACATTTACGTGGATGCACTCACCACAGTAGACTCTGAAGTGGAGACAGACTCAGAGCACAGAGACCATGAACACCGAGCCTTTGCACGGGTGGAGTCCGACAAAATTTGCTCTGATACACACAATGCGGTGGCGTCGAGGTCTAGTAGCTTCAGCAAGAAAGACTCGCTGGTGCCTTACTCTTCAGATATTGTCTCAGAAAATGGAGATAAGGCTAATCACCATCAAGGAGACGTCACTGTCTCCATACCACAGGCCAAACCTGTTGCGAGTGAACATGGGAGGACTAGCTCGTTGGAGGAATTGTTTGTGCAAGAAAAGCCGGTTTCTTGCCAGCATGAGAGGACCAAGTCCTTGGAGGAATTGCTCACAGGAGATGTCCATGCGTCAGAGCCAGACATGAGAGCATCAGCTACTGAATCAAATACTAATGGTATTGTCAGTAATGCTGCATCAGATGGTACAGTTGACAGTACTAAGAAGGCCAAGGAGAACCCCAATATTGCAACCATTTCCTTCAAGAAAACAGCGAGCAAGAGGTCGAAGTATGTGGGCAGCATGGAGCTGCTTGCTTCAAAAGTCAGCATTTTGCCGAGGAAACTCTCCAAGAAGCATGATCCGTTCTCTGATTCCCTCCGGAACATGGCGAAAGAGCTGCTTGAGCTGAAGTATGATGGCACTCAAGATACTGACTTATATGACTTTGAAGCAAATGGTGAGGGATGCGACGTGAAGTGTCTAGAAATGCCTCACCCTCCTGTTGAAATTAAGGAAGAGATTGTCATGCACAACATTCCTTCTGTTTCACCTCAAGATGATGTTGGTTCAAGAGAATGCCAGCCAGAAGAAGTGGACCAAGAGTCTGACCATGCTGTTCCACCTACTGACAGTCCCCAAGATCCAGTCCCTGATGGAAATGGCTTTCAGCATGCCAACATTGTCTACTTGACAGACATCACATCACCGAGTCCCCAAGAGGAAGAAGGATGTGCAGGTGCTGCAACTGACGAGCATTCATCTACTGGCATGCTCGATCACACATCGGAGCTTATTCAAGAGCAGATTGAGGATATTCATACCAAAGTTGTTTCTGAAAATGCATCTGATATGGGTGAAGAGTTGAAAGAAGTCAGCATTTGCAAAGAGCGGGTGAACGCTCAAGATGCCGAAGAATGCAGTGAATCTGATGAATATGCAGTGGATGATGAAAGCACAGAGTACATAGAAGAGCAAGTGGCTTCAGATGGTGCGATCTCCTCACCGACTTCATCCAAGCAATCTGATGATCCTTGCCGAATAACTCCACTCATCCTCACAGATGCAGATGATGCAATAGCAAGTAAAGGCATGAACAACTACATCCCTGAAATGGAGCATACCACATTGTCAGAAACAATCACGAAGGCTGATCTACCTAAACTGGTAACTGAGTCAGTAATCACCAATGAGGCTGACATGCCAGATGATGCACAGTGCTATTTACATCCGGAAACTAGTTTTGCACAAGATACTGTTCTCAGCAGCTATGAAGTAGTAGGCCAAAATGAGCAATTGCCGCTGTGCAGCTCATCCATCATGGCTGCAACTCCAGATCATACTGTACACACTGAGGAAATACACGACTTGTGTCGACCAGGGCATCAGGAACCACCTAATTCATGCAACATCAGCATTACTGAAAATTTTGGAGATCCACTAGCTCCTGACTTCAGAGATGTGCCGCTACCGAACATCTCGAGTTTTGATTGGATGCTTAATGGTGCAATGCAGCAGTCATTGGATGTACTTCCTGCTCAACCAACTTATGGAATTCTACAAGAAAATGGTTCTTATGAATATACTGAAGATGCACCGCCTCTTCCACCTCTTCCGCCGATGCAGTGGCGAGCCAAGCTTCAAACAGGATCCACAACTTTATTTGCAAATCTTGGGAGACCACCAAGGCCTAAACCTCCAGTGAAACACCAGGAAAGTGAGAGTAATTCTTCACTGGATGAAAGAAGTCAAGAGGCTGAAATGCTTCAGGAAAGAACTATGCACAATGGCTTTACTTCGCAGAAGGAAATGGCGCAGGCAACAGTTTCTAATGAGATTCAGACAATTCCATTCCTTAACAGTGATTCTCAAGAAAATCACCTCCAAGAAGGATACGAAGAGTGTGATGTGCAGGCTTCTAGTATATTTTCCGCATCAGAAGTCAAGACCTCAGAAGTCAAGACCGCGGCAGACGTTACTTCAGTAGAAGGTGACAATCTGCACACTTTGCAGTTACCTGAGCTGATGGTAATTCCAGAGGAGGCTTGGTCTGAGTTCGTAGATATAAAACCAATACCGGCACAGGAGAAAGAACGAAAACACGAGCTTAGCAATGAAGTTTCTGATTGCAATGGCGTGCTTACTACTGTTTTGCCAACAGAAAAGATAAATGAGGAGAATGAAAGATCTGATCAAAAGGAAAAGGGAATTTCAGCTGCAGATAGTAACACAGTTGAAGATTCAGAAGAAAACAAAACAAACGGAGTTACTAGTCAGGATGACACGCAGAATCCTGACTTGTCGGTGCAACAGGAAGATGTAGAACGTGGTAGTTCCGATGACAATGCAAGGGAGTTTTCTTCAGCATTAGAAGAGGAACTAGCAAAGTTACCTCATCCAGTGCCAAAACCACCTATATATCCTCTACTTCAAGTTACTTCTCATGATAGAATCATGGTATGACTACTTTCATGTTATGCTTTGTTATACTATGATACCCCTCTTTATGCACAGCAACCTCCAGATCGGATCAGAGTTGCGAGATACGGCACAAGTGTACACGATATCAATAACAAAGTAGATGAACCCTGTACAGAAAACCAAATAACGACGCCGAAACAAACACGATGAGAGAGAAAGATTTAGCAAAACTGACTACAAATTATTTAAGCACGACTTTAAAAGAGTACAAAGAATTGTTGCTCTCTGACAACTCTCTCGAACTTTTTAGGACCATCGGATCCCTGCCCTATACAAGAATCTAGTGCTAAAGAATAACCTAGCCTCTAATCCTCTCGTGTGTCTCTTACTTTGGATAAATTAATTTCTGGTTTGGGTTCTCCGTGACCATCCCTCATGACTTTATATAGTGCCTCTTAGTTCTCCTCTAAAGAGAAGTCGAAATGTTAATCCTATTAGGATTCATATAGAAATCCTTGTAGCACACCTCTAAATCCTAGTTGATTATGATACCTCTTAGTTCTCCTCTAAAGAGAAGTCGAAATGTTAATCCTATTAGGATTCATATAGAAATCCTTGTAGCACACCTCTAAATCCTAGTTGATTATGATACGAGTCACCGTACTCAACATGCTTCTTATAATTTTAAGGTCTTCACTTGACAAAATTAATATATATTTTTTTTCATGTTTTTAGCTAAGGCAGGCTCCAACTTTGGTTCAGCCTTCGAGTAAGCTTTCAGATGAGAACACGATACTGGAACAGATAAAGAACAAGGTTAGCCTTCACGGCTGCGCCTATACAACATCGTCATTTCAGTTAAATATATCCTAATATAATTTTGCTTGCTTTACAGTCTTTCAACTTGAAGCCGGTTCTTGCAAAGAGACCAAACGTGATGGGTGGTCCAAGATCGAACCTACAAGTGGTGGCCATTCTGGAGAGGGTTAACGCGATTCGCCAGGTTAATAATTCTCTCGCTACATCCTTCTTGCTACAATTTCAGTTGACCATAGCTTTATCATATACGACTGAACGATGATTCTTGCTTGTAAAACAGGCTGTTGCTGATGACGATGATGACGACGAGGATAGCTGGAGTGAGTAGCTGATTCCTCATAGCAAATTGGCACCTGACGCTTCACATGTTATGTGCCGATCCAGGTCTTGTGTTCCCGTTCTTGCATGGAGCAAATGATGGAATGGATCCAATTGACTACAGGACTTCATGTCAAGACAGTTTTTTTCCATTCAAGAACACCTTGTGAAGGCAGTTTATCTGTGCCAGTGAAGTTCATGCCGAGATAGAAGCAACGCTGTAAAAATTGCATCTATCCACTAGTGATTGCTGCGTTTTTGGGCACATCATATGTTTATTATCCTTTTGATGCGCCTCCTGAAGTTTGATGCTTGATAAGGACTGTATGCCTGGTAGGACTAGTGTGATTTGTAACTGGAGTGTATATAGATAGAAGCATAAACGTCGAACTGTTCTGGATAAAACTGAATCAGATAATAAAGCAAGTAGACCCTGTTTGGTACAACTCCAGATTCTCATTTTTCAGATTTTACTCCTGATTTTCTGAGAATCCACTTCTCTGAGAATCTGGAGCTGTCTGTTGAAACCGTTTGACTGGTAGGTTGGCTCCAAAAACCATATGAGGGAGGATTGGAGGCAAACAGACTATATCACCCCTGAGTGTAATACTTCAATTGTATTTGTGTCTTTCTCCTATGTATTTGTACACAAATTATAGAATTTTTCCCCAAATTTGTTTAGACCATATGAATGTATATACGTTGTATTTGTACACAATGTCATGTTACATTGCATTTACACTTCATGATGGAGTACAACTGTTGGCAAATAATGAATTGACGCACAATCATTGATTGTGTATAAGCAAAATTTGTATTGTTCACGCTGCGATAGATGAAGCTGTACAAATATTGCATTTATATCGTATAAGTGTTCAAATGATAATTAAATGCTATTACGTACAAGTATTTGAATGCTAAATGAGTGATAACAAAAGCCCACAAAATATCAAAAGTAGTGTGTCCATCATCCTGATTGCTAAGCCTCTACAAAAATTCCAAATCAGTCAAACCTAGGGCGGCCAGCGAAGAGGAGGGAGGCAAAGGGTGGTGTAGGGAGGGGAAGGTGGGCAGTCGGATGATGAACTAACCTTCAAAGGAATAGCGGTGGCGAAGAAGACGGGGAACTGCGGTCTCTAGGGTTTCTAGTTTCAGAGGCTCTCGTGGGCGGGCTTGCGGCGACGCAATCGAAAGCCAACTCAAGATCGCCAAAGCAGCAGCAAGATGAATCGAGGAGGTGATGGGAAGCCGAAGGGGTGTGTACGGTCATGGGCCGAGGGCACGCGGTAGGATGTGCGGGGGTAACTCAGTGGCATTTGCGGGTAAAAACCTTCAACTTCAAATGGTATTTTCGTTTATGAAGGTTGGATTCTCACGAAAAGCAACCTCGCGAGAATCTGTTGGGAGGCTGCTTCTCGTTGCTAGTTTATTTTCGAAACAGCTCCTCGCGAGAAGCAGAATCTAGTGGTTTTGAGAATCAGGGTGTTTAATACGGCTCCACAATAATCAATTGAGAAGTTGGAAGTGGAAGCTGTACCAAACAGGACCTAAAAACATCCGAGGCTATGTACAAATCGTCCAACAAATATTTTTCGAGAATACGCGGGAGGGATCATCCTGCAAATAGAATGACTCAGGCGAGGTTAGTTTCAGATGGTGCAGGGAATTAGGATGGAATACATAAGATTGTACTGCTTAATCATGTAGTGTTAAACAAAACCTAATTATACCTATTTTTACTTACTGCGTGAAGATCATATAACTTTTTTTTTACCAAAGAAAAAAAATTGTTCAGGTGTCACGATCTGGCCGATTCTTCCCTCCTTCACACACATCCAAGAAAATCCAAAGCATAAAAAAAATGAAATCAACCGGCAACTGCTTTATTACAACTCTATCCCCTTCATGCCACCAACTTTTCCACCTTTCGCAACGGAGGACACCTCCCTTTCGCACAAAAGCCACTGCCTTCCTCACCAATCCGCCCCTGCTCCCCATCCATCCCCTCCCAAGAAACCCTCACCTTTGCATGGGCAAGCGCCTCCCGGCCGCCGCCATCGCCGCCGCGCTCCGCCCCTGCCCCCGCAACCTCCGCTCCTCCCCGGCCGCAGGCAAGGCAGCGAACCCGCCGCCCGCCCCGCTGGATACGCCCAGGAACGCCGCCGGCGCCGGCGCCGGGACCAGCTCCGGACGGGCCGAGGTGCGGGATTTGAAAGCGCCGTTCAGGACGTATGAGGACGAGCGGATGCCACTCTCCGAGGTGGTTTCGGACTGCACGAAGCGGTGGTTCCAGGACGCGCTCAAGGAGGCGCGCGCTGGCGACGCCGCCATGCAGGTGCTCGTCGGCCAGATGTACCGCAGCGGCTATGGCGTGAACAAGAACGAGCACAAGGTGAGCTCTCTTGTCGCTTTCCATCCGGCCTTTTTTCGTGGAATCTAGAGTAAAAGGTGCCGCTTTTTTTTGTCCTAGTTCTGGATACTCTTGGAATACGATACTTCGTGATTCTTGAGTGGTTTCGGTTTGGATCTAGACTGGGATTTGTTGGCTATAATTCGATATGCTGCTGTTATAATTGTGCTAATTTTATAGATTTTGCATCATAATTCTTATTTAACCGCCCAAACTTCCTTAGTGAACTGGTAGGTATTTAGTTGGGTTGTGTGACTTGTGAGCTTGCTTGCTATATTTGCTGATACAATGCTTGCCAGTGGAGAAATCGGTTTAATTGAGCTTGTGCAGTTGCTCGCCGGTGTATTTACCGATACATTTGGATGCAACTTGATCCATGCTAATGGAATTATAACCAGTTTCATCGCACAATTGAGCATGTAACAGGATTAGTTGCCAAATGAAAAAAGAAAGCAAAATCAGGATGGTGTGGATAATCATAATTTTTCCTCTTAATTGGAGGGCATGAAGGATGGAGGAGCCAGATTCATCCTACATGTTACTCTGCTTTTGTTGTTAATCAATTGCTCATAAATCTTCTTGTGCAATTGTGCTCTCATGGTTAAGATACTGACAGAAACACTGTCTGGTACTAATTTTCTGGTCCTGTCATATCGAATAGGCCAATTTCGGTGATTGACATTGACATTCTAGAGCTACAAAATTACAAAACAAAGAAGAATATTCTTAGAGAGTGAAAATGTGGAACACCTTCTTTGATTGCCCAGGACCCTGTAATAGAAAAGTGAATACCAGGAGCACAAATAGA
This sequence comes from Hsuehochloa calcarea, assembly GCA_036346395.1. Taxonomy (NCBI): domain Eukaryota; kingdom Viridiplantae; phylum Streptophyta; class Magnoliopsida; order Poales; family Poaceae; genus Hsuehochloa; species Hsuehochloa calcarea. The sequence goes on along the minus strand of CM070597.1, from coordinate 44,926,350 downwards.
TGCCTAGGTGAAAACTGAAGTTTAAAACATATAAGATTGAATTGACTGTATGAATGTGCCAAATTTATGGTGCACTGGAGCCTGGCAGTAGGTTTGACAACAACATAGAATATGTTTGGAGTTCAATTGATGCAAAACACAAGCTGTTCTGAAATGATATTAATTAGTTGAAAGCCAGTCATTGAGTGTTCTTACCAAGGATTATGTTTCTTATTTCTATTGGATTTCATGCATTCTTCTTCTTCTTTCTGTTGTATTGCTACAAAATTTTAATCGATTAACCAATAACATCTTCATTATGCAGGCTAGAATTTGGATGGAGAAAGCATCAAGATATCGATCTACAGTCTGGAAAGTCAGCAATAAACGCCCAGGTTAGCGGTCTGCTGTCTAACATAAACCCTGCCTACATTTCAAGGGCCCTTCAGTATCCCTCTTTTTTGAGAATGCAAGGGTCCTTAGTATCTTCAACTTGCTAATGTAAACCCTTATTATCTTCAACTTGCTAATGTAAATAATGCATGTGTACATCTGTTTGCTGGACCTAACATGACGTTTTGTTGTAGGATACAATGCTAGTGACTCAGATTCAGATGATGCTAAGGAAACTAGCAAATAATTTCAGAGTTATTACTGGCAGGGTAAGTTTCATGTCCCCATGTGCAATTGTGATCCAGAACTGCCTTTTTTTTTTACTAATGTCTCCTAGTTAAGCATTGTAATTTGAGTTAATGGGGAAAACAAGAATCTCTGTTTGTCAGTTCATTAATATCCCATACTTTTAGCTGACTAGCATACACATAGGCTGTACAACGAAGAAGATGGGATTTTAAGAGTGATTGATTGCTTGGTTTAGACCCTTTTTATGTATCCCATACGAGGAAGTCATGTTTATGTTTACAATTAGACAATTTTCCTTATTATGAAAAAAGGATGTTTAAAAGATCTCTTTATCTGTTTTTATCTATGACCAGAAATATCTCTGCTAAGTAACAATCTTACCAAGACCTGGAAAACATTACTTTTATCTTTCTTCATTCTCTTGGGGACTCGACTGTTCTTTTGAGCATGTGTTGTAGCACAGAAAGGTGAGGTTACATACATTTGGAATTTGGTCTTTAAACATGTGTGAAAAGGACTATGTTTTAGTGCACTTTGTATATTTCCTAGCAGAGTGTATACCTTGTAAATCCCTATTTCTGCTGCTTGTTCCATTTCAATAGATTCAAAGCATTTGATTGTTTATTTAAGAAGCTCCTTTACTTCGCAGTGCTTGCATTGACTACAAGACCAGCAAGGCAACACACACTACCACTTGGTGCTTCAAATATGCAGTTCTATAAAGGCAATTATTTGCGCCCCCCATTAGTTAGCATGTACGATGTTCTGTTTTGGGGGGTTTTCTTCTTTCTTTCTTTTTTTCTTTTTTTTGGGGGTGTTGTGTTTGTGTTAAATCTGCTTATCATCACAAATGTAACATTCTCAGGATTTGTTTTCACACTGAACATATAATGCGTTAGCAGGATATTCGATTACATGTTTTGAGTCACTCTCTCTCATTTCTTCCTGCAATCGAAATCTGGGCATGTTGTGTTTTGTGCATCCTCAGAGAAACGCCATCTGTTTGTTCTCTGAATGAGCATTCGGTTTGATGGGAACTTGACGTGGTATATGGCTTAGCATTGGCATATTCCAGGCCTTGGTTGATATATAGCTGATACTTAGCATTCATCAGAAGCTTATCAAAGTGCGGAGGACCTTTAAACATGCCTTTACTCGTCACCAGAAGCGTATCCATCAGGTAATAAATCGTCCTAACTAGGAGGTGTCCTGGAAGAACATGTGTTTGCCTATCTTTCATTTCATGTAGGGCTGGAGGCTTTACTATTCATTCTCCTGAACGTGTATAGTTAGTTACAACAGAAGCGTATAATTTCTCATTATCTATAGCTCGCATTTGATGCCTTCAAATCAAATGCCTTCAAATGCTGGGACTGACTGCACAGGCAGCCCGATGCAGTTTCTTCGTTCCTTTAAATCTGCACTGCAATACTGACGGGGAAACCATCTGTACCTTGTGTTTTTTCGCAATTGTTCAAGTCTGCATAATTACCATCGCAAATGAGTGACTTGCAGTGATGGGTTTGCCCTCCGCCTGGCCAGACGTGAATCGAATCATGGATGATGGTGTCGATCAGCAATCTCAATCAGTCAATCTGACTAGTTTGGTAGGTTGTTCTAAACGTACATACGTACCAGGTAGAGGTGTCCAAGTCATCGACGCCGCCGGCCACAATATTATTGAGGTCGCCGTGGCCGCCGCCGCCGCCGACATCACGAGCGGCTTGCTGCACCACCACTCCTGTACCGCAGCAGGCAAAGCGCCGCCCTGGGGCTTGATGCGGGACTAACCCCGGGAGGCCAGCCGCACCGCGTCGGGGCTCAAATTGGCCGTCTTCCACGCACTCTCCTTCGTCCCCACCGCGTTGCTCCTCAGCCCAGTGAGTCCTCTGCCGAGCATTTCGCCTTCTTGCCGATGAACAGAGCACCGTGGGAAAAGACACCTTCTACCTGTCACGCATAGGCCTGGTAATGGGCCAGCGCCCAGCCCAAACCCCACCCTGGCCCCATAAGTGTGGGGAGTGGTCCTAACCCTCGTCCAGTCCTCTACTTAATGGCTACACCCAATCCAGCCCAACCCTTTAAGTAGGAAGATCCTAATCCTATCCTAACCCATTTTGGATCTTCGGGCCGACCCATTAATACTAGTAGTTGAGCCCTTGGGCCGTTGGGCGATGACTTGTCATGCGTTTTCCTGTGACGTTTAGGCATTTGGGTTTGGCTGTGTCTACATCCTGTGACTAGATAGATGGATAGCATCGTAGCAGCATCCTCTGACTAGATAGATGGATAGTCATCAATTAAACTAAAATGAGTTTCATATGTTTCATGTAGTAACAAGTAATTATGCAATCTTTCAAGCAGAGTCTTTCAAGCAAGGGAAATCCATCTCACTAAGCCAACTGTTTTTGCCTCCTTCATTGTTCCAAACTCAATGATTAAGTGACAATTACCACATTAGCTTCGTCTATGGCAATCAAATGATGCTTGCATGAGCTCATGTGCAAATAAACTCTACACGATCAAACACAAAATAATAAGATGCTTGGTTGCAGATTCAGATGAGGCAACAAATGATGGTGACTCACGCACCATTACTGGCATAGCTGTGCTCACCATCTAAAGGAGATTGATGAATACCGAAAGCCTTACATGGTCATATGGAGTTCCTTTTCCACTTTGTGCACGCGTCCTTCCTCGCCAATGTGAAGCTTCTCACGTTTGTTTAATAATTTTTGGAGAGCATCGCCACGAGGTTGAGATGGCCGAGTTGGTCTAAGGCGCCAGATTAAGGTTCTGGTCCGAAAGGGCGTGGGTTCAAATCCCACTCTCAACACAGCACTATTTTTTGAAACGATATTTACCGCGTGGGGGATAGGGGGAATAATTATATACTCTCCATTTAATACGTTATCGTTTGTCAAGCTTAAATTATAAATTTCCGGTGCGTTTCCATCCATTTTATGTAAATGTAGCAAGTATAATGTCATCACTATAGCAAGTTCAGTAGTTGAAACCATCACGAATCCTCGCTTTTACCAATCCAGAAAGCAGTAACTTCCAAATCAAAACTGGAATTTTTGGCATTCCTGGCTCTCTGATCTTTTTTTATTTTTAAAACTAGCTCTCTTCCATTATAATTCGTACATTTCACCACTATACAAGACACCTCATCGTCGTTCCGGCGCGGCAGAGGACTCGCCCGATGGCTTAACGCGTAGGGATCGCCCGACCCGGGCGCGACGACTGATGTAGTGCACCGAAAGTTATTTTGGTTCGTTGTGATTTTTGTTTTTTCCTTCCTTTATGTCGCGTCGTCGTCACGTCGCGTCTCGTCGAGTGGGATTGCACGACCGACGATTTTTCATAAGCTGAAGCTCTCGTTTCGATTAGATTAGCTAAACAAATTTCGATCGTTCGTACGCTCGCCCGCGGTGTTTAATACTTTTGTTATTGTAATTTTTAGCGTTAAGTACTTACTTAATAATGCACGTACATTATATCAGTCGTAACTGTTACATACATGATTACTGTCAATTTGCCATGTAATGTAGTTGCAACAATGATATGTAATCTACCACCTAAATGAATTTGCTAGTTATAAGTTATTCTCTATTTGCAGCAATGGCATGTAATCTATCACCCCTACTTGAGGAGGCATGGGATGTCCACATCGTTGTCACGCTTGGATAAGTGGCGATGGGCCGCCAACCCTAGTGACATGGGGACCGAGGGAGACCTGATCGTTGGACGACTGGTATGTTGGGAGGCTTCGTCAGTCTGGGCTGATTGCGTTCGCCAGCATGCTGAACATGGGGCAGAACCTCCTAAGTGATGTCTCCTTTTTTTCCGCCCTGGTTGATTGTTGGTGACCGGAGACTCACACGTTCCACTTCCGGTGGGGGAGATGACCGTGACACTGCAGGACGTCAGCTTCTTACCGGCCTGCTGTTGAGAGGCCTTGCAGTTGTTCCCCCTCCAGGGTCGCTGGACTGGAAGGCGTGTCACGGTCATCGCTTCGGGCAACCTATCCCGGATGACTACGACCAACATGACTCAATACACCAGATAGCTTACAGATACTAAGTGGCGCCGACGGAAGAAGGTCTGTTCATACAGTTCCTGAACGAGTGCCCATGAGTCTTGCATAGCCTACACCTCATTGGTCTTAGTGAAAGATCTAGACCCGCCATTATGAGTTAATGGAGTGTTTTGGTGATTAATGACAAATCTAATTGTGAGACTAACTCTCTTGTTTAGTATTATGATGTGTAGTCTCATTTGGATATAAAGGTGAAATTCAAAGAGGTATGCATTTGACTCATACTCTTATATAATGTTGCATTCTTCGGATCCAAAATATAGGTTGAACTCCACCATAAGTATAACTTGAATATGTGCATATGTTTTCTTTACACATATGTGTATGCACACATTTAGGGGGAGCTCTTTCTATATTTTGTGGTTTCATTAGTATTGATCCATATTCTATTTTTCACATATATTCGGGATCTTTACTTTGAAACATATCCGTTTGAGTATATAGAACTTTGTAGTTTGTGTATACTCATGTTTGAGTAAAATAGAACTTGTGTAGTTCTTACGTACTCATGTCGTGAGTATATGTAACTTGTGTAGTTCATATATACTCACGTTGTGTTACCTTTATCAAATCAAATTTATTTGTGTTTGAAATGGTTATCATCAATTATCAAAGAAGGAAAGATTGAGGTATCTTGTCCCACCAATATAAGTTAATAGTATAGTGTGGTAATTAATGATAATCATATTGTGGAACTAACATTTTTTATGAGTTGGATGAATAGGTTATGTTCTAGGATGATGAAGACTTGGGATGATCATGAGTTGATCATCAAGTCAAGAGCTTGGCGTAAAGGATGCATCATGAGTTGATGCTTATCGAGAAAAGATGATCATGAGTTGATCATCAAGACAAGAGAAGACCCATCATGTGTTGATGAAGGTCAAGCAAATGATCATCATGCGTTGATGATTATCAAGTTAATGATCCGGACTTGAAGTGTTGATGTGCGTCATCAAGCTTCAAGAAGTTGCAAGGCAAAGGTATGACTAGCTAGGGCTAAGGATGTGTTCCTAGTCTTTTACCGGTCTTGGTGTTTGATTGGAAGACCGGATTGCTAGTATAGGATTGCCGTACTATTAAGAGGGGTCTTAACTAGTAGTTTGAGTTAGTCATGTGTTGATAGCTCAATATGGTTGCTCTAGCTCATCTAGGCATGATGCTATTTATTTGCGAATGTGTTTTGCAAATAGTCGAGGCTCATGCGTAATCCTTGTAGCATGTGACTTAAGTTTGCAAATGTGTTTTCCAAATAGTGTAAGTCCATATACCTTATTCCTTGTTATGAGTATTCTAAAGTGTTGGCAAATGTGTTTTGCAACTAGCTGAGAATATCATCTTTTAACCTTGTTAGAATTGTACTCAAATGGGCGAATGTGTTTCACCATTTGAAGTGAAGCAAACGTGTTTTGCTTCTATGGTATGCCGGTGAAAGATCTAGACCCGCCATTATGAGTTAATGGAGTGTTTTGGTGATTAATGACAAATCCAAGTATGAGACTAATTCTCTTGTCAAGTATTATCTTTGTATAGTCTCATTTGGATAAAAAGGTGAAACACAAGGAGGTATGCAATCGACATCTCAATCTTATATATTGTTGTATTTCTCGGATCCAAAATATAGGATTGAACTCAACCATAAGTTAAACTTGAATATGTGCATATGATCTTATTACACATTTGTGTATGCACACATTTAGGGGGAGTTTTATCCTATACTTTGTGGTTTCATTAGTATTGATCCATATTCCATTCTCCACATATATTTGGAATCTTTACTTTGAAACAAATCCGTTTGAGTATACAAAACTTGCGTAGTTCTTGCATACTCATGTTATGAGTATATAGAACTTGTGTAGTTCTTGTATACTCAAGTTAGAGTATATATATAACTTGTGTAGTTTATATGTACTCATTTGTTCTCTCATTCATCATCATTAAATTTATGAGAAATTAAGTGGTTATCATCAATTACCAAAGAGGGAAAGATTGAGGTATCTTGTCCCACCATTATGAGTTAATGGTATGGTGTGGTAATTAATGATAATCATATTGTGGAACTAATATTTTTCATGAGTTGGATATATAGGTTATGTTCCAGGATGATGAAGACTTGGGATGATCATGAGTTGATCATCAAGTCAAGAGCTTGGTGTAAATGATACATCATGAGTTGATGCTTATCAAGAAGAGATGATCATGAGTTGATCAGCAAGACAAGAGAAGACCAATCATCATGTCTTGATGGAGGTCAAGTGAAGGAATGTATCATGTGTTGATGCATGTGAAGACTCGGGATGGAGAAATCATCATGTGTTAATGATGTTCAAGACAAGATCCCGAAGTGAAGAAATCATCATGTGTTGATGATTGTCAAAGTCAAAGACCCGGACTTGAAGTGTTGATGTGCGTCATCAAGCTTCAAGAAGATGCAAGGCAAAGGTATGACTAGCTAGGGCTAAGGATATGTTCCTAGTCTTTTACCGGTCTCGGTGTTTGGTTGATAGACCGGATTGCTAGTATAGGATTGCCGTACTATTAAGAGGGGCCTTGACTAGTAGCATGAGTTAATCATGTGTTGATAGCTCATTGTGTTTGCTCTAGCTCATCTATGCATGGAGCTATTATTTGCAAATGTGTTTTGCAAATAGCCGAGGCTCATGCATTTAATCCTTGTAGCATGGGACTATACTTTGCAAATGTGTTTTGCAAATAGTTGAAGTCCATGCACCTTAGCCTTGTAGCATGATGCTGTTATTTGCGAATGTGTTTTGCAAATAGTTGATGCTCATGTTTGATTTCTTGTAGCATGTGACTTAAGTTTGCAAATGTGTTTTGCAAATGGTGTAAGTCCATGTACCTTTTCCTTGTGGTATGATTCCAAAAGTTGGCAAATGTGTTTTGCAACTTGTTGTGAATTTTGCTTGTGAACCTTGTTGGCATGGCTTATCAATTGGCAAATGTGTTTTGCAATTGAAGTTGTTGAAAAAGCCATTGTTGTTTTCTCTCCGGATAATCGGAAGTTCCGGTTGTATAACTGCAGAAGTTCCGGAGGCCGGACGGTCCGATTTTCGGCGGTACGTTTTTTCCAGAGAGCATCCGGTTTAGGGACTTAGCCGATTTCTCGAAGTGCGGAAGTTCCGCTGTGATACGAGCGGAAGTTCTGATTATCGGTTGCTCCGAATTTCTTGCGGTTCGTTTTTTCCAGAGAAGCACCATTTTGGGACTTAGCCAAAATTTGGATGTGCGGTAGTTCCGCTATGTGTTGTGCGGAACTTCCGAAGATCGGAACTTCTGCAACTTGGTTGGCGGTAGTTCCGCACTAAAAATCAAACGGCTAGTTTCTCGTCTGACATAGCCGTTGATGTGCTTTTCTCTCTCATGCGATAGTTCCGGCCTTTACATGGCGGAACTTCCGATTTCCCTGATTTTTCAGGGGTTTGTCTCCCAACGGCTAGTTTTTGTGTGTGGGCTATATATAGCCACCTTGGCCGGTTGGGAGAGGTTGCTGGTGCTATTGTGAACTCTTTGTGATCCTCTTGAGCTAAGAGCAAGCCTCTCTTCTCTTGTGTGCATGTGTTGCACTTGGTGAGAATTGAGAGCAAACCCTAAGTGCATGTGTTGCCTTAGGTAGTGGATTGTGTATCCACATGAGCGTTGACACTTGATTAGTTCAAGTGAAAGTTTGGATTTGTTACTCTTGGTGTTTACCGACACCTAGACGGCGTGAAGGCGTCGTGCGCGGTGATCTTCTCAACAAGCTTGTGAGAAGACCCGGCGGTTTGTGAGTGGTTTGGTGCTCACCATCTCCGGAGTGGGGGAAGAGCAACCATAGTTGAGCGAGGTGTTGGTTCGGTTTGGAACCGGTCCAAGTGTTGGACTTACCTCGGAGGTGTTGGCTTAATTAGTGGAGCCGGTCCAACTTGTTTGGGCTAACCTCAACGTGGATTAGGGGAGACCGGCAAGTCTCCGAACACCACGGTAAAACATAATCGTGTCATCTTGTTTTTACTTGTGCTTTACTTTGAGCAATTTACATTCTTGCTTTAATTGCTTATATATCTTGTATGATTGCTCACATTGTATTGTGTTCATATTGTCGGTGCACTTAGTTGAGCCTAGTTGATTTAGGTTTTAATTGAGCAAAACCATTTCGCTATTAGCTTCCGCATTTATATATTGGTTTAGCGCGAAAGATTTTTAAAACCGCCTATTCACCCCCCTCTAGTCGGCCACCTCGATCTTACAAGTGATATCAGAGCTTGATCTCTCATTTATTAGACTTAACCGTCTAGAGAGTAAAGGATGGCAACTAGAGATTTAGTGCACCTAGGTGAAGCACCTATTTTTGATGGCACAAATTATGCCTATTGAAAAATCCGCATGATTTATTATTTTAAGGCCATGGGCCTAAATATATAGCGGATTGTAGATGCGGGCTTTTCTCCTCCAAAGGATCCTCTTGCTCCAACCAATGAGGAAGAGAAATGTTCGCATCTCGATGCTCAAGCTACTAACGTTTTATTTAGTGCTTTGAGTATAGATATTTTTGATGCCATATGCAATCTCAAGAGCGCTCATGAGATGTGGACCAAAATTCAAGATAAATATGAATTGTCCACTTCTACTAGTGAAGATTGCACACAGGAATGGATGTCGGATGAAGAATGCTCAACTTCTAGCTCCGACAATGACGAGTCCTCAACTCCATCTTCATCAACTCAATGTTTTATGGCTAAAGGTAATAATGAGTTAAATGATAACGATGAGCCTTCATATGATGAGTTGATGGATATGCTAGAAGAGCTCAATGAATATTTAGGAAAGGAGAAATTAAAATTCAAAGTTTTGAAGAAAGAGCATGTCTCTCTTCAAAATGATTATGATATTCTAAAAGATGAACATGAAGCTCTCCTCCTAAATAATCTAAAGAGCTCTAAGGTGGATATGAGCATTGAATGTAATTTATTAGATGATTTGCCATGTATAGCTTCTATCTCATGCATTTCATCTAAGGTTAATGTATCCACCTCATGTGAGGATTTAATTGATATGCCTTGTTGCTCAAAAGTAGATGCTCCTATTTCCTCGATATCTTGTGATACTAACATTGTAGAGGAAAACAAAGAGCTCAAGGCCCAAGTCAACAAATTGAAAAATGACTTGGAAAGAGGATTAAAAGGGAAGGCCACTCTTGACGATATTTTGAGCAAGCAAAGACGCTTGCAAGATAAGAGCGGCATCGGCTTCACTCCCAAGAAAAAGAGGGAAAATAGCAAGACAAGGCACAACGCGAGACATACGAAAAAATATGTCAAGTGCCATGGATGCAACGGAAAGGGCCACTATGCCTCGGTGTGCCCTAATCAAAAGGATGTCAAGACAAGACATTCAAAATTGAGGCTTGAGGCGAGCCGGCAAGAAGCAAGAGATAAAGACAAGCAAGGGAAGCAAAGTCCCAACTTGCTACAATTGCCGGGAAAAGAGACATTTTAGTAAGGATTGTCCCAAAGGTATCACTCCTAGGCCTATTATTTATAATGATAAATATTTGCTTAGGAAGGATATTAATGGCAATGTGTTTGCTAGAATAGTTAGTTCACATAAAACTAATGCTAGGGCCATTTGGGTGCCCAAATCCATTGTGACTAACATTGGTGGACCCAACCAAGTTTTGGGTACCGATGTGAGGAAGTTCCGGGGTTGGTGCGGAACGTTTATTCCAGAGAGTGTCCGTTTTGGGACTTAGCCAAATTTCCATCGGGCGGTCGGACCACCACCAATGCGGCTTGGATCGACCGATTTATATGGTCCGACCGGCCATTGCATGGCGGTTCGACCGGCCGAAGGCCCAACAGCTAGTTTTCTAGCCGTTGGCGCATGGGGGCGGTCAAGTCGGCTCTATGCTGATTTGTGGGAATCTTCTCCCAACGGCTAGTTTTTGTGTGTGGGCTATATATATGAGCCTTGGCCGGTTGGGAGAGGTTGCTGGTGCTATTGTTAAGTGCTATACTCATTCTTGAGCTAAGAGCAAGCCTCTCATTCTATTTTGTGCATGCGTTGCACTTAGTGAGAATTGAGAGCAAACCCTAAGTGCATGTGTTGCCTTAGGTAGTGGATTGTGTATCCACGTGAGCGTTGACACTTGATTAGTTCAAGTGAAAGTTTGGATTTGTTACTCTTGGTGTTTGCCGACACCTAGACGGCGTGGAGGCGTCGTGCGCGGTGATCTTCTCAAGAAGCTTGTGAGAAGACCCGGCGTGTTTGTGAGTGGTTTGGTGCTCGCCATCTCTGGAGTGGAGGAAGAGCAACCATAGTGGAGCGAGGTATTGGTTCGGTTTGGAATCGGTCCAAATGGTTAGACTTACCTCGGAGGTGTTAGCTTAATTAGTGGAGCCGGTCCAACGTGGTTGGGCTTACCTCAACGTGGATTAGGGGAGACCGGCAAGTCTCCGAACACCACGGTAAAACATAATTGTGTTCATCTTGTTTTTACTTGTGCTTTACTTTGAGCAATTTACATTACACGCTTTAATTGCTTATATACCATTGTATGATTGCTCTTTTGTATTGTTGATGCACTTAGGGAAGCCTAGTTGATTTAGGTTTTAATTGTGCAAAACCAATTGTTATTAGCTTCCTCATTATATATTGGTTTAGAGAAAAAAGAATTTTTAAAACCGCCTATTCACCCCCCTCTAGTCGGCCACCTCGATCTTACACTTGGTCGGCCTCCACTTTGGCTCGCATCCATGTCGTTGTAGATGCGCCTTGACTGACGCCTCCCACGGCCTGGATGCTGCCGTGCTTCATTCGATGACCACTTCACTGCACCCAGCCATAGGTTCCTGTAGTGGCCTTCCACGTTGTAGGAGTTGAACTCCTCGTTTCAAGTATCATACAAGTGACGTATGTCGTAGTACTCCGACATGTACATGCTACAAGATTGGTGAAATACAACACATGCAGCGTATACGTGGGAGCAAGGCTTGTGCAAGAGTTGAGGCTTGTTGCAGGTGCAAACTGCCACATCGCCTATAGTGCAAACATGCTTCCAGTTACCTCTCATGTGGCCGCGAACGTACTTGTCCCGTAGGCGGATCTCGAACTTCCTCCTCACACCATCCATTGTGTGAGCTACATGGGATCGGGTCTTGGTAATCTTCTTCTCTATGTAGGCAAGGGTAACCTCCAAGTACTGCTTCCCTTCGTCCAAATGCTACTTGGCCATCATTGCCCAATTGACGAAGTAACCGACCGTGCGGTTCCATATCTTGTCGACAACAGCGGTGATGGGCAGGGCACGGACCCCTTTCAACACACCATTGTAGACCTTAGACATGTTGGTTGTCATGATGTCGTACCGAGCACCATAGGTGTCGTGAAGAAGGGGCCATTTCTCGTAGTTGGGGGCATGCACGCTCATCCACTCAGCGAACTCACTTTGCGGTGTGCCTAGCCCAGAACATCCACTTGCATGCTCGGTTTCGACCTCAAGCTCCCGCCACACGGCATCGAACTTGCACTTCTGGTTCTGTAGGCAGAGCTTCTTGAACTTCTTCATGAGGTCATTGCTCCAGAAGCGCTTGTGGAAGTTGGCGTCTAGATACCGCATGCACCAATGTGTGCGCATGTCATTCCATTGGAATGGCGGGCTCGTACCATGCTGCATGGTCTGCAGCACGGACAGCAACCTGGCATGACGGTCCGTGATGATGCACACATTCGGCCGGTCCCTTACAGCATGTTGTTTTATGTTGGCTAGGAACCACATCTAACTTTCAGTGTTCTCATTCTCCACAATTGCGAAGGCATCTGGGAGAAACTGGTCGTTGCCATCAGCAGCAACAGCGATGAGAATGGTGCCCTTGTAATTCCCGCAAAGGAATGTACCGTCCATAGTCAGAACAGAACGACAGTAGGAGAAGCCCTAGACTGCCGGGCCAAATGCCTAGAAGACTCGATAAAGGATCAGGGAATATGGGATGTTCTACGGGTAGGGCCTCTCCACCCTGTTGATGCATGTCCCCGGATTAGCATCCGCAATTTGCTTCAACATTCTCGAGACTAGGTCGTACGCCTCCTTGTATGTACTGTACAACCCTTCGAGCACCTTCCGCTTCGCCTGCCAGACCTTACTGTAGCTAACGACATACCCTACTGTATTCACTACGTCAGCCATCAGGACCTTCAGTGAAACAATCAAATCGGCGAAAACTACATGGCTTATGATGGTCGCGATGTAGCCCGAGGTCACATTCCTATGCATTTGCAACGGCTCCTCAAGCTCACATGTGTGATTCGTCACGACTGTGATGCGAAGGCCGTTCGCCCAAATAATCTCAAGCATACGAACTTTGTCAGGGCAAGAGCTAGCCACGCACTTAACTATGTACTTGTCAGGGTTAGACCTGCAGATAATGGTTAGTACGACGTATTATAGATAGTTGAAGATACAACAAACAACATCAAAACTCACCTATAAACTCGATAAGTCCGACTGGTCTTCACCGTGAAACTAGCGATAGCTTTCTTGGTGGCAGTCTTGTGTGGGAAATATTGCCCCACAAGCAGGGTGTCCGCATGAAGGCCCACGAAGACTCGTGCTCCTGTGGCAGAACAAGGGAAGAGGCCGCTTGCCAATCCAACCGACTTGGAACATAGTCTGTGTCGGTCGAAACAATTCCACCGACGATCCCACCCTTATCGTCGGCTTCGTCCTCGCTGGATTGTGAGTCAAAGTCGTCCTCATCTTCGGTGGCAGTACCCTCGGACATGCCATCGATAATCTCGTGGCAGTCAACACGAGCACCCCGCCATTTATCCACACCTTCATTCGGTTGGAAACTACCAGAATCTCCATCAACTGAAGCATCCTGCCTAGCAACGTCTGGTGCTCCCGGGACCTTTCTCGTCATCAACAAACCGAAGAAGGGGACAAGAGCGTCACTGCCCCCTTCAACGGCAGCCCCCAGAGGATTGATCAGGATAAACAAAATGGACATACATCATGGGTCCTCGATAGATCGAAGCATGAGGATTGCTAACAATATCCATGTACTGAGCCCACATGGCACTCCCCACAACATCTGCCCGTGTGGTGGGACCGTGGTGGCGGTGATCACCTCTATTACTATCTTGTTCCTGGTGACGTGCCAGGTTGGGAACGTTTAGCAAGGCGCGTTAGCAGCTCGACATATCAACTCCGCCTGGACCGCCACTCACGTTACCATGGAACAGTATAGTGTCTCTATTTCTAACGAAAATAACACAATATTTAAACCAAAATACAGCACAGAAACCATACATACGTTGTTAAAATAAACTTACCGTTACGACGTTACCGTCTCTTAACCTCAGACACGGAAGACTGCAAATTCAAATATGAATCGCATTAGTAACGACTTCGACAAATGGTGCCAACAAAGGACTAACAAAATGATTAAGTACTAATTCTCCTGCTCTGACAGAGGGAGGCACCTCACAAAGAGGGAGAGATGCTTGAGAGGAACGCGCGAGCGAGTGGAAAAATTTCCCGAGTGAGACATGAGGCTTGTGAAGAATGAGTGTGCGACCACACGTTTAAATAGCCGAGCACGGGAGACGCAACGTGATGATGACATGACGGCGCCCTCACGGTGCAGTCACCATCGCGCTGTCGGAGGGGCGTCCCCGCCACCCCTAGCACAGGGGGCAGGTCCCTATCGCGCCCCACACCCAGGGCAGCTTTGCGCGGAAACGACGCTACGTGGCTGCAAGATTCGTCCTACGCAAATAGTGAGTGACTTGATGAGACGCAACATGACGACGACGTGACAGCCCCCCCCCCCCCCAGGGTGCAAGTCACCTATCGCGCCTAGCACAAGGTGCATGTCCCTATGATTTAGGTTTATGGTTTAGGCTTTTCAGATCGACTTGACAACCCTGGCCTCCTCGTCTTTTCAGACTTTACACAGTAGGACGTGACAACACTCTGCCTTCTCAGCTTTTTAGACCGAAAAGACAGGACTATGCAAAGCAGGACGTGACAGCTCCCTACAAAGTAAAACGTGATAATACTCTGCCTCGCCAGCAACTTTTCAGAAAGATAAGGCAACACTCTGCCTCGCAGGCTACTCACATGAAATTAACCACACCATACCAACCCTGTGGCTTATAAAAGGAAGGGGAAGATATCTGGGAGAGAACACTACACAACCAAACCAAACATTACACCAGAGCTTGTTTCACCACGTCGGGATAGACAAGATGCAGAAGAAGCAATGGGGCGAGATCCGCGAACTGGCAAGGGTTGCTCGGGCCCAGGACGAACAAGCAAGGGTTGTTGCAGCCCGGATCGAACAAGAGGAGCCTGCTAGGATGGCAGTTATCCGCAATGACGCCCCCTGTAGCAGCAACCCCTATCAGAACGTTCCAACCAAGCGTTCACCGCAGCACCCGCCAGAGGGGGAGACGCCAACCTTCTGTTGGTGCAGGGACACATGCAAGTTCTTCAAATCCAAGCAGCGGCTCAGCCTGGGCATGCATTACTGGGATTGTGCGAATTACTCATGTGACTATCCTGACCGCCGTTGGAACACGAGCAGCTATCGACAGCCAGTAAAGACCGGTTACAGTGTGTTCCTCTACTATTTTTCTTTCAAAGTACGGA
Organism: Hsuehochloa calcarea; assembly: GCA_036346395.1. Classification (NCBI taxonomy): domain Eukaryota; kingdom Viridiplantae; phylum Streptophyta; class Magnoliopsida; order Poales; family Poaceae; genus Hsuehochloa; species Hsuehochloa calcarea. The sequence continues at coordinate 44,910,976 of CM070597.1, read as the reverse complement.
CTAACAACCTCTTCCGTCTACCCGCAGTCCCCGAATCCGCTATGTGGCTACCGCAAGTGGATCGACCAGGAGATCCACCCACATAACCAGTGGACTCTCGACTACAAAGGGTAGGATGTCAAAAGGGTCTGCGAGATCCGGGAGGAGGAACGCCGCAACGACGAGCACAAAAAGCGCATCCGTCGGGAGGAGAAAGCTCGTCTCGAGGCGTGCAGGTGCAGGGAGCACGAGACTCGCGAGAAAAAGAGAGAAATGGCGACCGAGGCTAAGGCGGCCGGCGAGGAGTACAACACTGACCTCAAAAGGAATGACAAATGGTCATAGTCCACACAGTAGGTTGGGCCATTTCGTAGTAGTCCACATGCCTACCCGCTATGTTTTTTACTATCTCCGAAATGCATATGTACTTACATAGTTCGGATGCTTATGTCGTAGTGTACCGTAATAGTAGCGAGGATGACTAAAGCAAATAGCCGAATCATCATACCATATGACCACGTGTAACGTGCTTCTGTCCGAGAACTCTAATGTAGTTCTGGTTCCGTGCCTCCGTTGAGCCATCAAAGTAAGCCTATATTGCAAGTATACATCTTCTAGTGGAATCCCAGAAATAACCATAAGCACGGACATGGAATCCTCCATATCAGCATACTTAAATGCAATTGTAATGACTATATGAAAAAAAGAGGTGGATCAAACACAAGCATGTGAATGAAAGTACAAATAAAATAAACAATTTCTATTTTATTGGATTAATTAAAACTTAATTGCAAAATTTCAAAAAAAAATAATAAATATTTTAAATAAATAAAATAAAGTTCAATTAAATTCAATAATATTTTATTAAGTTTATTGGATTTTTATGTAATTTTTTTAAAATTTGTCCCCTTTTTGGCAAAATTTCGAAATTTTGCCAGAGCATGTGCCCAGTGTCAAAGGTAGGTCCTCTGCCGCACCTAAGAACAGGAGTAGATGCACTGTACAGTAAATAAATGTGAGAATTATAACGAAAGAGGGCTAGTTTTAAAAATAAAGAACATCAATGCCAAAAATTCTCAAAACTGAAAGGCTGTATACTTGTGTACATGTCTACGGTCTGCAGTCTGCACGCAAAGCAACCACTACCTTGATTCATCACGGCATTCCAGGTAGTCATAAACTCATAATAAATTGTTCATGGAGGGGCGTTCTTTGAGTTGGCGATTACTGAATAAAAAGTATGTATTTAAACATGCTCCGACCATTTTAACCAAATACAAACACCGGAATTCAACTATTACACTAAACCGTGTTGCCGATGAGATTCTGGTGCTGATGGGTTGTGAACAGTTTCACATGTAGAGTCCCTCCGGTACACCTTCCTTCTTCTTGAACATGACCTTCTCTTTGGCCTTCTTAAAGTCAGCATGTGTCACCTAAAGCAACAGAAAACAAAAGAGGAATGTAAAACATGTAGAATCAGAACTTTCATGCAAATACACTATTGTGTGTAGTCAATACTCGACAGAAAGACCACTCTGATGACAAACTGTTCAGAAGGATCAGCAAAGTGACTTTGGTGGTTACTGTGCCTTTTCCAGGCATTGCCACCCATAACCAAGCTCAGAAGGTTATATTATCACAACATTTTATCGGTATTAATTGAGCAGTTCACCAGTGTCTTTATTAGTGATATGTTCTTGTTCTCCCCCTCACAAAACTTTTGGCGCCTACAGGTGGGCCCTGGGTCTCCTGTCATCCCTTCCTCGCTCCCTTCTATCTCCTCAACATCTCATGCTATTTCCACGGGCACAATTGTGTTTATCTCTTATCTATAACTGAATACAACATAATGCTCTTCTTTTGTTGCATCTATGTGATGAGAGGATCCGAGGAGGCGCTAGAGTGTCCATGGCCATGGCGGCGGCCACATGAGCACATGAGTTGAAGTGGCGAGGGCAGTGTTGCGGGTGCGACTTACGGACAGGTCACAACTAGAGTGGAGCACGACGACACAGCGGGTTAGGGCATGCCATCATCGGAGCATCCCATTGCCATGGTCGGCCGTGCTTGAACATGTGTGCTCGCAGCCATGGTCGCCTATCCCACGCCATCAGTGTTTCTCCTGTCGTGAGTCAAGAGCTCCACAAGTTCCATGACCATCGCCGCCGGCCGCAATCGTGCTGGTGGCATTGCTGTTGCTCTGGCGATGGTGTCGTCCTCACCGTAGGTAAGCTTACTACTTTAATTCTCACTCTATTTGTGCCTAAGTGATCAATTATAAGATCTTGTAATGGTCTGTGCAGAGTGCTTTGTGATGATTGTGTAGTTAGGGTGATGTGCTTGGCAAAACTTTTGTGTAATCCAGCATGGAGCATTTACATGCTCTAAAATCTGATTGCAACCATGATAAAAGCAAAAGAACAAGAAATTGCAGTACGCCACGTACTCAAGCCATTGAAATGCTACAAATGCATGAACTGCAAGCATCGACACACCACATCCACAAGCTGGGCCGACTGCCGCGCACTGGGCGAGTGAGCGGAGACGGGGACGCGACTAAGCTGACGTGCCTGCTCAGGTGTGCAGGCAGGCGGGCAACTTGAGTAGAGGGCCACTGATTGAGAGAGGAGATCACAGAGTGATGCCCTCATCGACGTCGTCGTATACACTGAGTCATTGACGCGACCATTTCATCTTCGCATAAGTATGCATGTCAGCATGTGTGATTCAGTGTGAAATGGATTCCTAGAGCATGCAACAGATTTGTCAGAATTTGTATCCTTGATTCTTCAATCTATTGCCTCCTCCTGTTGGCCAATCGCTTGCATTATGCTGTATGTACACTTCTGACTTCTTTACTAACCCGATTGAATGTTTTCTGTTGTACATATCGTACTGTACTTGACTTATTTTTGTTCAATCGTCGTGTTTCAAACATGTGATTTATATCATCTCAGGAATGTGAGCTGCACCTTATTCACATGAATTTAACAAATCAATTGGACGTTTCGAGCATGTAACCAATTGGAGATTTAGAGCATGTAATGTAATACGATTTTTTATCTGTAGCAACGCACGAGTATTCAGCTAGTTAACTAAAAACACATATGGGTTTGATTTGGAGAAGGATGCTGCCTTACCTTCATCCTGCGTTCTCTTAAAGCAAGCAATCCAGCTTCAGTACATATTGCTTTGATATCAGCACCAGAAAACTCATCCTTGGTCATAACAAATTCTTCTAGGTTCACATCATCTGCCAATGTCATCTTAGATGTGTGTATCTGCACACCATAGCACAATCTCGATAAGACCAAACATGTTTTTCATCAAACATATAGAATTGAAAAGTTTTAAGACGTCATCATAGATAAGTACCTGGAAGATGCGCCGCCTGGTTTTAATATCTGGTAAAGGAAATTCAATCTTTCTGTCTATTCGGCCTGGTCGAAGCAAGGCCGGGTCAAGACTTTCAATGCGATTTGTTGCTAGAATAACTTTAACATCTCCTTTTGAATCAAAACCATCAAGCTGATTTAACAACTCCAACATGGTTCTCTGAATCTCACGCTCTCCTCCCGAATGAGCATCGTACCTATAACAATGACAAAAAGATCAACAGAACTCACATTAACTTATTTATGGGAAGCTCTAGCATATTTTTCTATATGCAAAAAAAAAAATCGTCCTGTCGTAAACTTTCAATATGTGGCATATCCTACCTCTTTGTTCCAACTGCATCGATCTCATCAATAAAGACAATTGAAGGAGAAAGATCATCAGCCACCCTAAACAGTTCTCTTACAAGCTTGGGGCCATCACCAAGGTACTTTTGGATCAACTCACTCCCAACAACACGCAAGAATGTTGCTGATGTAGAATTGGCAACAGCCTGCACAATTAAAAGCAAACACAAAAGGTTACTCAACTTTTTAAGGGAAAAATGAACATAAAAAACTACAATTTAGTGGGTTCACTAATTTATTAAAAAACAAAAGTTCAAATGGAGCAAAACATGAAAGTTCAAGCCTTCAGTGTCCTAAAGGAAAAGACACAGACCTTTGCAAGTAGAGTTTTTCCTGTTCCAGGTTCCCCATATAATATGACTCCCTTGGGAGGCCTGATTCCGATGTCCTCATATAGCTCAGGATGTGTCAAGGGAAGTTCAACAGCCTCTTTGATTTCTTGAATTTGGGCATCCAAACCACCAATGTCAGCATAAGACTCCAGAGGTGCCTTTTCAACTTTCATGACAGAAACCATAGGATCAACTTCATCTTGCAAAATTCCAACCACAGAGAGAACCTGAAAGAAGTGATTTGAGGCAAGCTTCTGACAAGTAAAAAAGTATGAAAAGATTCGAGTTCATCACATCAAACAGTACTATTATCGTTCCACCCTTCACATATAAAAGCACATCGAGATTTCCAAAGTGGCATGAAACTGAGGAAAATCTAGAGATGTATCCAGCGGAAATAATTGAACATGCATCTGAGAAGAGTTACGCCACTAAGAAAATGTATCATTAACAACCGCACAAAAGAATACAAGACCAGAATAATTAAATGGAGAACAATAAAAACTTAAAAGTGAAATACTGCAAGAGATATAACTGAATATACTAAATGCTTGAATCACAATTATTTTGTCCTTTCCACGGAGTATATCTCTAACATATGCAATGAGACATTGTCCATATTAATCACTCTTTTCTAAGTCTGTCCATGTATTGAGTTATTTACCCTTGACAGGGTTCTCATGGTGTTGTAAATCAAGGCCACTAACCTGCAAATGAACGCCATTATCAAGGCCCTAAACCACATAAGTGCTTAAAGATGGTGAACAGTGAACACTCACTAGCCACTATTTAGAACAGTGGTTCCTCCAGAGTCAAATATAATTCTCTAAATCTTTGCAGTCCCAAAATGTATGGCATGCCCATGAACACAGGAGAGGAAAAACCACATTTGTGATGGCACAACCAATAAATATGCAGAATACGCCGGGGGTTCTAAAGGTATCTTTCGAAAGCAATAAGCCAATAACACTAATTATGTTTTATTTTAATAAGCAGTCAAATTGAACAAATATTTACTTCTGCAACTGTCAATAGTGATTTTGTTCAGGCTTGAGATTGGTCACCACCGTACACATAGATGGGCAAAAAGGTAGCATTTAACCAAACAGAATTCGTGTGTATATTTTCTGAAGAAATCCAGGAAACAGTCGCTTAGCAATTACACTTAAAAGTTTGCAGAGACCACATCAACGTCGTCTCACAACACAGTTCGTGAATAGACTATCTTAACTTGATTGTGGTACACACATGTTTTAATTTGAATTTGCTCTGAAACAATTTCCGCCTACAAGCAACTCTACCTTACCAAACACCACATCTTCAAATCTTGTGTCACAATTGTAAACCTATTAAACATGTTACGACCATATTCATCTCAATTCCCAGGTTTCTCCCCATCCTACCATATCCCAATGTTCTCAAAACATGCCCCAAGTTCATCAAATCAACCAATTCTAATTCAGTGGACTAGGTTATTGCTTCCTTCACAAATCTAATCTCCCCTTGAAAAATTTCAACCTTTTCAAACCTAATGAATCCCCCAGCATAACATCACTAACTTGAACTTGCCTTAAGTTACATAACGGCCAAAACTACTGCCGCACTTCGAATCCCTCCGCCCAATCCATCAGATCAATGCAAATTGTTCAGATTTGTACCTTGTTATGCATCAGTATGGCGCACCCGGGCTCAAGCTGGTCCTTGTCGACGAACGACAGTATCCCAACATAGTACTCGGGCCCGACGGACGACGAGACGATGGCGTGGCTCTCGTCGATGATCTCCTCGAGAGAGCCGACGCTCATGGGCGTGCCGCGGAGGTCGTCGACCTTGGATCGGTCCTCCTCCGTCTTGTCCTCGCTGGGGCGCAGCCGCTCCTGGCTGATCACAAACTCCTCCTCCATGAGGAGGTAGTCCTTGACGCGCTCGAGCTTGAGCAGGCGGAGGCGGCACTTGGAGAGCGGCGCAACGGCGGGTAGCCGAGCCGCCGCTTCGGGCCCCTTCTGCTTCCGCTGCTTGCGGCCGACGCGGGACGGCGCGGCGGGGGGCTCAAACTTGCGGCCCTTCTTATCGCCGGCGCCGCCGTCGCCCGGCTTGCGGTCGCCGGGGAGGCCACCCTGCTTGCCCATGCCGCCCGGAGTGCCTTGCCCCATCGCCGCCGGCCGGTTGCTTCGGTTCGAGGGTTAGGGTTTGGGTCCTGGAGATCGGGAGAGAGCAGTAGAAAATACAGAGCGTTTTGTTTTTCTTTGGTGCTTAGATTAGATGAGATTGATATATAGGTTCTCTCTTTCTCATCTTTTCTTTTCCTTTTTTTTTCGACCTTTTCTCTCTCACGGACACCTACTTGTCAGTGAAGAAGGAAAATGAGTATACGTGGTGGCATCCAGGCCGTCGGTCTCCGTCCTATGCAGCAGATGTTTGTTTACGAATGAATTATGATGAATGTAAAGTATTTTTCCTGTGTGTTCGTTTGTAAGCTCAAATTCTAAAGAGAAAGAACACACTCCTAAAGAGCCTGTTTGGAAGAGGGAGATTGCTCTGAAATTTTTTAGCATTTAGTCCCTAAGGATTTGGATCCAAATTCCCCTTTCCAAAAAGGACATAAGTATATATAAGAGATGATAGCATATGAATATATATAGCAAAGCGCTAAAGCCATGTTTGGAACAATATGAATTCTGCAAAAAAAAAGTTGTGTAATTTATCTGAAAATCCTACCGGAAGTCTCAGTTCAAATTGGGTCCAAATAATTTTATTTTAAGCAATTGTGGAGCTTTATTAAGGCCAAAGAGGGTCGTCCCTTGGGTTTTCCTAAATATTTCTTCACAATATTGCACATTTGCTCTCCACCATACAACCACCTAAAGAGCGACTAAATTCCACATTTGCAATAAGAATGTTGTATTAGATTGGTTTCTTCTTTCATTTTCATTCAAGCTCCGCAACTGTTTTAAGGTTTATAAATCGATATTTCTTTTGCTAAACAACGATAGTTCTGATAAGATTGCCCTCATGGCTCATGATTTTTTTAAGGAGCTCGTGAGTATATGCCTGCTTTCTTCAGGCCCTTTTCCTTTCGGATGGGCTCATGGAAGGGCGAAGCTGATCTCGGGCTTTCCTGCAAGCCAATGGGCTTTCTTTCCCTACTTTACCTGGGCTGTTTGTCTTATTGAGGCAACCTGGCCATAAGATGAGCTACTGCTTTGCTCATTACAATGTGACAATCAGCAATTGATTTCGATACATAAAAGGGAAAATTAGAAAGGAAAGGGTGTGTAATATCGATTCTGCAACCGGAAATTGGATCATATTGTTTTCGCTATGAAATTTTTAGCTATGTTCGTTTTTCCTATTACCGGAAGTATATGTTAGTTTGACTCCCCCCTCCTGAAAAGACGTCTAATACCCATATCAGCTTGTGGCCCCACTGTCAGTCTCTCGTTTCTCTATGCCTCTCTATTTGCCCATTGTAAGCTTTGATGTGTAGAGCAGGAAGGAGAGTGGTGTGGTGAGGCAGAGGTAGAGGTGGGCGCGCGAGCACCGACCAGCCGAGGGGCCAACACCGACGTTGCCGAGGGAGGGCGGCCATGGTGTGGTGTGTCCATGGCCGAGGGGAGGCCGTCAAAGGCGTGGGCGGAGCCGGCGCGAGGGGGGCCGAGGCGGTGCGTGGGCGGGCGACGTGGAGACCAAGCGGCGTGGCGAGCCCGCCGCGAGTGGCCGAGGCGGTGATATGGAGACCGACGGAGGGGGGGGGGCAGCAAGAAGACGGAGCCTACGGAGGGAGGGAGGGCGACCATGGTGCGTTGATTGGCAGGCGCGCGAGCGGGGCCAACATGAGGGGCCCCGAAGCCGAGAGACATAAGCAGCGTGGAGGCCGCGGGGTTGCGCGTGGGGCGGTGAGGTGGGCGCATGAAGGAGGCGAGGTCTTCGACACGGCCATGATCTTGCTGGAGCACAGGTGTGCGCAAAGGCCCGAGGCGGTGGCGTGGAGGCTGGTGAACGCACGGTTAGGGCTAGCGTGAGGGCAACGGTTGGGGGTGGGACTGAGTGATGCTGTGGCGGCAGAGGCGGCCAGATCTGACAACCCCTAACCAGATCTGGGTCAACATGGTTGGGGAAGAGCAAAGGAGGAGGGAGGACCTCTGGTGGAGAAGAAGAGAGGAGAGGAGGAAGAGGAAAAGGGGGGAAGGAAAAAAGAAGGATGGGTAAATAAGTATTTTCACATAAAATTTGTTGATCAATATGTTTTGACTGACGGCAGTGACAAAAGAAAAATGGAGCCAAAATTTTGGTGGTATAAATATTATAGTCCAATTATCGATGGTAGAACCGAAATTATACACCTTTCTAGTGGCACCAACAAAATTTTCCCAACATAAAAACCACCCCATCAATCAAAACCAACCAACCACCACCAACGAAGGTAACAGAGAGAGGAACAAATTTATCCCACACCGCGAAAGTCGCTGATACAAGCTACAATAAAATGCGAGCGCACACAGCTCAACTCTCCCTATCTTCAGAACTTCTCATGACAGCAGCAATATATTATCGGAGTCTTAACGATAGCACAGAATTAAAATGAATATTATTGTATTTAGGCATGCTGCATGTAAGCCTATGTACAAATGTGGAAGCTACTAACAACCAACAACCATCACTATAATGCACAATGTCTTCACAGCTTATTTGGATACATTGTGATACTACTCAATCCATTCGGACTGACTTAGAATTTAAACTAAAATCCATTTCAATTCAAATAAATTAGTTCTAATCTCTCCCTATTCTCATGTGGAAGAGGCACATCATACGTTTTGCTTCTCCGGGATGAATGAATCATGTAATGGCTTTAACTCCTCTACAATGGTGACTCACATGTACATGTGTTTGGACAGCTTGTATCCGGAAACCACGGCTGACAAGGCAAGGGCTACAAATGCAAAGAAGGCCATGCTGATCGCGACAGCCGTGGCGTCGGTGAAGTTATTGATCACCGCAGATCTCATGCGGTTCGTGATGGGGATAGTGGCCGATAGAGCAGACATAAGCAAGTATGCGACTACCTGCAAATGCATACACCAGTTTCTGTTAGCTCTGATATATGGTTATAAAATTTTGCAACTGACAGATTCTCAGAAAAGAATATGTAATTGACAGGTAAATTAAGGAATTCAGTTTTGGAAGCTAAATTAATCCAGAAGGCTCTTAAAAAATAAAGGTGGATGAATATCCTACTTCTTGTTGTCTTGTGCTACTTGACATGGTATCATGACATGAAACAGAAAGCCTGAGATAAATTACTTGTAACCTCCTAAACCCTGATCGAAGAATCTAAGGGTAAACATGAAAACATCTTTGATCCAAAACCTTATTATCTGGTTTAAGAATTTCATCGACTGTAACATTGTTAGTCCAACTTTCATTAATTAATAAAATTTAGATTTAGATATGCACTGGGAAAGTAAATTCACCAAGGGTCAAGTTCCAGCAAAACTGCAAAAGCACTTCTAAGCACCATTATATTGGGGTCTACTGGTACAATTACAAATTCCAGAGTCTTTTTTTTTTCCATGCGATCCAAAGCCATGAAAAGCAATCCAGAAACATGTAGTACTAACATGATAACTAGACATATTATTTGCAAAAACTGACAAAAAAAAATGCCCATAATTAAGTAGCACAGGTCCAAAACAGCCATACCCTTCCAGGGCAGGCTAAGCAAATGTGGTCCCCAAACATTTCAAGTTCACGGTTCCACACACATTTCAGTGCATTTAAGCATCGTCCAACATACATCATGAACAATTTTTTGACATGTAGTACTGTACTCCTCCAAGGCTCCAATCAAACTGAAAATTCGAAGCATACATGGAACCTCGAGCAACTTCTGATGGCTGGTCCCAACCACGTCCGTCTCCCCATGCCAATGCTATACTAGCCACTACATTACCACCATTGTTGTTGTTGGGCTGCCATACAGATTGACCAAATTATCGGAACATAATTTAGAGCTACTAGCCCACTTATCGTTTTTTTTTTAGTTTCTTCCAAAGAGAAACAAGAAAAAAGGTTTAGGTTGTAGAGTTGTAGTTATGTCCGGAGACAGAACATCACAGTGTTTCAAGTTTGACTATTAGCATTCCAAAACACATTGTTTTCGTGAACTGGAGAGGGAGTAACTGATTAATTGGGTTTTTCTCTGCGGGTGAACGAAAGGGGCTACGTGCGTCGGTTTCATTGAAGAGACCCACCCAAAGAAATTGTTCAAAGCTAACAGCCTAAGATGTTTGGGTTCGTTTTGATGTAATCAGCCATCACCTTTTTTTTTCAGAATCATTTTTTAAAAGAAATTTTTTTCAGAATCTAGTTAGTTCCCTTTCTACTCCGTACTCCATACAAATCCCATGGAAAATAGAAGGTGGCACATAGCGTTAGGCTTAAGCGTATGGACTGATGCAGTAGTTAGCAAATATATCCATTTTGGGCTCATCATAGGCCTGGTCTAGCAATTTTAATGTGTTTAACTGGACGCCTCTGGCCCAGGATTGTCAAAAGAGTCCAAGTGGCACTTTTGTCGAGTTCATTCGTTACAGACAAAAGGGCCGGCGCACATGCAGGAAGGGCCGGCGCTAGGCTATGGCCTGCATCCGTTTTACGTGGGCCCACAATAAGCACTCGGCTTTGCTATATTTTTTTAGCGACCAGCGCACATGTAAGAAGCTGTTTACATAATAGCTGTACGCGTTCACTTAATATATGTAATTTATATATGTGTAACTCATGTACTCTGATTTCAACCATCAAAGATAGCGTTACTTTTCTCGTTTACATTGTGCAACAAATAAAAAAAAATACAATTGCAATAATTACTTTTATTCGGCAATATTTGAGAAACCATGTTGCAACAAAGTACGACAGTTCATACAACAATCGACAAAAGGGTTCGCAACAATTCAAAAAAAAAATGCTTGCAACAAAAATCCACCAAAGGAGGAGACCATACATGTCGATGACCAAGATCGCTGGAGGGGGAGGAGATGGCTAGCTCGGAGCCTCGTGGCTGATAGGCCCGGATCTGGCCAGGGGCCAAGGGCAGCCTAGTGGCTCATCGCCGGCCCTCCACAGATCTGGCGCCCCTCTCCCTGCTCCTCTAGCGCACCACCTCAATGCCCCTCGATTGAGAGAGGGAGGGAGGGAGAAGTAGGCGCACACATCAGCTAGCTTGACGCATTCATGGCCTCATGGCGTACCCTTAGATGGAGCAGGGAGCACAGTTTGAAAAAGTGGGTTGAGGGCTTCGACCGTGTTAACATCCGACGGGAGATTTATCAGGAGGAGAAACAACATGAACATCTGCGTGTGCGAGAGATTGATGAGTGGAATGGTTGGTTGGGGTTTGATGGAGATGTGGATAAGATGAGGTGGGAGAAGGAGTGTTGTGCGAGTGAATAGTTCATGTGAATCTCTACACGTCGGGCGTATGAGTTATATCATTACTTTTTTAAAAGGTACAAATTAGATGTACACACTCAACTCACACCGTCGTACATACAAACACATATACACAGCTTCTTACACACGTTTTAAAAAAATTCACCGAGATACCGAGGACTCACGCAGCACGAGCGACCTATTCCTATTCTTGATTATTCCGTGTGGCCCGAGAGTTACGCTAGGCCCTCCCTCCGGCTTTTAGCTAGTTGGCAATTTCGGCAAGTTCGTAAGCACAACGCAAGCATGGACACCACATGGCGTCCCACGACCTGATCCATCGCCCACGGTACGTGACCTTTTTGACGGGACAGCTCACGGGTCCTGTGACTAGGCTGGCCTGCCTGACACGAACCACGTGGCAAAACGGCCCGGACAGTCCCCGACGCAGACCGCGTCGATCGTCCTCTTCGGTTCTCCTCCCGCCTACGATGCACGGGCCGGCACTGCACCTCCCCGTGCCGCGCGAGCGCCCCGACACCAACGGTCACGCGGCTGCTTCCCGCTTTACCGTTGCGGTGGTCCTGTTCGCGCATGTATGTATGTTTGCCTGGGCTAAAGCCTCCACGCGTTGCTTTGTTTGTGATAAGTGTTAAGAAAGCGGGCGGGACTCGGAAGTCGGCGGCGATCGCCAGGGGACTCTCAGTCGCCCGCATTCTTTCTTAACACTCCTCAACATTTCATCCAACGTGTTCGTACGCCCGTTAAAACTCCATAAAACCCGGTGGGAAAAATTTGGAGAAAGAGTACGTGTCATGCGTTATATTTGTGTTGCATTTAATTGCCTCATTAAAACCTTAGCCAGAAACTTCGTGAAAACTCGTCGAGGAAAAAGAGTACAATCCACCCCGCTTTATTTAATCTCCGGATTTATTCTTTGGGTACTTGATCTTCGTGATCAAGATTCAATAATGAGTTCGTGAAGATTCTCCCAGATTCTGACTTGTCTAAGTCTTATCATTCCAATTCCACGTATGCATCTTTCAAAACTAGGCATTTGAAAGTGACTTAGTGAATAAATCTGCAAGATTTTCACATGACTTAGTATCACGAGACTTTAATTTCGTCCATCTTTTGCATTTCGTGAGCATAGAAGAACTTGGGATTGATATGCTTTGTAAGGGACTCTTCACATAACCCATTTACTCTTGTGCGACGCAAGTGCATTATCTTGAGAGATAATAGTGGGGTTTGCACAGTATTCAATCCACATGATCGCTTTGGATGTGGTGAATCATCCGTAGAAGCCAAGCACATTCTTGTGAGGCCTCGTAAAACGCTTATGATTTTTGAGTGGTTCGTCAAGTCGATACAAGACTTTGCTTAGGCGATTTTCACTAATTACAGTTCCACCACATAGGAATACATAGCTTTGTTTGCGACTTGGTTGTATATGGGTCCGACAGAACCCAACATCTGCATAGTCATTCATACACAAGTCTTAGTTCTTTACGTAGAATAGACTAAGTTCTTTGCTTTCTTGGAGGTAACGGAAGATGTCCATTATTTCGCCAATGCCTTTGGTAGGTTACAGACTATACCTTACTAATAGGTTTACGGCAAATGCAATGCCCGATCTAGTACAGATTTGCTAAAACATAAGTGCTCCTCTCGCACTCGGTATGGGAATTTTGGTCCCGGGACTTCCTCCCCTCTTCTTTAGATCTCATGACGGGTCCTTGTCTTGCTGCAAGGATCTCCGACCATCGGCACTTCGAAGGATATGCCTTTTCAAAGCCGAACCTTTTCAACACTTTACGAGCGTAGGTTGGGTGATGTACTAGAATCTCTTAGGGATATGCTCAAGCCGCAAGCCTAGGCGATGTTGGTTTGATCCAAATCTTTTATTTGAACTCGACTCGGTAAGAGCTTGCTTTCTTAATACCTTCTAAGGTTCCAATGATATTGGATCATCTTTATACACCGAGATTTATACAAAATCCATCACAGGATCGTCGTATAAATACAGGGATAATTCTTATTGTTCGTGTAGCCTTTCTTGCATAGAAAGTCGCCTGAGCGATTATACCACATTCTGCTGATTGCTTGATCCATACGGTGACTTTACGAGTTGCTGCTTGTATAGATTTCTATTCGCTCTATCTTGGTTCGGACAGGGTACATTCGGTATCTTCATATAAATGTCCAATTCAAATTTCCATAAAGGTATGCGCTACCACATCCATCAATTTCACTTCTAACTTCCAAGTTTTTGCCATTGAGATAAATATCTAAAGGTAATTCCGCCCATGACCGGGAATAGGTTTCTTCATAACAATCTCTCGGACGTTGAGTGAAACCTTGTGCAACGAGCCTTGCTTCTTTCATTTCTCTTCGAACAAATACCCACTTATGCCCTACAGGTGCACATGGGAGGTGTGCACTTACTTCTGAGCCCAAACACCTCTCTTTTATTCAAAGAGAACGATTGGTTTCTATTGCCTTCTTCCAATCTTCTTAATATGACATTTTCTTATATTCAACGAGCGATCGTGCTCTGGATCAAGATTGATGATTGTGACAATTTTCTTTGCAACATTGGTCGTTGGTTTATTCATAGATTCTCCCAAGATCATAAAGTTTATAGCTATGTCTTCAAGGGGCGATATTTCTAATGCTTCTATTTGCTTACCGCTACTTTCAATTCATGGGCAAGTCCTTTAGTTTTTCAAATCGATGTGTGCGCACACATCCATCTTGATGTCTCCTTCATGGGGATGTTCAATTCTAGTATGCCTTTTACGAAGGTTCCATGGGTGCAGTCTCAACGGCTCCCCTTACGATTCGGGGTACTTTGGTGATCGGTGTGTCAAGTCCTTCTTATCCTTTTTCACCAGGCGCCCCGGTTACTTTTGATTCGAGGGCGGAGTTCTCGCCCTTCAGAGGCCTTAGGGCGGGATTAGGGATACCTTCATCGGTATTTCAACCCTCTCGGTGCATTGCGTGCAGTGCATATGCGACTTGGTCACGCTCTTCAAATCACTAAAGTGGTTAGGCGGTTGATTCGCTAATGCTTGCAAATCAATTATCTTACGGATCGCAATTGTCTTCTAGACTTCAATTGTCTTCTAAACTTCTATTTGCTTCACTAGTGCGCGGGTCATATGCATGGATTTCAAATATCTTCTAGACTTCAATTGTCTTCTGGACTTCTCTATTTCTCGACATTTTACATCAATGGTTGATTTCCTCCCCCTAATGACGAGAAATAATTCTCATCTAATATGCTATCGTGGCTGGTGCATGCAAATCTCTAGTCGTGGGGTCCAAATACGATTATGGATTGTCTCATAACCAACGTATATCCCAGACTTTTAGAGAGTGTCCATTTCAGTTTGCTGTGGTGGTGGTATAGGTACATAAACCTTGCAACCAAACCTTCAAAGATGAGAAATTTTCAGTGTTGACCCTTGCGCTAGGTGAATGGATGTTATATGTCGGTGGTCTAAAATTGATGAGAGTTCTTTGCGTGCGAGATGCGTGTCCCCAACATGTAGTTGGTAAATAACAATTTCGCTAGTCCATTCAGGTGTGGACATGCGGTACGGGATGCTCAATTTTAATTCTCATTTTCACACAATAATCATCATATGCCTTTGAAATAAATTCTCCGGCGTTGTCCATTCTGGTGGACTTCACATGATGATAAGGGAAATTATTTTTAATGTTAATTATCTACGAGATTAGCTTTGCGAGCGGGGTTCTCGTAGACATTAAACAAACGTATACCGTTTCGAGGAAGCATCGATAAGCACCATAAAATACCTAAATGACCCTTACAAAGTGTTTAGGACCGCAAATGTCTCCTGGATACGGTCCAGAATGCAGGATTTCGTCCTTTACTTTGAGTAGAGGGTCTAGTAGTCGATTTCCGATGGTACATGCAGGCACACAAAATCTTCAAGATTCGGGAAGTTCTTTAAATTGACACTATATCCCTGTGAATTGTTAATTATATTTCTCATCATCCTAAGACCTAAGTGACATAATCTATCATGCCAGAGATAGAAGAGGTTTAGAGCTTCTAAATATAGTTTTCAGGGCAGTATAGGCTGCAAATGCTTCTCAAATGAAGGAAGTCGTTCTAATACCATTATTCTACTATTTTCATTACGCTTTGTAATGAGCAGGTATTCCTTACCATGCTCTTCTTCAGTCTCTACGTGGAAACCGTTAGCGAATATCCTTGAGAGTTTTAGTCGATTATGGGCACAACAAGGCTTCTTTAATGACCAAAGTTATGTCCGTCGAGAGTACAATTGTGGCCCTTCCTGAGCCTATTATACATGTATCGCTGCCTGCGATTGTCGTAAGGCTACGAGCATTCTTACTGATCGACTGAAAAATTCCATCTCTCTCAAGGTGGTATTCATTGTGCCGCCACCGCTAAGCACACTTCCTCCATAGGGCGCTACATGCGATCTAATATAATGTACTTTATTAATATGTAGTAAATCCAAGAACACATAAAATAAAATACTTAGATATTAGAACATAACTTGCTATCATAAATACGGAAATATAAGTCTTGCGGGACTCATCATAAGAATTTAATGCTTTGCTCTTCTAGAGCCTACAACCATTATTCAAAGTTTCATCATAATCACAAAATGCAAGTGACTGTAAAAGGATCTAAGTGCAATGCGTGCACTAGATCGAATCAGCGAAGTATTCAGAAACTTCTGCCTTAATCTGCTACATGGCGATCTTCTCCTCTTGGGCAATTACGGTGTGTGACATTGCTATGTCCAAAGGAGGCATGATGGGGTGCTATTAGGTCGTCCACATCCATAAGTGCAACTAATGGGTGTGGATCTTAGTGCTTGCAATGGTGAGGTGTGACTCATGCTATCCTTTGCCCCTTTTCTTAGGCGTAAAAACACCAATTACGTGCGACTCACAACTTTACCCTTCTTGCCCTCTCCTTCGTGAGAGGCTTCATTACCTTGTAGCTACTAGTATTGGCTTCATGGCCAACATTGCTACTAGGTGGCTGTGAGATGTAATTCTTCCTTAGAACATCATCTTGTGCTTTCGCAATTTTCACGGTGTCAATTAATGCGGCATACTTCTTGTAGCCATTTTGACAATAATTGCGTGCGGATTGCACCGCATTCGGGTGAAGGTAGAGAGGTCTTGTCAATCTTACGCTCATCCGTGATTACCTTATCACAGAGTGAAGATCGTATAAATTACAGCCATCTTGGGCCAACTCTTTCGAACTTCTGGTTCGTGATGCCAGTCATTTTCATATTCATGCAAAAAGTTCATAGGGTTACTGCTGGTAATTTACATAAAATGGTTGCAAAATTCTCATAATGCTCTTCGAACTCCCAGTTCGTGATTCCGTATTTTTCCATGCATTTACATGATTTACTGCTATTTTCAGTGATTAAAAGCAATATAAATAATCACAAATAATCAAAAACAATAAATCTGAGAAATAAATTGCAAAGAAATAATAATAACAAGGTAAAATATGTTTCAAATGCAAAAATCGATTCAAAATTTGAATTCGAGGCCTTTTACATTGGAATATGAATTTTAGTGAATTACGCAATTTCGAGGCTAAAACGTGAAAATTTCAATTCGAGAAATTTTTACGCGTAATTCTGGAAAATCCGAGGCCTTTTTTCATTTTCTTTCTTTTTTTTTTTTGATTATCTGGTAGGCCTTTTGGGCGCCTCACGGCAACGACAAAGCCGGCGAGGAGGACTCGGTAGGGTTCCCTACCCGAGTTACTCTCGGCGGCGGCTCCCTTCATGGGAGCCGCCCGCGCTTCTGCGGCGGCGGCGGCTCTTCAGGAGCCGCCGCTTCTCTTCAGCTGGAGCGGCGCTCCCGAAGGAGCTCTTCTTCAGCCGTAATGGCGGCTCGAAGAGCCGCCGCTTTCTTCTTCGGCGCATGGCCATGTGCGGAAGTGGCAGACCGAGAGTCAGCGACTGGCGGGCGGCCGCGGAAGAAGGCCGTTGATGTGGCGCGAGGTGGCGGTTTGAGCGAGGCGTCGCGCACGGCGGCCGGATCTGGCGCCAGACTCTGGCGCGCGGATCGCTCCCGAGCGGGCAGCGTGGGGGACGGCGCATCCGAGGCGGAGGCGCCGTCTTGGCTGCTGCAGTGGAGGCGCCATGGCGGCGCCGTTCCCCTCTCGGTTGAGCGTGTCCGTGTGGGGACACGGCTGCCGGCCGATCTCCCTCACCCTCTCGGCCTGGCGTCGGCCGTCTGGCGGCGGCGGCGTCGGCGTCTACGGTTCAACCGGGTGGCCGCGGCGCGTCTTCTCTCCCTCCCACTTTTCTGTGATGTGATGGGTAGTGACGGCCGTAGGCGGCGTCATCGCGGCCGCAAGCCGGGTGACGGCCGTCTTGCGGGCGGCGCCATGGCCGTCGGCGGCGCAAGCCGGGGTGATGGCGTTGTGGCGGGCGCGGCTTGATCTTCGCTTCATGGCTAGCACGCGCGGCTCGAGCTCGATCTTCGCTTCATGCTTAGCCAGGCGGCGCTACGCGATGCGGCCGGCCGACCGCCATGCGTGGGAAAAGAAGAAGAAAAATTCTTTGTGTCTTGTTCATGTAACGAGTAGTGTTCATGTGATGTGATGTTGATGCCATGTAATTTTCGTCCGATTAGCGACTTGAGTCGGTTCGCGGTGAATTTGCAATTTCAATCTACTGCATAATCGACATCCGATTTTTCATGTAATCTACCGATCGACATTGTGTCGGCGACTTCAAGTCATTTCGCGGTAAATTAGAAACGATTTGCCGTAGAAAAATAATCTAGAAAGCAAATTTGCGAATTGAAAGCAATCTAGAAAATACGATTCAATCTACGAGTGTCGTTCTCTGACGGTTACCTTCGATCGAGGAGAGTCGATCGTCGCGATAACGTGTTGAGTAACCGTCATTGGCGAGTCCATCCGACGGGTACCTCGTATACAATGATCGAATCGTAAGAACGATGAAGAACACAAGAACACAACAGTAGAATGAACACAGAGATATGCGGGACTTCAGGGTCTGCTTTATTGCTTCGGATCAATCGGGGTTACAATGAGAGGGGGTGACCCTCTATTTATAGACTACGGGATGAGGAGTTCAACTGGGCCAGGACTCTCCGGGGTCTGGGCCGTCTTCGGCAGGACTCTCGAGTCACGGGCGATTCTTAACAATAAGCACTAGGATGCTAAGCGCGCTAAGTTACCGTAAAGTAGATTGAAGGACATTGATGTGATTTCAAAAATGTAGTGGTTTTTTTTTAAAAAAATGGAGCGATGTTATTTTAGAAACCACATGGGCTTTTTTCAAAAAAAAAAAGATGCGGAGAGCCTTGACGTGATTCTGGAAACACCACAGCCTTTTCACAAAAAAAAAAAAGCTGACGTGGAGGGTCTCAGTATGATTTTTTAAAAAGGAGGCTTTTGGCAAAAAAAAACTTATATGAAGGACTTAGAAATGATTACGTAAACCTTATGGGCCTTTTCACAAAAAACAGCATGAAGCTCCCGTGAACCCAGGAATCCTCTGCCATTAAGAAAGAGTATATTCACGAAAACCACCGCGACAGGCGGCATCGGAAGTGTATTTTAAGGTACACCGCCAGTGCCTTAGGCGGTTAGACGGGCCTGATCTTAACCGCCAAATCCCATAGTTTCTAAAAAAACTGATTTATATTGTATTAGATACAAACAATAACAAAAAAACTTGTTTGAATAAGGAGAGGTAAAATTAGCAACGATAAAAAAGTGCATGTTGAAGTGTAGTTCCCATGCACGTATTCAACCGTTTCATTTTTCTTAATAACGGCTAGCTAATCTAAAAAATAGTTTTTAAAACAAAATATTGTATCAAATACTGTAATTACCAAACCCGTCATAGTTTTTCTCAATACCGCAAAACACCGTTGTATTTGTAAACTTTAGTATTTCATATCTTGTACTACAATAAACAAAGGTCTTAAGACGTTTTTGGTGTGGGTGGGTTGGTTATTGTATATTCATTTGTCGTTCATCTTTCTTCAACTAAAATTATATTTTTGAGATATGGTGATCCCATAACTACTTTAGGAAGCTATTTGAAGCTGTCACGTTAGATTTAATCAACAAAGCACTAGTACACTACAGATACAGACTCATTGAAGCAATACAACTGGCCGTGTACCTTCACGTTCTCAACTTGCAGGTAATGGCACGGAACGTAATTTTTCTACCTACAGGCCCCACAAGGCAGCAAAACGCTCCTCTCCCGATCCCGAAAACTCCCTGCTGCTTCAGTTCCCACTTCCCCTTCCCCGTCTCCGACTCCCCGATCCTCATGGAGGCAGCCGAAGAAACCTACAAGGCCACAAATAAGCATTCCGTTTAGGCCATGGAATTTTCCACTTGCACCCCTCCCCTCGTGCAGTATTCCAAGCCCACCGTCCTGCTCAGCCTCATCCTCGTCGGCGCCAACCACACTGCCGCCCGCTTCTGCGCCCGTTAAATTCCGCGTCTTTAGCCTCCGCGCCGCCGCCGCTAGAGTCAGACTCGCCGTAGAGAGCCTCGCGGTCGCGGCCGTTTGCCTCTCCGGGTGGCGGGGACGACATGGAGCCGGCGGCGAGGCGGTGGTCCGGGCGAGGGGCCCTCGCGCGCTTGGTCCTCCTCCTCGGCGTCGTCGCGCTCGGGCTCTGGCTGCTGTGCGGGGAATTGGCCGTCGTTAGCGGCGGGGTGGCGGCCAACCCCGCGATCCCGACCGCCGTGGCCGGGAGGAAGACCTATGTCCAGGCGGCCGTCGGCTCGCCGGACGCCTGGCGCAGCCGCGAGTGGCGAAGGGCGGTCGACTACCACGCCGCCGTCCTCGGCCGGCACCTCGCGGACGGCCTGCTGGCGCCGTCCTCCAGCGCAGTCTGCCTCGGCGGCGCCCCGGAGGCGCTCGCGCTGCGGGAGCTCGGCGTTGCCCGCGCCGTCGCGGTCGCGAAGAAACGGTCCTCGCCTCTCGCCGTTGCCGGAAACGACCGCCACCTCCCATTCCCCGAGTCCTCCGTTGACTTCGTCTTCGCCAGCCGTGCCCTGGACGACTCCAAGCGCCTAGCCGACCTCGCCGGCGAGGCGGCACGGATCTTGAAGCCGGACGGGCACCTCGTGGTCCTCACATCTGGCGCCGGCGACGCCTACAGCCTCCGGTCCCTCCAAACTCTCATCCCATCCCTCCAATTACTCCGATCCCGCGAGATCAACGGCCCGGACGGCTCCGCCCTCCGGGAACTAGTCTTTCACAAGCTTGCAGATACCCCCACCCCCACCGGCAATTCCACGAACAACTGCACGCATCGCGACCACAAGCTCCAAATCATCGGCCTCGCGGAGCCACTGATCCAAGAAGAGCCGCGAAAGCCATGGATCACACTAAAGAGAAACGTCAAGAACATCAAGTACCTCCCGGCGCTCGCCGGCATCGGCTTCAAGCGCCGGTACGTGTACGTCGACGTCGGCGCCCGGAGCTACGGCTCCAGCATCGGCAGCTGGTTCCGGAAGCAGTACCCCAAGCAGAACCATACCTTCGAGGTGTTCGCCGTCGAGGCCGACCCGGCGTTCCACGCCGAGTACGCGTCCAAGAAAGGCGTCACCTTGCTCCCTACGCCGCGTGGGTCAAGAACGAGACGCTCACGTTCGAGATCAACGATGACCCCGGCAAGGAGGAGGGCAGTGCCAAGGCGAACGGCCGGGGCATGGGCCGCATTAGGCCCGCGGCGGGGGCGACGGACGGGGTGTCGTCCGTCGAGGTGCGGCGCATCCCGGCGTTCGACCTCGCCGAGTGGCTGAAGCGGACGGTGTCGGAGCAGGACTACGTGGTGTTGAAGATGGACGTGGAGGGGACGGAGTTCGACCTTATCCCGAGGATGTTTGACACCGGCGCGATCTGCCTGGTGGACGAGCTGTTCCTCGAGTGCCATTACAACCGGTGGCAGAAGTGCTGCCCCGGCGAGCGGTCGCCCAAGTACCAGAACACCTATGAGGAGTGCCTGGAGATGTTCACCTCGATCCGGGAGAGTGGCGTGCTAGTGCATCAATGGTGGTGATTGGTAGAGATACCTGATAGACAGAGTCTCACAGATAGCTTGAACCACAGGTGATGCTTTTCAGTGTGTACTTAATTTGGAGTTGTTCCTTGAACATAGGGGTTGGATTCTTTGATTGTCATTGTTTCCTGTAGTTAGAAGATTATTTCGTGTAGTTTGATGAGAAGAAGATGAAATTTGTAGCTGTGTTTCCAGTGAAACTTGCTGTGTAGTGCCGTTGTTGTTGATCAGAAAATGAATCATTTAACCAGCTGAACTGTTTGGAGCTTTTTTTCCTTCGGACTAGTAACTGTTTAAGAGTCCATTCATCTGTAAGTTATGTTACATGACCTCTGAGATGCCTTTCTCTTAATGAGAACTATTTCTGAAAATGCTATCATGTGGTGACTGGCTTGATGTCAGAATTCCTGCATCCAGCTTGTGCAAATGCCTGCAGTAACCATTCTGGTAAGGTCTTGCTGAGGAGGCAAATCTGATTCAGAATTTCTGACGCTCGTGCCGAGCCTTACCGGAGTGTGTATCTAGTTGTAAACGCATGAATGCGACGGCTAAATTGAAAGATCTGACCAAAGCTTCTGCCTAGATTTGTTGCTCCCGCCGGCGATTCTATGAACAGCTGCACATATTGGCATGTTGCGAATTGCGGTCGCTTGCTTGATCATCAGTTCTGGTGATTGCTACTAGCTAGTTAACATGATATGTCGTTCAGATATATTTCAGCAACAGACGAAGCTTCTCAAGGCGCATTCCATTTCCAAGGAAGACCCCCAACCCACACACACACACACACACCCCACCCAACCAATGTTGCGCGTCCAGAAAACTTGCTGTGGAGTGCTTCATTTAACGACTACTTTTTTCTTCTTCTGAACTAGCCAAATTTCTCGTGCAAATTGCGCAGCTAGATAATACCTTACATATGCTCACATTTGAAAAATAGTTGTATTATTATGCAACTCTAGTACTGTATTTATGATTAAAAATATAGTTGTATTTCTAATATAACTAAAACAACTCCAATATATACTCAATAATATCTAAAAAGATATATCTTATTAATCTACACTGTTATTATATGAACCCATTAAAATAAGTTGTCTAGATCTTTCCTTTGTTCCTTCGATTTTTTGGAAATTTCTAGTCTCTCGTAACAAACATGAATCCCTCGTTTAATGCCGTTTTAACAATACACTATTATAAAAGGAAGACTGGTGGCGGCGGCGAGTCTGTCATATACCTCCTCTTAAGTTGGTGATATCTTTTATGGACAAATATGTCGATACATGTATAAAATATTTGAAAAATCTTTTGTGAATAATTAGATTATATGTGTTTGTGGTTTGTGATAAGATTCTATGTGGCTTATTGATTGAATGCAAATTATATATGACACTTTTATTTGAATAGACAATTATCTTATGTATATTGATTTTTAAGTTTATAACTTATATTATATTTTATTTGAAATCCGTTACATTATACAGACACTCGGTTAGTAACGCTAGATGTTACAAACCAGACCCATTGGTCAGTGATCGAAATCGTTTGCACAAGGCTTTAGTTACATGATACATTAGTGCAACACCACAGCACAGAGATATATTACCCAAGTGCGCTAGTTCTCTCGGGTAGCTTAGCTCACGTCGCGCGTACTTAATTATCCGGCAGTGCAAATTAAGTGCTAACAGCAGAGGGATTTGAAGCACATCGATTTCTTTATTTCAAGAAGTAGTCTTGCAAGTTTATCAAGACAAAAGAATCGGTGTTAATTATCGCTACATATTTACAACCGGACGAATTATAATTGTACGAACAGAAACTAAAAATATCAATTTGCCAAGTCGACTTGATCCTCGTGCACGCACCAACTCCGGCCATGCCGATCTCGCTCCATCTTCTCCCTACTTGAACGGACGAAGCTCCCATCTCCACGTTCCTGGACCGGCCGGCCGGCGCGCCACCGCTTACTTGACAAACCTTTGAACGGACCAAGCTGACAACTCCACGTTCTTGCACGGGCCGGCCGGTCGCCGCGATGCCGCCTGGCAGTCGAACGCCTGCTAGCTTGTTCGATCTGCGCAACGCGTACGCGTATGCTTGCGCGCGTCACCTGATTCTCCTGACGTCTTGCACCAAGAAGCCCTCGTGAAGTCCAAGAATCACTCACGTATGCAGCTTGCGGAGTCGCTCGTGCGCCACGCCTTGGCGGTCGTCGTGGGCCTTCTCCCAGACGGTGCGCGGCACGAGCCCGCCCCTCCACACCCCCGGGCGCTCGTACGCCTCCCGGCACAGGACGTGGGCCACCTGGTTCCCCTCCCGGTAGACGTGCTGCACCTCGCACTCGGAGAAGCAGCGGAGCAGCGCGACGATCTGCGTCTCCTCGCCGCGCAGGAGCTGCACCAGCACCAGGTCGTCGCCCTCCACCACAAGCCTGTCCACGAAGCACCCCAGCGCGAGCCGGAGCCCGCGGATCAGCGCCCGGGCCTCCACCACGCCCACCGTCGAGTGCTCCGTCGGCTCGGCGAACGCGATCAGGACGCGGCCGCTGCAGTCACGTATGGCGCCGCCGACGCTGGCCCGGCCGGAGCCGTCGTGGTAGACGGACCCGTCGAAGTTGAGCTTGAACCACCCGGCGCGCGGAGGCTGCCACCTCACCATGACGCGGCAAGGCTGGAAAGACGGGGAAGACGGGGACAGCGCAGTGGAGCAGGGCGGCCGGTACGTCTGGAACGGCGGCGGCGACAGCGCCGAACAGGGCGGCCGTGGGAAGAACACCGGCGCAACTGCGGAGAGACACGCCATCTCTCGTCTCGTAAGTGCGGCTGGCTAGCGCTAATCACAGGACTCGCAGCGTTAGCGCGCCAGCCATTCGGTTATATATCATTAGCCCCCCATGTTAGAATGATGCCAAATGCCTCTCCTTTTTTAATCGCGTCCTGATCGGGGGCGCCCAGTCCATTTTGGCTGGTGGGCCCCTGTCACCAGCGCCATATAAAAGAGGGGTGGGGGCCGGCGGCACGCGACACGAGGTTCACCGTGTCGCCCCAAACTCTAACCAACATACCCTAGACCGATCGGTAGGGGGCGCTCCAGCGACGGGATCTACCACCGGCCGCCTCTACCCCAGGGAGATCGTCGCCGCCCGAGAGACGCCGCCGCCGGGAGACCCCTCTCCTTCTCCACCGACCGTCGCTGCCCTAGCGCAGACCTCACCGACGAACCGCGATGGCCAACCCCTCCTCCTCTACATCGGACGGTTGATCCCCTAACCCTAATGCTCTCTCTCTCTCTCTATTTCTCTCATGAACCCAAAAAGAACACCACCCCAAAAGATAGATCCAAACAATGGTATCAGAGCCAGAAGAGAACGGCGAAGATCCAGATGGAAAAGAACAAAGAACCGCCGTCGGTTGACCGGCGTGCGGAAAAGAAAAGAACAGCAAAACCCTAACCCTAGATCTGAAACGGCGGGACTTACCTAGCCGTGAGGGATGGTCGGGCGAGCCGTGGGCTCGCCGTCGTCGTCGCTGGCGTGCGGTGAGACCGGCCGAATTGTGGGCTAGCCGCCGCTCCAAAGCCGGCCTCCGTTGGCGCTCGGATCCTCCCCGAGCGCGTCCCGGCGCGTGTGGAAGGGCGTCAACACGGAGCCACTCGACGGCGGCGTACTCTCGAGGGAGCACGACGCGGCCGCGGCGAAGGCCCGCGGTGGCGCCGGTCTTCTCCGTGTCGCCGCCGTTTCCGCCGCTCGGGTGTGAAGTGAGAGAAGGGGAGGGAGCGAATGAGCTAGGGTTTTCGGGGGGGCACCGCGCCGCATTCGCGCGTTTTGATCCGCCGAATTCGTCGCCGAGCCGTCGGATTGCATCGGCGGTGAGATCGGGCGCGAGCGCAGCGGATCCTCCGGCGCATGATGGCTTTATTGCCGAGCCCAGTTGCGGGTGTGGCGGGAGGCCTTGGGAGAGGCGGCCGGCCGCGGACGCAATGGGCCGAGGTCGTGTTGAATGGGCGAAATGGCGGTTTAAACGATAATTTGACCGGTTTTGAACAAGTAACTCGAAAAATTAATTTTAATTATTTTCTAAGCATTTTTGAATGAAATTTGACTCAAATCTCAGTAAATTTTGCACCAACGTGTTATTTTTGAGATTAAATGTGTCTGATAATAATGCTTCGAGAATGAATTATTTTTAGAATTTTTTTATGTTTCATTTGCAAAAGTTAAATGTTGATTAATTCTTTTAATTAAATTGAACCAGCGGAGAATTTAATTTTAAGTGTTGTGAATTATGATATTGTTATTTTCTGACCAACGTTGATAATAACAGTATTATAATTTTAATTGATGATTTTTATGCATTATTTCTATTTTTGCCCAATGGTGATATAGATTTAATGTATAGATAAAATTGTATGTTTTAATTTTAACCAACCTTGAAACTAAGGCATGCAATTATTGTTATTATAAATGTTCTCACTATATATGGATTGTGTTTTCAGGAGGATATTCTTTGATGGGCTACATCAGAGATATCCCGGTTCTCAAAGGAGAAAATTACGGTGAATGGAAGAAAAAGATAGACCTGGCTTTCATTTTGGCTGAGGTGGACTGGGTAGTCACCACACCGTGTCCTACAGAGCTTGTGGCACCGTTGAGGGAGGCAAATGAGGCTGATGCTACTTGGCAGACCAAACAGAGGGACTTTGCTCCCATAAAAATATCATATGATCTTGATCATAAAAAGTGGGTCACTGCCAACAAGAAATGTTTGGTGTGATAAAGAACACGATTGAGCACGCAATTGTGGGCTCAATCGCGAGTGTGACACTTGTCACGAGTACCTTGAGAAAATAAAGAGTCGGTTCTTGGCTCTTCAAAGACTTATGCTACACAGCTGATTAAGCAGCTTGTGACAGAAAGGTACTCTGGTGGTGGCAGTGGCATAAGAGAGCACATACTAAGGATGAGTAACTTGGCATCCAAGCTTAAACCAATGAATTTGGCTCTCAAGGATGAGTTTCTTATTCATTTGATTTTGCTTCCTTCTTAGGAAAAGTTTGACACCTTTGTTGTCAACTACAACATGCGGCAGAAATGGGATTTAGAAAAGTGCATAGCTATGTGTGTGCAAGAGGAGGAAAGATTTAAATCCTCACATGGTGGTTCTATCAACTATGTGAAGGACAACAAGAAAAGGAACTTCAACAGTAACTTCTCCTCAAAGAACAAGGGAAAAGCCCTGTCTATCAGCCTCAACAGAATAAATTTGCAGTAGACAAAGATCGGTGTCTTCATTTGCAAAAGGCGGGACACTACAAGAAGAACTGTCCGATTACTTAAAGATGATAATGGCAAAGAAAGGTGAGAACATTATTACCTTTATAAATGAATCCTTGTATGTGCAATATTCGAAATCTACTTGGTGGATTGATTCAGAACAGCTGTTCATGTTGCTAATTCTTTCTGAGGATTCCGTTTGACGAGGACTACGCAAAGAAATGAAAGATGCATTAAAGTCGCAAATGGAGTCCAAGCTGAAGTTGAAGCCGTTGGCGATCTTTCATTAGAGCTAGCTGATGGTTTCACTCTTTTACTTAGAGATGTTCTTTATGTTCCCTCTTTACAGATGAATTTGATTAGTGTTTCAAAATTGGACAATGATGGTTATGATTGTCATTTTGGAAATGGCAAGTGTGAAATAATGTTTAATAAAGAATGTGTTGGTCTTGCCATCAAACAAGATGAGCTTTATTTATTGTCACTTCGTGAAAATGTGAATTCCGTATGTGATGTGAATGAGCGTATATCCTCGCCTGAGAATGCGAACAGAAAACGAAAGAGAACTCATAAGGCATCGTCGAAATTATGGCATTGTCGTTTAGGCCATATTTCGAGGGGGAGAATAGAAAGACTAGTTAAGAATGATATTCTTCATCTATTAGAGTTCTCAGACTTAGAACAATGCAGAGAATGCATTAAAGGAAAATATGTAAAGAAAATTAAGAAAGACGCAAAAGAAGCACATGAGTTCTACAAATTATTCACACGGACATTTGTGGTCCTTTTCTGTGAAAAGTGTGAATGGATATGACTTCGTTCATAACATTCACGGATGATTACTCCGTTATGGATATATTTATCCAATCAAAGAAAGAAATGAAGCCTTGGATAAATTCAAGATATTTAAGGCTGAAGTTGAAAACCAACACGATTTAAAGATTAAGATAGTTCGATCTGATCGTGGGGGGAGTACTACGGTCGACATACCCCATATGGACAAGTTCCTGGACCTTTTGCAAGGTTTTACGGAAAATGGCATAGTGGCCGATATTCTACAGGCGAACCTCGGCAAAATGGAATAGGTGAAAGACGCAACTGCACGATGGATATGGTGCGAAGCATGATGAGCTACTCCACACTCCCATTGAGTTTATGGATGGGGCGTTGAAAACCGCCATTCATATTCTCAATAGAGTGCCTAGTAAGTCGGTGCCCAAAACAAATGCGAGTTGTGGGCGGGAAGAGTTCCTCACTAAACCACTTACGTGTGTGGGGAGTCTGCTTGAGGCTAAAGTATTTAACCCAAACCTTGGGAAGCTTGATCCCAAAGCGGTAACTTGCCATTTCATTGGCTACTGAAAAGTCAAAAGGTTTTCGTTTCTCTTTGTCGAGATAGATATACAAAGTTTGTAGAAGCGAGACGCTGTCTTCTTAGAGGATGAAATGATGAGGGGAGCATGGTAGCTCGAGAGATTGATCTTGAAGAGAAGCGGGTATATGTGCCCACTCCGATGATTCAAGAGCCATTCTTCACACTACATTGCCATTTGCACCGAGCGGTACAAGACAACGTGGTGCGGCAAAGACTGTTATTGTTCCTCTGTGGCAACAATGAATGAGAATGAGGAACCCGTTCTTCAGGATCCTATAGAACCCATTGCCACAAATGAGGGAGAGCAACAGCAGCCTTGACGAGGATCTAATAATCCTCATTTTATCTTTTATCTATAATTCTTATTATGGGTAAATATGATGTCACATAGTCCCGAAGTACCCTTATATCTATAAGGAGAGGTCTACCAAGTGATTGTAAGATCTTCTACAATCACCCTATAGTCGTAAGTCTTGCTACGACTATATCATGGTCGTAAGTCTTTCTCGACCACTACATGGTCGTAAGTCTTTCTCGACCACTACATAGTCGCAAGTCCTTCTACGATCGCTACCGGTCGTAAGTCCTTCTACGCCGGGTAAACTACGACCACCTTATAATCAAACCTACGGCGAGTGGGTCCAATTGATTAAGGAATCGAGCAGTGCGCACGCACTACTATCCGCGTAGTAATTGTGCTTAAATACCCCATTATCTTTGAATGATAATTGCCGACGGCGTGGAGAAGCCAATGCGCCGGTAATTATCGCCACCACACGCCCATTCTTGGCTCAATTAAGGCGCCTCTTCCGCGAGGCAAGCGGCTACTCCTTCACGACTATATAAGGATGTCAAGGCGAGTAGAGAAGGAGAGTTCGATTCTCTGTAATAGTCTGAGCTTCTTACTCGATCATTAAGAATACCACACCACACAGGATTAGGGTTATTATTCTCTCCGGAGAAGGCCTAAACCTGTCTAAACATCCGTGTCAACTACTCTGCGTGATTTCATCTCTAGGAGACCCCGAATCAAATAATCTTTACGTAAGATCGGTTCTAATACACCGGCGGTTGGCGCCGACCGTGGGGATCTTAGGTAATCTCTTGTCAACATACTCTCTTTTTCCAATCTCATGCAATCATGGCGGAGAATGGAGCGAGGAGCTGGTTTGACTTGGCGGTCACGCAGACGTCGATATGGATGCCGGTTCGATTCACGAGCCGAGTGATGCATCCGTGATGGTGATGTTGCCTCGGAGATTATTCTCCAGAAACCATCCCATTAATGGAGTTGAGGAGGATCCTTATCCCCACAACAATACGTCCAACGGAGGAGCCAATTCCCTCAAAGGACAAGGGTCAATCAGACCGGGACCGCTCCCGGAGAACTCACAACACGACGAGAGTTTTTCTCCAAGTGTTCAAGTCCCCTTAAAGCGGTCCGACTTGGTAAGTCAAGTTCAGGAGCCACCATTCCAGGACTCCACCGGCATCTAGTGATCCTCTCTCTCGGGGTAACTCCGAGAGGTGGGATCAAGCATGCTTTCTGCAAATTCGACGGTCTCCCGCAGATCTCATTTGCGAACGGAGCGATTATAACCCGAGTTCCCCTACGGAGGATTACTCCAAGTCGCGAGATGGTGTCTCTCGAGCACTCCTCAAGCGGGAGGCCTCGGCGCAAGTGAGAATCATCAGCGGAGGTCTTCGTCCTTCCCCAAATCGAGTCGACCTCATGGAGGCCGAGATAAGAACACTCCCGAAGATCACACACTGCGCCCCTCGTGGTAATGGCAAGGGCACCACCGTTGGCGAGAGAGAACCAACACTCACGATGACGCGCGGGAAATCCTCGACATTCTCGCACTCCACTAAGAAGGCCTCAAAGACACGATGAGGAGGATTTTGATGTCGTCGAAGAAAGAAAATTGCGATCCGAGAAGAACACAGGCGCATTCAACATCGATCGGAGGAGGTACAAGAACTCGGGACATCAACGACTTGCTCGAGAATCCAGTCAAGAGCTTGCTCGAGCGCCGAGTGCGATCTCTTTCTTTGAAGAGATTACGCAAAGACTTGAATTGTGATGACAAGGTGGAGGTACCTCATCGACAACATTCGGTAGTCGTAGCAATCGACTTCCTCGGCTACCGATCAATCGAATATTTCTCTCGTAGGAATCGACACGGCCATAAGTCGAATCGATCCCTATTGGAGAAATACATTTCGATCGGTGAAGATCAAGAAGCCCCTCGGAGAGGTGATCATTCACCACCGACAAAGAAATTCTAGCGGGTGGAGTGCGAGGAGTATTCCCTCGTAGAACTAAGACCTACTACGAGCAATCGGTCACTGTTGCGGGTATCGTCGTATACGATCACTGGTGACATTAACCCTTCTTTCCTACCGGATGCCGGGCATTTTCGCCGACCTTGAGCGATTCATTTGGCCACCTCATTTTCGGCCGGTGAACATGGAGAAATTTGATGGATCTCAAAATCCCATCGAATTTCTTGAGATCTATCTAACACCGTCCGGCGGGAGGAGGAGAGCATGTAATGGCGAATTACCTTCCGACTGTGCTCGAAGGATCCGCTCGATCGTGGTTATTAAACCAACCACTCGAGTCGATCTACTCTTGGCAACACCTCTGCGATCTTCTGAGCGAATTTCCAAGGCACATACAACCATACGAAAAGAAGGCGACTTGCCGGATAAAGCGAACAACAACGAGACTTTGCGTCAATTCATCAAACGCTTTAGTCAGGTTCGTAACTCAATTCCGGAAATTTCTGATTCCTCTGTGATCAGGGCTTTTAAGCAAGGAGTCCGTAGTAGAAGGATAACGGAGGACATTGCTTTGAATCCTCCCAACACTGCGAACTCTTGAGATGGCCGATCGATATGCAACTGCTTCTGAGGCAGTCGAGTGGAACAACACTATCGATCGAGAAACATATACTCCTCGAGAGCCAGGTGAAGTTGGTAAGGATAAAAAAGCAAAAAAGTCCAAGAAGAAAATAAAAGTCAAAAACCACAAACCGATGGTTCCAAGGAGGTTCGCCGTGAAAGATGGAGAGCCCCAAACCACCAAGTCGTACCACGATCAAGGCAAAGGTAAGCATACGATCGTAGGAGCGACAAACCAAGGTGGTGTCCTTTTCATAAAAGGAAGGACATGACCTCATGGCCGAGTTTTCCAAAGAAAGCTCGAGGACTACTACAACAAGCACCACTCCCTACTCTCGGCGGGTAGGACATACGAGTGGTCAAAGTCGTCGGATGATGAGGAGATGCCGTTCTAAGATCCGCAATATACCGTTGAGCACATCTACGGAGGATCATCGACATCGACTCCAAACGACAACTTAAAGGCACGGACGAGAGGTAAATTCCATACATACTCCTCTCGTCAATAAATTACCAAGTGGTCGGAAGTTACCATCTCTTTTGAGAAGGATGATCGCCCAATCACTACTGAGTCGATCAGTCGATATCCGACAGTCGAACCCACCATCAACAAGCGTCGGGTCAATCGAGTGTTGGTTGATGGTGGCGATTCTTTGAATATATTATTTACTAATGCCACGGGCGAGATGCAAGTACCGGGACAAAGGTAAGGCGATGCGATACTCCTTTCATGGAATCGCATGGGGTCTTGACCAAACCTATTGGCCAAGTTTCTCTTCCTTTAACATTTGGCTCACCAAGTAATTTGGAGACGAGAAAGTTTCCTTTGATGTGGTCGATTTCGATCGGCATATAACGCCATACTCGGACGACCAACTTTGGCAAAATTCTTAATGGCTACTCATTACGGGTATCAATGTCTTAAGATGCGAGTCCCAAAGGTGATCACAATTGATGTGACAAAAGATGGCGTATAGCTGCGACCGTCGATCCTCGAAATGGTTGGTCAAATACCAACTCGAGATGAAAGTCGACCGACTAGCAAGTCGAAGCCTAAAGTCGCACCAAAGCCGAACGACCAAGTCAAAGAGGTTCCTCACGGGCCTGAGAAGAGCCCTCGAAGGCTTCGCATCGGGAGACTTCCGACCCCAAATAGGAAGGCGCCCTCATTACCTTCCTCAGAGCTAACGCAGATGTCTTTGCGTGGCAAGCATCCGACATGCCGGAGTCCCTGGGAGGTGATCGAGCACGAGGCTAGCTTTACGGCACGATAAATTACTGTAAAACAAAAATTACGGAGATTTGCCTGATCGGCGAGATGCTATTAAATCGAGTTGGATAAGCTACTTAAGCGGGCTTTATAAGAGAAGTCAACCACCCGAGTGGTTGGCTAACCTGTAATGGTCAAAAAGTCAAGCGGCAAATGGCGTATGTGCGTGGACTTTCTTGATCTTAATAAAGCTTGTCCAAAAGATGATTTCCCTTTACCTCGTGATCGATCGGTGGTTGATTCTCTGCAGGTTGTGAGATATTAAGTTTTTAGATGCATATTGCGGATACCACGGATCAATATGTGTTTAAGCGATGAAGAAAAGACCGCATTCATTACTCCATTTGGTACCTTTTGCTATGTCAAAATGCCATTTGGTCTAAAGAATGCGGTGCTTCTTTTCAACGCCTAATGCAATCGACTTTTTCATCTCAATTAGGCCGAATTTGGAAGCCTATGTTGATGATCTAGTCGTAAAAAGCATTAAGAGACTTAATCATATCAGCGACCTACAAGAAACATTCGACAACCTCGAAAGCACCGCTTAAAACTCAATCGAGAGAAGTGTGTGTTTGGAATTTCTTGAGAAAATTGCTTGGATTCCTAGTATACGAGCGAGGAATCGAAGCAAATCTGAAAAATAAAGGCCATCCTCGGATCGTCCTCCAAACACAAAAAGGAAGTCGAAACTCACTTTGGGTGCATGGCGGCTTTAAGTCGTTTCATCGCATACGACTAGGAGAAAAGGACTACCTTTCTTTAAACTTCTCGGGAGACATGAAGGTTTTGAGTGATCGAGCGAGGCAAGCGCGCCTTTGAGGATGTCAAGAGGTATCTTCGAGTGCTCTGTTACGGTTTCTCCAAAGCGGAAGAGGCGCTCTTAATTTACCTAGGCGCCACGCCACAGCGACAAGCGCGATACTAGTCGTAGAGCGTGAAAACATACAACGACCGGTTTACTACGTTAGCGAAGTTTTACGGGCCTAAGGGGCGTTACCCTCGGGTCCAAAACTTCTATATGCCCTCCTCATGTCTTGAGAAGCTGCGGCATTATTTTCAGCGCACAAAATAGTTGTCTGCCCGAGTTTCCTTTGGGAGCAATCCTCCATAATAAGGAAGCAATGGGACGCATGGCAAAATGGTCGGTCGAACTTGGGAGTTCGACCTCCATTCGTGTCGACGGCCATAAAATCCCGGATCTTGGCGGACTTTGTCGCGAATAGACAAATCTGAACTGTTGGGATCCCGATCTGATTCCACGACCGGTGGATGATGTACTGACGGGTCACTTACTTTAAGTGGCTCGGGTGAGGTAGTCTGGTATCTCCTAGGAGAAACCTTAAAGTATGCCATACAATTAAACTTTCGGGCCACTAATAATGTGGCGAGTACGAAGGTTTGCTAGGCGGCATACGAGAGTGCAAGCACTCTCAATTAAATCGACTACTCGTGAGAGGAGACTCTCAACTAGTCGTGAATCAAGTCGGGAAAGAGTACGGTGCTCTAGCTCGACAATGTCTCAATACTTATCGGAAGTTCGCAAGCTAGAAAAGCATTTTTAGGTTTGAGGTACAATTCATCCCTCGAAAGGATAATTTCCTCGAGACCAACTTGCTCGGATGGCTTCTTCCGATCTACGGTACCAAAGGGGTTTTCTTGGAGCAACTCAAAAGCCGTCTCAGTCGAAGAACCGAGACACCTCCTATTGAGATGGCCTCATTAGACTACGAGGATATCGGATGACTCCCATCTACGAGTATCTTCGCAAGGGTTCGTGCAGAAGATGATCTTGAGGCGGTCGTTTATCCCGAAAAGCCAAAATGTATACTTTGGTGAAGGAGTCCTCTACAAGCGAGGAACCCAAGGGATACTCATGCGATGCATTCCATAAAGCGAAGGAATAACACTCCTTCATGATATACGAGTGGCATCTGTGGGACACATGCTTCCTCTGAACCTTGGTTGGTAAAGCCTTTCGACAAGGTTTTCTTGGCCTCTGACCTGTATGATGCTAAGGAGGTGGTTAAAAAGTGTGTCGATGCCAATTTCATGGTAGACAAATACACCAACCGGCTCAAGCATTACAGACAATACCTCTTTCTTGGCCTTTTGCGACACAGGGTCTCGATATCCTAGGACCGTTTCCCAAAGCTCCGGGAGGTTTGAATT
This sequence comes from Hsuehochloa calcarea, assembly GCA_036346395.1. NCBI lineage: Eukaryota > Viridiplantae > Streptophyta > Magnoliopsida > Poales > Poaceae > Hsuehochloa > Hsuehochloa calcarea. The sequence continues at coordinate 44,876,388 of CM070597.1, read as the reverse complement.
TCTTTTGTGGCTATTGACACGTTCACAAAATGGATTGAAGTGAACACATGGCGGGATAACATCGGAGCGACAAAAGGTTCATGATGAGATGCGTAATTAGCCGATTTAGAGTTAAGTCGGATAATTACGGACAATGGTAAACAATTACGCAAGTGCAAAATTTGGGAATTTTGCGGCGAGTTGGGTACCAAATTATGCTATGCTTACATTGCACATCCCCAAAGCAGCGGGCGGTCGAGCGTGCAAGCGGCCAAATAATGCGAGAAATTAAAACCCGAGTCTTGACCCGGCTTGTTAGCGCTCGGGGCTTGGGTACAAAAATTACCCTCCGTGTTATGGGCGGTTAAATGCGACCACCGATCGAGCAACGGGAGAAACACCATTTTTCTAGTGTTTGGGCGAAGCCATGCTTCCTCGGAGCTGAAATTACGGTCGACACGAGTTGAAACTTTCAACAACTCGGACCAGGAACAACTTCGGCGAGATGACATTAACCTACTCGAAGAAAGGAGAAACCTAGCCTTAATCCGTTCGTGGTCTACCAACAAGCCTGTGAGAATACTATGATCGTAAGGTCCAACCTCATGACCTTCTTGTAGGTGACTTAGTATTGAGGCTCGCCAATCCAAGTCTAATCGGAATAAACTTTCCCCCAAATGGGAAGGTCCTTACACAGTGGTCGAAGTAACCCGGCCAGGGTCGGTACGACTAGCGATGGAAGATGGACAGGTTCTCTCAAACTCTTGGAACATCGACCGATTCATAAATTCTATGTGTGACCAATTTCTCGAGCAATAAAAGTCCGAGTTCTTTCTACTTCTCTTGCCTTATTTTTGAGTAGTGCTTTTTAATCTTTCGACTATGATACAAAAACACCTAGTTTTCTTTACACTGGGCGAAAAACAAGTAACATCATTTAGTCGAAACTTCTCCTATCTGCATGTGGTTCTGCCCACTAGAAGGAATTTCCTAGCATCGACTCGTTACTCATTTTTTCAGCCAATACAAAGAGCTCGGGTTTTATCCAGTCGAAATATTCTCAGAGCCAACTCTCTCAATCTTAGTTTATTTTTTCAGTGATTTCCAAAAAAATATTCTAAGTAGAGTACACTTGATATATTTATTCGACCACCTTTGATGTACTCGTTTCGTTTGGGTGGTCGAAGGAAGAGACACACCTAGTCGAAGTTTTTCCTCTCTGCATGTGGTCCTGCCCACTAGAAGGAACTTCCTAAGCGTTTGCTCAGTCTCCTACTTTTGCTACTAGAAAAGACTTATCGAGTCCATCGAGAAAAGGCGACAATTATTAAAGTCCTCTAGGCGTTTGCTTAACTCAAGTTCTTTGTTCTTGGTTTGATTAAACTAGTCGGAGATGGTAACATCACCTAGTCGAAGCCTTTTCTCTCTGCTGCGTGGTCTTGCCCACTAGAAGGAACTTCCTAGTGTCGAGTCGTTTCTACTCTTTCGACCAAGTGCTTGACAACCATAACAAAAACTATAAGTTAAACAAACCTCTCTTTGTTTTCAGAAACCCCATTTCAAACACTATTTACTTAGATTGTCTAAACAATCTAAGCAAATAGTCGGGGGCTAGGATAAAGTTATTAATTTGACTTCAATTCTTAGTCTTTCATTCGTTTATTATCTTTTGAGTTACTAACTACTCGACAAGATGATTTTCAGGAAACAAGATGGCCTAGGATAAAGTTATTAGTTTAACTTCAATCTTTGGTCTTTCATTCGTTTATTATCTTATGAGTTACTAACTACTCGACAAGATGATTTTCAGGAAATAAGATGGATCATATATTACTCATCAACAGAAATTGTCTGCCTTACAAGGTAGTTACAAGATTACTCTGAAGGGGGAGAGCCTAGCTGCATTTCCTCCGCCACCTTTTTGCCAACTGACTGCATTTCCTCAATCAGACGACTTGCCTCTGATTCAGGACAGTCGAAGTCGGCTTCGATTGGTTTAACATTAAGGCGGGGGTCTTGAGCTTTAAGTTTCGCCAAAGCGTAACTTCTGCGACCATTGCCTCCTTGTTGATTGACTTGATTAGTCTTCAGAGTGGTCACCATTTCTTGCAATTTTCCGACTTATTCCCCAATGGTAATTGTGTGAGCAGCTATCGTATCTTCTCGAGGAGTTTTTCCCTCAGAATGTAGCTCACTAAGCACATTGTTCAGGAGAGTGATGTTGCCTTGAAGACTAGTCTTCATCAACTCCATCTCCTGTTGGGTACAAGTCGAAGCCTCGCGAAGTTTCTTGTTTTCGACCACTTGTTCTGAAAAGAATAAAATCGGTCAAACGAAAATAAACTTCTGGAGGAAGATAGCACAAAGATAATTATAGGTAAAAGCATTTCTTACCTACTAATTGAGAATCCAGTTTCTTAACCTCTTCTCGATGGGAAGCAATGGTTTCAGTGTGTTTTTTCTCCCATGCTCTGATGTCCTCTGCATTCATCTTAGCGATGCGGATGGACTCATTGTAGATCAAGGTTTTTTCTTGGATTTCAGCCTCGAGGCTTCTCAATTGGATAGCAATTTCTGAACAAGAAATTGGCATTAGAAAAGGGAAAATACTCAAAAAGGATAACAGGTAAAGAATTACTTACATTAATCGAGTTCTAAGACCCTCAAGTTCTTGATCCTTATTCGTAGTAATACGGAAAACTCTGAATGACCAAAGCTTTTCTTGAACTTGATGCGAGCTTCGCATCTCTTTTTCTTTATCGGAGAAGAAAAGAGAGTCGGGTAAAGGTTAAAGATCAAAAGCAGTCTTAAGTTGAACTTCTTGTTTATTTTTCTGTAATCTTTTAGATCTGAGAGCAGTCTCTCGAAGTCTATCAGAGAGGACTAATACTTCGTTCCTTAGCCTCCTCTACTCTTCTTTTCATAGTCGGTGAGTCGACTAAGGTCTTCGTATCCTTATTTAACCTACAAAGAGCGAGGCGAAGATAAACATCGTAGAATGGTTGTAAGTACTTCTACAACTCTTGACCTAGTCGTAAGTTTTTCTCGACTACGATATGGTTGTAAGTCTTTCTCGACCACTACAGTTGTAAGTAGTCGTAAGCTTTTTACGACTAGTACTTTGTCATGAGTTTCTTCCATGACTATTCTCGTAAAACATTATCACAGTATTTAAGTCGAAAACAATTATGAATGATAAGTGACTTACCATCTCTCCGCCTCTGCTGAGTAGTTCTTTCTCTGTCTTAGCTCCAAAAGTTGTCGATGGTACTCACCGACAACGACAATTTGCTCTAGAGCTTTACGCAAAAGAAAGCAGTGAGAAGAGAAGGAAAGTCACATATATAAGTATTTTGAAGATACTTACATTCATAGTCGTCCTAGCAAACATCGAATATACAAGGTCAGGGTTCTGCGACTTATCTATCCTCGCGACTTTGTCCCACCACACCTTCTCGGCGCTCGTTATCAAAAGTATTCTCCGTATTGGGAATATCTTTGGGATGGGGACTTCGGTCACGAGATCTGTGTGAGAGGACCCACGACGGAGGCAGCCCAAAGAAGTCACCACGAAGTTGAAATTTTCTCCTTACGGTTCTGTAACTTCTCTTTGGGTAGGGAAGGCGCCTCCTACAATTTCCTTCCCAGGCGGTGCACAAGTGGTCACCGCCTTGACCGAGGCTTCCACAGTGCCCTTGTTATTTCTACGACCTCGCGATCGTGGCGGTCACCTCAACGATAATGGCCGCTACTTCAAGGGTCGTAGCTACAACTTCAGCGGATGTGGAGTCACTCTGAGTCTCGACTTCATCGGCCACCTAGGCCAAGGGTGATGCTTGACCACCTCCATTGCCACCTCCTCGATGGTGAAGGGATGGCAATGGACTTCTCAGCGAAGCATTCAGGGGGTGAAGAAGTCGGTGAAATAAAGAAAAGCAAGTCGAGGTTGTGAAAAGAAAAAGGTAAATGTCGTTCTTACACTTTAGTAAATTTCACATACCTCGCACCTGGTCTTAACCCAGAATTTTGGGGCAATCCTCCCAGCGGAGGACCTTTTCTTCTCCACGACCACGTCGGTCGAGGTTCAACAATCGGCTCGCCACGACCACGTGCAGTCGTAGAGTTTGGACAGGAACGAGCTCGGTTTCTGTTTCTCTGGATGGCGAGATCGGTCTCGACCATTCCAAAAGCAAGACGCCCTCGATTGCGAGTTGTCTTGATCGACATCGTCCTTCATAAAAGACACAAAATCTTTCCAATTCTCCTTTTCGGTTGCCTAACAAAACTAGGAGTGGCGGCTGCGAAAGATTCTTTGTCATAACAGAAGGATACCTTAGCCTTGCGAGGTTTACGCTTAAGAGATTGGTGCCTCAACCTCCTCGGCCCGATAGGCTGCGGCCTCGGCTTCGAGATCTGACTACATTGCCGCGGTCTGTAGAAAGTGCAGTCGAAAGACCGAGCTTGAGCTTGCTCCCCTTTGTCGGCAGATTTTACAAGTCGGCGTCTCTTGGAGGGAGGGCGAGCCTTTGTCTTTCGACAACCCGGCGCCAATAGTCATCGATCACGACTTCTTCGTCGTCCGACGATTTTCCATGCCTACTTTACGTAAAGCAAAGCGAGAAAAGAAGAATGACTAATTAGTCGTAAGTTTTTCTCGACAAGTACCAAGTCGTAAGTTTTTCTCGACTCTTTCACGATCGTAAGATATTCTCGATCACCTTTAGTCGTAAGTATTCTTCTCGACTATAAAGTCCTAAAGAAAGAATCAACTTTTGATTACCTTTAGGCGCTCTATCCTTTCATCTGCGGACAAAGCCGCAATGACTTGAGAACCTCCCTCGGGTGGTGGAGACTTCACGCGAGATGAGTCGACTCTAGAGTCAACCTCGGCTGTGAAAGATCTGTTTAAGCAGATAAGAACATTAGACAAGGTTGAGAAAGACCAAGCCGAGAGCTAAGTCGACAATTACTTACCCTCCTCGTAGTCTCGGTGGGGTCTCCTCTTCCCGAGTACCTCCACATAGGAGATGCTCGTTTCTTGAAGGACTAATTAGGCGTGTGATGAAATCCTTCACCACATGCCATCCGGTCAACCCTTCTTCCTTCAAGTCCTTAATAGCTTGAATATAAGGGCTAATCCATTTGATATCTTGAGGTTGAGTCCCATGAAGATTTCTTTTCAGCGACCTTCCCCGAAAGAAAGGTGTCTTGAGGTGACCTTCGGTAGAACCACCTCTTCCTCGGCCCGACCACGAAGACGGGTGAAACTCTGAATATACTCCTTCGACTTTGAGTCGTGGAGTTTGAACCATGACTTCCGGCGATTCGGTTTGTCGAGCCATCCCATAATAATATTGAAGCGGCTCGAGATCCATGGAATCCCAGTCGCCTCGCACGAGATACGAACACACTCAACATGGTAATGGAATTGGGACCTAAGTTCACGGTTCCACCCCAAAGTGTTCGAGTACTCTTTGTAAGAAAGGGGTGGGCGAGCAATCGAAGGCCGCACTCTGTACGCTTGGAAGGCGGGATTTGCCCATTTTCCCCGATGGCGATCTTTGCCCGATATTGGAATCCACTTCACGAGCCTTCTCGGAATCTTCCGGCATCGACCAAGATCTTGATCTTAGCGCATCCATCTCGATTCCTCTCATTCGAAACTCTCTTGGCCATTTCGCTCGAAGCAAGAAGTTTTTAATTGGGTTGGCGGCGGAGAAGATGAAACCTAGTCGAGGACGGAGAAAGCAAGAGCTCGAAGAAACGTGGAGTGATTTGGGGAAAGGTAAAAACCCAAGTCTACCTCCTGGTAAGTTTTTATAACCGCACGATCTCCGCCGCTTCGGAAACCGTCTCAGCTATAGGTCTATGGGAGATGGTTGTACCGCTTCGGGAACCGCTTCATCGGACAAGTCTATGAGAGCCGGTTGCAATTCCCCAGATGGTCCGTTCGAGAAAAAATAGGTGCGTATTGTCACCCCCAAGCGAAATTACATTCTTGACCAAGTCTTTCTGGTCGAAGGAAGTATCAATCGGAAGAGTTTTTTCTCCGATTCCCCTACTACGACCACCAGACGGTCGTAGGGGTTTTTACGACTTTTTAATAGTCGTAAGCAATCTTCACGATTGCAATCGCTTCGGGAACCGTTTTATCAACAGATCTGTGGAATTCGTTTGCAATTCCCCAGACGTCTGCATTCGAGAAAGTTAGGTTAGTTTGTCACCTCCAAGCGTAATCACTTTCTTGACCAAGTCTTTACGGCGAAGGAAGTATCGATCGGGCGTTTTTTTCTCCGATCGCCTTACTACGACCACTACACAATTGTAGGGTTTTATGACTTTCGATAGTCGTAAGCAACCTTTCGACCAAGCAAACTCTGGTCAAAGTAATACTCAAGTGTCGAAGAATTTTTCCTTCGACTATGGTTCTACGACATTTTCATGGTCGTAAGTCCATTCTGAAACCTTTACCAAGTAAGTTACTTTCACTTGAAGTGGGGGCTAGATGGCGAGGATCTAATAATCCTCATTTTATCTTTTATCTATAATTCTTATTATGGGTAAATATGATGTCACATAGTCCCGAAGTACCCTTATATCTATAAGGGAGAGGTCTACAAGTGATTGTAAGATCTTCTACAATCACCCCTAGAGTCGTAAGTCTTGCTACGACTATATCATGGTAAATAAGTCTTTCTCGACCACTACATGGTCGTAAGTCTTTCTACGACCACTACATAGTCATAAGTCCTTCTCGATCGCTACACGGTCGTAAGTCCTTCTACGGCCGGGTAAACTACGACCACCTTATAATCAAACCTACGGTGAGTGGGTTCAATTGATTAAGGAATCGAGCAGTCGCACGCACTACTATCCCGCGTAGTAATTGTGCTTAAATACCCCATTATCTTTGAATGATAATTGCGGACGGCGTGGAGAAGCCAATGCGTCGGTAATTATCGCCATCACACGCCCATTCTTGGCTCAATTAAAGGCGCCTCTTCAGCGAGGCAAAGCGGCTACTCCTTCACGACTATATAAGGATGTCAAGGCGAGTAGAGAAGGAGAGTTCGATTCTCTGTAATAGTCGAGCTTCTTACTCGATCATTAAGAATACCACACCACAGGATTAGGGTTATTATTCTCTCGGAGAAGGCTGAACTGTCTAAACATCCGTGTCAACTACTCTGCGTGATTTCATCTCTAGGAGACCCCCCGAATCAAATAATCTTTACGTAAGATCGGTTCTAATACACCGACAAGCCTCAAACAGAAGATGTACCAAATGAGGAGGCCCCGAGGAGGTCTCAAAGAGTAAGAAGATCAGCTATTTCTGATGATTATCAGATTTATCATCTGAGGAATTTCAAATGGAGGATGATCCCACCTCATTTGAAGAAGCCATGAAGCGAAAATTCTTCAAAATGGCTTGAGGCCATGGAAGAGGAAATGAGGTCCATGAAGGCTAATAAAGTCTGGGACTTGGAAATTATTCCTAAAGGAGCCAAAACAGTGGGCTGTAAATGGGTCTACAAAACAAAGCTTGACTCCCAAGGGAATGTAGAAAGATACAAAGCGTGACTTGTGGCAAAAGGCTTTACGCAAAGAGAAGGGATTGATTACAATGAGACCTTTTCTCCGGTCTCTGTAAAGATTCCTTGAATCATAATGGCATTAGTAGCACATTATGATTTAGAGTTACATCAGATGGATGTAAAGACGGCATTTCTTAATGCGGATTTGGAGGAAAATATTTACATGGCACAACCGAAAGGTTTTGTCGTGGAAGGAAATGAAAGAATGGGATGCCGCCTAAAGAAATCGATTTATGGGTTAAAGCAAGCTTCAAGGCAGTGGTACTTGAAGTTTGTGATCAATAAGAAAATTTGGGTTTAAAGAGAATGTAGAGGACAAGCGTGTCTATACAAAATTTAAAGATGGGAAGTTTATCTTCCTAATCACGTATGTGGATGATATCTTCTTGGCTAGTAGTGATGTCGATGCACTCATTGGTGACAAAGAAGTTTTGTCCTCAAACTTTGATATGAAAGATCTTGGTGAAGCCGTTCGTTCTAGGGATCGAAATTCAGGGATAAAACAAGGGAATATTGGGATTTGTCACAAAAAGCATACATAGAGAAAGTATTAAAGAAATTTGGTATGCATAAATGTAGTCCTTCACTGCACCTATAGTCAGGGCGATAGATATGGGGATTTTCAATGCCCGGGAACGATCTGAGCTCGATCAAATGAAATCGGTTCCATATGCTTGGTTGTCGGAAGCTTGCGGTATGCTCAAGTGTGTACGCATACGACTTAGCGTTTGTTCGGGTTACTTGGCGATTCGAGCAATCACGGAATAGAACATTGAAAATTGATAAAGAAAGTCTTGCGTTATTTGCAAGGAACAAAAGGCCTCATGGTGACATCTGTAAGATCGATTCACTCCATATAGTGGGGTATCTGATTCGATTTTGCGGAGATGATAGAAAGTCGACATACGGATATGTGTTCACTCTCATTGGAGGAGCTATATCGTGGAAAAGCTCAAAGCAAACCGTCACTACATCGTCCACAATGTATGCCGAGTTTGTAGCATGTTATGAGGCTACAGGCGGTGAAGCGGCTAAAGAAGTTCATACCGGTTTAAAAGTGGTTGGCGACATCAATAGACCACTTAAGTTGTCTGCGATAATGAACCCTTGATAATGTATGCTCACAACAATAAGTCAAGTGGTCTTTGCCAAACACATTGACATAAAGTACTATGTTGTGAAAGATAAAGTTCGGGATCAAATTATAAATCTTGAGCATATAAGTACCGCAAAGATGTTAGCGGATCCGCTTACTAAAGGCTTACCACCCAGCGTGTTGAGAGAACATATAGCGGCATGGGTTTAAGGGAAAGCCTATGATTCTGGACTAAAAGATGGCCCAAAAGGTTAAAGTAACTATTTGAGAACAAGGAGGTGTATTGTAGTCATTGAATCTATCGGCGATTGACCGTGACGATGAGACATGTTCTATGCACCATTCTGTGATGGAATGAGTAAAGTCAAAAGTAATTAAAGATAAAGCATAGATTGAGATCAAGGGGGAGAATGTTAGAATGATCTCATCTCAGACATTTGGCCCAACGGCCAAATGCCTCCCCCTTTTTGATAGCATACGATCGGGGCTCCCGCCCATTTTGGTGGTGGGCCCTGTCGCCCGCCGCCATATAAAGAGGGGTGGGGGCCAGCGGCACGCGACACGAGGTTCACCGTGCCGCCCCAAACCCTAACCAACATACCCTAGACCGATCGGTAGGGGGCGCTCCAGTGACGGGATCTACCACCGGCCGCCTCCACCCCAGGGAGATCGTCGCCGCCCGAGAGACGCCGCCGTCGGGAGACCCCTCTCCTTCTCCACCGACCGTCGCTGCCCTAGTGCAGACCTCACCGACGAACCGCGATGGCCAACCCCTCCTCCTCTACATCGGACGGTTGATCCCCTAACCCTAATGCTCTCTCTCTCTATTTCTCTCATGAACCCAAAAAGAACACCACCCCAAAAGATAGATCCAAACACCCCATACCCTGCCGATTTGGAGCGATCTGAGTAGGATGCGAATGCGGAGTCCGAGTGGACCTCGGAGCTCGAACACATCCGGCCACGCAGTCCTTTCCTTTTTTCAACAAGAGGACCGGACGTGGAATCAAATTCCCGTAGAGTGTTGATCTAACGGTCACGACTCAATACTTGTTCAAGCCCAGGAGCTCCTTAGAGGTGACGGCCCAGATGTGCTCTCTCCTACCGGATTGCCCATAGTAAAAGGAGTGAGTGGCTACACACGTCATAAAAAAAATTGGTGACTGTTGGATCTCCAGCTTTGCTTTACGTGTAGGGTCCGATGGGCAAGGTGGAGAGTGTCGGTGGGCACATGTGCTCCTAGGTCGTACGCCGTGTGTTATCGTTCGATCCGGTGTCATAAGATTCAGCCATCCGATCTCAACGTATTTTTTCTTCCTCTTGAAACAAGCGATCTTAACTTGTTTTCCCTTCCACATGAAACAAGTGAAAAATAATCTAATGCAACATCACGCATCCCCCCACACAACAAAATCTACCCAAAACTCCTCGGCCTGATCTCGTTCGTCGGGCACGTTCTTCAAACTCGCCCATGCGATTCGAAATTTCTCATCCAAATTCGTCCCAATGGCCCAAACAAACACACAACATTAGAACATCTGAAAATAATTATTGTAACATTTTAGAACAATGATGCAACAATCAAATGATGGAAGGCTGCAGCAAAAAGCGATGTCACAACATTACAATATTTGAAAATAACAGTGGAAACATCCGAAAATAATTATTGCAATATTTGTAGAACAATGATGCAACAATCAAATGGTGGATGAGCTGCAACAAAGTTGGGCAACAGATAAAAAACACCATCGAAACATTTGAAATTGGAAACATCTATCCCTAACAATCCTAAAGTCCTAAACCCAACATTCCCAAAATTTGCAGCAACAATCAAAATAAATAGGCGAAACATCTCACAATTCGTATTACAACAACTTAAACAACCTATTGCAACATCTCACATATCTGTAGGATGATGATCTTTTCTTCTTCATCAACCATGGCCACAGCGCTCATGGTGTCCATGCTCACCTACAATGGAGCGTGGATGGCTTAGGTGGCACTCATGAGTATAAGCGATAACATCCTCAAAAAGGGGAGGCCATCCACGTAGGGCTCCAACCATGACCGCGAGTGGTGAGAGGAGAGGAAGAGGAACAAGGAGGAGCACGTGAGCTCCTGCCAACTGTGGGCATGGTGAAAGAGATGGAAGGAGAGAGAGAGAGTGACAGGGAATATATAAGCTTTTGTAGAAGAGACTGGAAGTAGGAGACTCAAAAAGTGTTGGGAGGTCATCCAGTCGGGATCGGAGTGTTTTGAGTGCCTGGATGTGGTTGTGTGCATGAAAACTAGTCACATCTAAGCTTGACACATGGACAAGTCACGTGGGTGATGGAATTGTCCAATTTTTTGTTCTCCTGCCGTACGCCTGAACAATAGCATTATCCTTTTTCTTTTCTTAAATGGCAATGTTTCTTTCTTGGGTGGAGAGAGGGAGTGGTCCCGTAGGAGCCGTACGCCTATACGAGGTCTGCTTCACGGAGTTTTCCCCCCCTTAAATGATATTGTTTACTTGCGAAATAGCAATTCCAGTCCTCTTCGGAGATCAAAGTAAAAAATAACATCGCAGACTCGCCGACATATGACATGTGTCAAGTCCGGGCGCCAGACGGCCGAACACGCCAAGTCTGTGCGCTAGGGGAGGGGACTTCCCTCGTCCGAACACCGCTGGCCTGGAAGCCCCCTGTTGTAATTGTCTAGTTGTAATTAATTTATTCGTAATTAATTAGTCATAATTAATTAATCATAATTAATTTATTCATAAATAATTAGTTGTAATTTTTGTAGTTAATCATTCACAGTTAAATATTCTTAATTAATTAGTCATGATTAATTTAGTCATAATTATTTAGTCATAATTAATTTAGTCATAATTAATTAGTTGTAGTTAATTTCAGCATGTAATTAATTTATGGTGCATGTGATAACATGAACTAGTTTCATGCGCCCTATTTACAATGCAATTTTTTGGCTTTTCCAAAATGTTAATTTATTAGTGCAAACTGTTAAGGATTACGACATGATGTAAGTAGACACTGACCCTATCTTGATATGTCCAACCCACTCGGTCTGTCCCGTACAAGTCCGCCGCAAAAAAAAAACACAAGCAAGTCTTGCTTGTTCGACATTACCTAAAGCTATAACAACTCAATGCATATGTTAGTAGCAATTCACCGTTCTTTACTATATATAATCAAATAAACATGGCGCACTATTTAGTCTACATTTCCCTACCTCCCCAAAAATAGCTACACTTCGGTAATCCTTATGTACAAATTTAACCTAATCAATGCATAATAAAAAACTACTAAATTTCTGGAAAAAGCTAGTAATCCTTACGACTAACTAACCACGACTAATTTATTTAGACTAAATAACCACGACTAATTAATTATGGCTAATTAGTTAATAATATTTAACTAATATTAATTAATTGTGACTCATTAATTACAAAAATTATGACTACTTAATTATAACCAATTAATTATGAATAAATTAATTACATCTAATTAATTATGCCTAATTAATTACAACTATATAATTATAATATGGACGTTCGGGCCAGGGGCGTGCGGACGAGGGAATTCCCCTCCCCTAGGGCACAGACTTGGTGTGTCCAGCTGCCTGGCGCACGAACTTGACACATGTCGCCTGCTGGCAAGTCCGCAGTGTTATTTTTGGCTTTGATCTCCATAGAGGGCTAGATTTCCTGTTTCTCGCGCAAACAGTGTCATTTATGCAAAAACTTATCTTCGTGTCATGGGCGGGTGCACGTTGGGCTTTATTGGCCAAGCCATGGTCTTTTCTCTCAACTCTTAGTCATCTCTGCTTCCTCAAGTTTTTGACAAATAAAGCATTGTTTGCGCGTGAAATTGCAAATATAGCCCCCCTCTAGAGATCAAAACCAAAAAATGGCACCATTGACTCGTCGGTAGGCGACATATGTGAAGTCCTTGCGCCACGGGAGGGGACTTCCCAAGTAAGTGCCCTAGGGGAGGATACTTCCCTCATCCGCACGCCCCTGGCCTGGTGAAGAATTTAAATTGACATCATGTGTTAATATAGTATTTTGGTAATTAATGACAATTGCAATGTGGACTAATATTTTCATGAGATGATGAAGACAAATGATGGCTCAATGTGTTGAAGGTCATCAATTCAAGTGAATGCCGTCATGTGTTGAAACTCAAGTCAAGGACACGATCTTTGAGAGAAGATGTGGATTATCATCCGAAAGCTCCAAGGAAATTCTCAAGGTAAAGGTATATCTAGCATATGGTGGTCTTTTTACCAATCTCGATATTTAGTGTGGATACCAGATTACTAGAATAGGTTGTCATACTATTAAGAGGAGTCTTGACTAATAGCTTGAGTGTGTCATGTGTTGATAGCTCTTGGCCCTTGGTCTAGCTCTCCTTGGCATGTTGTCAATATTTGCGAATGTGTTTGCAAATAGTTGAGGCTCATGTATAATCCTTGTAGTATGTGACTTTAGTTTGCAAATGTGTTTTTCAAATGGTTTAAGTACATGTACCTAATTCCTTATGTTATGATTCTAAAAGTTGGCAAACGTGTTTTGCAACTTGTTGAGAATCGTGCTTTTATTCTTTATTTGCGTCGCGCATTAATTGACAAATGTGTTTTGCAAATTGAGTTGAAGCGAAAAGCAAAATATTTTTTTTTCTAAATCTCTTCGATGCGATTGCACCTTTGGTGGTATGGTAGCCCACTATTGGTCCGACGGCTCGATTTGATGCTCATTGTCTTAGCGGTCTACCCTTTGTTGTGACTGGTCAAATCGGTGGGACCCCGGTCTGACCGCCATGTGTTGGTTGGTCTAATCGGACCCACGGTCAGTCACCCCGGTTTGCTTTTTCCAGAGAAGGGTATTGCTCTGTTTGGCTTGGCTCCTATGTGGAGTGGTCTGACCGCCCCCCTAATGGTCTAACCGGGTTGGTTCGATCTAACTGGCCCATGTGAGGGATTGCAGTCCGGTTGAGTGTCCAACGACTAGTTTTTATGGCCGTTAGATCTAAGGTGGTCCGACCGGCTATTGGTTGGCGGTCAGACCGAGATTTCTTGATTTTCTGTAGATTCTCCTGCAATGACTAATTTTCTTGTGTGTATGTATAAATACACCCTGTGGCCGATTGTGGGAGAGTGCTGGTGCTATTTTCGTTCCCCTTGAGCAAAGAGCAAGCCTTCTCATCTCTTTTTGTGAATGTGTTGCACTTAGTGAGCTTAGAGAGTAAAATTCTAGTGCATGTGTTGTATTAGGTGTTGAATTTAGTATCCATTGAGGTTAGACACTTGATTTGTTCAAGTGAGAGTCCTCGATTTGTTACTCTGAGTGTTTGAGACACCTAGACGACTTGAATGAGTTGCGTCGGTGATCTTATCAAAAAAGGTTGTGAGAAGACCCGGGCGGTTGCGAGTGGCTCGGTGCTCGCCATCTACGGAGTTGAGGAAGAGCAACCCCGAGTGGATTCGAAGTGTAGGATTAATTTGTAGTGCCGGAAGCTCCGATTTTCTGGCGCTTCTAAGAGAGCTGAAAGCAGGCTCCGCAAATCAACGGTGGACGTTAGGAAAAGCGGAAGTTCCGCACATAGAATGCCGGAAGTTCCGATTATCCTGACACTTCAGGAAAGATCTTGGAATTTGATTTTTATGCAAATGATCCCTAGTTTTGCACTCAAATAAATATCATTCAGGATCATTGTACATTAAAAAGACTAATGTCTATCCAAGAAAATAATTTTTATGAATTTAGTTTTGATTTTGCAAATGAAGCCTCATCTTCATGAAATTAATCAAAACAACTCAAAGAGAACATTTTGTTGATTTTAAAGCATCCAATTTTATGTATGAGTCATAAATGCCATTTTGAACCTTTTCATAAGAATAGTTTTGGTTCATATGGAAAAACTCACTTAAGTGCTAGAAAGTGACCACTTAGGTCAAAGTAGGATTTTGGACGTAAACTTATTTTCACTTAAAATAGGTTTTTCTAAAGCCAAAACCTTTGGTAAATCTTTGAAAAGCATTTGTATACCTTTTGCAACTAGTTTTTCAAAGAATTACTAATAATTATGAAATTTTTGACTTTTGGCTAAAAGGCTCATTTTTTTGAAAAACAATACTAGCACTTAATCAATTTGGGCACACTTAGGGATGTGAAATACATGACTATGATTTAGCACTCCCCCTTAATGTGCCACTCCAACTTGCTCAAGATATGAATAATGAACATTGAGAACATAGAGCAAGAACACCCTTTTTAATAAGATTTTCATGAAATGCAACCTACACAAGGTATAAAGGGGCTAGATACTTCAATGTAAATACTTGTTACCGAGATGGCATTGGTTCTTGATGTGAAACGATTATCCTCAAACTTGGCTCCAATTTGATATATGATGACATCCATCTTTATATGAATAAGCCAAGTCTCCAATGCCTCTCCAAGTACCTATTAAGCATTTAAGCGCATTTTGGTACCCAAAACTAGGTTGGGTCCACGAATGTTAGTCACAATAGATTTGGGCACCCAAATGGCCCTAGCATTAGTTTTATGTGTACTAACTATTCTAGCAAACACATTGCCATTAATATCCTTCCTAAGCAAATATTGATCATTATAAATAATGGGCTTAGGAGTGATACCTTTGGGACAACCCTTACTCATATGTCCCTTTTCCCGGCAATTGTAGCAAGTTCGAAGTTTGTATTCGTCTTTTACCTTCTTTACTTGCTCCTTGCCGGTTTGCCTCTTCTTTGATGACAATTTCTTGTCATTCACTTTGTTTGGGCACACGGAGGCGAAGTGGCCCTTTCCATTGCATCCATGGCACTTGACATTCTTCGTGTGTCTTGCATTGTGCCTTGTCTTGCTATTTTCCTTTTTCTTAGGAGTGAAGCCGATTCCACTCTTATCTTGCAAGCGTCTTTGCTTGCTCAATATATCGTCAAGAGTGGCCTTCCCTTTTAGGCCTCTTTCCAAGTCATTCTTTAATTTGTTGACTTGGACCTTGAGCTCTTTGTTTTCCTCTACAATGTTAGTGTTGACAAGCATAGAGGAAATAGGAGCATCTACTTTTGAGCAACAAGGCATATCAATCAAATCCTCACAAGAGGTGGATACATTAGCCTTAGATGAGATGCAAGATGTAGGAACTACGCATGGCATATCATCTAATAACTTGCATGTAATGCCTATATCCACCTTGGACTTATTAAGATCCTTGAGAAGGAGAGTCTCATGAGCTTCTTTTAGCTCTTCATAAGAATCCTTGAGAGAAAGAAATTCTTTCTTCAAGACTTTGAATTTTGACTTCTCCTTGCCAAGATATTCATTTAAGTCTTCTAACATTTCCATCAACTCATCATAGGTGGGTTTTTCATTTTCGTTTACCTCATTATTACCTTTAGCCATGAAGCATTGAGTTGATGTGGAGGGAGTTGAGGAGTCCTCATTTTCGTTGTCGGAGCTTGAAGTTGAGCATTCTTCTTCCGACATCCATTCTTGTGTGCAATCATCACTAGTTGAAGTGGATAATTCATATTGATCTTGAATATATGTCCACATCTCATGAACGTTCTTGAGATTGCATATGGCATCAAAAAGGTCTACGCTCAAAGCACTAAATAAGGCGTTAGTAGCTTGAGCGTCGAGATGTAAGCATTTCTCTTCCTCAATGGTTGGAGCAAAATGATCCAATGGAGGAGAAAAGCCTACATCTACAATCCGCCATATTTTTGGACTCATGGCCCTAAAATAACAAGACATGCGGATTTTCCATTGAGCATAATTTGTGCCATCAAATATAGGTGCTTCACCTAGGTGCACTAAATCTCTAGTTGCCATCCTTTACTCTCTAGACGGTTAAGTCTAATAAATGAGAGACCAAGCTCTGATACCACTTGTAAGATCGAGGTGGCCGACTAGAGGGGGGTGAATAGGCGGTTTTAAAAACTTTATCGGGCTAAACCAATATATAATCACGGAAGCTAATAGCCAATTGGTTTTGCACAATTAAAACCTAAAACAACTAGGCTCAACTAAGTGCACCGACAATATGAACACAATACAATATGAGCAATCATACAAGGTATATAAGCAATTAAAGCAAGAATGTAAATTGCTCAAAGTAAAGCACAAGTAAAAACAAGATGGACACAATTATGTTTTACCGTGGTGTTAGGAGACTTGCCGGTCTCCCTAATCCACGTTGAGGTAAGCCCAACCCGCGTTGGACCGGCTCCTCAAATGAGCACACACCTCAGAGGTAAGTCCAACACTTGGACCGGTTCGAACCGAACCAACACCTCGCTCAACTATGGTTGCTCTTCCTCCACTCAGGAGATGGCGAGCACCAAACCACTCACAACCGTCGGGCCTTCTCACAAGCTTCTTGAGAAGGTCACCGAGCACGCACGCCTCCACGCCGTCTAGGTGTCGGCAAACACCAAGAGTAACAAATCCGAACTTTCACTTGAACTAATCAAGTGTCAGCGCTCACGTGGATACACAATCCACTACCTAAGGCAACACATGCACTTAGGGTTTACTCTCTAATCTCACCAAGTGCAACACATGCACAAAAGAGAATAGAGGTTTGCTCTTAGCTCAAGAGGCTCACAAAGAGTTCACAATAGTTCTAAGCAACCAAGCAACCTCCACAACCGGCCAAGGTGGCTATATATAGCCCACACACAAAAACTAGCCGTTGGGAGACAAATCCTGAAAAATCGGGACAATCGGAAGTTCCGCCGTACAAAGGCGGAACTACGCAGAGAGAGAAAAGGCACCATAGCGGCTATGTCGAGACGAGAAACTAGCCGTTTGATTTTTAGTCGGAACTACCGCCAACTAAATATCGGAAGTTCGATTCTTGAAGTTCCGCTCAACACATAGCGGAACTACCGCACCTCGAATTTGGCTAAGTCCCCAAAATGGTGCTTCTCTGGAAAAAACCAACCGCGGATTTGAGCATCCGATAAATCGGAAGTTCCGCTCAATACACTCGGAACTTCCGCACTTGGAAAATCGGCTAAGTCCTAAACCCGCTCTCTGGAAAAATCAAGCGCGGAAAATCGGACGGTCAAGTGCGGAACTTCCGCCGTTAAACCGCGGAACTTCCGATGTTCTGACGAAGTCGAAATGGCTTTTCAACAACTTCAATTGCAAAACACATTTGCTAATTGACAAGCCATGCCAACAAAGGTCACAAGCAAGATTCCCAACAAGTTGCAAAACACATTTGTCAACTTTTGGAATCATACCACAAGGAAAAAGGTACATGGACTTACACCATTTGCAAAACGCATTTGCAAACTTAAGTCACATGCTACAAGGGTTGAATGCATGAGCATCGGCTATTTGCAAAACACATTCGCAAATAATAGCTCCATGCATAGATGAGCTAGAGCAAATATAATGAGCTATCAACACATGACTAACTCAAACTACTAGTTAAGACCCCTCTTAATAGTACGGCAACCTATACTAGCAATCCGGTCTTCCAACCAAACACCAAGACCGGTATAAGACTAGGAACACATCCTTAGCCCTAGCTAGTCATACCTTTGCCTTGCATCTTCTTGAAGCTTGATGGCGCACATCAACACTTCAAGTCGGGTCTTTAACTTTGACACTCATCAACTCATGATGATTTCTTCACTTCGGGATCTTGTCTTGAACATCATCAACACATGATGATTTCTCCATCCGAGTCTTCACATGCATCAACACATGATGCAATCCTTCACTTGACCTCCATCAACACATGATGGGTCTTCTCTTGTCTTGATGATCAACTCATGATCATCTCTTCTTGATAAGCATCAACTCATGATGCATCATTTACACCAAGCTCTTGACTTGATGATCAACTCATGATCATCCCAAGTCTTCATCATCCTGGAACATAACCTGTATATCCAACTCATGGAAAATGTTAGTTCCACAATGTGATCATCATTAATTACCACATCATACCATTAACTCATAATGGTGGGACAAGATACCTCAATCTTTCCCTATTTGGTAATTGATGATAACCATAAATTCTCATAAATTTAATGATGATAAATGAGAGAACAATTGAGTATATAGACTACACAAGTTATATATACTCTAACATGAGTATACAAGAACTACACAAGTTCTATATACTCATAACATGAGTATATACGAACTACACAAGTTTTGTATACTCAAAGGTTTTGTTTCAACGTAAAGATCCTTAGTATATGTGGAGAATGGAATATGGATCAATACTAATGAAACCACAAAGTATAGGATAAAACTCCCCCTAAATGTGTGCATACACAAATATGTAATGAGGTCATATGCACATATTCAAGTTTAACTTAAGGTTGAGTTCAATCCTATATTTTGGATCCGAGAAATGCAACAATATATAAAATTGAGATGTCGATTGCATACCTCGTTGTGTTTCACCTTTATATCCAAATGAGACTACACAAAGATAATACTTGATAAAAGAGTTAGTCTCATATTTGGATTTGTCATTAATCACCAAAACAATCCATTAACTCATAATGGCGGGTCTAGATCTTTCAATCTCCCCCTTTTTGGTGATTGATGACAAATCCATTATCAATAACAACATTTGGATATTCATAGACATAAGATAAGAATTTAAACTAATGAACTATGTCTATGCATCATATGAGGTGAAACATAAAACATTAAACAAAATGCATATGAAAAACATTCTCCCCCTTACACATCTAATGCATATGTTTTCCCTCTTTTGGCATGTCTAAACAAATCAATCATCCAAATGAAGAATATTGATAAAAATATTCTCCCCCTTTTGGCATAAATCACCCAAAAACACAAGACAAATCTTAGCCAAAAGGAGTATTTGCAAATCAATACCACTTGCAAAAACAATGAGATTGGTCACAAAAAGTATGAATTGAACACATATGACCAAGGGAGATTTTGTTCTCAAGATATGAGAGGAGAAACAAAGATAGGTTATAAACCTATTGATCATAATATTTTCCCCTTTTAAATCAGAATATTGAGAACCACTTGAAATGATTTGACTTGAAATGATATTTGAAATACATTCAAATAATCTCCTTCTTTGAAGTCTTCTCAAGAACATTTTCATATTCCAAAACTAGAAGATCAAAGATGGCCAATATTGAAAATATGTGGAAGCAAGCTCAGAAAAATATGAAATTAATCATGGAGCTAGTGCTGGAATATACACACAATTTTTCATTTTGGGAGGCTTAACCAAATATCAACCAATTTAAAGATATGAAAATCACAAAGTTTCATAAAACTGAAAAATTCAGGATTTTCAGATTTTGACAATTCATTTGAGCCTCAAAAGACAGCTGAGAAAATGGGTAAAATAGTTCCAATAAATTTGAGAAATTTTTTCAACATAGAACCACTATAGAGGATCAAATTTCATTATTATAGCTTCCTCTAATTGTGAACCCATTTAAAGATACAAAATTCACAAATCTGCTCAAAACCATGCACAAATCTGAAATTTCAGCTTTTGAGCAAAGAGTCAAAACTTTTTCAATTCAAGTCGAAAAACTTTCAAATTTGGCAGAATTTCTCTTGTGAGGAGGGACATCCACGACAGGAGATAAAAAGATATAATCAACCACAAACATTTTCATTCATAATCACATCTCATCCACATCTCATGCAAAATAAAAGTCATGACATAAAAACATGTTCTCACACAGAGTAGCATAAGATAGCATAGCCAAAATGAAAGTCATACAACCAAGTAGTCATAAGATATTACAATTTTGCATACAAGGTCTAATGACCTAAATAAACAAACGACTCTTGCTCGCCAGGAGGGTCTTGAGATGATCATTGGAGGAAGCGGCGGGAGAACAGGATGACCACGGGAGGAGAGCGAAAGCGGCGCCGTCCATCTTGAGCAGTGGAGAAGCTGTTCGCGAATCTGGTGAAAGCGCGTCAAGGCCAA
The DNA here is from genome assembly GCA_036346395.1 of Hsuehochloa calcarea. NCBI lineage: Eukaryota > Viridiplantae > Streptophyta > Magnoliopsida > Poales > Poaceae > Hsuehochloa > Hsuehochloa calcarea. The sequence goes on along the minus strand of CM070597.1, from coordinate 44,855,722 downwards.
GGCGAGTAGGCGTCGAGTCTGGAAGTGGTAGCTGCCTCAAACGCATCCAGTCTAGAGGTGGTCGCTGCCTGGAAGGTATCCTGGGATGCTCTCATCTCCAACAAGGTGGCATAAATCTGATCCATAGTGGCTATACCTTGTGGAGGAGCGGCGGCGGCGGCGAGGAGGTGCGGCTTGGTGCCTTTGGAGCACGCCTAAGATTGGCGAGAATAGGAGGACCTTCTCTTGGTTTATAGGCTTTATGTCTTTGAAGGTAAAGCTCCATTATATCCAGTTTGTTTAACGATCAAAGCCATAATGTAAGGTGCAAAGTTTATTCTCTTGACTCGATCATTCTTTGTTCTGCTATCTCCTTATGATGACATCCACAACATCAAACTTTCTACCATGCATGATGCATTCCAATATATTCCAAACATGTCCTCTAATGGCATCATAATTCCCACTCTTAGGTAACATGGTATGATTGATGATCCTATTTACCAAGCTGGGAATAGGGAGAAGTCTGTGATCTTACGAGGACAAATCTACGTGTGGTGTCATAAAATTGATCCAGTGAAATAGGAGAAGCTGTTCCATCATAAATTTTCTCATATTAAGCTTGATTTGGATATTCAATGCATGTTCAAAAGCACGCCGTGCAAGAATACCTCACAGTTCTGTCATCCGGGTGGTGAGAAAAATCTAGAGGAATGCATCTTGTGGCATAGAAGCGACGGATGATCTCATCACAATAATTGCATTTATTGCCACAAAGTTGTGAATCCGGCTCATTGAAAGAGCACTGTAAGTACCCTCATATCTGTCAAGTCCGTTGAGATAGGACCAATTGATGTACTTGTGATCAGCAAATGGTTTGGATGGTCCATAAAAGAGATCATAGACTTGCCTTTGAAATTTGGTATGGAAACGAGGGTCATCACTGTTTCCTGGAAGTGAGTATTGATCTTTATCCCTAAGAATAGTGTAGTCATCTGCTGTGAGTCCTTTAAGATCAATTTCCATTTCTTAGGTTCACCTAACTCCTCATCAGATTCATATTGATTCTTCTCCTGATGCACTTTCTTCTGAATTTTCAGATTCTTCCTCATTTCTTGAAGAGGATGCTTGACATCTGAATAGTGCTTCGGGACTGCCATCTTCATCCTCGGCATCTTCAAGAACAACAATGGATGAAGTGTCAAAGATTGAATCAAAAGAAGATGAAATTCTCAGGTTCTGTCAGGACAATCGGAAGCTCCGCAAGTTTAACGCCGGAACTACCGCTAGCGGAAGTTCCGCGCTCTTAATAGCGGAAGTTCCGATTTTCCTGAGCCGACTCTAGGGCAAAGATAAATTTTGATTTTTCAGCATTTTGATGGATTGAGTCCATGGTATCGATGCATAAACATCATACAATACTGAATCAACTAATTTGCCCAAGGATCTACCACAGATTTCATCGACATTTCATTTTCCCCCAAAGACTCAAACCTAGGGTTCATAAGAGGCATAGATCCAAAAGGGATTGGAAATACCTTGAGGAATGGAGTGATTGAACCCTGGAGAAGCAATTTGTCGGTTGAGATTTGAAGAAAAAAACCGAAGAGGGATCAAAGAGATTCGGTGGAGTATTTGGAGAAGAGAGGGGGCTCGGAGAGAAGGCTCATATTTGGAGGAGTTAAGGAAGCGGAGGAACGCGAGGAATTAAATGCTCTCGACTCACGGAAATCGGAAGTTCCGCATTTCAAAGCGGAAGTTCGGGTAGCGAAGTTCGCGCTGGAGTGCGGAAGCTCGATTTTCTGACGCTTCGGAAGAGAGCTGAAAACGGAAGCTCCGCAAATCAACAGCGGACGTTCCGGAAAAACGGAAGTTCCGCACATAGAATGCCGGAAGTTCCGATTATCCTGACACTTCAGGAAAGATCTTGGAATTTGATTTTTATGCAAATGATCCCTAGTTTTGCACTCAAATAAATATCATTCAGGATCATTGTACATTAAAAAGACTAATGTCTATCCAAGAAAATAATTTTTATGAATTTAGTTTTGATTTTGCAAATGAAGCCTCATCTTCATGAAATTAATCAAAACAACTCAAAGAGAACATTTTGTTGATTTTAAAGCATCCAATTTTATGTATGAGTCATAAATGCCATTTTGAACCTTTTCATAAGAATAGTTTTGGTTCATATGGAAAAACTCACTTAAGTGCTAGAAAGTGACCACTTAGGTCAAAGTAGGATTTTGGACGTAAACTTATTTTCACTTAAAATAGGTTTTTCTAAAGCCAAAACCTTTGGTAAATCTTTGAAAAGCATTTGTATACCTTTTGCAACTAGTTTTTCAAAGAATTACTAATAATTATGAAATTTTTGACTTTTGGCTAAAAAGGCTCATTTTTTTTTTGAAAAACAATACTAGCACTTAATCAATTTGGGCACACTTAGGGATGTGATATACATGACTATGATTTAGCACTCCCCCTTAATGTGCCACTCCAACTTGCTCAAGATATGAATAATGAACATTGAGAACATAGAGCAAGAACACCCCTTTTAATAAGATTTTCATGAAATGCAACCTACACAAGGTATAAAGGGGCTAGATACTTCAATGTAAATACTTGTTACCGAGATGGCATTGGTTCTTGATGTGAAACGATTATCCTCAAACTTGGCTCCAATTTGATATATGATGACATCCATCTTTATATGAATAAGCCAAGTCTCCAATGCCTCTCCAAGTACCTATTAAGCATTTAAGCGCATTTTGGTACCCAAAACTAGGTTGGGTCCACGAATGTTAGTCACAATAGATTTGGGCACCCAAATGGCCCTAGCATTAGTTTTATGTGTACTAACTATTCTAGCAAACACATTGCCATTAATATCCTTCCTAAGCAAATATTGATCATTATAAATAATGGGCTTAGGGTGATACCTTTGGGACAACCCTTACTCATATGTCCCTTTTCCCGGCAATTGTAGCAAGTTCGAAGTTTGTATTCGTCTTTTACCTTCTTTACTTGCTCCTTGCCGGTTTGCCTCTTCTTTGATGACAATTTCTTGTCATTCACTTTGTTTGGGCACACTGAGGCTAAGTGGCCCTTTCCATTGCATCCATGGCACTTGACATTCTTCGTGTGTCTTGCATTGTGCCTTGTCTTGCTATTTTCCTTTTCTTAGGAGTGAAGCCGATTCCACTCTTATCTTGCAAGCGTCTTTGCTTGCTCAATATATCGTCAAGAGTGGCCTTCCCTTTTAGGCCTCTTTCCAAGTCATTCTTTAATTTGTTGACTTGGACCTTGAGCTCTTTGTTTTCCTCTACAATGTTAGTGTTGACAAGCATAGAGGAAATAGGAGCATCTACTTTTGAGCAACAAGGCATATCAATCAAATCCTCACAAGAGGTGGATACATTAGCCTTAGATGAGATGCAAGATGTAGGAACTACGCATGGCATATCATCTAATAACTTGCATGTAATGCCTATATCCACCTTGGACTTATTAAGATCCTTGAGAAGGAGAGTCTCATGAGCTTCTTTTAGCTCTTCATAAGAATCCTTGAGAGAAAGAAATTCTTTCTTCAAGACTTTGAATTTTGACTTCTCCTTGCCAAGATATTCATTTAAGTCTTCTAACATTTCCATCAACTCATCATAGGTGGGTTTTTCATTTTCGTTTACCTCATTATTACCTTTAGCCATGAAGCATTGAGTTGATGTGGAGGGAGTTGAGGAGTCCTCATTTTCGTTGTCGGAGCTTGAAGTTGAGCATTCTTCTTGACATCCATTCTTGTGTGCAATCATCACTAGTTGAAGTGGATAATTCATATTGATCTTGAATATATGTCCACATCTCATGAGCGTTCTTGAGATTGCATATGGCATCAAAAGGTCTACGCTCAAAGCACTAAATAAGGCGTTAGTAGCTTGAGCGTCGAGATGTAAGCATTTCTCTTCCTCAATGGTTGGAGCAAAATGATCCAATGGAGGAGAAAAGCCTACATCTACAATCCGCCATATTTTTGGACTCATGGCCCTAAAATAACAAGACATGCGGATTTTCCATTGAGCATAATTTGTGCCATCAAATATAGGTGCTTCACCTAGGTGCACTAAATCTCTAGTTGCCATCCTTTACTCTCTAGACGGTTAAGTCTAATAAATGAGAGACCAAGCTCTGATACCACTTGTAAGATCGAGGTGGCCGACTAGAGGGGGTGAATAGGCGGTTTAAAAACTTTATCGGGCTAAACCAATATATAAATCACGGAAGCTAATAGCCAATTGGTTTTGCACAATTAAAACCTAAAACAACTAGGCTCAACTAAGTGCAAACAATATGAACACAATACAATATGAGCAATCATACAAGGTATATAAGCAATTAAAGCAAGAATGTAAATTGCTCAAAGTAAAGCACAAGTAAAAACAAGATGGACACAATTATGTTTTACCGTGGTGTTCGGAGACTTGCCGGTCTCCCCTAATCCACGTTGAGGTAAGCCCAACCCGCGTTGGACCGGCTCCTCAAATGAGCACACACCTCGAGAGTAAGTCCAACACTTGGACCGGTTCGAACCAGACCAACACCTCGCTCAACTATGGTTGCTCTTCCTCCACTCCGGAGATGGCGAGCACCAAACCACTCACAACCGTCGGGCCTTCTCACAAGCTTCTTGAGAAGGTCACCGAGCACGACGCCTCCACGCCGTCTAGGTGTCGGCAAACACCAAGAGTAACAAATCCGAACTTTCACTTGAACTAATCAAGTGTCAACGCTCACGTGGATACACAATCCACTACCTAAGGCAACACATGCACTTAGGGTTTACTCTCTAATCTCACCAAGTGCAACACATGCACAAAAGAGAATAGAGGTTTGCTCTTAGCTCAAGAGGCTCACAAAGAGTTCACAATAGTTCTAAGCAACTTCAGCAACCTCCCACAACCGGCCAAGGTGGCTATATATAGCCCACACACAAAAACTAGCCGTTGGGAGACAAATCCTGAAAATCGGGACAATCGGAAGTTCCGCCAGTACAAAGGCGGAACTACGCGAGAGAAGAAAAGGCACCACAACGGCTATGTCAGACGAGAAACTAGCCGTTTGATTTTTAGTCCGGAACTACCGCCAACTAAATATCGGAAGTTCCGATTCTTCGGAAGTTCCGCTCAACACATAGCGGAACTACCGCACCTCGAATTTTGGCTAAGTCCCCAAAATGGTGCTTCTCTGGAAAAACCAACCGCGGATTTGAACATCCGATAAATCGGAAGTTCGCTCAATACACTCGGAACTTCCGCACTTGGAAAATCGGCTAAGTCCTAAACCCGCTCTCTGGAAAAATCAAGCGCGGAAAATCGGACGGTCAGAGTGCGGAACTTCCGCCGTTAAACCGCCGGAACTTCCGATGTTCTGATGTAAGTCGAAATGGCTTTTCAACAACTTCAATTGCAAAACACATTTGCTAATTGACAAGCCATGCCAACAAAGGTCACAAGCAAGATTCCCAACAAGTTGCAAAACACATTTGTCAACTTTTGGAATCATACCACAAGGAAAAAGGTACATGGACTTACACCATTTGCAAAACGCATTTGCAAACTTAAGTCACATGCTACAAGGGTTGAATGCATGAGCATCGGCTATTTGCAAAACACATTCGCAAATAATAGCTCCATGCATAGATGAGCTAGAGCAAATATAATGAGCTATCAACACATGACTAACTCAAACTACTAGTTAAGACCCCTCTTAATAGTACGGCAACCTATACTAGCAATCCGGTCTTCCAACCAAACACCAAGACCGGTATAAGACTAGGAACACATCCTTAGCCCTAGCTAGTCATACCTTTGCCTTGCATCTTCTTGAAGCTTGATGACGCACATCAACACTTCAAGTCCGGGTCTTTAACTTTGACACTCATCAACTCATGATGATTTCTTCACTTCGGGATCTTGTCTTGAACATCATCAACACATGATGATTTCTCCATCCCGAGTCTTCACATGCATCAACACATGATGCAATCCTTCACTTGACCTCCATCAACACATGATGGGTCTTCTCTTGTCTTGATGATCAACTCATGATCATCTCTTCTTGATAAGCATCAACTCATGATGCATCATTTACACCAAGCTCTTGACTTGATGATCAACTCATGATCATCCCAAGTCTTCATCATCCTGGAACATAACCTGTATATCCAACTCATGGAAAATGTTAGTTCCACAATGTGATCATCATTAATTACCACATCATACCATTAACTCATAATGGTGGGACAAGATACCTCAATCTTTCCCTATTTGGTAATTGATGATAACCATAAATTCTCATAAATTTAATGATGATAAATGAGAGAACAATTGAGTATATAGACTACACAAGTTATATATACTCTAACATGAGTATACAAGAACTACACAAGTTCTATATACTCATAACATGAGTATATACGAACTACACAAGTTTTGTATACTCAAAGGTTTTGTTTCAACGTAAAGATCCTTAGTATATGTGGAGAATGGAATATGGATCAATACTAACGAAACCACAAAGTATAGGATAAAACTCCCCCTAAATGTGTGCATACACAAATATGTAATGAGGTCATATGCACATATTCAAGTTTAACTTAAGGTTGAGTTCAATCTTATATTTTGGATCCGAGAAATGCAACAATATATAAAATTGAGATGTCGATTGCATACCTCGTTGTGTTTCACCTTTATATCCAAATGAGACTACACAAAGATAATACTTGATAAAAGAGTTAGTCTCATATTTGGATTTGTCATTAATCACCAAAACAATCCATTAACTCATAATGGCGGGTCTAGATCTTTCAAACGGCGAGGGTGATCGGGACTAGGCTTGGAGAGTTGAGGTCTAGAACGATCGACGATGCCGTGTGAGGTCAATGTACTCAAACGTGGTGCAAGATGGACAATGGTGACCTATTAGCTAATCCGAGGTGCAAGATGACACTAGGTGTAGCTAGTTAGGTCAAGAGGTTTCAAAGACGGTGTATTAAAATACGTGCGTATGTGTCCCGTTTATTTTGGGCCTTAACGGGAGCCCAATAGAGTCAAACTTCTAGAAGGTCTAAGCCTCCACTATAAATAGGGGAGGGAGGTGGCTGCACCTCCACTTCGTCTCTTTTGTAATTTTTGTAAACCCCAATTTTCTTAGGGAGAGCTTTTGTGGAGGCTAGGGTTCTTGATAGTTTGATGTGATTTTTGTGCTCTTGGATTGAGCATTGTCCTCCATTGATGGAGAGGATGTAAGCCCATATCATATCAATCAATCAAAGGAAAGTTTGATCAATATTTTGTCTCATTGCGTTCTTTCTCTCTATTTGATGATTTTGGGTCTTTCTTTGATCCGTGAGTTTTTGCTTGGTTTCTTCATGTGATCTAGCTTGTTGTAACTTGTGAGAATCTATCTAGGATCATCTTGATCATCAATCACCCACGAGCAAGAGTTTTGACATAGTTTTTGTTTTGACCCGGTTTTGAACCTCTCTTCTATCAAATCGAAAAGGATCGCTATTCTTTCAAAAATTATCATAATCTCTGATTGGAATAGGTTCCTGATATCATAGAGAAGGTGTGCTCTAAATTTCATCAAGTTTGGATTAGTAGATCAAAAGTTTCACCTATTTGCATCTTCGTCATCGGGCGTTTTGATCTGTTCTGGAGCCCGACGGTCAGACCGCCGTGTCCCACCGGTCAGACAGGCAATACCAGCGGTCCGACCGCCATCTACCAAGCTGTCAGACCGGCTAGCAGATTGTTTTGCTTTAATCTTTGTTGATTTTCTCTTATTGCTTAGGGATTTAAATTAGATTCAATATTAGTCTTCCACTGTACTGATATACTGATCTTCATAGCTTCTATAGCTACTGGAGTAAAGTTTTATTGAATCCATTATTTGTGAAAAAGTGAGCGTGCTCCTATTCACCCCCCTCTAGTCGCCTTTTTGGTCCAACAACATTCTTGCAATTTTCACTTGTATAATTAAATTGCTAGCTTGTCACCTTAGAATTACAATCTTTGCCTTAGACTTAGTTTGTTGGTGCTCTTAGTCAAGACTAGTTGATTTAGGTTTTAATTGTGCAAAATCGAATTGATTTATAGTTTCGTATAAAACTCAGTTTTGGCCAAAAGATTTTTTAAAAGCCATCTATTCACCCCTCTAGTCTGCCTCCTCGACCTTACACCCGGGCGCCCCTATTGTAATTAATTAATTAATAATTAATTAGTCAAAGTTAATTACTCGTTATTAATTTATTTGTAATTAATCACTCGCAATTAAGTAATCATAATTTTCATAATTAATTAGTCACATTTAATTAGTCATAGTTAAATAGCCATAATTAATTAGTCGTAATTAATTTAGTCGTAGTTAATTAGTCGTAAGGATTACTAGTTTTTACCCCCAGAAATTTAGCAGTCCTTTTATTATGCACAAATTAGGTTAAATTTGTACATAAGGATTATCGAAGTGTTGTTATTTTGGGGAGTTCGGGAAATGTAGAGTAAATGGTGCGACATGTTTATTTGATTGTGTATAGTAAAGAACAGTGAATGGTTCATAACATATGCATTGGGTTGTTGTGGCTTTAGGTAATGTCGAACACGCAAGACTTGCTTGTGTTTTTTGACGACGGTCTCGTACGGCGCGGACCCGGTGGGTTGGACATGTTAAGATGTCGTAATCCTTAACAGTTTGCACTAATAAATTAACATTTCAGAAAAACCAAAAACTCGCATTCCTAATAGGGTGTATGAAATCACGCGCTTTCCTTGTTTGCCCCACTTTTTATGTATTATCACATGTATCAAAAAATTATTGTCACATGAAATCATGTGCTGCATTATCACATGGACCATAAATTAAGTATGCACTAAAATAAGGGCACATGAAATCATGTGCGGTATTATTAATTTAGTCATAATTAATTTATGGTACGTGTGATTTGTTAATTTAGTTGTAATTTATTAACTAACCACTACTAATTAATTATGAACAATTAATTTAAAATATTTAACTATGACTAATTACCTGCGACTAATTAATTATGAAAATTATTACTAATGAATTATGAATTAATTAATTACAACTAATTAACTATGACTAATTAATTATGAATAAATTAATTACAACAAGGGTGTCCAGGCCAGAGGCACTTATTTGGGATGTCCCCCCTGGTGCACTGACTTCACACATGTCATCTACCGGCGAGGTTGCGGTGCCATTTTTGACTTTGATATCTGAAAGGGTCTAGATTTGTTATTTCGTGTGCAAACAATGCTACTCAAAAACTCTGCTTCCTCCTCTCACGCCCTTCACCGTCGCAGCCAGACGCCTCTTCCTCACTCCCCACCACCTCCATTCGTGAAGGATCTAGACCCGCAATTATGAGTTAATGGAATGTTTTTGGTGATTAATGACAAATCCAAATATGAGACTAACTCTCTTGTTAAGTATTATCTTGTGTAGTCTCATTTGGATATAAAGGTGAAATTCAACGAGGTATGCAATCGATATCTTAATCTTATATTTATTGTTGCATTCCTCGGATCCAAAATATAGGATGAACTCAACCATAAGTTTAACTTGAATATGTGCATATGATCTTATTACACATTTGTGTATGCACACATTTATGGGGAGTTTATTCTATATTTTATGGTTTCATTAGTATTGACCCATATTCCATTTTTCACATATATTTGGGATCTTTACTTTGAAACATATCCGTTTGAGTATATAGAACTTGTGTAGTTTTTGTATACTCATGTTTTGAGTATATAGAACTTGTGTAGTTCTTACATACTCATGTCGTGAGTATGTGTAATTTGTGTAGTTCATATATACTCACGTTGTGTTACATTTATCTACATTCAATTTATGTGTAATTGAAGTGGTTATCATTAATTACAATAAGGGAAAGATTGAAGTATCTTGTCCCACCATTATGTGATAATGGTTTGTTGTGGTAACTAATGGCAATCACATTGTGGAACTAACATTTTCCATGAGTTGGATGAATAGGTTATGTTCTAGGGTGATGAAGATTTTGGATGTCATCATGTGTCGATGACATTAAAGTCAAGAGCTTGGAGTAAAGGATGTATCATGAGTTGATGCTTATCAAGAAGAAGAGATGATCATGAGTTGATAGTCAAGACAAGAGAAGATCCATCATGTGTTGATGGAGGTCAAGCAAAGGATCATCATGTGTTGATGATTATCAAGTTAATGACCCGGACTTGAAGTGATGATGTGCGTCATCAAGTTTTAAGAAGATGCAAGGCAAAGGTATGACTAGCTAGGGCTAAGGATGTGTTTCTAGTCTTTTACCGGTCTTGGTGTTTGGTTGAAAGACCGGATTGCTAGTATAGGTTGCCGTACTATTAAGAGGGGTCTTAACTAGTAGTTTGAGTTAGTCATGTGTTGATAGCTCATCGTGGTTGCTCTAGCTCATCTATGCATGGAGCTATTATTAGCGAATGCATTTTGCAAATAGCCGAGGTTCATGCATTTAATCTTTGTAGCATGTGACTATAATTTGTAAATGTGTTTTACAAATGGTTGAAGTCCATGCACCTTAGCCTTATGGCATAATGCTGTTATTTGCGAATGTGTTTAGCAAATGATTGATGCTCATGTTTGATTTCTTGTAGCATGTGACTTAAGTTTGCAAATATGTTTTGCAAATGGTGTAAGTCCATGTACCTTATTTCTTATGATGAGTATTCTAAAGGTTGGCAAATGTGTTTTGCAACTTGCTGAGAATATCATCTTTAAACCTTGTTGGACTTGCACTCAAATGGGCGAATGTGTTTTACCATTTAAGTGAAGTGAAAGTGCAAGGTCTCTCTGGAGCCTGGCGGTCTGACCGCCAAGGGTCACCGGTCTGACCGGTGGCAAATCGGTCAGACTGCCATGTGTTGGGCGGTCCGACCGATTTCCCCTTGAATTGTTTTTGTGTGCAGAAGTACCGCCATTGATATACGGTACTACCGTGGTGCGGAAGTACCAGAATTGTCACGGTACTTTTATTCCAGAGAAGCACCATTTTTGGGGTGCACCGTTTTTCCTCAGGCGGTCGGACTGGCCAGCCTTGGCGGTCTGACCAATTTGGCGGCAGTCAGACCGGCCATTTGTTGGCGGTCCGACCGGCTGTGAGTCCAACAGTTAGTTTTATAGCCGTTGGCGCATGAGCGGTCCGACCGGCCATTAGTTGGCGGTCAGACCGGCCCTGCACTGATTCGAGAGAATCTTTCCTCCAACTGCTAGTTTTTGTGTGTGGGCTATATATAGCCACCTTGGCTGGTTGGAGGAGGTTGTTGCTACCATTGCAAAGTGTTCTAGTGTTGCGAGATATTCTTTTGAGCTAAGAGCAAACCCTTTCTTCTCTTTTGTGCATGTGTTGCACTTAGCGAGATTTGAGAGCAAACCCTAAGTCCATGTGTTGCCTTAGGTAGTGGATTGCGTATCCACTTGAGCGTTGACACTTGATTAGTTCAAGTGAAAGTTGAGTCTTGTTATTCTTGGTGCTTGCCGACACCTAGACGGCGTGGAGGCGTCGTGACCGGTGATCTTCTCAAGAAGCTTGTGAGAAGGCCCGGCGTGTTGTGAGTGGTTTGGTGCTCACCATCTCCGGAGTGGAGGAAGAGCAACCCTAGTGGAGCGAGGTGTTAATTTGTGTTGGAATCGGTCCAAGTGGTTGGACTTACTTCGGAGGTGTTGGCTTAATTAGTGGAGCCGGTCCAATTCGGTTGGGCTTACCTCAACGTGGATTAGGGGAGACCGGCAAGTCTCTGAACACCACGGTAAAACATAATTGTGTCATCTTGATTTGTCTTGTGCTTTACTTTGAGCAATTTGTATTACATGCTTTAATTGTTTACATATCTTTGTATGATTGCTCTTATTGTATTGTGTTGGACCGAAAAGGCGACTAGAGGGGGGGGGGGTGAATAGGAGCACGCTCACTTTTTCACAAATTATGAATTCAACACAATTTCACTCCAATAGCTATGAGGAAGCTATGAAGATCAATATACCAGTACAGCGGAAGACTAGTATTGAATTCAATTTAATCCCCTAAGCAATATGACAAAAATAACAAAGATCAAAACAATTCAATTCACTGGCGGTCTGACCTCTGGCCTGGAGCAGTCGGACCGATTTCCTGGCGGTCGGACCGCTGTTATGCCGGCGGTCGGACCACTGCCAAATCGGTCAGACCGGTCGTGTAGGGCGGTCGGACCGCTGGGCTCGAAACGATAAAAACAGTAGCGATGTGAAGTTGCAAATAGATCTAACTTTTGATTCTCAACTCCAAACTTGATGAAACTTGGTACACACCTTCTATATGATATTAAGGATCTATTCCAATCAACAATTATGTTAATTCTTGGCTAGATCCTGATCAATTGCCGTTTGAGTAAGAGAAGGTCTAAAACCGGGTAAAAGCGAAAACTTGATCCTAATGCTTGCTCGTGGGTGATTGATGATCAAGATGATCCTAGATGGGTTTCCACATGTCACAGCAAGCTTAACCACATGAAGAAATCAATCAAAACTTCGCGGATCAATGAAAGCCCTAAAATCACGAAATTGAAAGTAAGAACGAAAAGAGAGTTATCTCAAGCAAACCTTGCATAGATTAAATTCGTGATTGATGCTGGATTACACCCACTCCATCAAGGAACAGTGGTCAATCCAAGATCACGAAAATCACCTCAAACCATCAAGAGCCCTAGCCTCCACCTCAACTCCCCCTAAGCCAATTAGGGTTTTGAAACATAAAAGATGCGAGAGGGATGGTGCATCCACCACCTCCTCCTATTTATAGTGGAGGCCTAGAACTTCTAGGGTTTGACTCTATTGGGCTCCCGTTAAGGCCCACTAACAAACGGGTCACACACACACGCTTCGCAAAGCGCCGTCTTTAACCTTTTGACCTAAACAGCTTCACCTAACGTCATCTTGCGCCTCGGATTTGCTAATAGGTCACACTTGTCCATCTTGCGTCACACTTGAGTCATTGACCTCACCCAGCATCGTTGATCGTTCTGGACCTCAGCTCTCCAAGCTTAGTCCCGATCTTCCTCGCCGTTGACCGTCGTTGATCACCAAGCAACCTGCACAACCATAGACAAGCAAACACGAATTTGGGAACAAGTTCTTCACAACTTGACCTATGTTAGTCAAAACATGCATCATGCAATACATATGCCATGAAACCAATGAACTTGACCTAACAAAATAACATCACCACGAAGTTGGCCGATGCATAAGTGGAAATCGGTCCGACCGCCTCGTGGGGCGGTCGGATCGCCTCGCCGGTCGAACCGCTCGCGTGAGCGGTCGTGCACGCCTCGCCGGTCGTACCGCTCCCCTCGTGAGCGGTCGGACTACCACAAGGACTTAGCGAATTTCAAGCCACAAATTTCAAACCTTCGAAAATTTAAAGCGAATAGAACTTTTGCTTGGGACTCCAAAATTATGAGACCAAGTGCATTGGGATCCTCACTTGCCTACACCCTCTATTTTTGGCCCAAAGATGTTCGACCATTTTAGTCACGGCGGTCCGTCGGCCGCGCACATGGTCGGTCCGACCGATTTGGGACCGGTCGGACCGCCATGCTATGGCCGGTCGGACCGACCCTGTCCAGGAAGCCTGAACTTTGTCGAAAACCCTGTGAAACGACAAACCATAAATGTCATTGCCAATTGTCACATCATCCTAAGATCTAGAGCATATCCCCATGATATCCACATATTGTATTCATATTGTTGGTGCACTTAGGGAAGCCTAGTTGATTTAGGTTTTAATTGTGCAAAACTAATTTGTTATTAGCTTCTGTATTATTAATTGGTTTTAGCCGAAAGTATTTTTAAAACCGCCTATTCACCCCCCTCTAGTCGGCCACCTCGATCTTACAATTCGTCGTCGTCACCCCGATCCAGATCGAGCTCCGCATGGCTCCTTCCCCCTCACGACCTTCCTCTTCCTCTCCTCTCCTCTCTCGATCGCCTTGCCCTCGCCTCCTCTCGCCCGAAGCCGCGGTTGTCGCCTCCTCTCGTGCCACGCTGACTGTGCCCCCCGTACCGTCATTTCATCGTTCTGTCGCCACCCGCTGCCTCCTTTCTCTCTCCACCTCATCCAAGCCACCGCCGTCGCCTTGTTCCCACGCCGGCCATGCCTCTACCTCTCGTCGGCCCTCCTGCCATGCCCTCCTCTCGCTCCCTCTCCATCACCCCTCCCTGCGATGTTGCCGCCCCCTTTCGGTGCCTCCATCACCACGCCCCTGTGCGTCCATTACCTCCTTCAGCCGTTGCCGCTGCCTCTTCTCCACTTAGGCCTCTCCTTGCCCCGTTCCTTCCTCACCACGCGATGGTTTCCTTCATGAGAGTTGTTTGAATGTTGTATGCTTTATGAACAATAATTCGTTTGTATTTTATTGTACTGGCTTGGATGCTGGCATGATTTTCTGTTGTTGATGTTGATGTTGATGCATAACAAAACATATTTAAGTGGTATGTTATATTATTGCATAAGATAATTTAGGTACAATAAGTGGTTTGTTATCTATTATGATCAGATGCCAGAATGAATGATCATCTCGTACGAAAAGTAACTCTATTTTTAGGTACCACAAACTAGCAATCACCACAATACTTAGCTTGAGTACCTGTGAGAGCTTCCTTATTTTTTTTAAAGTTCCTAGCTTACTACATATTCCTACTAGATTTGGAATATTTAGTACAAATATGCCTTGCTACATGGGTTTCAGACTTGCAGTTTTGAGAGTGCCCGTTACCAAATTTGATCAGAGCTTGCCATTTCAAATTTGGTTTTGCACTATTGACCTTGTGATTTTTTATTTTAAAAAACTCCGCTTTTTTGTCAGTCACGTCATTCGGTTCATGGGCTCTTGATCAGGATGTTAGTGTTGATATTTGGGAGGCTGACCGTTAGTACGATTTTTATCTACATCTTAAAGAAAGGTAATTCACAATCTTATCAATAAGGCGCAGCAGAGCTCCAGCTGTTCTAAATGGTTTATTCTTTCAGGTAATGACAATTCTTTGAGTGCTACAGGAGAGGCAGCAGACTGTTAAGGAGTAACATCATGACATGGCATGGTAAATTATGTCCTTTATATTTTGATGCTCATGGTGGTCTTATTCTTAATTGATTTTGATCTGTAATAACTTTATATATGATAAAAAAGTTGTATTGAGAGAACTGAATTATGGTTCCTTTTACTTCCTATGAATTGCACATTTTGGCAGCAAAACAAAAATCAAACATACTAGCGATTTGACGATTTCCATCTTTAGCTGAACAATTGTTTATACCGCTGGTAAGGCTTGGTTTAGTGCAATATACAAGGAAGCATGGTGAGCATCAGGAGCTTGTGCACTCCCTGTCTTATGTGTATGCACACCTGAACCGCTCAAAAGATTCAATAACTCGATTAACATTGCTCGTCCAAGTAACCTGATCCAGTAACTCGCACAAATATTGTGATGCTTAACTGTCAAATTTTTAAACATATCTGGAAGATGTCTTTACTTTGCATGTTATGGAGATGGTGTATTCAAATAATTAATATGGATAAATGGTTTGAGGCAAACACTCTTTTTGTTGGGAAAAGGAAATATGCTAACCTAATCCTTGGTAATTTCCAAGCAATCACAATTCCTTTCGCCTTTGGTTTCATATTTTAATATGTATGTCCTTTTGTAGGTTATTTTTGTGTCCTTTTATTTGGTACAAAATACTTAAAAATGTTTAGGGTAAGAAACTAATAGGCGGCATATCTGGTGGACATTAGATGATTTGTGAACATGTGGACATAAGCCATCCGGGCTCTCCACCCCGAAAGCAACGGCGTAGGGTGAGCGAGCGCATGCTTCTGCAATTTTGCGCCCCACCTGAACGAGCAAGCGCACTGCAGTTTCCAGATTCCCGCCGACAGCACCTCGCTAAGGTTCACTCCGCTGCTGTGCGCCGCCGCCACTATGTCGTGCCGTTGCTGTGCGCCACGCCGTCGACTTCGCCCCATTCGCTTGTGCCCTACGCCACCCCTCCATTGGCCAGTGCCCCCATTCGCCCCAGGAGCTACCTTCGCCCTTGAGCGCCGCCCCCTTCATTGGTCTACGCCCTATGTAAGCTCTGATTTCCTTCATAATGGATTGTGTAGTTCACAATTGATACGAACTGTGTAGCACTCGAATTGTGGATTGTTTATCTTTGTTTTGATGTGCAGCCGTATGGAAGATGTGAGCAGTTCCGTGCGGCCACTAGCTTTGCCTAGTCTGAAATGGCGATGCACACTCTCTCATTGATATATTTGCTTGTAAAAGCCCCCGGAAGGAGGAGTTTGAAGCATATCTTGGGTGTGACATCCCTCATGACATCAATATATTGTCGCCAACCGACAATCTCACTAGAGGGAAATGCAAGAGGAATCGGCCTGGGGAGAGCAAATAGAAGAAGTTGAAGGGAAAGTTAGCTCGCATGTGCGGTACTTGCAATGAGATCAGCACGCATGACACCGCAAATGCCCTTTAAGGAAACAAGCAAAATAATAATGTAATGTAGCATTTTAATTTCTTTCACTTCACTTGTAGTTCCTCTGATTACATACTAACTGAAAATGAGGTGATCTTCCGGATCTTCTTGTAATCTTCATGCGATTCAGAATCGTGGTAATCTTGGAGTTTTGCAATCTAAATCGATGGAATCGCAATCTGATTAGAATAATATGAATCTACTGGAATCTGCTATCTGAATCTATTCTAATCTGCAATATGAATCTGTTGTAATCTTGGAGTTTTGTAATGAATCTGTTGTAATATCTGAATTTTGTATTGAAATGCAGTTGTTATTTTTAATGAGGTACTGCTCATTTTTGTTTTTAGTTCTGGAGTTTTGTTACAGAATCTCTGAATGTTGTAATTGCTTTCAGTTCTCTGGAAACTGGGGAGACAATGAGGTCATTATTACAATTGCTTTCAGCAATTACTTAATGAGGCACTGGTCAAGGATTCATGATTCTGTCTGAAATTAAGTACTGAAATGTGGTCATATAGCAATTTAAAATGCTATATGAAATGCAGTCTGAATCATATCTAAAAATAAGTATTGAAATGTTGTCTGATTGTTGTATGATTGCAATGTGCAACTTAGTCTGACTGCTGTCCAGAATGTACACCACAAATGCTATTTGGACACCACATTTCAAGAATCCAGAATGTACTTTACTTGTGGTTTAGAATCCACAAATCCTATCTGGACCCGACAAATGCTATCCAGAATCCCCAAATGCTATCTGGACACCTCTTATTACATACTAACTCAAGAATCCAGATTTCAGATAACATTTCATATTTCAATCAGACAACAATTCAGATTACAAATTCCAGACACCATTTTAGACAAACAGAATTGAGACAACATTTCAGACAGAATTGAGACAACTTTTCAGCACAATTGAGACAACATTTCAGTACATAATTGAAACAACATTTTAGATTAAAGCAACATAGATTGCCAATATTCCCAAGTTAGTTGCCAAACTACATATTACATTATATAAGACTACTACATAACAAAAAGACAAACTCAGTTCTCAATCTTCCCAAAGAAAATTCCTACTAGCAAGAAAAAAATGCAACAATAATCATTTTTAACTTTTCATCTGCAATAGTGGATTTCTTGATTGACTTGTTGATCTGGTCCAATGAGGTTTTCATCATAGCTAAATGTTCCAATACATGGTGGTTGACTTGGAAAACCATCTCCTTTCCATTGCTCAACTTCATATGACAATCATCTCTTCTCTCCTGTTCCACTAGATGTATCCCACTCAAAAGGCTCATGTATTGGTCTTTCCACATGAAAGTGTCGCACCCCTTGGAATACATCTGGACAAAAAGAAAGAACCCAATTTCATCATCAAAATGCATAAAGTGCAACCGCCTGGCAATACAAAAAACCAAATTTGAATATCAAAATCAAGAGAATAGGGAGTTTCTTACACCATCGTTTCTAGGGCATATGTAGTACTCTTTTCCTCGATTCTTCGAACTC
Organism: Hsuehochloa calcarea; assembly: GCA_036346395.1. Classification (NCBI taxonomy): domain Eukaryota; kingdom Viridiplantae; phylum Streptophyta; class Magnoliopsida; order Poales; family Poaceae; genus Hsuehochloa; species Hsuehochloa calcarea. Next base: position 44,837,601 of record CM070597.1, on the reverse strand, counting down.
CCGAACACGGCCCAGATCATTTGTGTGTGGCACTTTGGGCATGGCACGAGAGGTCGCTGACCACTCGGAGTGTGCCTCCATGCAAACTTTTTTCTTCTCCATGGTGCGGCAACGCGCGGGGGGGAGCGCTCAAGGGCGGAGGCGCAGCGGGCTGCCTATTGGTTGAGGCGTACCATAGGCCCTAACCCTAGACTAGATTTGGGGAAGGGGAGACCTGGTGGGAGGGAGGCGGAGAGGCGCTCAAGGGCTAGAGGAGTGGCGCTACCACGGTCGCCTCGGGCGAGAGGAAACCATGGATCGAGAGTGTCGGGGGCTGAGGGGTTGGGGATTGGGGAATGGACTGTAGTACGCTCGCTCGTTTAGCTTGTGGGGGGGGTCGCAAAATTGGCACTTGCTCACCCTACGCCGTTGCTTTCACAATGGAGCACCGGGATTGCTTATGTCCACATGTTCACAGATCAGTTCATGTCCACCAGATATGCCGCCAAACTAATATGGGACCTGTAGCTGCTAATATGCAATTGCTTGATAGAATGGCTCAACTAATGAGTATTAGAAAGGTAATCATGGTATGCAAGCAGCACCTTCAATACGCTCTACTTTATTTTTGTTTTTACTGTAAGTATATATTTTTGAACTAGCACACCACTAGATTGTTCTAACGTATAGATATTTGTCAGAGAGATGTTAGAGTGCATTTCACAGCTACCATCTCGACAATGTCGTATTATACATAGGGGCATATATTAATTATGATGCATATTTTTTTCATTTTGTTGGTGATTATTATGGTGCTTTGTCTCTTCAATTTGCTTATTCAAATTACTACTATTGCACCATGTTGCTAGATGATCATAGTTTAGTGGCTTCCAATATAGGAACAAGTGTCATACAATATTTAAAGAATCAAGAGTCGCGTCATCATGACTTCTAATCACTTCATTTTTATTTGATTCTCGAGAGCTTTGTTTTATTTACTACTCCCTTGTACGATTCTAGACAAATTAAATTGGACGTAATGTAACACCCCAGCCCAACACTGAGCCTAGAATGCCACCACACTACACTTTAAACTAATAATTAATGACACACTATAAAATTACATCAAGAAATCATCAATAATCATATCAATAGATCAAACGATAATGAATAATCAAGTAGAATAAAACCAGGTAAATATTCTAAAACTGCATCAACCAATGAATCCAAATTAATAAAGCAAATAGTCTAGTCCAAATGATGTCCTAAACTTTATTCAATAACTAACATGTCCATGTGTAAACCAATATTGAATGAATGATTATCATGGCGAATGATCATGTGTTCCATGTGCTCTACTCGCTCTCAGTTACGGCATCCTCGAAGATCACCTAAAAACAACAATAGAGCAAGGGTGAGTCCACGACTCAGCAAACACATCCATAAACAACGAACAATAATAAATCATCAGCATTCAATAACTTCATTATCATCACATGCACTTCCATTCACATTCTCATTCATAAATCTCAAATATCAATGCAACTCTAAACTATATGTCCACATGCACTTCTTTTCGCGTATACCGGTATAGCGTGAGTGAATGCTCGCGACAACATTCACTCTCAAGCCCGTTCCTCCATAAGGATCGGGGACCTCCTCCACTCCCGTGGAGTTGTGATCATCAAGATCACCTTCTCTTATGCAAAGATGCTTATGAATGCAAACATGCAAACTCCATCATAAACATCATATCCAACTTTCCATCATGCTCATCAACAAAGATATAAACATACCAATTCTTTGTTTGCAATTAAACAGAATAAAAGCACAACAATAATGGTACTGAAAGATAAAGAACCACAGTGATCAATCATTGACCGCTGTTTACCATGCACTTGCCTGTACTAGTTGCGACGCACAATTTGGCTAGCAGATGGCAACAAGTACGACGCTTCTCCTACATTAAATACACACATCTCAATACAAACTACAGCATCATAAGAATAACAATCAATATACATCGCTCCTACACGTCCCCAAATATACCACGTTACGCCGGTACCGAAAAGTTACCCATTGCTGTCCGGTTACTAAAAAGAGCGTAACTTTTGACTCGAAAGTCCGATCACCACAAACCACCTCATTCTGGATTCATTATAAAATTATCCACATTTTCTTAGATTACGAAGACTTCTAATTAAATCATCTACCCCTCCGTATTTAGCCCGGAAAGCCGATCTGTCCGCTTCGGAACAGCAGTCTACCCAATTTCATAACTTTCGTTTTACTCAACCAAAATTCACGTTCTCAGATCCTACAGAACCATTGGACAATTACCTACAACTTTCATGTAGATCAAAAACTCTAATTAAGCTATTTACTATTTTTAATCTACCGTCTACCAAAACAGCACCGAAAGACGACAACCGTAAAAACAGCAGCCTTCCGAAAGTCATAACTCAAAATATACTTGACCGATTGACATGATTAAACATGTTATAGACAGATATCGAAATTATCTACATTTAACGAGAACTACTAATCACGTTATTAGCAATACCATGAAAAATTGCATTACTACATTATTTAATAGCAATGGTTGTTTGCAATCATATATAACTACAAGACAGAATAGTTGATCACTAACTTTCCAACCGAGACATTAATTACCGCAAGTATTGGTAACCACAATCGAAAGAACTAATTACCTTCTCGTATGCAATCGGCAGAAAAAACAATGATCGGCAGAAAACCACAGCACAGCAGCGCGGCAGCAAAACAATCCAGGGCGACTCCACGCGCAGTGCACAGGCAATCCGCTCGGCTCAGCCACGCGCAGCAGGGCAAACGCAGGCGGCAGCAGTACAGAGAAAATAGCAGCGCGGCACGGCAGTAATCCGGCTGGCTTTGCTTGGGCGCGAGAATCGGCGACGATTTTGAGTCGGCGCAAAGAACCGCAGCGCCCACGCCAGATCGGCGCTGGCTTCCGCCGTCACAGCCAGATGGCTTCGGCTCGAACAGATCGGACACGCGGAGCGGCAAAGAAGATAGCAAAGACAAATGACGCTCGGCTGGAGAAAACGCAGCGCACAGAGATTTGGCGGCGCAAGAATTTGGCTGGGAAGAAAAATGGCTACGGTAGGAAAACAAAAGGGTCGCTAGGGTTTTTAGAAAACTCCACAAATCTATTTATAGCTCATAAAAATCCAAAAATACTATTTTCATAAATCCCTTTTATTTAATTACGCAAAAACCCTAATTTCTTTAATTACTTAACTTATTATTTTTATTGCTATTAATATGATTTTCAGGGTATTACATTCTACCCCCCTTAACGGAATTCGACCCCGAATTCTACATCGCCGTTCTACTCAAAGAAAAACTGCACAGCTGAAATTAAACAACAAAATAAAACACATACCCGACGTGAACAACTCCGGGTATTGCTCGCGCATGCGAGACTCCAACTCCCAAGTCGCTCTCTCTCGGTGATCGACCCGGCCCACAAAGACCTTAACGTATACCAACGTCTTGTGCCTCAGCACTCGCTCCGACCTCTCCAGAATGCGCGCCGGACGCGACTCAACTGTGAGGTCTTGTTCAATGGTCAACGGCTCTAATGAAATCTTATGCTCTGGATCTCTCAAGAACTTTCAAAGATCGAGGCGTGAAACACATTGTGAACTCCACGCATGGACTCAGGAAGGTCCAAGCGGTAGGCTAACTTCCCAATTCTTGCAATAATCGAGAACGGTCCAACGTACCTCGGGCTAAGCTTTCCTTTGGTACCGAATCGGACAATGCCTTTAGTGGGAGACACTCTCAAGAGCACCTGGTCACCCACCGCAAACTCCAAGTCACGCCTCCTCAAATCCGCATAACTTTTCTGTCTACTCTGAGCTGCTAACAGATTCTGCCTCACCATGGCCACACGCTCAACGGTCTTGAATCGATCAGGACCCAAATCGCCTTCTCTCCAATCGCATCCCAACAAAGTGGCGATCTGCACTTCCGCCCATAGAGAACCTCAAATGGCGCGGCTCTAATACTGGAATGGTAACTATTATTATAAGCAAACTCTGCAAGTGGCAACTGGTCCTCCCAACTGCCCTTCCAAGACAAAACACAAGATCGCAACATGTCCTCCAAAGTCTGAATAGTACGCTCTGACTGTCCATCTGTCTGTGGGTGAAACGCTGTACTAAGGCGTAGCTGTGTGCCCAATGCACTCTGCAGACTCTCCCAGAACTTGGAGACAAACTTCGCGTCCCTGTCAGAAACGATGGTCTTTGGCACACCATGCAGTCTTACTATTTCACGCACATAAATAGGAGCTAGATCACTCGCTGAATTTGTCGTGCGAATAGGAATGAAGTGCGCAGACTTACTGAATCGATCCACCACTACCCAAACTGCATCCTTCCCTCGCGGCGAACGAGGCAACGCCACCACAAAGTCCATAGAGATATCATCCCAAGGCCACTGGGGAACCTCCAAAGGCTGCAACAACCCTGCAGGACGCTTGTGCTCAGCTTTCACTTGCTGACAAACACCACAAGAAGCCACATAGTTAGCAATGTCCACCTTCATTCTTTTCCACCAAAAATTTTGTTTCAGATCTCGATACATCTTAGTCTCACCAGATGAGCGGTAATGCAGTGCGATGTGCCTCCCTCAAAATATCATCCTTGACCTCCGCCTTTTGTGGCACACAAAGACGGCCTTTAAATCTCAAAGTACCAGAATCGTCCTTACTAAAATCACTCTCTTTACCTTCATCCAGACGCTTCCTAACCTCCTGTAATAACCGGTCACTCTGCTGTGCTTCCCGCACACGGTCTGGAATAGCTGACTCAAGAATCAACTGTGTCTCAACATGCGATGTGCCCGCATGACAATAGGATATACCCATGCGATCAAAATCAGCAATGAGGCAATCTAGAGTAGCAGGAGTCGCCTTGCGACTAAGAGCATCCGCAACTACATTGGCCTTGCACGGATGATCTTGAATAGTAAGATCATAGTCCTTGATCAACTCCAACCATCTCCTTTGCCTCAAATTCAGATCCTTCTGAGTGAAGATATACTTGAGACTCTTGTGATCTGTGAAAATATCACAAGGCTCGCCGTATAGATAATGCCTCCAAATCTTGAGAGCAAAAACAACCGCAGCCAACTCCAAATCATGAGTGGGATAATTCTGCTCGTGCTTCTTTAACTGTCTCGACGCATAAGCAATCACCTTACCGTCTTGCATGAGAACACAGCCAAGACCCACTCGAGACGCATCTGAAAAGACTGTGAACCGCTTTCCCGGCTCGGGAAGAGTGAGAATAGGAGAGGTCACCAACCTGTCCTTCAAAATGCAGAAACTGCGCTCACACTCATCAGTCCACTGGAATCTCACACCTTTCTGAGTAAGCTGAGACATCGGTTTGGCGATGATAGAGAAATCCTGCACAAAACGCCGATAATAACCAGCTAAACCCAAGAAACTCCTCACCTCCTTCACACTAGTCGGCCTCTTCCAATCCACCACTGTAGATACCTTGCTAGGATCAACAGCAATACCCTGAGGGTTAATCACATGACCCAGAAAACCCACTTCTGAAATCCAGAACTCACACTTCTTCAACTTAGCATAGAACTTGTGCTCTCTCAAAGTATCTAAAACCAGCCTCAAATGACGCTCATGATCCTCATTGGTCTTGGAATAGACAAGAATATCATCAATGAACACCACCACGAAGTCATCTAGATACTCGTGCAACATGTTGTTCATGGTCTCCATAAAGATGGCAGGTGCATTAGTCAATCCAAAAGACATAACTTTATACTCATAATGCCCATACCTGGTGGAGAAAGCAGTCTTCTCAACATCTCGCCACGCACACGGATTTGATTATACCCGATCGAGATCAATCTTGGAGAACACTTGAGCTCCATTCAACCGATCAAACAAGTCCTCAATGCGGGGCAATGGATATTTGTTCTTGATTGTGACTGCATTAAGCGCACGGTAATCAATACACATACGCCAACTCCCATCCTTCTTCTCTGTGAACAGAACAGGAGCTCCCCACGGCGATACACTACGCCTGATCAAACCTTTAGCCAACAAATCATCCAATTGCTTCTTCAACTCGTCCTGAAACGGACGTGCTAATCGATACGGAGACATCGAGATGGGACGAGTACCCGGAACAAGATCAATGCGAAACTCCACGTCCCGCGCAGGTGGCAATCCCGGAAGTTCATCTGGGAACACATCTGGGTAATCACTGACCACCGGAATCTCCTCAATCTGCGAAGCCACACTCGCTTTCAAGAAGAGCTAAAAGAAGTCCAGTTTTCCATCGCGACGACCCGGAACACCCACCAACATCGAAAGAGAGCGCGAGGCGCACTCCTGAAAAGTCAAAGTCTCCCAGCACGAAGTCCGCATGAGATCGTTCTCGTAAACAAGATATCACGGCTCGATAAGAGTGCAACCAATCCATACCCAAGATAACGTCGAACGGCTCCATTTGAATAACTATCAAATTCGCCGTGAACTTCTCTCCATCAATGACAATAGAACACCGGGACAAACAAGAGAACTAGCAATAATACCCCGTGAGAACTAACCAACACCGACGAGAAATCCATCGCATACTCAAGTTCGCTTCTTCTAGCAAACGCCGACGAAACAAACGAAAAGGTAGCCCCCGAATCAAAAAGGACTAAAGCATCAAACGAATCCACAAGTAAAGTACCTGTCACCACGTCAGGACGACCCGCAGACTCTGCGGTAGGCATGGCGTACACTCCAGGTGGCGCCATGGCGAAGGAAGACGACGGCGGGGCGGCGAAAGCCCCGACAATCTGCTGTGGCGGTGCAGGTAAAGCCGGTCGTGCAGCCTGAAGCGGTGCCGAAGGTGGCGGCTGCCAGAGTATCTGCCGAGGCGCCAAGTCAAGGAAATGGCATCATTGGGGAGCGATCATCATCGGAAAGATCCTCGAGCAGACCCATCAAGAAGAAGAAGATGGCACAGGCTCCCACTTGATCACGCTAGCGGGGTTCTGGCGACACACCCGCTCCTTGTGACCCTGTCGGCCACACTGACGGCAATCTCCCGTCCAAGTGCACTCAGCAGCGCGGTGTCCATCACCGCACTTAAAGCAAAGCATGCCCTGCCCTGGGACAGGACGAAGAGCTGGAGTACCTGCAAAAGGACGAGGCGCCGAAGAAGGGAACAGCCTCGACTGCTTAGACCTGAAAGACTGCGGTCCTCCCTTGAATTTCTTGAAAGCAGGTCGCTGAACAGACTGCTTAGACCTTTTTTTTTGTGCTATTTGTTAGGATGGTGTTGTGTTCTGCAGCCTGCTCATCTTCATTTTGGTAATTTCCCTGCACATGCTTGAAGTCTTATGCGCAAGTCGGGCAACACTGATGAAACTAGGCCTCTCCTAGAAACAGCCTATTAACATGTTATTTCCCTGCCCCGTGATAGTTTTCCCACCTTGATATACAACCTTGAATTTTTGTCATGCCATTACTCCAAACAGGTGCTGATGCTATGTCCATTCTAACATTTGATCTCGTCTGTTTCTTAGAGACGAGATAATGTAGAGCTGATTAGAAGGATAATATTATATGCATATAATGGAAAGCTATCTAAATCATGTGGATCACCTACGAATACCATCCAATGGTTTAAATGGACAGTGGACTATTAACAGATTAGGAACCAGTTTATAGGCCATGTTTGCCTCAGTGACATGGAATCCGTGTACGTAGTAAATATTGTTCGCTTCAAAAGCCTTACCTGTATAGTAACCTACCTTTGTCCATGCTATTTCAGTTCGTCATTGGAAAAATACATACTTACTTACACTGCCGCTACTACTCGCAGGAAAAAGTTTTACTAAAAACTGTACTCCCTAGTGCATGTCAATGGCTCCATTGCGAGATTGATCGGAATTGAAGCTGCTCTATTAATGTAACTACCGAATTGATTATCTGTTGCATCACTTGAATTATAGCACGAGTATGGCTGGTACCCATTTCAGATATGTAAAACTCCATCACTTTGCATGTATAACTATAAGTATAATGTTATTCTCTAAGATGAGAGCAGTTTGTATGTTGTAGGAAAACTACATTGAACTTACTGTGCTTTTTTACTTTGTATATGTTGCAGGGGGCAGAAAAAAATATACGTTGTGCTGTGTCATAAGCTAGCAGCCTTGTCTTCAAGATTTGCCCCTAAATAATTTGCCAAAGCACACGACATTAGTGTTGCATTCTTTCTAAGAACTGTTTTATGGGCATGTTTCGTGCCATATTTCAAGGTCAGATTCCCTCCATGTCCAACTAATTAAGATACTATGGATCTTCAATGGAACTGCACACGACATTAATGTTGCATTCTTTCTAAGAACTGTTTTATGGGCATGTTTCGTGCAATATTTCAAGGTCAGATTCCCTCCATGTCCAACTAATTAAGATACTATGGATCTTCAATGGAACTGCAATTCAGCTATTGAATTTATGGATATTTATTTTTGTTTATGATAAATTCAAAGTCAATTTTTGTTCTTTCCCAAAGAAGATTCTTGGCACTCTAGGTTTCCTTGGCTAACCAAAATGATGTTCTTAACAAGACGCACAATATGTTTATATTTCAACCATGAATAAGTGACCATAAGTTCCCAAACAGTCATTTTTAAAGCCATGCTCTGTCTCTTTAATCCTGCCAAAAAAACAAATAATCTTACGAACAAGGATTGATTATAGCATGCACAACCTCTGGCATCAGCCCGCCTATACCTCGTAGCCGACCAAATAACGTACGCACACACGCATGGTATCATCAACCATGCTGCAGAGAAGACACTTCACATCCATGCTAGCCGCTTGAAATTCCTTCCTCTAGCAAGAGTTATTATCTACATCTAGACTATGGAAGTTACGGTTAGCCATTCAGATGCTTGTATTAAACTGTTCTCTCCATGCTTGATTATTTTAGATGTTTCGTCAAATTGGCATAGTTTTTCTGATCTGTTCGGGTGCACATGATGCTTTGAAAAACCAAACATGTTCTTACGTACAGCATGCAAACAAGGCTTCTGTTACAGAGCAATTGTTTCGAATAATAACCAAGAGAGCATCTAACCTGGGTGCGATATATTGTGTTTAATAAATCCCTCCTCCGACGACAAATTTGCAGTTTTGCCATCATAGTATACTGGTAAAAATGTGATTTACCTTCCTGCCCTCCTGGTTCTGAAAGGGAGCAAATGTTTACTATCTTTGTCCAATTCCATTTTAGTGGACACATTTTCACTACACTTGCTTGACTAATACTAGATCTTATGAACAGAGTCAAGCTTTCTTCCAAGCTCATGCTAGCCGGCATGCTTAAAAACTCGGACCTGACGAACCTGTCTGCAAGTATGGAGTGACTGTTCATAGCTTGTATCAGATTCCAGACACTTATCAAGGCTACGTCGCATTCTCTCCAGAATTGCCTAAGCAAGGCCAGCAGCCGCGTACCGTACAACTTTCGGTACTAGCACCAACTCCAATGGAAGCAGAAGAGAATGCGGCGCTTGAGGGTCAAGAATACGCTTTATGGAGGAGAAGAAGATTGATCTACAGGACTGCAGCTATGAAAGAAACAAAAGCTCCAGAGATGAGAACATTCGCCTACGTGCTGATACATGGAAGCTCAAAGCCACTATGAAAGAGATGGAAGGCACCATCAATCGTTGCAGCCAATTTTGCAAGTGCATCCAGCAGTGCTGATGGCCAAGACCTTAACCATGTTCCCCCCCCCCGGAAGTTGAGGGATGACCAAGAGCTTAACCATGGCCTCCCTGCAGTTGAGTGGGTGGCTCGAACAGATTTCTATCCTGTCGATTGAGTGGCTCCAGACCGTTGGGAAATACCAGTGTGACAATACTGATGAATCAGACGTTGAAGACTAATGCTCCTACAAATTCTATATATAATCTAGCTGAAGTACACATTATCCACCTAGCTAGCCGCTTACCCAGTGGCAGACTCTTATGTGTTATCTATTTCACTTACTGTGACAGCACATTTTCAGTTTTTGAATAGTATCTTAAGTGTGGCATTTGTTTGCCAAAAAGCTCTAAGTCAAAACTTCTTTCCTTATTTCAGATCTCGTTTTCAAATTTTGGTTTCAACTTAAAAACTCAGTTTGAAATTCGATTTTGAATTCCTTTCCCTTAGGCTTGGCCCCGTTCAAAGCCAACCCATGCCACCTCCTGCGGATCTATTTCACTTATTGAACATGGCATGCTTAGTATGCATCAGATGCACTGCGATGGTATTGTAGACCGTACCGTCCAACTGTGCCACTATGTCAAGGTGCACTCCACTTATGTAGCGTAGATGTTTAAAGTACATGTGATGTACTGCTATGGTATTGTAACCTATCTATCTATATATCATCGTGTCCACCTTCCCAACAACAGGACATAGTTTTTCAATTATTACTCTTTAATTCATCGCCAAGACATATACAAGCCACTTCTAATATAATAATATTAGAACGGCGGGGCCATCAGGCTCGTCGGTCGTAAACTCTTGGTGTGTTAACAACACGATCATCGGTAATCATGACATTGTTACAAGATCCAAAGTTTCCAACGAAGAAGAAGATAAAATACGTTCAACACGTCTATCGACATAAAGACTTGGTGATAAAGGTTGTTCATCTAGAATCTTGAATTAAAAATATGGTTCTTATAAATGGGTGGATCATTTAAAAAAAACTAGAACGGCAAATCGGTAAAGATTTCTTTTTGACAACAGAGGGATGATCAAATCCGAATCTAGACGGCGCAGCGAGGATGAAGTAAGAGGAAGAAGATACGTTGGCCATGACGCTTGTCCCCATGAACCGGTCAACCAGCCAACTCACCCACTCCCGAGTCCCGACTCGGCTTCACGCCTCGTGCTGTCCTCTACTCCACCTCAAGTTTTCACATTTTTTAAGTAAAATAGTAAAGATAATTTTTCCATGAAAAAATAGCAAAAATATTATTCATACAGTAGGAAAATACCACGATAAACCACCTTTCAAACCCCTGTGTGCGACAGGAAGGAAAAAAAAAACCCGCACCCACCCCGGCCTCCGCCACCGGTCCCTCTACTCCTCGTCCCCGCTGGGCGCCGGCGTCCCGCCCCTGCTTCAGCACCTTCGTCGGTGGGCTCCCGAACTATTCTGAACCCGGAAAACCAATGGAAAATGGTCGGGAATTAACCGTCTGGTTCCTGACTACCAGGTGGGGTTAAGGGGATTTACTGAAACCGGTTTCCCTACCACTACTCCGTTTCATTGGAGGAGACATCGGAGATTAACAACGCAATCCTGAATTACTGATTGAATTTCCTCGTTAAGTAATGTATTAGTACGTGTATAAGTGATGAAGTGAATTCGATAGACACGGAAGGACTAGATGGGCACGAGACCTTGGTGTTTCTGTTGAACTTTTGCGACCTCAAATTACACGTACGGTCCCTGTCATTACAGGCATAAAGCAGATTTATTCAATGCTGTTTTCTGTTTCTCCATCCTTCGGGGCTATGATATCTCTCCCATGAGAAGGCACCCAAACCCAACTATTCTCACTGCCTTCAAAGCAACTCGATCTGACGTTGGTGAGAGCGAAAAACCAGAGAGAGAGAGAGAGAGAGAGAGAGAGAGGCAAAAAGAGATGATCGCGTCTCGCCTAAAACTTAACGATCGAACGGCCATAAGCGGCCACCACATCATACACCATGCACAAACCACCAGCACTATTACACCCGTATGTACAGGGGGAAAAAGAGAGAGGAAAAAACACAGCTACAAAAGCAGATCTTACGAAGAGAACGAGACGCTACTCATGAGCTTCTTCCGGGATGCTCTGAAGATGCGGCCGCCACACCGTCGCCCGGACGCTCCGGCGGCGCTTGCAGCTGGCCTTCCCCTCTGACAAGACCTCCGCCAGGTAACTGTCACCACCATCTCTCGTCACCTTAGCACTAGTAGTAGCACTTGGCACGGTCTTCGACGACCGTGCCTTCTTCTGCTGCGGCCGGGACGGCTTCCTCTTCTTCTCCGGTACCGACGAAGCCGGCACCAGGAAATAAAAACACCCCCGCTTCAGCTCTGAATCGGGGGCGACAATCAGGATCCGCCGTGCGCCGTCCTGGGCGCACGGCCGGCTCAGGACGTGGTTTGGGTGCGCGGCCATGACCTCCCCGGCGGTGACCGGGCGGGCGTACTCCTCGATGTGGCCGCTGAGATGGACGATCCGGATCACGTCGAAGGAGCCGCATGGGAGGACACAGGCCAGGCAGCACCTCAGGCTGTTGCCCATGCTTCTTGCCGGCTAATTGTTTCCAGCCTTTTAGTACTTAGCGTCTTAGCTAATAGAAATTCTCTCCCTCCAGGCCCGCTGCCCCTTCGGCTCTTCGGCATCTTTGGGTGGCGATGGCTTTATATTACATAGGGGCTTAAGAGTTGTTGCTAGTTAAACAAGTGGGAGTGTATTATTGCGCAAAGAAAGCCAACAAAAGTAAGTGCCTCGAAACGGCCATCGATCATACCATAAACTCGTGATTCCATCATCATTAGAGTATGTAGTATGTTGGTTACCTAGCTTGAAACTTTTGCTATGGTTCAGGAATTAACGTACCACCCTCAAGTGTTACTTCAATAAGGGTAATGCACAACGAAAATATTGGAGGTACTTCCTCAATCTTCTCGTGTGTGATACATGCGAAGTGACCTGGGGTACATGTTGTCAACACAGCGTACACTAATTAAGGCCAAATTTTACGGGAATTTCGCCAAAACAATTCAATATATTCCTGTACGAATCGGAAAAACTCCCGGCCGTGTTTTAAACGGGCCCTTATGAGTTTTCTTTCTTTTCTTTTTTATAAAAAAATTGCAACTCCCACATGATTAGCGAGTAAGAGATGGAAATGTACGTTCATTCGTCCGTACAAAGAGAACTCTTGCGCCCATAGGTCGGGGTGTGTGCAACTACATAGAGATCTCACAATCCGTGTAAAAAGGATTCTTTTTTCTAGTAGCTTCGAACCCCAGCCTTATCGTCGGCGTTTTTCTAGGTCCCGATGAATACTTTTTTACTCTCTCAAGGCATTCTTTGAATTTGCTATATATGGCCTCGTCAATGCTTAAAAAACCATTTATTATTATTATTATTATTATTATTATTATTATTCTTCTTCTTCTTCTTCTTCTTTTTAATCGTGCTACACACAACTTGCCCTAGATTGAGGGGTTCACATGCTTGATTTTCGTTTAATTCATCGTATAATATTGTATCTTCCAATAGAACGCGCGAGTGAGTGAATGTTTACGTGTTCCAAACCGGTCCTGATTTCATAACATTTCCCGCTATGTTTTTACTTGTAACAAGGAGAATATTATTGCACCATGCCGGTTAAACAAACCAATCGGCATGTTCTGCTTGTTCCATCTAGTGCTAATAACCGTGTAGCTATTGTGTCGCTGGGGAATTACCTCACCAGACATTGACACCAACGAATCCTCGAAACATCGGATAACCATCGGTATTCCTCGGGCTTCATCTACGTGGTTGTAATACCTCATAAATCCAGCTAGTTCGCATAGTTTGGAATTTAGTCGAAAATGTGATTTAATAGTTTTCTAATCGCATTCGAAAAGAGGGAAGTCTGAGGAGAGAAAGAAGTCGTTTTTTCAGAATTTACCATCCTTGGGGTTATCGGAGTTTTGCACGACTTGGGCCAAGGGAGGGGCCGGCCGCCCACTAGGAGGCCGCCATATAAAAGGGGGCACCACCCCAACCCTAATAGGCCACCTCTCCCCACCTAGCCGCCACCCCTTCCCCTCCACCTCCATAGGCCGGCTCCTCCCTGGTTTGGGCGCCGCCTCCTCCCCGATCGCCGCCATTGGTGCTCCCGGAGTTGGTCTCCAAGAGCCCCGCGCTTCTCCTCCGATCTGTCCTCCGGCGGGTCGCTTGCCGCCGGTGGTTCGCTGTGGTGTGGCGGCCAAGGAAGAAGAAGGGAGACCAGCGGGGAGTGGTTCTTCGTCGTGCTACGGGTCTTCAAGGGTAACGAGCACCCCGGTTATTTGTTTGATCAAGTTTTGTTGCGGTAGAGATCATTTGAGTCACGTCGGTTTAGAGTTCCAGATTTTACAGTATTGATCAGAATGTTGCGCGGCTTGTTTCAGTACTTTAGAGGCCGAATTTGGGGTTTTGCCCTTCTAGAGATTTGTTCCTGGTTTCGTTAGCTTTCTTTTGGCACCAAGATGAGCAAAATCCGACCAGTAGTTTGAGAGATATGATTTTTTGAATGCGAACTGTCCAATCTGTCTGAAATCTGTGGTCAGTAGTTTTGTCCCTCGTTTTTGTTCAAACTAGAGGCCGAATCAGAAGACTCCCCCAACTAAGTTATTGTAGATCTTGAATTTATCTTTCCAAGTTGATAAAGATCATCCCATTTGGATCAGTAGGCTAAAAGTTACACTATTTTCTTTACTGCTGATCTGTTTTCTGGACTGTTGTAGATGGGTTAGGTTTAGCAGTTTAATACCCCTCTGTTTTGGCCGAATCAGAAGATTCCGCCAACTAAGTTTTTGTAGCCTGATCAGTTAAGAATCAGTGAGCACTGGTTTCAAGTCGTTTAGAGTTACAGATAATTATTGGCGAATTTTCTTGTGCAACTGCCCGTAGAACGATAATCTGGACTCTTGGTGTAGATGTCAAATTGAACCCTTGGGATGAGTAGGTTGATTAGAGAGCATCGTAGTACACTTGTAGCTGTGCCATATTCGATTATCCGTAATACGTGGTAATACTTGTGTAGGCGGTGAGACGGTGGGTGGAAGGACACCTTCGTTGTTTCACAACACGTCACCACACGGAAGGCAAGTGCAAATGTTTAATTCGTGTGAATTCATTGATTTCATGTTAACTTGGTAAATTATGAATATTCATGTGATTTGAGTATGATGTGGTAGAGTCCAATACCTTATTCGATGATACATTGAGTTGAATGCCAAGTTATGATTTTCATTTCATGCATACATAATTCGCTTGATGTCCACGGAGTGGAAACTTGTTTAAGTCCCATTAATTCCAATATGGACATGTAAGACCTACCATTCCAATGTAGGCATTTGGACATTCCGTATGAAACGTTCTTCATACGGACTTGGATCCCCGCCTTGGTTAAGAGCGGGCTTAAGTGAACACCGACGGGTGTGTCACTAGTTATACCGGTATAAACATGTGGAAAGTCCATTCTCCTTCAATGCATTCATTCATTCATATCATGCTTTCTTAAATTCATGAAGTAAATGATTTACTTGGTAGCTTGTTTCAATTCAGTGTTCTATGTGAATGTTTATGTTGTGCTTGCGGAGTTTCGACTCACTCTTGCTTTTATTTATTTTTAGGTGAATTCCAGTGAAACAGTTGCTAGCGGGAGGGTGTAGTCCAGCACGTTCCTTGCACATGAATAAAATAATCATTCGTTAAAGTTCTATTTACATATCTTCAGTTTTATTTATCATGTAATGGACTGTAATAATTGTCATTTGAAGGTTCATAATTATCGCTTTGGTAAACTCTCGTTTGAATTTATAGATGAACTGTGATTAAGCCATAGATTGTTTTCATGGTTAATCGTTTATTTAGCATTGAATGCGTTGTTAATCTTATGAAATGAATAGTAGATTGTCTTGTTAGGTGACATCTTGTCTTCCGAATAGACAGGGGTGTTACAGTTTGGTATCGACCGGGTTTAGGTCCGTGGTGAATAGATTGATAACATTTACTAAAACTAGTTTAAAGTTGTCAACATAAACTAAAATTTGTCAACAGCTTATTAACTTAAAACTTGACACATCGTGTACCTGATAGGAAGGGTTGGGTATAATTTTGCTTCCGCATTTCTTTCAAGTCATTCCCTTATGTTCTGATAATTGAATTGTTTGATCTTTTGTGTGGTGGTGTTTAGATGGCGAGAGGCCGTGGCCGTGGTCGTCCACCGGTCCGTGGTCGGGGTCGGGGACGCGGTCCGGCCGTGTCTTCTTCTCAGTCTGAGGAAGTTGCTGAGGCAGCCACGGAGGAGATTGCCTCTGCCGCTCCTCCGGTCGCAGAGCCTCCTGTTGTGTCTGCCGAACTAATCCGTAACCTTTTGAGAGAGAACGGCTACTCCGCCAAAGAATCGCAGACGGCCATTCTCGCAATGCCGCACCATGGCAGAACTCGTTGTCGCCATCGCTCCACCCGAGATTAGGATGAATCTTCGGAGTGGATGTCGCCGATTGGACTCTTTTGATGGAGCTCGCACACCGGTCCAGGCTGCGGATTGGTTGAGATATATGGAGCGTCAGTTTGGGGCATTAGAGCCGACGTCGCGCAGAGGCGCGTTCGTGGCTTTTCGCTTGAAGGGTCAAGTCGACATCCGTGGGAAGGAGTCCGCCTTCTAGGACTCGATTCAGTCCCGCCACTTGGGAAGTGTTCGTGGAGAGATTCAGACACAATTCTATCCGCACTCCTTTGTTGAGAAGATGGAACAAACATCATTGACTTTTGAGCAAGGAAAGATGACAGTATCGAGTACGAGGTCGGGTTCAATAACTCAGTGCGCTTTGTACCGGCCGGTGGCGAATGATGATAATGAGAAGGCTAAGAGGTTCGCGGGGCCTCAACCAAGAGTACCGCCAGATTCGAGGGCGACAGGATGCGTGATTTCAGCTCGGTGGTCGAGCAAGCTAGAGGAATGGAGTTGGAGAAAGGTACGCTCCGCAAGGTCGTCGCCGTTAGTTCTCGCTACCACCGGCAATTCGGTGGTGGGCGTAAACGAGTTTTGGTGGTGGGAATGGGTCTTTTCGACCCGCTCCCAAGAGGTTTCGAAGGGTCACAACACTCGCCCCGTCTGCTGCTGGCGATCTTCCTCTTCGCGCCTGCCCTTTGTCTTCCATTCCATCGGTGCGCCCTGCTCGGTGACAGGCATGAAATGTTTCCGGTGTGGTGAGGAGCATCGAGCTTGAGTGTTCCTTCAGGGGTCATGTCGTCATTGTGGTCGGATGGCCACAAAGCGCCGGCTTGCGCGTAACCCGCGAGTATCATCAGTGGGAGCCGCTCAGCAGCCTTCATCTTCCAGCGCTCATGGTGGTTCAGTTCATACTCGGCAGCAGCCTCGCACCACGCTTCACCTGTGGTGGATTCCTCCTTGATGGTTCCTCAGCACCTCCAAAGCAGGTTCTATTGGAACCCCGTTCCGACCGCACCTCCGCTGCCTGCTGCTCCTCGCAGCGGTTTTGGGCACCCTTCGCAGAGTGTTGGGGCTTCCTCCGCCCGACGCCGCCAGAGTCACGCCATGCCCACCCAGATACTATGAGGCGACCGGACGTGGTGATGTGTACTTTACTAGTTGACTCGCATGATGCTTTCATATTGTTTGATTCTCGTGCTACGATTCGCTTGTGTCCTCGAGTTTGTCAAGAGCGAGTTTGAGTCTCAGCACCATCTCTCGAGTCCGTGGTAGTCGGTTCCGGGGTATTATTTCCACTCTACAGCTTGTCCGGCCGTATTTATTGATATCGATGGGGAGGTTTTCACCGCTAACCTTATAGTGATTCAATTGGCACCTTTTGATGTTATCTCGGCATGGACCGTTATACCAATACCGTGCCAAGATTTGTTGTTTCGGAAGACGGTGACCTTGCTAGCTCCTTCCGTGAAGAATCGTATTCCAGGCGCGCACCGCCCGATTCAAGATTTGTTCGCTAATCTATTCCCTAGCCGTCGTGCATCCACCATCGGATTACTTTGCTCCTCAATGAGAAGACCGATTCTTTGCAACAGTATTGAGGATATTCCAGTGGTGAAGGAGTTTTCCGATGTCTTTCCTATAGAACTTCCCGGAATGCCTCCGGTGAGGAAAGTGGAGTTCGGATTGATCTTGTTCCGAACTCGGCCTTTGTCCAAGTCTCCTTACCGCTTGGCTCGGCCATTTCAGAAGAATTGAAGAATCAATTGACGACCTGCTGTCCAAAGGTATGATTCAATGAGCGTTCGCCTTTGGGGAGCGCCTGTTCTCTTTATTAAGAAGAAAGATGGCAGCTGGCGCATGTGCATAGATTATCGGGCGCTTAATCAGGCGACGGTGAAGAACAAATATCCTTTGCCTCGCATTGATGACCTTTTCGACCAGTTGAAAGGAGCTAAGATATTTTCTAAGATTGATCTCCAACAAAGTTATAATCAGATTCGAGTTCGTGAGCAGGATATTGAGAAAACGGCTTTCTCAACGAGGTATGGTCATTATGAGTATAAAGTTATGTCTTTTGGACTAACAAATGCTCCTGCAGTTTTCATGGAAGCCATGAACAGTATGCTGCATCAATACCTTGATGATTTCGTTGTGGTATTCATAGATGATATCTTGATTTATTCCAAGACAGAGGAAGATCACACCCACCATTTGCGGTTGGTACTTGAAACTTTAAGAGAGAATCAATTCTATGCCAAGCTGAAGAAATGTGAGTTCTGGATTTGGAAGTTGGATTTTGGGTCATGTTATTAATCGAAGGGTATTTGATTGATCCTAGTAAGATTTCGACAGTGGTTGAGTGGAAGAGACCAACCAATGTTAAAGAAGTAAGGAGTTTTCTGGGTTTAGCTGGCTATTACCGGCGTTTTGTGGAGGGTTTTTCAACCATTGCTAAACCGATGACCCAGTTGACACAGAAAGGTGTTAGGTTCCAGTGGTCTGACGCTTGAGCGCAGCTTTTGCTCTTTGAAAGACAGATTAGTGATCGCTCCAATTCTTACTCTTCCGAGCACGGGAAGAGATTCACTATCTATTCGAGATCGCCCATAGTTGGACTTGGTTGTGTACTCATGCAGGATGGTAAAGTGATTGCCTATGCATCGAGACAACCAAGAAGCATGAATGTAATTATCCCACCCATGATCTAGAGCTTGTCGCAGTTGATTCACGCTTTGAAGATCTGGCGCCACTATTTGTATGGCGAATCTTGTGATGTGTTCACCGACCACAAGAGCCCGAAATACATCTTTACCTGTAGGACTTGAACTTGAGACAGAGGAGATGGCTAGAGTTGATCAAAGACTATGATCTTACTATTCAAGACCATCCGGCAAGGCTAATGTGGTAGCCGATGCTTTGAGTCGCAAGGCGACACCTCCTATCCTCGCTTGTCTTATTGCGACTTTGAGCGTATGGATATTTCTTTTCGCTGCGGGTACCGCATGCATCGAGACTCGCTTGATTTTAGAGTCACTCTTCCGGATCGGGTGCGAGTAGCACAACAAAGAAGATCGATGTTCCAACGAGTGAGGAAGCGTTATGCTAAGGGCAAGGTGGTCACTCGGTGTGGACAATTTTGATTCTTTGCGATTTAAAGGGCGCCTTTGTGTGCCACAGAGTCTCAGTTAAATCGAGATTTTGAAAGAGGCCCATCGTACCCTTATACCGTATATCTGGTGAGACCAAGATGTACAAAGATTTAAAGAAAAGTTTTGGTGGAAACGGATGAAAATTGATATCGCGCAAGATGTGGCTTCTTGTGGAGTGTGCAATGGTCAAGGCCGAGCACAAACGATCAGCAGGATCATTGCAACCCTTGGAGGTACCGGCTTGGCCATGGGACGATATATCTATGGATTTTGTGGTTGGTTTACCTCGCACGCAATGAGGAAAGGATGCTATTTGGGTAATTGTGGACCGGTTCAAGAAGTCCGCACATTTCATTCCTATTCAGACAACCAATTCGGCAAGCGACTTGGCTCCTCTTTATGTACAGAAATCGTGCGCTTGCACGGAGTGCCAAAGACCATTGTTTCACCGAGACGCCAAGTTCGCTTCCAAATTCAGGAAAGTTTGCAGAGTGCATTGGGCACACAACTCCGTCTTAGCACACCTTTCATCCCTGCATGATGGGCGCCTGAGCGCACCATCCGACTTTAGAAGACATGCTCAGTGTTGTGTTTTATCCTCGAAAGGTAATTGGGAAGAGCATTTAGCCTTGGCGAGTTTGCTTATAACAATGCTTATCATTCCAAGATTCGAGCCGCACCACACGAGGTTCTCTATGGGCGTAAGTGCAGTCCCGCAGCCGGGATGAGGTTGGAGAGCGGCGCCTTGGGTCCCGACCGGGTTCGCAGACAGATGGCTAGAGTGCGAGAGGTTAGGCGAATTTGTTGGTCGCCCGAGCCGGCTGTAAGAGCTACGCCTGATGTCAAGGCGAGATTTGGAATTCGGTGGGAAACAAGTTCGTTGAGAGTATCGCCATCTAAAGGCGTAGTGCGTTTCGCACCAAAGGAAAGCTTAGTCCAAGGTACGTTGGACCCTTCCCAATCGTGGCACGAATTGGGAAGCTAGCTTATCGTTTGGACCTTCCTGATTCTATGAGTGGGGTTCACAACGTGTTCCATGTTTCGATGCTTAGAAAGTTTCTGAGAGACCCAGATCATGTCATCCCTTTGGAACCTTTGATTGTCAGGCAAGATCTTACTATCGAATCCCGACCAGTGAGAATATTAGAAGGAGCAGAACGAGTTCTGAGGAACAAGACCCTGAAGTATGTTAAAATCCTTTGGTCTCATCAGTCCGAAAGAGAGGCTACTTGGGAGTTGGAGTCCCGCATGCGCGAGCAATACCCCGACTTGTTCACTTCAGGTAATTAATTAAGTTATTCATCTTTCATTCTCGAAGTTGCTACGTAGATTCGAGGTCGAATCTTTTCTAAGGGGGATAGAGTGTAATACCTCATAAATCCAGCTAGTTCGCATAGTTTGGAATTTAGTCGAAAATGTGATTTAATAGTTTTCGGAATCGCATTCGGTAAAAGAGGGAAGTCGGAGGGAGAGAAAGAAGTCGTTTTTTTTCAGAATTTACCAGTCCGCAAGGGGGTTATCGGAGTTTTGCATCGACTTGGGCCAAGGGAGGGGGCCGCCGCCCACTAGGAGGCCGGCCATATAAAGGGGGCACCACCCCAACCCTAATAGGCCACCTCTCCCCACCTAGCCGCCACCCCTTCCCCTCCACCTCCATAGGCCGGCGCCTCCTCCTGGTTTGGGCGCCGCCTCCCCGATCGCCGGCCATTGGTGCTCCGGAGTTGGTCTCCAAGAGCCCGGCGCTCCTCCGATCTGTCCTCCGGCTGGTCGCTTGCCGCCGGTGGTTCGCTGTGGTGTGGCCGCCAAGGAAGAAGAAGGGAGACCAGCGGGAGTGGTTCTTCGTCGTGCTACGGGTCTTCAAGGGTAACGAGCACCCGGTTATTTGTTTGATCAAGTTTTGTTGCGGTAGAGATCATTTGAGTCACGTCGGTTTAGAGTTCCAGATTTTACAGTATTGATCAGAATGTTGCGCGGCTTGTTTCAGTACTTTAGAGGCCGAATTTGGGGTTTTGCCTTCTAGAGATTTGTTCCTGGTTTCGTTAGCTTTCTTTTGGCACCAAGATGAGCAAAATCCGACCAGTAGTTTGAGAGATATGATTTTTGAATGCGAACTGTCCAATCTGTCTGAAATCTGTGGTCAGTAGTTTTGTCCCTCGTTTTTGTTCAAACTAGAGGCCGAATCAGAAGACTCCCCCAACTAAGTTATTGTAGATCTTGAATTTATCTTTCCAAGTTGATAAAGATCATCCCATTTGGATCAGTAGGCTAAAAGTTACACTATTTTCTTTACTGCTGATCTGTTTTCTGGACTGTTGTAGATGGGTTAGGTTTAGCAGTTTAATACCCTCTGTTTTGGCCGAATCAGAAGATTCCGCCAACTAAGTTTTTGTAGCCTGATCAGTTAAGAATCAGTGAGCACTGGTTTCAAGTCGTTTAGAGTTACAGATAATTATTGGCGAATTTTCTTGTGCAACTGCCCGTAGAACGATAATCTGGACTCTTGGTGTAGATGTCAAATTGAACCCTTGGGATGAGTAGGTTGATTAGAGAGCATCGTAGTACACTTGTAGCTGTGCCATATTCGATTATCCGTAATACGTGGTAATACTTGTGTAGGCGGTGAGACGGTGGGTGGAAGGACACCTTCGTTGTTTCACAACACGTCACCACACGGAAGGCAAGTGCAAATGTTTAATTCGTGTGAATTCATTGATTTCATGTTAACTTGGTAAATTATGAATATTCATGTGATTTGAGTATGATGTGGTAGAGTCCAATACCTTATTCGATGATACATTGAGTTGAATGCCAAGTTATGATTTTCATTTCATGCATACATAATTCAGTTGATGTCCACGGAGTGGAAACTTGTTTAAGTCCCATTAATTCCAATATGGGCATGTAAGACCTACCATTCCAATGTAGGCGATTTGGACATTCCGTATGAAACGTTCTTCATACGGACTTGGATCCCCGCCTTGGTTAAGAGCGGGCTTAAGTGAACACCGACGGTGTGTCACTAGTTATACAGTATAAACATGTGGAAAGTCCATTCTCCTTCAATGCATTCATTCATTCATATCATGCTTTCTTAAATTCATGAAGTAAATGATTTACTTGGTAGCTTGTTTCAATTCGGTGTTCTATGTGAATGTTTATGTTGTGCTTATGAGTTTGACTCACTCTTGCTTTTATTTATTTTAGGTGAATTCGGTGAAACAATTGCTAGCGGGAGGGTGTAGTCCAAAGACGTTCCTTGCACATGAATAAAATAATCATTCGTTAAAGTTCTATTTACATATCTTCAGTTTTATTTATCATGTAATGGACTGTAATAATTGTCATTTGAAGGTTCATAATTATCGCTTTGGTAAACTCTCGTTTGAATTTATAGATGAACTGTGATTAAGCCATAGATTGTTTTCATGGTTAATCGTTTATTTAGCATTGAATGCGTTGTTAATCTTATGAAATGAATAGTAGATTGTCTTGTTAGGTGACATCTTGTCTTCCGAATAGACAGGGTGTTACAGTGGTACCTAACCTAAAGCTGATAGGCTCAACATATAGTATGAGTCATTGGCTCGTCTG
Organism: Hsuehochloa calcarea; assembly: GCA_036346395.1. NCBI lineage: Eukaryota > Viridiplantae > Streptophyta > Magnoliopsida > Poales > Poaceae > Hsuehochloa > Hsuehochloa calcarea. The sequence goes on along the minus strand of CM070597.1, from coordinate 44,814,579 downwards.
AACTTTCTTTTTATATCCTCACATTCGAAATAACAAAAAAAAAACACTTCTACCGTGTTCTCTATGCGCAACACGCACCCTACCCACGCTCTCGCTCCCTGTGCACCGCAGCCCCCTACCGCACACTAAAACCGCATCGCCCTCCTGATGTGCACCACATGGCATGTTACCGCGGAGAGACACGCTCCTACCATCCACGGACAAGGATCACAGAAGGTGGGTTCTGTGGACGGAGAGCGCGGTAGCGGACACGTGTGACGCCTGTCTAACCTGCTGCGGTGTTATTTTTGCTATTTCGATCGCAGTGGTGCTACATTTGCTATTTCGTTTAAAAAAGAAGCTAAATGAGAAGGGGAAAAAACCCTCTATACAGTACTACATTTTCAGATAGGCTGAATACATAGGCAGTAGATAGGACTGTGACATCCAACTCCAAATGGCGGCTTAATAACACAAGCTAAGGCTAAGCAATCGAGACATCACAAGCAACAAGCAGCAGGTTAAGATCACAAAAACAAACGCAATACGCTCTCCAGGTCGATCCCACCATACATAACATGCACGTCAAGGTAGCTAACCGCCGGCGCATTTTTTTTTGGGGGGGTGGGGATCGCGGCCGTCGGATCTCGATCGGGCGGTCCACGAGCCGGGGGACACGTTGGTGACAGCCCTCCATCCTTTGGGGCTGCCTTTTCTCCCCCCTGTATGGAGCAAAGCAATGCCAGCTCCATAATTGCGATTAGATTACTTAATCGCGGTGTGAAAGGTGCGTGTGCTTTGCCACTGTTGGCCGACTAGCATTCCATTGCCACTAGCTGATGCTTAGCAGTGTAAGGATGAGGTCATATCTGTTAATTTTTAATTAATTATGTACGTTTAATTAGCGCTCGATTGATAGCTTTTTCTGGATGCGTCGAGCTTTAGTGCTACTAGTTTGTAGAGTGATGAAATGGTAGCTGTTGGCTTCACCCTTCTTTCCCCTAAATCAGATCGGATTGTCCAATCATTAGGGGGTACTTGAGAGTGTGTAGGTCCGTGCATTGCCGGCTTAGGTGTGATTAAAGGGAACCAGCTTGATGTGATTAACCGTACGGAGACTCTATACTGGATTAATAATTAGTGATGCTGTGGCCCTCTTCACTATATATTGTTCCTACTGATATTTTTCATCTTCTAGTTGCTTCATGATGGTCCATAAAATACTCCCTTAAGTCACCGTCTTCCTCAATTTGTCCTTTATATATCTAAGTTTCGTTTACTTTCCTCCTTATAAGTTAAGTTGACATGCAAATACTCTTAGATCGTATTTTTAAACTATTTTCACGTTGTTTTAATTATCTTTGACACTTGTTTCAATGATTTTAGTATTTATTTAAGTGGTTTTGGTATTTTTTTTAAATACAAGATTTCAGCGTTGAAACATTAGTAATGAAATATTGTATTACAAGTACCGAAATTACTCAAATAATTAAAATAAGTATTGACATCATTTAAACAAGTATTGACACAATTGAAATAAGTGACAAAGATAATAAAAAATATGAAAAATAGTGTTAATATGTGGCATGTGGGTTATTTGCATACCAATTTAACTTATGAGAGGCAAAGTAAGCAATAATTAGATACATGAGAAACTAAAAAACGTAGGTGATTTATGGGGGTGCTTATGGATTTTCCCTAATATTTATTTTTCTTTTGAAACGACATGCACGCCTTAATATTTTCAGCATTGCAGATTTTTTTTAAGAGCATGTTTATGCATAGAGTTGAATTAGACTTGCCCAACGAAGAGCTGCAGCCAGTCCTCTCTATAGTGGGCCAAAACATACGCCCCGTTTAAAGCACTACAAAGCTTCAAAGCCCATTAGTAGTTTTAAAAGCCCACAGTGTATTCTACACCATAAAAAAAACAAAAAACGAGGCCCCTGTATAACAAAAACATTCCGTTTTCTTCGCAAATTCAAATCGAAATAGAATTTACAATGCGCAATTCCAAACGCAAACACGTAGCATCACAACACGTACAATGCACACACGTAAATCGTAATCAAGAAACCCTCTACAGGACGCAGACCGGCAGGTCGAGCGGCGGCGCCATGGTGGCCTCGAGCTCGGCCTCGCCGTCCTCCACCAGTAGCGCCATGGCAAGCCCGCCGGTGAGATGCGCGTCGATGTGGCAGTGCACCAGCCACACCCCCGGGTTGTCCGCCACGAACCGTACCACGGCCCACCCGCCGACCGGCACGCCGATTGTGTTCCGGCTGGGCGGGTCGACCAGGTTGAACTTGGCCGCGTCCCGCCTCGGGTCGTAGTTGCCGAACCCCGTGGCGAGCACGTAGAAGTGGTACCCGTGGATGTGCATGGGGTGCTCCTCGGTGGCAAAGATGCCCGTGTCCTGGAACACAATCTGCACCACCGCGCCGTACTTGACGAGGTACAGCCGTGTGCCCTTCACCGGCTGCCACAGCGCGCGAGGGATGTTCTGTGAGGTGAAGTCAAAGAACACCGGCGGGAGCGGCGGGAAGTCGTCGGTGAACACGCCGGGGACGTGGTGGTAGTGCGCCTGCAGCAACGAGACGGTGTTCGGTAGCTGGAACGACACGTTGTTCATGCTCGCGCCGAACCGGGTGTTGTTCGGCCCTTGGCAGAACGGGCCCGGCCGGCAGTTGAACAGCCCGAACCCCACTGTGGTGAACAACTCCTGGGTCACCGGACCGGGCACCTTCACCGGCGCCGGGCTCCGGAGGCTGTTGGAGAACGCGGTTGCCGTGTTCGTGTCGTTGTACGCCGGCAGGAACGGGAGCATTGGCGACGGCCCAGCGCGGCCGGGATGGCCGGAGGACCGGGAACGGCCTAGTGGGCCGTTGAAGGTGTTGGCTCCTGCGCCGGCGCCGGCGCCGACCCCTGCCCCGGTGGAGGCAGTGGGGGGGCAGCCGGGGGCGTTCTTGTACTGGAAGATGGCGGTGGCGGTGGTGTTGTCGAAGGGGACGCCCTGGGCGGAGGCGTAGGCGCGAGTGGCGAGGTAGTAGCGGCCAGGGGCGGCGTGGGCGGTGACGAGGACGTCGGTGGTCTGGCCGGGGCCGAGGAGCAGGACGGTGGTCACGAAGGGCTTGGTGTACATGGCGTCGGCGGCGACCACCGTCATCTTGTGGCCGGCGAGGAGACGAAGAGCTCGGCGTTCATGGCCGCGTTGATGATACGCAGCAGATTGGTCTCGCCGGCGACAACCGGGATGATGCTCGTCTCTGTGGTGACGGTGCATGCATGGTACGCAAATAGTTAGTGAAGAAAACATGCATCACTAATTTGCAAGTCAAGGGGAGTGACATCACGCACACGAAGAAATTGGTTCAGGATTTCTTTTCCCCCTCTCCATGTCATTTCTTGGATTCGTTCACCTTTGAAGCTTGTCTCTTTGTTTTGTCACTTTGCGACCATTTAGGAAGAGTAATTTGGGTCACAGATTCACAGCAGTAGACCTTTTTTTTTACAGGTCGTAGTGTTAGAGAAGACCAATTCTATGCTAAAAGTTGCTTTGGTCGGTTTAACCAAATTTGGAATTTAGTGTAGTGTCAGTTGATTCACTTTTCATGGCTGGTTTCTCAAGAAGCACTCTCTCAAGATGTTCTGTTTCTTCTTTCCTTCTTCTCAGTCAGTAACTTAAGAAGGCAAGAAAAGAAAAAAGAAACAAAAGTTTATGCATGCAAAGGGAATCTGATGAGTGATCACTTTGTTAGGCCAGGCCTTTTGTTTACCAAAAGGCAGCCGTTTCTCTACAACCGCACTAATCTCCAGCACAAAGCAAACGACGCACACAGAGAGAGACGCACGCACGCTCACCTTGGCTGGAGCACTCAAAGAAATCCCAGGCTGGCCGTTGATGAGGAACGCGTCGGAGACGTTGGGCGGCGCGCCGGTGACCATGGACTGCCTGAGCACGGCGATCGGGTCCCTCCTCCACCACTCCGCTGCGCATTCCAATATCACAAACAAGACTCGTATGATGGATCGATTGATCTCAACAGAAAGAAGATGAGTGAGTATGTAATTGTGTGTACCCAGGATGACGGGGAACTCCTTGTTGGGCTTGGGGAACGGGTAGGGGACGCCCCTCTTGGGGTGGATGATGAGGGCGCCGTGCACGGTGGCGCGCAGCCAGGAGCTGTGCGCGTGCCACCACAGCGTGCCCTCCTGCTCCTGGATGGTGAACCGGTACGTGTAGCTGCCGCCGGGCCGGATCGGGCACTGCGTCACGAACTCCGGCCCGTCCGCCCACCCGTTCCGCAGCTGCCGGACACCGTGCCTGGCACGCATCAATTCAGTACGCACGTGTGTTCATGCACCATGCGTTTGGAGTTTTGAGCATCCAAGAGTAGGAGTAGGAGGGTGTGTATACGTACCAGTGGAGGGTGACGTTGTATCTGGCCCTGTTGACGGCCTTGATCGCCAGCGTGTCGCCGTTGTACACCTCGATCGTCGGCCCCGGGAACTGCCCGTTCACCGTGATGATCTTCTGCGTCTTGCACAGCCTCTTCACTAGCGTCTCCTGGACCTGCAACACCACCACCAAACATTTCTCACGAGCCAATCAATGGACAATACACAACACAAGGCTGGTAATGCACAATCCAACCACAGAAACCTCAACACACTAACAAGAAGGTAGGGGGGGAAACACATCGAAGAGCGACGCGTACCACGAACTCGTAGAAGCGCTCTTCCGCGAGGGCGCTGGGGAGCAGGAAGGAGAGCAGAAGGGGAGCAGAGAAGCAGCAGAGCCTCATGAGACCTCTCGTCGCCGCGGTCGTCGCCATTGCTCCTCCAATGCTGGTGTTCTTGCCTTGATGGCAAAGCGCGAGGCCGGTGTGCGTATATGTAGTGGCGGGAGGGAGCCCGGGAGGTAGTGTGGTTGTTTGGGGTTTGGAAGATTAGGTTTCGATTTGTTGCGGCTCCCTTCTGCTCCTTTCCTTTCCTTTAAGGTGGCGGTCAAGTACGCTAGCTCTAGTTTTGGTTCGTAATGCTGAGGGGGGAGTCGTTACACCCACTGGTCTATCTTATCACAAAGCAGGGTGTTCTTGGATTCATTTCACCGCCCAATCCTTTTACTTGTTCTGAAAAATTCTTCCAACTCATTGTAATTTGTAGGCTTATAGAGATAGTAGCTTGGCTGGTGGTACAGTGACCGCATTAACTCGGTCAATCGAGAAGGTAGATCATGAACACTGAAAAGTGATTCTTTTCTGCAGTGAAAAGTATAGAGTTTATATCTGTCAGGATGCTAGTATTTCGGCTCAGCTTTCATCGTGAAATGCACTAGTTAGTTAGCCCACTTGGCCTGAATTTTCAACCATGCACAATTATAGATCTTGCTATTCACATTATTATTGGAAAAGAAACATATTGCCAGTACAAAAATTGAAGAAACAACACATGTATCATAAAGAAGATTGGGATTGGAACTCTGAAAGTGACTAAAAAACAGAAAAAAAAAAGAAAGTTTGTACTTCGGACACCAGTTCTGTTGGAAAATGCAATGCCATGGACTACAGATTTGCAAAGTACACGACTTTGAAGCACAGAATCTCTCTAGAGCTTAAACCACACTGTAGGAGTTAGTAGGTTTTTTGACAAAGTGAAGTCAATCGGGCCCCTTTTTTTCCACTCCAACTGAACAATTCCTCAACTTTCAGTGATTAGGTGGCCAGGAGGCGACGCAGGTGCGATATGATTAGCTAGGGTCATTGAACGGCTTTCGTACCACTTTATCGCTGATAACAATTAACTAATCTCTTGCCAGTTTCATCGCCGTACCGACGAAAGGAACATGGTATCTGCATTCGGCAGAGGAAGTCCATGTAAAAGTCTTCGCTCATTTATACGGTTAAATTTGTTTTAAAATTTATAATATCAAATAATATAACTTAGATGTTTGAGAATGTATCTATGTATCTCATAGCTATTTATATTTTTAAATATCATAAACATTAGGAATAACAATAGAATCTTGAAGAAAAACACAACTTGAGGAACGTAACTGATGTATGAGCTTTAATGGAAGAAAATATCAAGCATAATAAATTAACCACTCCACATCATGTATGCATTATGTAGCTGCATGCCCTTATTATTATTTTTCTCCATTGGTTACTCTTTTCAAAAAAATTTGCATGCACATGTACATCTACTAATCTCAAGCAATATGTTAATTATATATCCAACAAATTATTTTATTAGTTTACATGGTATTAGAATACCTTACTCACGTATACACCGATGCACTATGGGTGACCTACCTTGGACTTATCTTCCCTCACGTCGGTTGCCCTACCGAACTATGTGTCTTCTATCTCTTCTCCCCGCCACAGTTTTTCTGCTTCAATCTCCAACAGCAAGCCCAATTCTTGATTGATATCTTTCAGCTGCTATCCCTTCCAATGCAATACTCCACCACATAGTTATCTTCTACTTCTTTCTAATTATTGCTTAATACTAACCGTTGTGACATCAACACGCATATGTGCAAATATTGTTGATCCCCGCTTTGGGACACCTCCGCACTCTCTGGTGGCCCCAAGTTTATTCCTCACCGTTGTGCTATCTCTACTCTGAGCTCTTTGCTCTTTTGTTTTATGTACGCCCGTATTTCTATTCGTTTGGATGTATCTATGTATACACGCATGCATAATATTATACTTGCTCGATGTCTTCTTCTACCATGTTGGCCGCTCCTCTTCGACGTTGTCTAACTCAACAATGTGGCTTCCTTACTAACTGCGATGACCTCCCATCTTCACTGATGTTGGCATGTCTACTTTAGTCACTATCTAATGATATGGAGAATCTTCTTGCCATCGCCGGTGACGCCGTGTCACCAACGATGGCAGCTCCTAGCTACGCGATAACCCTTTATCATCGATAGTTCGTCTTCAAAACAAACCTTTATATCCTCTTTGCTAACACTTTCTCATCATCAAGCTTCTTTGGCCACTAACTTCTTCAACAAAGATGATGCTCAGCATTTGTCGACACAACACTTGGCTCCTTCGACTCCGACCTTTCTCTTCGGCGGCTCCAGCGAGTAGCACAACATTATCCTCGTGGAACGGCTAAGGTGAGCAGCATGTAATTGTTCTTATCTTCGCCGCCGCTACCTCAGCTCTTTGTTTCCTTGTGGAACAATATCTTCTTGTAGAACAGATCAACATCATTGCACTCTTTTGTGGTATCATCTGACATCATTCGTAGTATCCTCATTATAACTTATATTTAATTTATTCAAAATTTTAGTTATTCAGATATTTTACTTTGGAATTCGTATGGAAATAGAATTTCATATCTTCTTTTATTTTTTGTCCCTAATTTAAATTACTTTTATTGGGATTCATATACTGATCCAATTTTTAATTTTTATGCCAAATTATATTTATTTATGGATTTTAATTTGGAATTCATATCGAAATAAAATTGCTAATTTTAATTTATTTTTATTCCAAATAGCAGTTATTTTTTTTGTTGAAATTTGTATAACAATCCAATTGCGATATTTGTTTAATTTTTATTCTTGGTTATATTTATTTAGGAATTTGTGTGTAAATAAAATTGACAATGTTATTTTTTTTGTTTCGAATTGTAGTCATTTAAATATTTTACTTTGGATTTCATATGGAAATCAAATTGTAAATTTTCTTTTTATTTTTATCCCAGATTTCAATAATTTTTTGTTGGAATTCGTACACTAATCCAATTGATAGTTTTTTTTATAAAAAATATTCTTAATACGGTTATTAGGGGTTTAATTTTGGAATTCATATTGAAATCAAATTTCTTATTTTATTTTAAATCCAAAATCTAGGTATTTTGTTGGAATTAAAGATACTAATCAAAGTTTTTTATTTTGAATTATATATATATTGGAATTTTACTTAGGAATTCATATCGAAATCAAATTACTAATTTATTTTATTTTATTCCAAATTTTATTTATTTAGGGATTTATTTGAAATTTTAGTTCTTTTTTGTTGGAATTTTTATACTAATCCAATTGCCATTTTTTAACTTTTTATTCTGAATTGTATTTATATATCAAATTAATAATTATATTTTTGTTGTTCCGACTTTTAGCTATTTATGTATTTTACTTTGGAAATCGTATTGAGATCAAATTACAAATTTTATTTTATTTTTAACTCGAATTCGTATAATAACCCAATTGCTAATTTTTATAAACAATTTTTTAGAATTACAATTATTAGTGATTTTACTTTGGATTTTTTTATTCTGAATTCTAGTTATTTTTTGTTGGAATTTGTATACTAATCCAGTTTCTAATTTTTTTTATTTTTATTATGAATTATGTTTATCTAGTGATTTTACTTAGGAATTCGTATAAAAATTAATTTGCTAGATTTATTTTATTTTTTATTCCTAATTTCAGTTATTTTTACAATGTACTTGACATAGACTCTTATTTCTATATTGTACTTGACATGTACTCTTTTATTTAATCTAGATCGTTATAATTTGGACCCACCATAATCAACGGTGTGGATGTTTATCTTTTTTCACCGATTAACGTGGGAATTTCATGTTTATCTAGTGATTTTACTTGGGAATTCGTATGAAAGTTAATTTGCTAAATTAATTTTATTTTATTTATTCTGAATTTCAGTTATTTTTACATTGTACTTGACATAGACTCTTATTTCTATATTGTACTTGACATGTACTCTTTTCTTTAATCTAGATCGTTATAATTTGGACTCACCATAATCAACGGTGTGGATGTTTCTCTTTTTCACCGATTAACGTGGGAATTTCTAGCCCTTGAGAGCGAATATGGTGGCTTCTTTTTTATCGCTTTAATAATATAATAGATCGTATCAATGATGTCTTTAGTCTGAAGGATTCAAATGTTAATTCTCACTGGTTACAATAAACATACTGAAAATTGACTGGGTATTTTCTTTTGTGTTAGTTTGCAAGATATGCGGCCTTGTCAAAATGCATGGTAGAATTAACGCAAGCAACTCTACATTTTCGCGCAGACTCATGTATTAGTACTGTTGAGTTGAATTATAGTTCAAATAAGTCAGTCCTACAAAGCTACAAGTCATGTAGAACAATAGGAGCATTCATCCTTAAACATGCGTTTGCAGTGTCATTTGATGGGGCCAATAGTAAGGTCTTTCCTTTCCCATGCCATTTCCGGACTTCAATGTGCGGTGCAAACAAACTAACATGAGGTTATTATTATCATCCATTTGAGTAGATGCAATGCAATTGCAAGCTCGCGTGTGAATTTTCTTATTTGGAAGATTTAGATGAATTCAAATGGCTTGATCTACACTTCAACTTCAGATAGGCTGTTTGCTTACAAAATACTACGCCCAGGTGATAAAGCAGCACGATTCTGATTCCATGCCTAGTTATGAACATGTAGTGCAGCTTAAGTTGACTAATAAGTTGAGACAGCATCACAGAACTGAACAAATACCAAACATACACGCAAAATTCAGACCTAGTCCAATGGCAAACTGACAAGTGACAATTGCAACGTCCCAGTTTTTTGGCCCGTCAAACTCTTCATAACCGTCCAGGATGTGCAATTGTGAAGTAAGCAGCATCTCAAGTAAGCTTTCGAATTAAAATAAAAACCATAATTTTAATACATAAGAGTAAGGCTTTAACAGCCAGTTTTAACACTAACACATGCTTTCAAGCCCAAAGTTAATATATTACAAGACAAAATAACTTCAAACCACAGTCACGCTTGAGCGCGGTCGAGACCTAATAACAGTAATCATTGCCATCTCCACCAAAATCCTGCTTATTGAGATCCTCAGCATTTTCCCAAGTTTTCTCTGTAGATGGTTTGCAGATTTTGCAAGAATGAGTACTACTATTGTACTCAACAAGCCACATGGAAATCCTAATTTATTTACATGCTAGGATTATCAAAGGAATGGTACAGTTTTACCATAACAGGTATATGTGGATGCATTTTATATTTAAATCAGTTTATCTTTAAAATAGTAAAATAATAATAAATAATAACATCAGGGGTTTCTCAACAATTGCAAATACCAACTTAACATCTCACAAACTCTACTTGTGCATCATGTATGGAATCACCCATGAACACACTTCATAAACCGGTACACAGCAGATTCGAATACATTTAATTATACACTCTGCAGAGTTGCACAACTTTACCCACAAGATATCTCAAACTTATATCGTCAAGCTATATACACGCAACAGCTAGCGCATGATCGAGCCGAGATAACAAAGTATTTTCACTACTCAACCTTTCTAGCCTCTACCTAGTAGATTCTTGGACCATATAACCCTCGGGGACCACTGCCAATGGCGGTAATATTGACCTTATGTCGATGGCGCTACTGCTGTGTAGACTAGCAAGTGTCCCTCTAGGCCCACTCTGCCCCACCCCTGCTGTAGATATTCAATCGGAAAAGCAAGGTACTAAGCCAGGAAGCATAAGAAATATTACAAGGATATTCAACAAGAGTATTTCAAGGAAGCATAAGAAATATTACATCAATATCATAAGTTCAACAATAGTTTTACAAGCAAGCATAATAAATATTACAGTTACCCTTACAAATATTAGCTCTTAAACTAGAGACTAGATAGTTCCCCCTAAATATTAGCTCTTTCCACACCCTCTCTCCCCCTTTGGCATCAAGGTACCAAAAATGTCACTCGGCCGGATCTTGAGAGCTTCTTGGAGGCGTAAGGAGACGACGTCTTCCGTACCAATTAGGAGTCAATATGGCGTTCTCCAGTTGTGTCACACTGTCAGTTAGGGCAACCAACCTGTTGTGAGTTTCGATTTGGAATCACTCCTGAGAATCCCTCATTTCGTGTTGAGTGATCCTAAACTCCTGCTGAGAATTTCTGATCTCCAAGATAGCCTCATAGATTTGGGAGAGGGAGGCTTGACCTTCTGCAGGTGCAGCAGGTCCTTGTGCACCTCCTTATGCAGCCTCCATATGGGGATTAGGAGTTTGAACATTTGTTGGTATGAGAGGTCCTTCACGGGGCCTGTATGGCTTGTGGACTGATCCCAAATCTCTATTATACCCAGTCTTTCGAATGATCAAAGCCATGATATAAGGAGCATAGTTAATCCTTTTTACTCAATCTCTCTTATGATAACATCAACCACATCAAATTTTCTGCCATGCATAACATTGTCTATTATGTTCCATGCATGCCCCCGAATAGCATCGAAGTTTCCACTCTTGGGAAGGATAGTGTGGTTGATTATTCTGTTCACTAAGCTAGGAATGGGAAGAAATCCACCTATTTTTCCTGGAACAAATCTAGCATTTGCATCATAGTATCCAGTCTAGGCTGGCACCAAAAGAGCAGGCTTGTCATAGATCTTCTCATAGGCATCGGACTCTGCCGCCAGGGCTAGCTCAAAGTAATGCTTGTTGCACCTGTGCACGAAGGTCCAGTCATCCAGTTGAGCTGAGTGAAATCAGGAGAAACATATAAGCTAGCATAAAACTGCTTGATTATTTCTTCATCATAGTCACACTTGAGGGTGACTAGGTCATGAAGCCCTGCTCTCTGAAAGAGACGATATGTTCCTTCATACTTTTGCAAAGAGTTCAAATGATCCCAGTTGACCCACTTATGATCTGCGAACTCTCTATTGGGGCCATATAGTTGTTCATAGACTAGCTCTTGGAACTTGGTATGAAATTTAGGACTCTTGGAAGAAGCAGGAAGAGCAAATTGACTGCGATGACGCATGATGGCATAATCATCCGCTAAGATAGCCCTCAAGTTGATTTCACTCTCTTCATATTCTCCCATGATATCATCTAATTCAGTTCCTACTTCAGATGAATTGTTCTCAGAATCTGAGCTGGTGTTAACGGGACCTTTGCCTCTGTCTTCTTGAACCTTGCGGCATTCTTCTGGAGCATGGTCAGGAGCTTCAAGGGTAGAGAAAAACAGCCTTGACCTCTTCTATGACCATAGACTTTGCGAGTGGCAATCCTTGTTCTTGGCATCTTCAAAAAAGAGGATTGGGTTACACAAGGAATAATTGTTCAAAGAAAAATAGGTTTGATTTTGAATGGAATGATTTTTTTTGTTCTGTCAGGACAATCGGAAGTACCGCCATTTTATCGCCGGTACGATTGCACTGCGGTAGTTCCGATTTTCCTGACCCGATTATAGGGTTGGCAAAATTGTTGATTTTTCAGTGATTCTTATGGATTGAATCCATGGAATAGATGCACAAATATCATATAACACTGAATATATACTTTTGCCCAAAAGAATCCTACAAAAACCATCTACATTCACAAAAACCCTAATTTTGAGACCTAGGGTTCATAAAGCAAGGTAAATCGAGGAGGAAACTTGATTTTACCTTGAGAATCGGGGGAGGAGAACCCTAGAGATGCAAGGAATCAATTGGAGTCGTCGAAAATCCGATGAACTGAGAGAGTCTTCGGTGGTGTTCTTCGGTGTTCTTTGGAGGGAGAGAGAGAGACGAAAGGAGCACGGGAGGCAAACGGTGTCGATGGAAGAGATGCGGTAGAGCCGCTCGGGAGAGGATAAGGAGAGAGAGTTAATGCGGTAGGTCCGCACAGGAGAGTTATTGCCTTCGGCTACCTCGACGCAGTAGTTTCGCAAGATAAACGCCACCGATCGTGAGTCCGGTAGTACCAGACTCATCGCCAGTAGTTCCGATTATCCTCGAACTTCAAGGATAAGTTCTGGATTTTGATGAATTTGTAAATAATCCTTAGTTTTGCACTCAAGTAACTATCATTCAGGAGTATTATGCAATTAAGTGACTAATGTCTATCCAAGACCCGTTGCATGTTGTCTAATGCAGGTTTGCATAGGCATTTTTGGGCTGAAGCCGCTTCCACTGCTTGCTATCTTTTTAATTGGTCACTCTCTATTGCAATTCAAAAGAAGACTCCAATTGAGGTTTGGTATGGTTCCCCAGCAAATTATTCAGAATTAAAAGTTTTTGGTTGTACTGCTTATGCTCATGTTGATAATGGAAAATTAGAGCATAGAGTTGTTAGGTGCATCTTTCTTGGTTATAAATCTGGTGTTTAAGGATACAAGTTGTGGAATCCTGAAATAAATAAGGTTGTGATTTTCTAAAACGTTGTCTTTAATGAATCTGTTATGCTTCATGATAAACTGTCTAAAAATATTCCTGTTGAGAGTGAGCAAAATTCAAGTCTTCAAGTGGATCATTTTGTTGATTCAGATAACATATAAGATAAGAAAAATATTGTTGTTCAGGATGCACCTATTGTTCAGAATCCTTCTATGTTGAGCAACCACTACAACGGTTCATTGCAGTTGACAGACCTAGGAGGAAGATTAAACTACCCAAGAGGTTGATTGAAGAAGCTAATATTGTTGCTTATGCTTTAAGTGTGGCAGAAAAAATTATACAGAACCTTTATTATACTCTGAGGCAATTGACTCCACAGATTGTAATAAGTAGATAACTGCTATGCATGATAAGATGGAGTCACTTAAAATGAATGACACTTAGGAACTAGTGAAATTGCCAAAGGAGAAGAAGCATGTTAATTGCAAATGGATTTTGAAAAGAAAGAAAGATATTTCTCCTCCTGAACCTGAAAGGTATAAAGCAAGGTTAGTTGCTGATGAACCACAGGGTCCTAATTTGGCCCGATCTTTTGATGAGATAATAAATTCGGTACAAGTCGCTCAACTCTCACGATCCTGGCTACGAACTCACAAGGCTCAAAACCACGTAATCGCTGAACTGCTCGACAAGTCATTATCAACCGTGCACGAATACCCGGATGACCTGATCACGAAGATCAATTCCAACATACACCGAAGAAGCACGCAAGAACAAGGTAAAACACAATTTGAAATTGCAAATAGGATTAAAATACTTGATAAATTAGGATTCTGAAGCGGTATTATGGTTGGTCTAATCGACACAAGCCAATACACGAAGTTGCATTGTAGCTAACTTTTGACTCAACAAAATCCAAGAAAACAAGAGGAGTGCGGCCCAGAGATAGAATTCCGACCAGAACCACCGATTCGCATTGGGTTCGGATTCAAAATCCTACGGTTTTCTGGTTTTGCAAATTCAATTTTAATTTTGAATTTGGTTGATTTTAAGCAAATTCAAACGAAATTTAACCGGTTTTTCCGGAAAACCAAGAATCGATCGACACGTTTCCGGCCCCGCGGATTCGGTCCGATAACGATTTTTTATCCCTGGTGCGGCCTCCTTAAATAAGAGAGGGGGAGCCGCACATAACTAAGAAAATAGGGGTGGGACTATTTATAGTATTGTTTATATATAAATAGTTCCTCATGAACAGTACGGGCCGCCTAGGGTGGCGCTTTCCCTTAGGCCCAAGCATTACAAGGCCTATTTTGACCCAAATAGGTGACACAACACCTTCTTTTGGTGATTACGATGCGCACAGAAGGAATTTGGAGGTGAGACTAGATCCGTTGAAAAGAGGATGAGATAATCTTTCCATAAAGTACTGTGGACCTCCAACGGACTCGTATGTGAAAGTTATGCACGTTTAAAGTCATTGCTATCTCCAGAGGCCGAATTGGATTCTAAAACATGTTCAGCTCGAACCCTTGCTTGGCTTGGACAAAAATTGATGCGGTGATGAATAAATACATATTTTTATCATTAGATTGCATCATATAGTTCATATAATATAAATTCGCTCCTAAAAACGAGTCCACCTGATAATTTAAGTGAAGTGTACAAACTCTTGTAATTGGAACAACAAACATAACCAATATGATTGTATCTGTAGGTGTCATGTTCACATCAGTTGCTAAAGGTTATAGTCAGATTCCAGGTATTGATTTTAATGATATATTTTCTCCAGTTGTGAAGCATAGTTCTATTCGCACTTTACTCAGTATTGTTGCAATGCATGATCTCCATACGACTAGTCCGTAACTGGTCGAACTAAGCGACCTACTCATGCATTATCCATTTGCCTCACGATGTCTGGTTGAACTCCAAGTGAGATGATGTGTTATCCATGGACTGTTTAATACTTTCTCGATCGAGTGTCGGATAACAACATGTGGTCGACACTTCGACCACTAGTGGCATGGCCATGCACTTTCTTTATCCGATCACCACGAGAGGCCCAGAGACATCTCTCCTGTTATGTTAGGAGGGGCAAATCCCATCTCGACCAGTCACATCCCTCCGCATGTTTCATAGCATACCCGAAAGCTACCTTTATAACTACTCGCCAGTTACGAGTAGCGTTCGCAACCCCTAAGAGTGCTATTACACATGTAGGGAACAATACTGATCTCAGGTCTAAGGATTATACATCATCATTACTTGAGACCAACTAATGACACAAAGATTCATAACAATCTCAATAGTATCTCAATGATGGGTCTATCCAACACCATGTTCTATAACATGTGCTCACATTATTGATTCGATATCTCTATATCCATGACTGGTGAAACCAGGTCATCAATCAATACATGTGCTAGTCATAGAGTCACTGGTGTTCCGACTAGTAACCTCCGACCAGGGATACATTTAGAATGGCATCATATAAGTTAAAAGAGTTTCACCAACAAGTCACATACTTATTTATCTATAACAAATGATTCATTCAAGGAACATGATAACATATTATCAAAGATATGAACATAAAGAAATATCATCATCTCTATAATTGCCTCTAGGGCATATTTCCAACATGTTTACGGTTTGGGAATTCTTGAGATGAACTTGTTGGTTATGTTAACTCTGATTATGCTGGTAATTTGGACAAGAGGAGGTCTCTAACAGGTTATATTTTCACCATTGGTGGTTGTGCTGTTACTTGGAAGGCAAGTTTGCAAGCTACTGTAGCCTTATCTACCATTGAAGCAGAATATATGGATATTTCTGAAGCTTGTAAGAAACTATTTGGTTGAGATGTTTATACACTGAGCTTTGTGGAGATAATTCTTGCACTACTATATTTTGTGATAGTCAGAGTGCTATATGTTTTACAAAAGATCAGATGTTCCATGAGAGAACAAATCACATTAATGTGAGATATTACTTTATTCGATGTGTTATTGCTCAAGGTGATATCAAGGTGTGCAAGATAAGTACTCATGATAATCCAGCTGATATGATGACAAAGCCAGTTCCTATTACTAAGTTTGAGTTCTGCTTAAGCTTAGTTGGTATTACAGTTTAGTCATAAAGACTAGTTGGTGCACGGTGATTTTTATCTTATTATGAAGTTATTTGATGATTGATGATTCTTCATTTTGCTACAAAAGGATTAATTTTCTAATGTTGTCGAATTCAAACTTGCCATATTAGCGGATTAATTTTCTTTCTTGGATTCCAAGTCCTTTTACCCCTTTATATACCTCTTGTAAGTCGCACAGAAAGAGTTGACGCCTCATTGTAATCCTATACGTTTTGTAAACACTCCTCATATAGTGATCATCGCCGGTTGGCGTTCGGGGTTTTTTCCCGCAAGGATTTTCCATGTAAAAATTTGTGTCTCATTTTTCCCTATTTTTAACAAGAAGTGGTGACAAAATACTATCTGCTACAATCCCTTCAAAGAATACTATCAGCCGTAAGCTTAAAATTTGCAGATCACCAAACACATTTTGGCACATGATCAGCAATTTGGGTAGAAACTAGGAAGTGATTTGAGTTGTGCGGTTAGATTTGCACATGTCAGCTAATCCTTTGCACAAATAACAACAAAATTTGTAGCAACAGACATCCCTTTCTGATGCTACAATGGAGAATACACCATTTCACACCTTGGTTCTTCTTGCATCATTTCATGATGATAATTGATTAGAAAAAGTCCATCCTTAGAAAAGAAAAAGAAACCAAACCATTGGTTTGGAATGAGAAATTTTTGCAATGCATTTCAGATAAAGTACTGAAGTACTAATGGTGCATTTGGAACTTAATTAGAAGCCAGCACTCCCAAATCATCTTCTGATAACAAGGAGTGCTTCTGGCAGATACGAAATAATTCAGGAAATCAAAGAACGACATGAGTATCAAAATTCTCCTAACCCCTAAAAACTGTATGTACAGACCGAAAAATAGACTCTGAAGTCTACTTATTAAGAAGCTGAAGTAACTTAGAGCTGGAACTTTCAGTCTGCAAGAGGCTGACTACTCTGTAGTGGTAGATCTCGTCTCGTCGGTGACAGTAGTTGCAGTCGCAGTAGTGTGGCTCGGCTCGCCGGTGAAGGACGAGGCGGCAGAGACTGCGATAGAGGGCTTGATCTGCTCGAGCTGCCGCAGGACCTGCTGAGCCTCAGGCCGCGCCGACGGCGAAGGATCGACGCAATGCAATGCCAGTTTCAGCGTCTTCACCAGCTCCTCGCCGGTCTCCGAGTCCGTAGCCGCGTCTTTCATGAGCTCAAGGTCGAACACTTCGTTGGTCCACTCCTCCTCGACGACCGAGGCAACCCAGTGCGGCAGGTCGAGCCCGTTAGTGGTGTCCCCCGGCGACTTGCCAGTGAGGAGCTCGAGCATGACCACGCCGAGGCTGTAGATGTCGGTCTTGGTGTTGGCCTTCTTCAGCTTGGAGAGCTCGGGCGCGCGGTAGCCGAGCGCGCCCGCCGCGGCGATCACGTTGGAGTTGGCCGCCGCGCTCATGAGGCGCGACAGGCCGCAGTCGGCGATCTTGGCGTTGTTGCCCTCGTCCAGGAGGATGTTGCTGCTAGTGAGGTTGCCGTGCACCATGTTCGCGTCGGCGTGCAGGTGGTGCAGCCCCCGCGCCACGCCGATTGCGATGTTCATCCTCGTCAGCCAGTTCACCGGGCTGTCCGGCGCGCGAGCTGCAGTAGTACAAGAGCAACATCCATTGCAGAGTTGTGGCAAGAGGAATCGAAGAACCAAAGCCAAAGCTGAACAAACAGTGAGCATTGCAGAGAGCTTACCATGGAGGAAAGAAGCGAGGCTGCCTTTGGGCATGAAGTCGAACACGAGGAGCTTCTCGCCCTTCGGACCCAGGTAGTAGGCCCTGAGGGCGAGGAGGTTGGGGTGCCGGAGCTTGCCTAGCGCGTTCACCTCCGCCTCAAACTCCTTCTGGCTCTTGGCAATCTTCTCCCGGAGCCGCTTCACCGCAACGTAGCTGCCGCCCTCCATGGTTGCCTTGTACACCGTCCCGTACGTGCCCTTCCCCAGGATCTCCGCGGTCGCGCACAGTAGGTCGTCCGCCATGAACGAGAGCAGCCCGTCGAAGTGGATCAGCTTGCCGCCGCCGTCCCCGCCGGCGTCTTTGCCCGATCCGGCGCCGGCGCCTGCGCCGGGCTTCCCGGCCTCCTTGGCGGTTGCGTCCTTGGCGCCCTTCTTGGGAGACGCGCTGTCCTTCTTGTCCTTCCTCCAGAAGAGGAGGACGCAGCAGAAGAGGAGCAAGAAGAGCAGGCAGATGCCTCCGACTGCAAAGATTAGCTCCCTTTTGTTAAGCTTCCGGGTCGGCCGCTCCGACGAAGGCGGCGGAGGAGACGGCAAGGTCGCCGGAGAGGAAGCGGAAGTGCAAATAGCGGAGCCATTGAACCCACAGAGCCGAATGTTCCCTACGAACGAGCTGGAATTGAACTTGTTGGATAGAGCCACAGGCACAGGTCCGGAGAGATTGTTGTAGGACACATTGAAAGAGCTCAGATTGGCAAGGCTGCTCAAGGACTCTGGAACCCCTCCGGTGAGGTTGTTCTCCGACACGTCGAGCAACGAAAGCGCCGAGAGGTTCCCGACCGTCGCCGGAATCTCCCCGTCGAGGACATTTCTCCTCAGGGACAGCTTGGTCAGGTTCTTGAGCCCGTCGATGGCTTCGGGTATGTGCCCTCCAATGTCATTGCCATCGAGCTTGAGCTCTACTAACGAGGTGAGGTTGCAGAGTGAGACAGGGAGTCTACCCCCTAACAGATTGTTAGAAAGGTCCAATCTTCGGAGCCTTGAGAGGTTCCCAATTCCATCAGGGATGCTTCCACTGATCAAATTGTTGCTCAGAGAAAGATCACGGAGCATCCTAAGATTGCCAAGGGTGGACGGCACCTCGCCGCTGAGATTGTTATTGTCGAGGCGAAGGGATTCGAGGAAAGGGAGAGAGGCGAGGCCGCTCGGCACAGCACCAGAGAGGTTGTTGTACGCGAGGTTGAGCCTGTAGAGCCTAGTGGCGTTGGCGAGAGAGGAAGGGATACCTCCCGAGAGGAAGTTGCCGCTGAGGTCGAGCGTCTGCAGGAGAGCGCAGCCGCCGAGCCCCGGCGGCACAGCGCCGGCGAAGCGGTTGTTGAAGAGGTAGACGCCGCGGAGATCGCGGAGGAAGCCGAGGGAGGCCGGCACCTGCCCTCCGAGCGCGTTGTCGTGGAGGCTGAGCTTGCGCAGCGACGTAAGCTGGCCGACCTTGTCGGAGAGCGCGCCGGCGAGGCCCTTGAAGGGGAGCTGGATGGCGACGACCCTGCCGCGCACGCACTTGACGCCCGCCCAGGCGCCCGAGCACGCGCCCAGGCCCGTGCCGTTCCACCCGCGCAGGAAGCCGCGCGGGTCCGCCAGCGCCTGCCGGATCGCCTGCAGCCCCTGCAGGTCCGCCTGTGCGACCACCACGCCGTCCGGCGCCTGCCCGCGCGCCGGCACCGCCGCCTCCTGCAGCAGCAGCAGCAGCGACAGCACAAGGAAAACTCTCGATCGAACGTTGCATCGGTTGCTGCTATTGCGTACATCCATGGCTGCTAAGCTACCATTAGCTCTAGCTGGGATCTAACCTAACCTAACCTAATGCAATGCAATCAATCTCTCCTCCTACCTAGACTAGGCGCTTTTCTCGATCGAGTTCTTGGTTTCTGCAAGGGGGGAAGCAATAGTACTGCACTCTATATAAGCAATGCGGGCACTGGTCAGAAGAGAGGAAAGGAGGGAATGAATAATTAAGACAGGCTAGGCTAACGAATTAAATCCAGATGCGATAACTAACGGCTAGCTCGCCTCTGCGCTGCGGCAAACAGAGACCAAAGTTTTAAAACTGCTGCTGCACCTATACGTTACAAGCAGATAGCCCAGTCCAGCACTACGGTGCGTGAGCCTGACAGCGTGGGCCCGGCGCGGCAGGCTCAGCCCAGAAAGAATCAAATCTTTATCTCATCCAGCGCGAGGGCACGAGTTAAGCGCTGGACGCTAGCTGCAGGCTGTACCCTGTCCTGCGCCGTGCTGCCCCCACCCCTCAACGCCAACGGCTATCCCACCGGTAGCGGGTCATGCCGCTGCACGGGGGATTATAGAATTTAAATTGATATAAATAAAAGAAAATAAAAAGATATAAATATGTTATCTATAATCATGTAACCGATTGTATTACTAAAACTAAGGAAATCATTAAAAAATTATTTGTTATCTACAATTTTATAGTTGACTGTATCATCAAACCCATTGTAGAAGCTATTTGTAGTGTTGTCTATAAGTGATATAGAAAATTACTATAAACAGCAGCTGTCTGTATTATTGTATATACCTTTATAAGATCTAAATACAGAATATCAACGGCACTCTACATTAGAAAAATCTCTCAAACGCCTGATCAAAAGCAAATACAGTGCAAGAGACACATCGACAAACAGTAACCGCTGTACCTACCTTGCAGCAGTACCTAGACAATCCGAATCCGTGCGCCGGAGTTTTTAACACTTCCATCCTAGCATTGAAAGCAGCGAGAGAATTAATGGCAGTAAAGATGTTGGAAAGAGAGATTTGGACGGGCAGACAAAAAAAGGAGCACATGGAAAAGGGCCACTCGAGATGTCGGCCGACGTGCCGCTGGACGTAGATCCCCACGGCCGGCGGGGCCTGGAGCGTCAGCTGCAAGGGGGACTGCCGGCGCGGCACCGCAGGAGGAGCATCATTTCGTACTGGAAAGGCTGTGAGGTTTTGCTGGATCGCCCTGCCTGGGTTACTGCTGGTACTGGAGGAATGTGCACAGCGCAGGCCATGGGTGGTGGTGCCCCATGCCCATCCTTCCATTCCACTGTGTACTTTTGACCCTGCCGGGCTCTTAAATTGGATTGGTAGGGTGCTGAACTGCTGCTGATACCCTATGCAGCGAACGGATTTCAAAAGATGGGATGGAAAGGGTAATCGAAAGCGGCAGGTCACTGCAGAGGGTGTGGCTCTGGAAAACGATATGGAATGACAGGACGTCAAAGGTTACATCGTCCAATGCA
The DNA here is from genome assembly GCA_036346395.1 of Hsuehochloa calcarea. Lineage (NCBI taxonomy): Eukaryota > Viridiplantae > Streptophyta > Magnoliopsida > Poales > Poaceae > Hsuehochloa > Hsuehochloa calcarea. The sequence continues at coordinate 44,793,327 of CM070597.1, read as the reverse complement.
AACACCACCAGAGGACGGAACCAGTTGAGATTCTAGGGTGTCAGTCGGTCACCATCTGTCTTCTGAAATGGGCCAAATGGCCATGGCCATGGCCGTGAGCCGATGTCACAACTTCATGGCCATCACAGTAATTTTTATCGGTCAACGTGTGTGTGTATATATATATATATATTACTAACCGAATTCCCTTAGCGTACTGTTCCTGGTAATTCCCTTAGCATACTGTTCCTGGTACGATTTCATATCTCTAGTGCAGAATTGTACTCTTATCCCTAGCGCAGAGTCGTGCTCCCAGATGTAATTTGTAACTTGATAAATATGTACCACATGCCCTGTTGGGATCCTGCATCAAATACCAATTTTCGTATGGTATCAGAGCTAAAGGCTCAGCCATGACTTCTTCCTTCTTAAGCTCCATTTCTGTCGTAGCCAATACCTTTGCCGCCTCCAGCTCTTCCTCTGTCGGACTTCTTCCCACACCGGCCTTGAACAATCTCGTCGCGGTGAAGCTAACTCGTGAAGATGGCGCTACCCAGGTGTCAAATCCGAAGTATATCCTATGGCATCAGAAGAATCAGCTCAGATTAAGCGCGATTCTCTCCTCTTTGAGCGAGGAGATTCGTGGTGAGTTATTTTCCTCTCCACCTCTACACAGGTGTGGAAAGCCCTGGAAGATATGTTTGCATCTCACTCAAAAGCAAGGATCATGCAAATTCGGCTACAGCTTGCCCATACAAAGGACATCTCTAGACTATTTCAAGAAGATGAAGTCTCTCACAGATACGATGGCATCAATTGGCTATCCACTACGTGATGAAGAAGTTGTGACATACATCTTGGCGGGACTCGGCAATGACTATGACTCCCTCGTCTCCTCGGTTACAACCCGACCTGAACCTATTACAACCCGACCTAAACCTATCTCCCTCAATGATCTTTATGCACATATAGTCTGCTATGAGATGCGCCAGGAGCTCAACAATGCTAAGATGCAGGCTGGGTTCTCAGCAAACAATGTGAACTGACGACGAAAAGCGACTAGAGGGGGGGTGAATATGAGCACGCTCACTTTTTCATAAATAATGAATTCAACATAAATTTCACCCCAGTAGCTATAAAAGCTATGAAGATCAGTATATCAGTACAACGGAAGACTAATATTGAATCCAATATAAACCCCTAAGCAATACTACAAAAGATCAAACACAAGATAGCAAATCTCAGTGCACTGCCGGTTGGACCGCTGGCTCAAGGGTGGTCGGTGATTGCTACGGTCTAACCGGTGATGTCGGGCTTGATCGACCGTGGCCTCGAGCAGATCAAACAAATTTCGATAACAAAGTTGCAAATAGATGAAACTTTTGATCTACAACTCCAAACTTGATGAAATTTAGAACACACATTCTCTATGATATCTCCAATTGAAGATTGTGATAATTCTTGCAAGAATAGCGATCATTTTCGGTTTGATTGAAGAAGGGTTCAAAACCGGGTCAAAACGAAAACTTGATCCAAGATCTTGCTCGTGGGTGATTGATGATCAAGATGATCTTAGATAGGTTCCCACACGTCACAGTAAGCTAGATCACATGAAGAATTCAATCAAAAACTCGTGGATCAAAGAAAGACTCAAAATCATCAAATATAAAGAAAGAACGCAATGAGACAAAACATTGATCAAACTTTCCTTTGATTGATTGATAGATATGGGCTTACAGCATCTCCATCAATGGAGGACAATACTCAATCCAAGAACACGAAAATCACATCAAACTATCAAGAACCCTAGCCTCCACAAAAGCACTCCCTAAGAAAATTTGGGTTTACAAAAATAGCAAAAGAGACGAAGAGGAGGTGCAGCCACTCCCTCTTATATTTATAGTGGAGCCTTAGACCTTCTAGAAGTTTGACTCAATTGGGCTCCCGTTAAGGCCCAAAACAAACGGGACACATACACACGCATTTTAATACGCCATGTTTAACACCTCTTGATCTAACTAGCTACACCTTGCGCCATCTTGCGCCTCGAATTAGCCAATAGGTAACCCTTGTCCATCTTGCACCACGCTTGAGTACATTGACCTCACCCAAGCATCGCCGATCGCTCGACCTCACTCTCTAAGCCTAGTCCCAATCATCCTTGACGTTGACCATCGTTGACCACCAAGCAACCTGCACAACAATAGACAAGTAAACCGAATTTAGGAACAAGTTCTTCACAACTTGATCCATATTAGTCAAAACATGCATTATGCAACATATATGCCCTGAAACTCATGACTTTGACCTAACAACCGAACAACGCCGCCACGACGGGCGACGATCAAAGTGAAAATCGATCGATCGCTTGAGCTGGCCGGTCGACCGCCACCTATGGGCCGGCCGACCGCCACCGACTTAGCCGTTTTCCTCTCGAAAACCAAACCCTCTGGAATTTTCAATCCAATAGAACTTTTGACTGGAGACTCCAAAAATTATGAGACCAAGTGCAATAGAATCTCCTCTCTTGCCTGCTACCTCTATTTTTGGCCCAACTCAATCCACCATTTTCTGACATTGCCGGTCCGACCGCCGCTAGGGCCGGTCAGACCGATCTTAGGCCGGTCGCATCATACTCGGCCGGTCGACCGGTTTAGGCTCGACAAGATCAGAATCGCGCGAAAACACGCGAAACGACAAAATATTAACGTCATTGCCAATTGTCACATCATCCTAAGATCTAGAGTATATCCCCATGATATCCACACAGAAGCAACAACGTTTTGCTCGCCATGGCAAATGACAGAGTACTCTACTTCACCATGATCACCAAGTACATTGAGGAGAAGAGCAAGAAGGGTGACATGCATCGGGCATTCAAGATGGGCACAAGGGAGCTTCGCTTCGAGATAATATGCAGGGATAAAGGACACCGCGGGACGAACCGCGAGAGAATTACCCACAAATGCACGCTACACCGCGTTAGTTGCGTATGCACTTGCAACAAGCTCCTTCTGCATAGGCCCTGCTCCCATGCCATGGCCGCATGTTCCATGGTGGTGCAGCATCCTAGGCAGTACCCCTCTAATTACTTCAACAACGAGGAGGTGATGCAAACATGGAGTACGGAGATGTATGGTTACATTGTGGTTAGCCATTTCACTGACCATATGACCTAGGAGCAAATAATCTAGGCCGCGAGCATTGAAAGGCTGAAGGGAAAAGTCGACCGACGACAGGCACGGCGCATCAGGAACGACATGGACGAAGCCAAAGCCGGACGTCGTACAAAGAAGTGCTCCATTTGCAGAGAGTGTGGGCACACCTTCAAGAAATGTCTGACGAGAAATCCTCAGGACGAAGGAGACATCGGCACTCCAGAAGTCGCCACAGGGACCTCATCCGGTCGCCCGACTCGAGGCAATCCACATGGGGGACGTTGAGGCCATCGCCACGGAAAGCACGCATAATTGTAATATGTGATTGCCAATGTTCTGGAATATCGCTTTCATTTATAAAAAAAAAACTAAGTGTTACGACGTTTTGCTCAATGTTATTTATTATCAGTGTGATATATCGTAGTTTTGAGTAATGGCAAATTCGTATGATTTTATCTTCCTTACCAACTTGTGAGAGTTGGGGTTGTGCTTGCCCCTCTATTTTCTGCCCACATTTACACGATCTTGACTTTTTGTTACTAGAAAATTTACTCCATAGACCGAAGGTAAAGTGCGAGGCAAGAAACCAGAAATACATTAGAGTCTGTAGACAGAAGAACGTTATACGTGGTCACATGGGATGATGGTTCGGCTAATTTATTTAGCCATCCTCGCTACTACTACGGTACACTAGGACAGAAGCATCCGGACCATGTAAGTATACATGCCTTTAGGAGATAGTAAAAAACATGGCGGGTAGGACACGATCATCCGTCAGCTAGTCGAACATCGCGACGTAGTCCGGGTACGACCCCTGCGTGGTGATCGGTGTATAGGTCGCCTATGGAATAGACCAAAGGAAAACTTAGCACACGAAATTGTGATTGCGTTACGATAAAATAATAAATGTTCACGAAACTAACCCATCGGTGGCACCACACCGTGCCCATAGTCGGTCGGTCCACATCGCCGCTTGCGGCAGCATATGCCGAATGTGTACGCCACAAGTCCATTGTGGATGTCCGATCCGAAGCGCCAAGGACCACAAGCCGCAGAGGTAGTAGGCATCCGAGAGGATGGAGATGTCCTAGGACCGGCGTGACGCTGCCGCACAATGCGTGATACGTGGCACATAGCACAAAGTGACCGCAGCGTAGGATCGATCTCCTCCACCGGCCACCGCAAGCTCACGTGCGATTCTGTTGGTTCTGCTGTACGATCTTCTAGTGAGAGATCACCTTCCGCTTCTTCTTCCTGGGTATATCACCTTGGATTCTCGACTTTGGTGCTTCCTTTCATATGACATCCGATTCCACTAGTCTCACTTCCATTAGTCTTTTAGTCGCTTTATCACTGCTCAAACAATGATGGTACCTCTCTCTGTTGCAAAGACAAGACACTCTTTCAATTCCTTTTTCATGTTCATGTTGTTTCTTATGTTCGTAAACTAACCATGCAGTTCATATCTGCCGGTTAGCTCACTGGTCATGATTGTCGTGTTATTCTCGATTTTGATTCTTGTTATGTTTAGGATCGACGCATGGGGACTCTAGTTGGTACTGGACCTCACTGCCGTGACTCGCATCGTCTCTGGGAGCTTGACTGACTTTATCTTCCTTCCGCCTCCGTCTTGTCATCTCTACCACCGCCTGCTTTTGCTACATTCTCCATCGCGTCTTTTGCTCGGTGGCATCATCGTTGGAATATCATTATGGTCGCGTCTATCTTCTTTAGTTCATCATGATCTTTTAGGATCTATGTATGGTAATGCTTCTCTAAATTATCGTGGTTGTAAGCTTGGTAAACAACTTCAACTCCCTATCCTTCCAAAGTGAGTCGTTGTCACAACGCCCTTTTGATCTTGTTCATTCGATGTATGGAGTCCAGTCATCGATATTTTTTTTTATTGATGACTTTTCTCAACACACATGGATATACTTTATGTCATCTCGTAGTGAAATTCATCCATCTACAAGAATTTTGCCACCTTAATCCATACTCAGTTTGACTCTCCTATTCGTGTCTTTCGTATTGATTCTGTCGGGGAATACTTGTCAGGAGTTCTTCATAGTTTTCTTGCTGAGCAGGACACTCTCTCTCTGTTTTATTGCTTTGGTGCTCATGCCCAGAATGGTGTGACTGAACGAAAGCATCGTCATCTTCTTAAGACAGCACGTGCTCTTATGCTTACTTCTATTGTTCCACCACATTCTGGGCTGAGACTATTTCTACTGCGACTTTGCTGATCAATATTCAGCCTTCTTATGCTCTTTAGGGAGGGATCCCAGTTGAGTGTCTCTGTGGCAAGACTCATGATTATTCTGGTCTTCGCGTCTTTGGGTGTGTGTGCTATGTTCTTCTTACACCTCGTGAGCGCACCAAGCTAACTGCTCAGTCCATCGAGTATGTTTTTCTGGGCTACAGCCATAAGCATAAGGGATATCATTGTTGAGATCTTGTTGGCCGACGAATGCGGATTTGTCGAGACGTGACTTTTGATGAGTCTCGTCCTTTCTACCCTCATTCTTCCCCTTCCACCACTCTAGCATCTCTTGTCGAACCACTTTCTTTTCTGACTTTTCCTGTCACCCCCATAGTCATCACACCTCTACTAAAGCCTTTGGTCTCTCCTGTGCCTCCTTCCCCGTCGGCGTCTCCTTCACCGTCGGCGCCTCCTTCGCCACCAATACCCTCTCCAAAGGTTCCTCCTAGCGTTGTTTCTTCTTATTCTCTCTACTACACTCGTCGTTCGTGAGTTGAGGATTCTTCTAATGGGTTATCTTCTTCGGCATCTTCTCCTCAATATGCTCTTCGTGATCGCCAATCTATTTAGCCTCCTGCGCGCTTTGGTTTTGCTGCAGCTGCCCTTGCTGAACTGATATCTTATTGTGATGTTGCTGTTCATCAGGAGTGGCAACATACGATAGCAGAAGAGATTGTTGCCCTTGAGCGTACTAGCACGTGAGATCTTGTCCCTCTTCTTGCGCGTGTTACTCCTATCAAGTGCAAGCGGGTCTATAAGGTTAACACTCATCTTGATGGTTCTCTTGAATGCTACAAGGCTCATCTTATGGCACGTGGGTTTCAGTAGGAGTATAATCGTGATTATGATGAGACTTTTGCTCATGTGGCTCACATGACCACTGTTCGTACTCTTCTTACTGTGACGTCTGTTCGGGTATAGTCCATCCCTTAGCTTGATGTCAAAATATTTTTATCAATGGTGAGCTACGCGAGGAGGTTTATATGCAGCAACCGCTAGGGTGTTATGTTCCTGAGGGTATGGTTTGTCACCTTCGTCGATCTCTTTATGGCCTCAAGCAAGCTCCTCGTGCCTGGTTTGATCGTTTATTTTCTATTGTCACTACAGCTGGTTTTTCTACTAGTGCTCATGATCCTACTCTTCTTCTTTTATATGTTGATGATTTGATCATTACTGAAGATAATTCTCGATACATCACTGATAATTCTCGGTACATCACTTTTATCAAGGAGCGTCTTAGTGAGATATTTCTCATGTCTGATCTGGGTCCTCTTCGCTACTTTCTTGTGGTTGAGGTTATTTCTACGCCTGAGGGCTTCTATCTGTCCCAAGAAAAATATATCTACGATCTACTTGATCGTGCTTCTCTTACTGATCAGCACACAGCTGCGACCCTCATGGAGTTTAATGTTAATCTTCGGCTCACTGATGGTGAGCATCTAACTGATCCTACTCGCTATCGTCACCTTGTTGGGAATCTTGAATATCTGAGTATCACTCGTCCTAACATTTCGTACCCTGTGCATATCTTGAGTCAGTTTGTTTCTGCTTCCACTCATCTCAACTATAGCCACCTTCTTCGTATTCTACGATATCTTCGTGTAACCATCATTCGTCGTCTCTTTTTCCCTCTCCCCAACTCTTTACAGCTCCAGGCACATTTTGATGCCACCTGGGCTAGCGATCAGGTCTCTCTCTACATATTATATTTTTCTTGATGATTCTCTCAATGCTTGGAAGACTAAGAAGCAAACAGCAGTTTCTCGTTCGAGTGAGGCTAAGTTACAAGCTATAGCTTTGTTGACTGTGGGGCTTACTTCGCTACAGTGGTTACTTGAAGATTTTGATGTTTCTATTTCAGCACCAACTTCTCTTTGGTCTGATAGTACAGGTGCTATTAGCATTGCTAAAGATCTAATGAAGCATGAGCTTACAAAATATATTGATGTTGATGCTTCTTACATACGGACAAAGATATAGGACTATGTTGTTGATCTTCAGTATGTGTCTTCAGAGCTTCAGTTGGCAGATTTCTTCATAAAAACACAGACAAGGGACTGACACAGCTTCTATCTCTCCAAACTTCATGTTGTTGATCCACCGTAAGTTTGAGGGAAGTATTAGATGTGTATTATTATCTGTGTATTTTCTATATTGTATAAAAGATTAACTGTATATATACTATACATATATTTGTATATATATATATTATCATATTTGTATGAATACAAGCGTTATTCATAATAAGGATACGGAATCAGGCCTTTCAAGATAACCCGGAATGGCAACGAGAGAGGTGGGTAGAGCTCCTCATGTCTTCGTAAAACTCCATCGCCAGATCAATCAAGCCAACATCGCAGAAGGCTCTCACGATGTCACCGTAAGTGTGCTGATCAAATAGCACATCTTCAGACTTCAGATCTGCCCAGACCTGCCTTGTCTCGTAAATCTTCTTGTTCCTAGCTAGCATATATAGCATGTCTCAGTAGAAGTACATATCGGGCCGATACCAGATTTCTTTCCGCAAAACGCCATATATCTATAACAACACATAAATGCTTAACCTTACATAAGCCTTTATCTTTTCTTAAATACAGAAGCCTATATCTTTTTGAAAATATTACAGAAAGCCTATATCACACTTCAAATGTAAGTGTTTGTTTATCCACTATTCCACTGAATGCTAGGTGTCATGTATATGGAATTTCGGAAAGATCTAGCTATCCAAGTCAATAGCAACATAAGTGTGTATCCGAGTAGGGCACACTGCACAATTAAAAGCTTACCACATCGCCAAAAATGAACTTAAAGGAACCAAATATCATAATATGAATGATAACAGAACAAATCTATCAACATGGTGTTAAAGGTGCATTTTCAACATAAATCAGCAAGACTGAGCACCATTGTGCAATAGCCTTTTAGTAAAAAAAAGTCATGCAGACTTATTCAAGTTGTAAAATCACGTCAAACTTCCTAGTCGGAGATACAAATTCCAGAAGAAAAAAACCAGTTTGCTAAAATAGTGCCACAAACAAGATTAACCAAAGAATGTGGATAAATCACCAGGAATGATGGGACTATGCAAATATGCAACCACTATAAAGCGTTGTACTAAATAGCGGACGAGCGGCCGCTGTTGTGGTAGCAGGGTCTAGGCGCTACCGTGACGGTGTAGCGGTTCAAATAGCGGGTTGGAATATAGTGGACGCTATGGCGGTTGTAAGGTTTTAGCAATGTTTCAAATTGTATGTGCAAATTTGTTGAAATATATATGTTCTTTATGTTCATAATTTGGTACATAGTATATATTCCATGTTAGTTTGATACAAGATATAATTTAAATATACATGTGAAACACAAAATTATCGCTACTATTTAGATTATGTTATGGGAATATAGCGTCTGTTATCCGTTACACTGGAGCCAATCCGCTACTAGTCCGCTATCCGCTATTTAGTACCTTGCTTCAAAGTTAAAACCCCAACAAATTCAGAGTTTGAGATGACAAAAGCCAACATAATCAAATTGAACTATTTATGGTGAAGGAATGCTTTAAACACCTCAGTTATGTTATGCAAGCTATTTAACATGGCAAAATCACTTCAAATGCCCTATTAGAAAATGCAACTAAGCTAAAGAAAAGCTTTCTACACAATGACATGGGAGGTCACCACATGAAGATATACCAAATTGTTCCAGTTTAGGACAGTAAGAAGCTACTGAACAATATACTACTCGAGATTTAAGCTAAATACACAACTTTATTTCGGTTACTAACCAAATAAAACAGAAACCAAAATACCAACATTTAAAAGAATAACAGGGCAGCTGGTAAGTACAGTTGTCAACACACTAAAATACACCTCAGAAAAGCTTGAAAGGGGAAATAAAAGCACAAACAACCTTAACAACTTCAGCGCTGCAGAAGACAGTTCAAGTGAAGATAATGCATCATAAATCCAAGTGACCACATTGCATAGCAACCCCACAAATAGGATATGATAACAGGAAAGAGTAACAAAATCCTATAACAGAATCTCACAGCTTTTGAATACCAGTACTACCCGACCCAATTCCTAACAAATTCTACAGTTAAAAAGCACTACTTAGCAATTCAAACAGCACAAGAATTCTAGATCAACACACCTATACTATACATGGCATATGTCTGCATAAATACAGCATTAAAAGCCCTGCTCTACATTTAAAATAACGCATATCCCTTTCGGTGCAATTAAAAAGACTTAAAGAGTCAGACCCTCTAATTCACACCCACACGGCCCAAGAATCGTACACTGGAAGCTATTTCAGTGTTAATAACGCATCAGAAGTTCAGAACCACTAATTGTCTACTTCAATCCGGAAACAAGGTAACAATCAAAATACATTACATGCCATTTCAGCTACTTTGCAGTTCAAACACCACAGCAACACCACATTGCACGGCATTTCCCGAAGAGACAGCATCGAAATCATAAGTTGTAAGTTTCACTTAGGTCGATCGTACTACAGAATAAAGCAACAGTAATCCATATGCACTCGCAAACCAAACATAAAAACTAGCAGCTTTGGGGGAGCGGAACCTTCAGGGAGAGGAGAACGTAGTCCTGGCGGAGCAGCTCGGCGAGGAGGTCGGTGCGGAGGATCCGCGACACGTGCGAGCGCATGAACTGCTCCAACCGCGGGTTGGCTCAGGCGGGGGGCAGCGCCACCGCCATGAGGCCCTCTTTCCCCATCTCCTTCTTCCGCCGCCATATCTACAGGCTCGGACTCGACGCCCCCGCGGTAGAGCACAGCTTCCCGTGGATTATTTCACCTGCGGCGGCTGCCGGCGGTAGGGTTTGCAGGCGGCGGCGGTGGTGGCGGTGCGGGAGGAGACGGGGAAGCATTTGGGTGTGTTATTCGGAGGGAAGTGGAGGGCGGGAAAGTAAAAGGGCTGTGTAATTTTACGCCCCGCACCTTTCACTACTACAGTTTTACGCACTGAGCGTACGAAGGCGGAAACTCCTGCAACCATGGCCAAATCCAACCCAATAATGCGACCTAAAGCCCAACCCGATCCAATCGAATTCTAGCCCTACAAACTAGCCCAACTTTGTTCACCTTCCAACTTGCGTCGGCTTCAACTCCTTTGGACGAAATCCAGGACAAATGTAAAACAATGGGCCCAAATCCACAGCTAGTTTGTTTGCATATCCTTCTAGTCTTATGACACACACACACACACAAAAGGAGGATGAATCATGCGTGCATATGCTATTTACTAGAGCCAATTACATTCGAAAAAGTAATCGTGCAAGTTTGGACAGAAAATGTACACCTAATTTTATTTTGCAAAGCAATTCTAAACGCTCTTCACAAAGGCCATTGTACTGGTGCTGGGAAAAACGTGTTGTAGGCATTTTTGTTGTTTATGAAGAAAAAAAACACATTAAGGCATTTTTTGTCCATCCTTGTAAAATACAATTCCATCATATAGTTTATTCGTCTCACATTCCTGCTCCGCCGCTGCAGTATACGGCGGGAAAGAGGGCGGATCGGTCTCATGGGCGCCACTGGGTAGGAGTACAGTACTATAATACTTTGGAAAGGGAGAACTCTTTAACTGCCGACTCCCCCACTTGCGCTCATCCCCACCCCTATCCTGTGTCCACCAGCCTTACGCTGCCCCTGCGCAAGTGGCCTGCCAACTTGCGAAACTTGCTGGTTTATTTACGACCTCTTCCGCCACGCTTCTCTGCGATAGATATTGCCGTGTGATTCAGTTCGGTGTTCACGATTCCGGACCGTAGGAAACGATCAAGTTAGGGGTAGCTCCTGCTTACGCGTAGCTAGAAAACCCTTCGCTGTCGACGGTTTCTATCATACCCTGAGCTCCCCAGGGTATACGTGATCGTGATCGTGCTCATGGAGGAAGAACCCGATAGAAGAAACAAACGATTCCATTGCAACAGTGTTTTTTTTTTTAAAAAAAAAAAAGTGGCTTTTGTCATGGGTACTTGCTAACAAAGTGTCGCCTTGCGAAATGTTGTCATGTGTAAGCGTGGCCGGAAAAAGACCGCGTTGTAATTTTTTAATCGAAAACAGAAGAAGGTCAAATTAGACTGAATTCCTTTATGCATGTCTACCATGGTCCATGCATCGGTCAGTTTTTCCTTTTTAATCAGTTCGACCGATCGAGTCCTGAGCCAGTTGCTATTGGAGGTTGAAACAAAAAGGATAGTTAGTCACTAAAATCAATTTATAATTAGGGGAAATCAAACAACCAACAAATACCAATATTGAATAGGTAAATGATATGTAATAAATCTAACGGTACAAATGCATAGACCACCCCTACTAATTAGTTGTACAGAATAACATCTTTAGCTGGATATATGGACGGTACATGCTGCTACTATTACTTCAGCGAGTAATTTCGCGGTAGACGTAAAAAGAAACATGTACATGGCTTTTTTTGTTAGTGATTCACACTCGAGAAATAATTAAACACCTCGATGCTCAAATACGTTACTAGTATAAGTGCAACTCTGGTGGTCCTTGGGTGCATGCCCCCACGTGTAGCATTAGTTTTTTTTTAGCTGGTGAAATAATAACAACAAACAACGATAATAATTAATCATAAAGCGGGGGGGTTCACGATGATGGAAAGCAACGGGACAGAGGGAACCTCATCTCAACCAACTTGCCCCACCTTTTCTATTTCTATGCCCGCCACTGTCATTACATGAAGAAATCTTTCGACTATATTGTGTACTAGTACTCACGCCGGGCCCAATCCCCTCGATTTCCCACTTTAATCACCCCCCGCTTGCAGCATCAAGACACGCATGTTGCTTGTCCACTTGCAGCTAATTAAATTCTCACAAAATTCATGGGAGGAGCGATAGTTCGTAGTACTAGTGTAAAACCTTTTGTGTACAATGCGCGTACTTACTCCCTCTGTTTCACAGCGTAGTTTTTTTTTTTTCTTCCCTTTTTGGATCGTGGTTTCACAATAACAATGACAAGGAGAAAATTCTAGTAGATGAATGCATGCCTGGTCCAGTCCCCTCGGAGATAATACCACTCCTACGTGGCGAGTCCATCTGCCTGGTCGGGACGTTGCCGAAACGAGCCGGAGGTGTGTTTGGTTGGCGTCTTGGAGATGCCAATGCAAGCCTGGCCTGGTTCCTCCCGGCAACTTGGTAGCCTAAGCCAGGCGACCAAAATCAAAATCGGTCGCCTGAGCTTCCGGCAGCATCAACAAATCAACAATAGCTCCTTAATCCTACTTACCACATTAATCCATCATCGTACGTAGAGCCATTGACGCCGTCGTCGTCTCGCACGGAGACCGATATCGGCTACGCACGCTGCCACAGGAAGCCATGCACACTTGCTACCTGCTGCCGCACCGCTGTCGTACGAAGCTCCGCCGCTGCCACGAGGAGCCACACTGGCCGCCGGCGATAGGTTGATTCGCCTCCAACAAAGCTGCACGGCTCCAATTTGGCCGCAGGCCGCAGCCGCGTGAAGCTAGTATTACATCCGCCGCGTGTTACTTAGGTCACCAATTAATTAATCAAACAAGCTTGAAATATATCTACGTATTACCGGTTAATAATAAGTAATAATCAACCTCCCCCGTACAAGTTGGCCAATTTGCTCCAAAATCAATTAATTAGACCCCTTTAAAGAAAACCGATTAATCAAATTAATCAAAGAGCAAGTACGGTGGTAGATATATTTTCAACAGTGCAAGCTAGCTAGAACGGGCAAGTTGCCTCACTGCGCATATATACACGGCTCTACCTCATCGACCTCTTCTCCAACCCCCACCGTTACAAGAAAATTCCACCGGACACGAGAAGAGGAGGAGGGTGGGACAACGGAGAGAGGGAGACCAAGAACCAACCAAAACATGCCGTGCATCCCGGCGTCCAGCCCCAGCATGCCGCACCAGCACCACAGGGTCCTGGCCGTCGGGTGCGCGGCGGAGGCGGCTGCGGCCGCGGCCGCGGCGGGGGCAGTGGGGTTGAGGTGCGGGGCGCACGACGGGGAGGTGCCAGCGGAGGTGACGCGGCACCACGAGCACGCGGAGCCGGGGTCCGGGCGGTGCTGCTCCGCTGTGGTGCAGCACGTGGCGGCTCCTGCGGCGGCTGTGTGGTCGGTGGTGCGGCGGTTCGACCAGCCGCAGGCGTACAAGCGGTTCGTGCGCAGCTGCGCGCTGCTCGCGGGGGACGGCGGCGTGGGCACGCTCCGCGAGGTGCGCGTCGTGTCGGGCCTCCCCGCGGCGTCCAGCCGCGAGCGGCTCGAGATCTTGGACGACGAGAGTCACGTACTCAGCTTCCGCGTCGTCGGCGGCGAGCACCGGCTCCAGAACTACCTCTCTGTCACCACCGTCCACCCGTCCCCGGCCGCGCCCGCCGGCGCCACCGTCGTCGTGGAGTCGTACGTCGTGGACGTGCCGCCGGGCAACACGACCGAGGACACCCGCGTGTTCGTCGACACCATCGTCAAGTGCAACCTCCAGTCGCTGGCCAAGACCGCCGAGAAGCTCGCCGCCGCCGCGAGGGCCGTCTCGTGAGGTCTCCACCTCTCCATGGGTAATCGATCGTCGTTTTTCCGGGCGGGGTGGATGTGTGTTTCTTCGGCGCGTGAGCCTTTTTTTTTTTCCCTCCTCCTTGTTTCTTCACATTTGAACCCTCGTTTTGTTTTGTTCTCGTTTGTTGTGAGATGCATGCCCCCTTCCTCCCTTGTCCAAAGATTGAAGAATGAAAAGTACAATTGATAGACTTCAATTTCACTAGTGCATACGTTCGAATTCCTCTGTATATACGGTGAATCTGCCGATCTGTTCTCGGTTAAGCGCCAAACATTCATCAAATTTTATGTCCATTAAATTTTGCTATATACCATATGTGATATGTTGGCGTGCATTACGAAGCAATGGACAATAATAGCCTTTCAGGCCTCCATTGGTCGAGCTATCGAGCCTTGTAACACAGCAAATAATGAGAGTAATTTCGATCCATAGCATGTGTACGTCCTGGCCGTGAGATAACTCAATTCGCTAGAAATTAATGTTAATCTAGCCACCCGATCGATCGATACAAATGCTATGTTTCTCCCCGATCTGCCTTGTACTAGAGATACGCAATTAATACTACACACAAATTAACCCTCAACCCTCCCTAGCTCCCGGGGAAAAGCTATAAAAAAAATCCCGGAGGCTATGTGGTAAAAACTAAATAGCGAGAATATTAAATATAAATATTTTATTATTGTACCTAAGTAAGTTAAAAACTACGCAAAGTACTACTTCAACCATGAAAACCTGGTTTTCCCGACTCCGTCCCTGATCTCTCATACGGCGATATATATAGGACTACGCTAAATAAACCAGGTTACGAGTGCAGCACAGTACGTTGGACGTAAGCTAGTAGCACCGACCACGAAACGAATCAAAGAAGAAAGCCGTGCATGTATATTGGTCCGGTCGAGTCTGATCAATTCATTAGGTCTTCTTTTCGTTTGAACATAGACCTACCTGTCCGTGATTACTCCTCGCTCGTCTGTGACTATATCTGAAACGAGGAACTCTCGTCGGCGACTGTATATCTGAGACGAGAAATTCTCATAGGGAAACAGACCATTCTTGGGGAGAAATTGGGGGAGCGTAGTTAGCACCGTGCAAACGAAATGACAAAAATAATATCTCTACTTAGCAAAATTGCTGCAGAAACCACATGTCGTGATTCCAAACAGCGGTAGACGACCTGCCATGCTCCCAGATCGCGGCACGTGGTCTGCAGCACTCTCAGTCTGTGGTAGGATGGTATGACAGCGCGGTAGGTGGCCTGCGCATGTTCTTGCCGCGGATTGAAATCGCGCGATCTGTTAACGTTGTACGGTCTAGAATCGCGGCACGTGGCTTCCACGGTGATTTTATGTGGTAAAAATGTTATTTTTGTTATTCCATTTGTGAATAGTTAGTTTTACTATTACAAATTTAAAAAAAATCATTTTAGCAAGCAAAAAAAAAAAAACACTCTGCGGAGCGCAAAGCGAGCTGCACGCAGCAGCAGCTAGCCCACTCGGAATTGTACTGTCGTGGAATTCCGCCGCCTCCCGCGATCCCGTTCGTGCCAGCCAGGCCAACTTGCGCGCGCTGAATCGATCGATATATCACGTCCCTCTCCTTTCGATGCCCCTGTTGAATTTCCATTATTTGGTACTTTTAATTAAGATCAGGTCGATAATTAGAGGCTCGATGATGCTGCCTCCTCCCTACCGCGCGCTCCGTCGTCACGTCCAGCAAGTTGCGCTCGGCTCTCGATCGACCCATCGATCGTTCGTTCGTTCGTTCGGCAACTTGCCATAGAAAAAGGAGCAAAGGAGCGCAGCAAAGCGGAGGGGGCGTATTAATTTAACGTGAACGATTAATTAACTAACACAAGTGGCTCAACTTGCATGTCAGGTCGCTTAATTACCTGGTTGCTTCCTCTCCTTTGTCGACTATATACTACTGTTGCTAGCTTATTGCCAAGTTGGAATTTATCGGATTGCTTCTGGAACGGTCTAAGCGCACGGGTTATCAGAATTGGACATGTTCGTCTCGGGGACCTTCGATTTCTTTCAGAGACAGAAAGAAAATGATAAACGTTTTCTTCATCCTCTGTCACGAAGATGTATTTTGTACCGTTATTTTTTCTGGTTACAAGAAGACACGCACCCGTACATACTACTACGTATATGTCTAAAAAGCGAAAACAGAAGGTAAATTTATGACCTTATAAAATTACTACGGAATCGTACCCATGTATGTACAATCATAAATATATATTTTAGTATAATGTCATGTCTTTAAAATAATTCCATGCTATTATATATTCTAGATAATATTAATTTTTTTACTAATTTATAATATTATCATAAACCTGTATTCTTAGTCTTCCATGGAAGGTGATAGGTCTGCATTACCGAGGGGGATTTGCCTTGCTTCAGAGCATAGTACAGCAAGAGTACTGTAGCAAGCAAGTCATTGTGCTCTCTCTTTTGCATTGCACCAAGTTGCTCTAGTGACGTCGTAGCAAATTAGCAATAGATCTAAGCTGTTCCTTTTTGACCCAACGGCGGCCTACCTTTGCTTCTGATAAGACGGAGGATAAACTTTTCAAGTGGGTGATGGAGTAATTAACTTTGCAAGTAGTGGGATGAGGTAACAACAGTATACACGGGCCCACTAGCAGACACTAGTTTGGAACTGTCGGTGTCACGAGCGCTGTTACTGATTAACTAACGCAAATATGCGCGATCGACGATAAGGAGAAGGTTAACCACGGTACATGAACCACTGGTACGTCATTTAATCTGGACTGTTCATTGATTGGACGTACGAGGCATATCACGCAGAAGAGACTACATGCACTTGCTAGTTTTTAGATCGCGCCGTATTTACGTTACGTACGGGCATGAGACATGCTACCGCATTACAGTACATAAGATCTTCAGGCTTGTGTATTTTCAAAGTTGTTTCACTGCAGAGGCAGCAGAGCCAATACTGTACTTACGAGCAATATTAGTACTACCCAAGTACATGATACTACTACACAAAAATACATCACAAACAGTTCAGAATTGTCATCACAGACGATTTTTAAACGGTTTGTGATATACAAGTACATGATAACGGTTGGTCATCACAGACAGTTTTTAGTTGCAAATAGAGCTGTTTGTGATATACTACGTATTACAGACGGTTCTTGGTAAAAACCTTCTGTAATACATAGTATATCACAGACGGTTATGCAGGATATCACAGATGGTTAGTAAATAGAACCGCTCGTGATATACTCACGTATCACGCAGCGATTTCAACCAAGAATCGCTGCGTGATGGTCAACCCTTCATGCAGAGCGGTTTTTATTAAAACCGTGCGTGATATCTACGTTCTCGAGCGGTTCCAACAAAAAACGTCTGTAATAGTTATTTATACCTAATTAATATTTTTTTTAAATTTTCAGCTAGCCTCAGGAATTACTAGCCATGCCCTCTGAAAACTAGCAAGCAGAAAATAGATACATCACAGATGAATTAATTGTTGACAACTCAAAGTGATCATTTAAAACTCAAAATCAATTGCAAAAGATTATGTTCAAGTATTGTCGCCAGATTTACAATTGAATTACAACTACTCAAAGTGACCAATTACAATTGAATCAATAGTTTCAAGGTCATTCAGCGGTGTCAACGGAGTGAAACTCTCCGTCGGCGGTAACGATCCCCGTCTTGATGAAGGCGCAGAGCGCCCCTCGAATCTCCGAGACCTCTTTCATAACGAGTACATCTAAATCTATGTTCAAGCCCTGTCGCTAGCAGGAGTAAAGTAGTAAGCATATATATATATATATATAAAATTAAAAAATAATTATTACGAGATTGACAAACCTTGGGATCCTTCATCTTAGCACTCATCATTAGCCGCATATGATGGAAAACGTAGAATGTACATAGGTGATCTTGTTTTTGCTGGCGGCACTGCAAAAGTAGAATTACATATATAGGTACAGTTAGTTCGAGACACATTATCATGAAGTATAATATATGATTATTGTGTTGTAGCGCGTACCAAAAATCACATCCTGTGTTGCAGTGTGGTGCTCGATCCGTTGTATGGCCCTCCTTCGGCAACATAGGTGATGGACGACCTGCATGATTCCAAAAAGTTATCCTCGGCCATTTGAAAAGAAGGAAGACTACAATAGAGTTATGTATGGAGAAAATGGGTATACCTGTCAAGTATTCCTTTCACAGGGGTGAAGTCGTGGTCTTTGTTGAGTAGGGAATCAAGGTATATTACCTTGTTTCTCTTTGGTATAATGACTAAAAGGATCCAGTGGAACATACTCATGTATGTCGCTATAGTCATAAACCTAAGTTCGTGCTGCGTATAAAGTACAAATGAAATCTGTATAGCAAGTAGTGAAGCACTTACTTCTGGTTGTAGGGCACCATTATGTAGTCCTTGTCGTCCTGAGCAAGCAATTAGCTAAGACGTCCTATAGGTCTATCTTTGGAGCATTCCAGAGATGTACATTACCTTGATGTCATCGATAGGTAATTGGACGTCGTCATGTCCAGAATTTTGTGTGGACGTGAAGCTACTCCGATGTTGAAGAGGACTGGCTCCCAAAATAACGAGGGCGGCTTGCGACTGGTTGATGAGTTGATTATTTGATCCTACAATCTTGTTATCTGTCACTGAAATTTTTCAGTAAGCACATGTTCTAGCCGGGCGTCGTGCTCATCCTTGAATCTCTTCCTACTCCTATACGTGTCAGTCGATCGAAATACATCCTCTAAGATCGTAAACCCCAACGCCTCGTATGCAACCCGGGTGCTCCTTGTTTCCCAGGGCCGTAGATAATAGATCCTTCTCCTTATCTGCTTCGAAGGAACCTTGGGAACATGCAGAAGTCAATGCTTCCTGCAAGGGGTCATCATGTTATTGTAGACACTATGAAGTTATGGATTTATTAACAACTACGTAGTTCGACGTATTTACCAGACATTGGGACGCTGCCTCGTCTGTTGGGTTTGTGAAAGAGATGTCGCCCAGAAGGCGTGGTTGATGCCCTCGCTCTTAACCGGGCTCGGCGCTTCGTCTCGAGATCTCAACAAATTGTATGGTAGCGTTCTCATCCTCCGCCGCCTATTGCGTGATTTTACCCGCGTACCCAGCGGTGTCAAGTTTGTGGGGGTGAGTATTTTGTGCTTGGAGAGCTTTGTGCGTCGCACTTTGCTCCTGAAATTCGGTCGTCGTCTTCATCCGCACAATGGCGTTCTATATATCCCGCGACAAGAATTGATACTTCGTGAAGGGTGTTCGACCCGTGTTCACGTACTTCATGATAAGCGTGCTCTTGAAGGTCCTCCAGCGTGTCCCATCGCGAGCAACGCCTGTCGTTGCACGCGTGCCTGGTCTGCTTCTGGGATAATGAACGAGCCTGAAATTTCAGTCCACAGCTGGCCTCTCTCTACATTCATCAGAGACTTCCAGCTTGGTGTGGTGATGGGGACATGTTTCCTTCCAAGTACCCCGCAGATGGTCCGGAATCTCGCCGCTGCTTTCTTGGGACTCAGAGGGATCCCAACGCCACTGACCTCCGTGATAGTCATTCGGCCTCGGGCAATTTTGATATTCCTCTGTCATCTCGCTTACGTACCACTTTGATCAGAGATCCATATGCATTCGGCAACGTCGATGATAGTGGCGAAGACGTTGCCTCTGCCATCTCGCTTACTTGCTATCTATATAAGTTACATACGCAATGAACTAAAATTTCATAGATTGCAAGTTGATATTTTATACAAAAAAAATAGAAGTTACCCAACCAATTAACTAAAATTTCCTTGTAAACACATTAATTATGTATTCCACGAATTAATTAAGAACTACTAGCATACGTGCACACCTGGAAGAGTGATCATATATAGATTGCTAAAGTTTTGCTTTACAAAGGGTTTTTCACTCCAAGGAAAAGTAGTAGTATATGCATATGAGATTAATATATATTGCTATGGTACTGGTATACCTATTCATGCATTTCTTCTTCTTTTTAACTCCTTTGTATTGCACCCTTAAAAAAACTTATACTATGTGGATTATAAAAGCTGGAATTAATGTCGCTAGCTACAACAGTGCCCCGGAATCAATACTCCGTATCGAGGAATTGAAGCTAGCTAGCCGCCTAGCTATCATAACTCTTAGAGTAACACCTGGGACATTAGCTGACGTAAGTGATGTTGCCAATAGTATGTGGTACTTCAACATAATCACCCCCCCCCCCCAAACAACAGTGGTAGATCTTAAAAAAATTCAACGCGATAGGTTGGATTGAGAACTTTACTTTACACCATACGAATGGCTACAGACTCACGGTAGTTCACTTTGTAATATAAGGTATCAAGTTTTTATTACATGGTTCAACCCATCAGAGACACGCATGGAAATTATGAAAGCTTGATGCTTGTTAATATGTACAGCGGGTGTATCTAAAAAAATTAATGAGGATTTGCATGTGTACGTATGTGTGTAGCTTTGCTTTGCTTTGCTTAAGAGAAGGATCCGGGTTCTTAGTGCAAACTCAATGGTAAGAGTAATCACACATGCAAACTATTTTGATTTAGACATTAAATGATCAACACAAAGTTGTAAAACATCTTTAGAAAATAACTACCTGACTTCTTGTTTGGTTGGGATAGCTTGGGAGGTGGCTTCGGGGGAGGAAGGGGGAGGAGGAGGCTGAGCGGCGTCGAGGTTGGGGAGAAAGTGCGTCGGGGAGGCGGGGAGCAGCAGGGGCGTCGGGGTCGGGGAGAGACGGGGCCGCCGACTTGTCGTCGATCGGGCGGTAGGTTGACGTCGAGGAGGAGGCTTCGGGCGTTGGCGAGAGTAAGGCAGAGTGACGAGTAAGGGTGCACAAACCCTATCGATTCCCTCTTAAATAAAGGGTTATTACTGACGGCTCTATTATGGAACTGTCTGTGATGAGTCATCACAGATGGTTCTATAACAGAACTGTCTGTGATATGAGGGTTTAGGGTTTCATTACCATGTTCACCAGGTTCATGTGGATAAATACTGAGCATATCACAGACGACTCTATCCTAGAACTGTCTGTGATATAGTCCATGTCCATAACATAACTCTAAATCATTTGACTGAAAATTCATTTAACTTCAAAAATTCATATCTAATTCAACTCAACTCCAAATCAAGTAAAACCAACTTTGCTACTCCATATTACTATGAAGTCCACATTGACATCAATATCAGAGATGATAAGTCCGTAACACATGGCAATTCCACGTTGACATCAAATTACAATAGAATAAATTATTAATTAAAATATAGCCCTTCGTGATGATCGACGCGCATATAGCTAGCTTCTTCACTGGGTTCTTCCTCGAGCCTGATGCTGTCTCCGAAAGAAAGCAACTCATCAAATTGATTATACTCTTCCTCATCCACGACATTCTCAACTCCAACAATCCTTCTTTTTCCATGAAAAACTACGTGACAGTTCTTATATGTTGGGTCTTGACGAGGATTAAAACCTCTATTTATTATTTAATAGATAGAGATCATACGTCTTCATGGTCGTAACCCCTAAGGCTAACGACATCACTGGTCGTAAGGATTCTAGATGTTACATAATACATAACCTGGTCGGACAAGATTCCTAACTTAGTCTCCGACCAGTCAAATACTCATAAGGCTTTGAACTGGTATCTGGATCTGAGTCTAGGTATATCCTTTACCGTGTGACGAATGGAACATGTATTGTATATTCCATACCACGCGACGCTATATAACTCTAAGACACTGGAATACGGTTAAATGGCTCACTGACATATAACCGCACAGCAGTTGATACATTGTCAACTGACGCCTCTCTCCGATCAGACACGTCACTTCTCAACAGGCGTCTCTCCAAGGGATAACTACCAACGCTTCATCAACTACATAAGGAGGTCCGCAGAAGGTGGAGAGGGGAGAACCGAGATAGGATCAATTGGAAATCACTCTCAGAAGACAACTAGTCAATTAGATTACAAAGGCATAGCAAGCGTTGCACTCCAGTGTTATTAGGATTAGCCTTTGGTCTAGATTACAAGCACTCCTTGTAATAGCCAGTTCATAGCAATAAAGAGCAGCCTCATTTCGTTCCAGGAGATACGTGCTATTTTTTCTCTGTTTTTTATATATTTATAAGTTCGGTGATTTGATCGTCGACATGTCTGTTACATAAAAAAATTGAACAACTTGCTTAGCAAGTACGAATGGTTCATCCTTGTATCTGACACGTTTGAGGCCCACAGTAGTGATGTCGTACTTGTCGACCTTCACGCCCTGCGGAAGTTTAACCCAATGGCATCGAAACAGGGGGATATTGAAAAGTACGTAGTCGAGCTCCCAAATCTCCTCTACGAACCTATAGTAGGAGTTCAACGCACGTGCCCCGACGGAATTGAACTGCTCGTGAAACACATCGTATCCTTGCCATATCACAATTGTAGATTTTGGCCCTTTTACCAACCATAACAGCGTATCATAACTCGATGACTTCCCAGTGAATCGCACCTTTAACCATTCGTTGAACCGACGATTGTGCACTCTCGTGATCCAAACCTCCAACTGGTCTGGATTCTGTTGGCGTACCATGTCTTTGTGCTCGTTGATGTACGGGGACACTTGGGTCATGTGTTGCAAGACCGTCAAATGGGCTTGCGTGTATGTATCTAGATCGGGAGTGATTGCTTTCCTTCCGATGGTCCCGATACCCTCCAGACTCCCCTCATGACGAAATAGAGGCACACCTATCGGTTCCACCTGAGCCATGTAGTCGACGCAGAACTCAATGACCTCTTCGGTTGCATAACCTTCGATGATGCTGCCCTCCGATCGAGATCGATTCCGTACGTAGGACTTGATAATTCACATGTATCTCTCGAACGGGTACACATGATGTAGGAACACAGGGTCGCATATCTTTATCTCTTTCACAAGGTGAACAATGAGATGGACCATGATATCGAAAAATGACAAATAGAAATACATCTCAAGATGACATAGAGTCGTCACCACCTCGGTCTGCAGAGCATCTAGTCCTTCGGGATCGATGACCTTCTGAGCAATTGAGTTAAAGAAATAACACAGCCTAAAGATTGTCACTCGAACCTTGTTCGGCAAGATACTCCTAATTGTAACAGAAAACATTTGTGTCATCAGCACATGACAATCATGAGACTTCATACTAATTAATTTCAAATCTTCCATGGAAACAAGTTTCTTAATATTGGCGGAATAACCGGACGGAACTTTTACACCATGCAAGTTTCAGCACAGTTCATTTCTCTCGGCCTTGGACAAAGTATAGCAAGCTGGGGAAAGTACGTTCGTCCTTCATCAGTCTCTTTTGGTGCTAACTCGGTCCTTATGTTCATATCAACCAAGTCACGCCGTGCATTAACACCATTGTTTA
Organism: Hsuehochloa calcarea; assembly: GCA_036346395.1. Taxonomy (NCBI): domain Eukaryota; kingdom Viridiplantae; phylum Streptophyta; class Magnoliopsida; order Poales; family Poaceae; genus Hsuehochloa; species Hsuehochloa calcarea. The sequence continues at coordinate 44,769,895 of CM070597.1, read as the reverse complement.
TTTTGCCACTAATGTTAAGTAAGAGACCAATCAAGCTATCACGTACATTCTTCTCCACGTGCATGACGTCGATGCAGTGACAAACTTCTAAGTGCTCCTAATAAGGCAAGTCCAAAAAAATTGACTGCTTCCTCCAGATGTTTTTCTGACGGGTCCTTAATTTACGTCCCTTCCCAAGCACAACATCGATATCATTAACCATATCATAGACATCTTTCTCTCTAAAAGCTCTTGGAGCTGAACTGTCCTCCTTATTTATGTCGAGTTGTTTCTTCATCTTGTGGTATGGGTGAATTCTGGGAAAGAACCTACTGTGACACATATACACAGTTTTGCGCGAGTTGTTTAGCCACACACTCCTGGTACCATCTAAGCAGTGCAGACGGGCTTTGGCTCCTTTTGTACTGAACCCCGACAGGTTAGTAAGGGCAGAAAAATAATTGAGGGTGCAAAACAACATGGTGCGTAAAGTGAAGTTCTCTCATTTGTACGCATCCCATACTTGTACCTCTTCGTTCCACAGTGTCACAAAATCTTCCAGCAATGGTGCTAGGTATACATCAACATCGTTCCTAGGTTACTTCGCTCTTGGATAAGTAGTGACATCAAAATGTATTTTCGCTTCGTACACAGCCAAGGAGGAAGGTTGCACATACATAAATTCACGGGCCAGGTGCTATGTCAGCTGCTCATGTTACGAAAAGGATTCATTTCATCTGTACTCAACTCTAACCTTATGTTCCTCGGTTCCGCACTGAACTCTTCGAAGCTCCGATCAAAGTTTCTCCACTGTGCAGAATCAGCAAGGTGTCTTAGCTTTCCATCTTTCTTATGCTCCTCTTAGTGCCAACGCATCAATCTTACCTCCTTTCGGTTTGCAAATAAACGCTTCAAACGTGGGAATACAGGCAGATATCACAACATCTTAGCAGGAGGTTCTTGCTTCACCTTAGCAGTATTCTTACGCTTGTATCGGGATACTTTGCACATGGGACATACATGCACGTCTGCATACTCTTTACGGGAGAGGATACAATCATTCGGACATGCATGTATTCTTTCTACTTTCATTCCCAATGGACAAAGAATCTTCTTATCATGGTAGGTGGTGCTGGGCAACACGTTTCCCTCCAAAAGGATGTCCGCTAGGAGACCTAACAACACCGTGAAACTCTTGTCCGACCAACCATTACTTGCCTTCAATTTCAGCAGTTCAAGCACGGTTGACAACCTTGTGTGTTCCGACTTGCAGCCAGGGAACAAAGGTTTCTTCGAGTCCTCCATTAAGCCCTCGAATTTACAAAACTCTCTCTCACTGTAGTTCCCTTCTGCATCGCGTAGCATCTGATCCAGATTGTCATCATGCGATCTATCCTCATCAAAAGCATAGTCCACATCTGATATTTCTTGACTTCCTCGGCGATGTCATCATTATTAACTTCCTATATAATCTGCTCTTCACCGTGATTGGTCCAACATGTATACCCTTTTTTGAAACCCCTTCGAATCAAGTGAGCTTCGATCTGCACCGGGTTGTTAAATATTTTCATATTACTGCAATTAATGCATAGACAGTACATAAATTTTGTCCCCTTCTTCAGTATATCCTGCTCGGCGGATCTTCTAAAAGCGTACACGCCATTAATATACTCTTCACTCACATGATTCTCAACGTACAACCAGTTTTGGTCCATCTACATTACACACGTAACAAATTAGTATTAAGTTATATTAATAAACCGTAAGTATTCTTCCTATTAACCAAACATACTAAAATTTATTAGTGATTAACCTAGAGCAAATATAAAGGGTTACAGATCGTTACCCTCAGAGCTCACGACGAATATCCGAAATTAATATCATGCGAGATCCTCCTCCCTTTCTTCCTACTCTCCTCCCTTCCTCCTCTTTTAGCTTCCTCCTTTCCTTTTCCTCCCTGCCTTCTTCCTTCCCTTCCTTCTCTTCTCTAAGGTGGCGCAGTGGGGGAGGAGGCAGCAGGGGTGGCGCAATGGGGGAGGAGGCAGCAGGGGTGGCGGCTCAAATGGGAATGGGCAGGGAGTTTGTCGGGACCAGGTATTTATAATGCCTGCATATCATAGACGGTTCGTAGACGGTTCTTATTACGAACCGTCTATGATATGGATATATCACAGACAGTTTCTAAATACAACCGTATGTGATAGTTCACAAACGGTTGTTAACAAGAACCGTTTGTGATAACCTCAGTCATCACAGACGGTTCCAAGAGAACCGTCTGTGATTTTGTTATCACAGACGGTTGCAAAGGAATCGTCTGTGATGAGGCGTCTTATATAGCCTGTTTTGTAGTAGTGTGAAGGCTAATATGTTACACCCTTGTCTACTTCTTTCTGAGATTAGAATATGCATGGTGGGTGGCGGATCCAGGATTTTAAAGATGGATATTGGGAGCTATAAAAATATTATTTAATGTAAAACATAAAGGTCTCGATAGAAGAAAAAAAAAGCAAAGTACAAATTGTTCTTACTAGAGACAACATCTCAAATAATTTAGAGAAATTACAAAATATTTAACAAAATTACAGTCTAACTAGACGTTCTTTTGTGGCCTCAAAGCGAGATACGATGTCATCATCCTTAAATTGTACAAAAAAATTCTTGCTCAAGAAATGTAACCAAGCAATCATTCAAGTATTGCTCCCCTGCCATATTCCTTAACTTATTCTTCAGATAATTCATTGAAGAAAATACTCTCTCAACACTAGCAGTTGCTGCCGGAAGAGTCAACACCAATTTGAGAATCAACCACGGGGCTGCCCTGCCGCTCGCAGGTCCTTGCGCCTGCACTGCCGCCTGCGCTTGTGGTTGCTCGACACTCGCCCGTTGCGATGTCCCGTTGGCTGACATCTGCACCACACCCTCCATCCCCGGCTCGCTGCTCATCCGCTGCACCCGCTCCCTGCCGGCACGTGCTGCGCCAACCGTGTGCATCATGTCGGTCGTAGCAGCCACAAAGAAACCGAGAGAGTGTGAGAGGAGAAGTTAGGCTGTGGCCGTGGGACGTCGGGTGTGGACATAGTCGTGGACTTGGCTTGGCTACTTGGGCTAGGTCGTGATGTTTCCGGTTGGGCCGTGCGGGGATAGAGCGAGATTAGGAGAGAGAGTGGGTGGGATGGCCTAAAATGGATATTGAAATACGTATTTTTAAACCCACCTATTAATATATACACATAATATACTTATTGTATACTAAGTTTTCTGGAGAAAAAAATATATAGGTGCACATCTATGCACCCATATCCTATCCTGTGCCGGATACGCTCCTGTGCACAGGTCATAAGTCATAACCGCCCCCAAGATCGAGACTACTAGTCCAGCACCCCAATTGGCCGAGAGCTAGGCCGTCACCGACAGCTAGGGTCGGGGTCTACATATGCATGCGTAAATGGCCATATGGACATGCTCGGACAGATGGCCAGTTGAGTTTATCACTTTATCTTGTGCTACTGTGTAATTCGTCCAGTTCCTCGAACATACCCTCGGAACCAGAAAAGACTTGCGCATCAGGGCTCTCTCTAGCTTCTCTCCATCAGCTAGCTAGCTAAGCTAAGCTGTTGATACACCGGCTTGTACGTTAATGCTATCTTCTTCCTCTCCCGGCCCTGACGTCGCCAGTGGATCAGATGTGCGGACAGATCGGTCGATCGATGGATATGTCGTACTCTCGCAACAACGTGATGGTGACCGGCGCGACGATAAAATTATCAGGCCGGACTCTGTCAAATCATCTGCAGGCACCCTCCTTACACGTTCACGAAGCAGTTATTGTTAGAGACGAAGATATGTGTATGCGGTTATATCAGGGATATATTCATGCACATATTGTATTAACTACCACGCATAGCCGAACATGGTGTACAGAGTTCCTAGTCGATAAGGTTCACATATCTGTGAGGCTTATTGACCATAGGATGGTTGTGATTCGATCTGATCGTAACAGACCTTCGACTATACGATGATCGTTACATGAACTAGTAGTATTCTTCCCTGGTCGTTGTAGGTATCACTGACCAGGGGTATATTTGAGGGCTATATAGCATACTATTATTCATAATGAAAATTATACATAAACAACTTCATTAATTAAGGATTATTCAATCCTCCTCATCTAGTTTTCCAACTTCAAGTGAAAATAACTTACTTGATAAGAGGTTGTAGAATAGTAGTCAGAAGAAAACCTTTCCGACAGGTATTTCTTTCGTCCAAAAGTTGACTTGATCAAGGAACTTTTTTTAAACTTGAGTTGTATTTTTTTTACTGCGTAGACGGAATAAAATGCGAACAGTCGCCCACGATTCTATCAGTTGGGAGCAGTTCACAAAGGAGTTCTAACCGTTGGGCTCCCCCACGATTTCCACTTCAAGCTGGCGGGTACAAATAGCCGTCGGAGGTAAAATTAGGGATTTTACTTTCCCAATCGTATACCTCAGTGAAGCGTACTTGGAGATCCCCGCAAACCTGAAGCTCTTCTAGTACTACTACGGGATGAGCAAGCGGACACATGGGATCGCAAGAAATTGCTCGACCCAACTCCACGACGGGAAGTCGAAGGAGTACATCGCCATGTTCACCATGTTATCCTGGCCTGCTTGGAGGAAGAAGTGGCTTTACCTGGCTGTCACCAAAGATGACCGACTTTTCTTTGCGGGTAAGGCCGCAGAGAAGAAGAAGAAATGGGATTGCCTCGTGGATTCAGGCCATTAAGGACCTAATGGATGGAGGGTTGAAAGGATGTCATGTGGTGAAGGGTTTTATCATACGATGTATTAGCCTTTGAAGATGCGAGCTTGGGTTGTCGAAGATCCAGCTAGAGACTACAAGAATGGTAAGTTTCTATAATCAACTTAGCTCTTTGTTTTTATTATTTTAGAGCATGTTTTGATTATATTCTTCTATTTGTAGATTTGTCTCAGAAAGAAGTTGACGCTCGGGTCAAGCTCATCTGCAAGAAGATGCCCCTGAATACAGAGGGGGCTCCTTAAATCTTGGCAGTTACCTAAAGTTAATTAATGATTTATTGATGTCATCTTTGGCGGCCAATAGTTGTGATTTCGACTACTATATGACCATTGATTCTTGAATTTTATAGCAAGTTGGAGCATCAGGGACCCTAGACGGCTCATATCGACTTGGGCTCTGTTGAAGATGACCCAGAAAGAGATTAAATCCCTAAGTAAGAGACTCGTCTTGTAAGGATGGCGGATGACGAGGATTAAATTCCTTGATATTAGCCTAACATCTAATTAAAGGCCACACAATTTATGTGGCCTTAAACCTCGAGGCTAACGACCCATGTGATCGTTAGAATCTCAGGGGTTGCACTTAGGTTAACCTGGTCGGAGGGGGTCTTGTACCCATTTGCTCGACCAAATAACTACTCTAAGAGTATTTTGAATTGGTACATTTTCTCTGTGTGAGGAAATGGAACATATGTCTTATTAACCCTAAACCACATGACGTTTACAACCCTGAGTCACTAACAACAACTGTATTACAGTTATCTCATCACCTGCCAAACGCCAACTGGCGATTAGTTACTATCTCAACGACCGCAACTGATCCTCTGACAAGACACAACGGTTCCAGACGACATCTTCTCTAGGAGTAGCTGTCACCTCTCCGTCAGTTATTTAAAGGTAGATGATGAACAAGTAAGGAGAGGGCAGAGACCAATTCATCATAACAAGACTCACAATCTAAAAGATCAAGAGGCAATTGAAACATAGCAAGCAACACACTTAGTGTAATTAGAGCTAGTCTGTCGTCTTTACAAAGGCACCTATGTAATAGCTAATTCATTGCAATAAAGAGCAACCCCAGTCTCATCCAAGAACTCTTAGCCATTTTTCTCATTTTATTTCATAAGATTGACGACTTGATCATCGACAGTTGGCGCCGACCGTGGGGATAGAAGACGTTGAGTTCTTGAAGTTCTTTTCGCTCAGCAATCTTCATTCAATTTCCCTCCGCTTCATTATTGCTTATGCGGTCATGGCAGGGACATGAGATGAGGAGAACTAGTTCGATTTAGCGGACTATTCCAATCGCAACATGGACACATGTGTCCGTGCCATGGAACACGATGCAATATCGTTGTCATCCTCTTCCATCGCAAGCTCGCCACTCGCTAAGACCAGCGAGATCGATCGGATGGAGGAGGATTCACCGTCACAATCAGGGGCGCTCCTAGAGAATTTGGTCATTCCGACCAGTTTGGAATAGTCAAACGTCTCTGCAAGCCTGGTTCTTCCGACCGACAAGAATGGCGACAAAAGCTCAATGCTGCAACCAGAGAGTCAGGATACTCTTGATACAGTCATGGGAGACCGATATTCACCAAAAGGCTCCTAGCTATTCCGGGCGCCAACTGACACCTGGTAAAGGTGTCAATGAAGTTGCCACCAGTCGAAAGCCAGGTGAAGATGATCAAACTCAGTATGTTATCCGAAATCCACTAGATCAAGCTGAGTCCTCCACAAAGCCCGCTGAAGGTGTTACTCTTCAACCGCTCCCATCATGGAGGCTCCTTCAGGAAGCAATGGAAGTCTCACCCTTAGTTATGATGGGAGATCATCGTAATACTATTGTTAGAAGCACGAGGTTAACACATCAGCGATACCAATTATGATGTCGTGCATGATCCTCCACAGCGTAAACTGCCACCACCTGTTGGTGGAAATGGTGCGGGCACTCAGCCATCAACCTGAGATGGCGGAGGTAATGGAACTGGTGGACAATAATCAGTTAATTCATATGTTTCTACCCCACTGTGCACGATGGGTCGAATAGGACAAGCAAGGGGGTCGGGAGAGAGCTCAAGTCATCGAACACCTTCTACTAGCAGGAATCCTATAAGACCCTCGGTAACTATTCAAAACCTGCAACAAGTTAGTAACATTTTAAATAACTCAGACCCTACTCTAGCAGGGACTCTGGAGTATGTTTAACTGGTAGGGCAGATATAAGAGATCTTTCAACAGACTATGCAATGTACAGAAATGTACAGAGAACTAAGGAACTCACAAAGTCAGACTATGACTTCATCTCAGCGTTCATCCCTTAGCAGGGGTTAGCATGGTTGGACTGAAGGGCGACCGGTACCGAGGACTCCTCAATGATTCTGGCAAGGAAGTCACGAGGGAAGACGACTCTTTCATGAAGCCACTCCTCCCCCTCGTCACGAGGAGCAACTGCTTGGATCAGGTGATCTATGACATCACCTAGACTAGACGGTCAGTCGAAGGCGTCTTTCCAACGTCCAGGACCGGATTGGGACGCCAGACACTCGGTATGCTAAACTGAGGAATCGGTCCCCAACTGACTATAATCCAGCTCTCTTTCAAAGAAGGTGTCATGACTCAATTACGGGTTGTCAATCATTCTCGGTAGGGCTTCAAGTAGTACACTGGCCGGACAGGTTCCGACCAGCAAACATGGAGAAGTTCAATGAGACTCAAAACCCATTAGAATTTATCCAAATGTATACTATCACTATCAGAGCTGCTGGTGGCGACGATAACGTGATGGCAAATTACCTGCCCATGGTCCTTGAAGGATCTGTCCGGTGTTGGTTGCTTAACCTACCGGTCAGATCGATCTACATTAGGAGCAAATCTGCGACCTCATAATCGCAAACTTCCAGGGGACTTACGACTGCCCTAGAAAGGAGGATGACCTTCATCGGATCCAATAGGAATCTAATAAGACTTTTCAGCAGTATATCAAGAGGTTCAGCCAGGTCCGTAACTCCATTCCCGAGGTCACAAATTCCTCTGTCATCTAGGCTTTAAAGCAGTATTGAGGAATTGACGGTTTACAGAAGACATTGTGATGAATCATCCACAAACAACTGTCAATCTTTTTGACATGGCCGATATGTATGCGACCGCTAGTGAAGCAGTTGAATGGAATAAAGCCATAGATCGAAAAGAGAAAATCACTCAACCTAGCCTGGATAAACCAGAGAAGAAATATAAGAATGCTCTCAAAGGTAAGAAGGATCGCAAGCAAACAACAAAGAAGTGCTTGCAATTCCTTAGAAGTTCACGGGCAAGAAGGATTATTCTGGTTGTAATAAGGCAAAAGCTCCGACCGATGTTCACTTCATCAGGTGACAGGGTATGATCTACGCACTTGCCAAGCCTAACAAAAGAAGCTGGAGGACTATTATTCAAGTAAAGGTCCTTTCCCTTTCATACAGGAGCTTGGAGAGCCAAGCTCTAAGAAAGACAAGGATGATGACGAAGAGATTGAGTATCAGGAGCTACAACACATCGTTGATATGATATTTGACAGATCCTCCTCGTACGAATCAAGGCGCCATCTGAAGTCCATGGAGCGGGAAGTGAACCTCGCTGAATCTCTGATCGACATCAAGCCATCTTGATGGCCGGAGACGATTATCCCCTTCAGCAAAGAAGACTGCCCTATCCCTTCAACTCGACCAGATAGGTTTCCTATTGTTGTAGAACTTACTATTAATAATTACAAAGTTAATCAAGTTCTGATAGATGGTGGTAGTTCTTTGAATATTTTGTTTACAAGATCATTAGAGGAAATACAAATTCTCAAGTCAAAAGTAAAGCCTGTGAAATATGCCTTCAATGGTATAGTTCTAGGGTCTACTACAAAACCGATAGGGCAACTTTCCCTACCGGTTACGTTTGGAAGGCTAGATAACTTTCGAATAGAGAAATTTTCATCTGATGTAGTAGATTTTGAATCTACACACAATGGAATTCTTGGTCGTCTAGCATTGACAAAACTCATAGTAGCCACACATTACGGTTATCAGAGTTTAAAGCTACCAGGAACAAAGGGGGTCATTACAGTTCGAGGGATAGAAAGATGGCATATGCACGCGATTGCAAATCCCTAGAACTGGTCGATGAACTTCCGACCAGGGATACCAATCCACCTTCTGTGCAGGTCAAGCATTGAAGACCAAAGATGGCCCCCAAAACCTTCTGACCAGAACCAAGAAAGTTCTGCTCGACAAGACGCTCCTTCAGAAATCATTAAAACGTCGCTTGGGCTCGCAAATGCTAGTGCAACCGCCCAAAAGGTACTAGTCGGGGCAGGACTCGATCCTAAATATGAAAAGTCGCTCGTCTCCTTCCTCCGAGCCAATTCGGATGTATTCACTCGGTAGGCATCCGACATGCCCGGAGTCCCCAGGGAGGTGATCGAGCACACACTATCTCTCCGGCCTAACAAGAAACCGGTCAAGCAAAAGTTAAGGCGTTTTGCACTAGATCGGAAGGAGGTAATCCAGTCGAAGATTGACAAGCTCCTCAACGCTGAATTTATTTGTGAGGTCGACTGCCCAGAGTGGCTCGCCAATCCTGTAATGGTTAGAAAAAGTAACGAGAGATGGCGAATGTGTATCAATTTCACAGATCTTAATAAAGCTTGTCCGAATGATGATTTTTCCCTTTCACACATTGATCAACTTGTAGATTCTACCTCCGGGTGTGAGTTGTTAAGTTTTTTATATGCGTATTCCGGGCACCACTAGATTAATATGAGTAAAGATGATGAAGAGAAAACTTCATTCATTACACAATACGACATTTGGTCTAAAAAATATTGGTACTACTTTTCAAAGGCTAATGCGAAAGACCTTTAGTCCGCAGATAGGTCGAAATCTAGAGGCTTATGTTGATGAATTGGTCGTAAAGAGCATCACTATTGGTGAGCATATTTTCGACCTAGAAGAAACTTTCAATAACTTAAGAAGGCATAACTTTAAGTTAAATTCAGAAAAGTGTGTATTTGGAGTTTCCTCTGGAAAGTTTCTTGGATTCCTAGTTTTGGCTAGAGAAATTGAAGCAAACCCAACAAAGATATCGACCATCAAACAGATGCGCCCTCTGACCACAAAGAAAGAGGTCCAAAAACTAACCGAATGTATGGTAGCGCTAAATCATTTCATAGCACGTTTAGGAGAAAAATTATCACCTTTCTTTAAATTTCTTAGGAATCATGGAAGTATCAATGCTCAAGTCCCAAGATGTTATCTTATTTAGCGGAAGTACGAAAACTCGAAAAGCATTTCTTCGGGTTCCAGATCCAACATATTCCCAAAAAAAGAAAACTTTCTGGCCGACCAGTTGGCACGGATGACCTCATGAAGGTCACTTGTCTTGCCCAGAGTTTTGCTCGAGCAACTCAATACACCCACCCTCGTTGGTCGAGCATTCCGAAGACACACACGCTCCACTGAGGTTGTATAGATTGATCCCAGTAGTGATTGGATGACATCAATCTACAATTATCTTCAACATAACACACTTCCTAAAGATAATGTAGAGGCTGATCGTACAACTCGAAAAGCCAAATCATGCACTCTGATCGAACGTACCCTTTACAAACAGGGAGCTCAAGGAGTGTTGATGAGACACGTATCTCAGAAGGATGGTACGACGTTACTATCCCATATACATAGAGGAGTCTGTGGAGCACATCATTCCCACATGACTCTAGATGGTAAAGCCTTCAGACAAAGATACTACTGGCCAACTGCCCTTCATGATGCAAAAGAACTTATGACAAAATGTGTACAGTGTTAATTTCATAGTCGATAAGTACGTCAACCGGCACAAGTTTTGCAAACAATACCTCTTTCTTGGCCTTTTGCAACCTAAGGATTTAGACATTTTGGGACCTTTCCCAAGATCATCCGGGGGCTTCGAAGTCCTTTTGGTCATGATTGACATATTCACAAAATGGATAAAGGCTGAGTCAGTTATTAAAGTAACAACTGAATCAGCCAAGAAATTTCTCATAAAAAAATATGACCACACGATTTGGTATACCCAGTTCTCAAGCGGGAATTTTCAGGAATTCTGCGAAGATTTAGGTATCAAGATATATTTCTCTTCCGTAGATCATTCACAGATTAACGGAGCAGTCGAGCAAGGTAATAGTATAATAATACAAGGAGTCCCGAGTATTCGACTAGTTAATCAAACGGTCATGAGCTTGGGTTCAAGAACTTCACTTTGTATTATGGGCTGTTAGGACCACGACGAAACACCATTTTTTTTTGTTTACAGTGCTGAAGTCATACTTTCTTCGAAACTGAAAATTGGCACTGCTTGAACTGATTGTTACCATAAGAACAATCAGATAGAACGACGACTTGACGACATCAATTTACTTGAAGAAAAACGAAACCAGGTTAACCACCCCTCCGACATCAATTTCCTTGTGGACACGCATCTCCAAAACACATGAAACAACTGCTAGAAAAATTGACTTGCTTTTAGAAAAAAAAGAGAGATGAGGAACCTGATAAGTAGCAAAAATGTTTAGAGAGGAGAGAAGAACTTTAATATTGAATAGCATAGATAAAAATATATGTTTCCATCCCAAATTAAAGTGTGGCGATTGGGCCTCCAGCTCTAACGTTGCAGTTTATTCCAAATCAGATTAGGATGGAGAGATGACGGCTATATGATGAAAACGACAAGACCTATCCTGTAATTGTTTATCTTGAGATGTGTTTTTTCTTGGCTAATAAGTAATGCATTCACACAGCATCATCACCACACTGGTTCATCCAAGTTATGCTGGTTAAGTCAGGTCAGGTGTGTCCATACTCCAAAGGCGCAGTCTTATTATAGGGGTTAACACAGCTGTAGCCTGTTAAGCACCAGCTAATCCTGGTGTCATGGTAGTAATTAGTTTTCTACTCACTCCAGTAGCAAAAGAATGCTATTTTGGAATGCGTGTAGCCAAACGTTCTACGCTTTAGTTATGAAATATCAACGAATATTTAGATTAAACAAATGAAATTGACATGCGTATATTCATATTGAAAAGTACTTTCATAATACTATAATTTTATTGAGTTTAAAAATATAATACAATAAAAATTAATGGTTTAAGGTGTGCTAAGGAGACCTTATCAATATTCAAAATATCACTTTTTTTTTTTGTAAAAGTAGTAAAGTAAATTAATGCGTGACGCGACTGTCTGGTGATGGCTAGTTCCAAATTAATAATTTTCCTTCGATCGGTAGCCTTTGCCCTTTTGTTTTTTCTCTCTCTTATCTTATGTGCTGCCTTTTCCTTTTAACTTTCTATGAATTCTTTCTGTATCTCGGCCGTAGCTGGCCGGGCGGCAGTACTAAATTCAAGGGGCCTTCAGGCTTGAGGCTTGAGTACTAGAAACCTGTGAGTGAAATTTGTAGGATCGAATTGCATCAATTAAATTAATAGACCTTAAAAACCTCGAGGAGTGCTTCTACGCTCTTGTGGAAAATTGCACGGGACAAAAATACACATATCATCTTTAGTTGCGGGATTTTCTTTTAACCAAGCAAGCATCGAAACCATTCTAGAAAGTGTTTTATGTGCGACAGTCAGATCATACAGCTGCAATGTATGTTTTGTTTTGTTTTGTGTGAATTACATGTAGATTTTGCACATTGTCGCAGTGACTAGCTAAATATGGAGTATGGAGTGATGGGGAAATCCAGAAACTAGCTAGAGAAGTAATGGGTGTCTGCTCTCAACTCAATATCGACATGCAACTTGGACTGCACACCACTTGCCCCATGCCAAATTAAAAGCAGGGGAGGGGGCAAGCAACTGCAAGTTGATCAGTTTTAAGTAGTACTAGTACGAGTACTATAATAGCCAGTACTAACTCCCAAGTGCCAAAGCGTCGGTACCGAGCCTCCTGCGCTTTTCGACCACTCCTTTTTCTGCAAACTGAATGTAAAAAAAAAAAAATATAGCCCTAGTAGCTTTCTATCCCAGTGGCATGTGCACGACTAGTCCATTATCTATCCTTGTGGCGGGCCCTCGTACACGTACGTACACAACACGACACACGGCGTCCGCCTGTGTGGTGCTTGCTTGCACACGAGCGGCGTCTCCCATTCAGATATGCAACCGAACGCAAAAGCGTTACTTGCACCGTACTATTACCGGCGGATCACATGCATGCCCGAACTCAACGTCCGCGCGCCATCCCTCCCTACAGCAGGCTCGCGCGGCGCCGGGCGTCGCCGTCGGTCGGTCGAGATTTTGTTGTTTGGTACGAGCAAATTGCGCGGCAAGTGGCGGGCGCGCGACGTCGACTCGTGCCGCCCGCGCGCGCGTGCGTGCGGGAGGGCGTCTTGCTCGACCGGCTCATCGGTTGGTTGGTTGGTTGGTTGATTGGGCGGTTGGGTGTGTGGCCCGATCGGCTTGACTGCCGGTCATCCCCCGTGCGCGCGCCCGATCGATCGGCCTCTCCATGCTGGCAAATGGCGGATGGGTGGACGGATACGCTCGCATGCATCTTTTTTCTTCCTTTTGCTTCTTTTTTGACCGCATCTCGCTTGTGTCACGTGTGGGCTGGGAACGATGTGAACGGTTTTTGGACTTTTAGCTGAAGTGACTGTTGAGATGATACTAACTCTCACTGCCGTGCCTTATAAAATAAACTCACGAGCGAATTCTAGTGGACCGTTATTTATTTTTTGTTAGTTCCTATATGTTTTTTTCCCCTTCTATCTATCTAGCAGCTACCTCTCCCTGTCGATCTTATGTCACATGAGCAGCAAATTTGTGCCTCACATGTTTGTTTTGATATTTCAATGAGAATTACTATATAGCTTCCAACAGTTTTTTGAAGTTAAAACTATCATTTTTCTGTTTTCGTTAATAGTCGAAATAGTATTTTGTTGGTATATAATTTTATTTTTTGTCTTTGTTTTTGCACAACCTCGTAAAATACATATGTGATTTTGAATAATGTGATGGAAATATGAGTTATTAAGACTTTCAAGAATAATTAAAGTGATCAAGAACCAAAATTACATAAATAATTTACTGTAATTTATATATAATAGAGTTGTAAATGAACTTTCAGAATGTGACAGTTTTTTACAGAGCAAACTGTCGAATTCTGTGTAGACATACCCTATTTTAATTTGTAGGGGGGCTTAAATTGGAATCGTATATGCAATCGTTTTTTTTTTTGTTGAGATAAAACACAACCCAAGCCCAGGCGATCAAGAAGTCCATGTGAAACAAGAAGAGAGCTGTTAGTACAAAATGGGCTTGGGATTGGCCTCCCAATTGACATGCCACCTCGGGGCCAGCCCAACAGCGTAGGAAACTATGACTAGAGGGCGACCCATTCCCACTGACAAGTTCAGCCTTTCCGAGACCCCCGCACAGCCACACGGCCCAATGGCCCTCCGTCCAGCTCGCCTGTCGCTCTCCCCCTCCTCCTCACCTCCTCCTCGTGAGCTCCGCCTCCGCCTCGCTACTCGCCAGCCATCCTCCCCAGCTACAAAGCTCGCAGCTGCAGTCGCCTGCTCCTCCCCCTCTCGCCTCCCACGCCTCCCGCCTCGCCGCCTCATCCACCGCTCGGTATCCCCAATGGCCTCCACGCTCGCCTTCCTCAGGCCTTCTGCGCCGGCCCCGCTCGCCGCCGGCTCCGCGGGGAGGGCGGCGGTGGCATCCGTAAGGGTGTCGTCCAGATATAGGGTTTCGGCCAGGGTGTCCCTGGGGTCGGAGGTGGTGGTGGGAGCCGACGCGCTCTTCGCCGACTACAAACCCACCACCGCATTTCTCTTCCCCGGCCAGGTATGAGCCAAAAGCGACCTCTTCTAGCTCGTGGGCTGTGTACACCCGCTTGTGGATTGGCCTAGGACGTATCTGGTACACGTACAGGACTCTTCTAGCTGGAATTGTATCTAAATTATTGGGATGGTGATCATTATACAACGATTCATGCGAGGGTGTTTGAACTTTGAAGTAACTAGCATCAATCTGAGTATATAATCTAGCAGGAACACCAAATATGGAGGAATTCGTGGAGGTAATGGTAAGTGCGTAGTCAGTTACTGCGGTTGTAGCTGCAACTGGGTTAGCGGTAATTTAAAAAAAAGGAAGACTTTTTACCGCTTCAGTTGACGTAGATCAAAATTTGGCCTTGCAAGATTAGCAGTCCATATGCGATGGTATAGGTTGTCAACTTGTCATAGGAGGTTCTTTGATTTATTAGGTTCATCAGTGCTGATGCAATTTGCATGCTGCCACATGTGTAATTTGAGGTTAAATACATTTGCAGCGTGTCTACTGCATTACTTCCGTCTGATCATGCTTTCTTCTCTTTTCAGGGTGCCCAGACTGTTGGAATGGGCGCAGAAGCTCAGAGTGCTCCAGCAGCTGCCAAACTATTTGATAAGGCAAATGATATACTTGGGTATCTCCGAACCTCTTATAATATTTATCTGTTTGCTCCCATTTTCAGTACTTGTTGTTTAAATTTAATGAGTGTTTAGACCGCTTCCAAAGACTAAGTAGCGCTCATGCAAATGTTGTTGTGCTAAATGTAGCTATGATTTGTTGGATCTGTGCACCAATGGACCAAAAGAAAAGCTTGACTCAACAGTAATCAGTCAGGTTTGTGGATTTCGGAATCCTTGCTCCCACGGGTAGATCATTCATTTTCTTACCCATGCAAGTGGTATTATTTCAAGTATCTGCCCTTCACTACTACTAATGTCATGCTATTGAAACATGTTTCATTTGTCATATCATATATAGCTGTATAGCATCCAGCCATGAATAACTTGTAAGTCCTGGATCTGGTTGACCAA
Organism: Hsuehochloa calcarea; assembly: GCA_036346395.1. Taxonomy (NCBI): domain Eukaryota; kingdom Viridiplantae; phylum Streptophyta; class Magnoliopsida; order Poales; family Poaceae; genus Hsuehochloa; species Hsuehochloa calcarea. The sequence goes on along the minus strand of CM070597.1, from coordinate 44,754,248 downwards.
AAATCAACGCCACTGCTAGCTAAGTTCTGTTTATTTCAACATTTGTGCGTTGCAGCTTGCAATGCTGCTAGAAATGTAGTCCAGAAAATAGTTTGCCATTTTCTTTTTCACTCAGCTATGCTGCATACACATTTGAGTGCCAAAGGATGATATGTTTTAGATACAGTTCTTGTTCTTATCAGTTGAATTGTATTCTGCTTACCAAACAAAACCGTTTTGCAGCCAGCTATATATGTTACCAGCCTTGCAGCTGTAGAAGTACTACGTGCACGTGATGGAGGCCAAGATGTAATTAACTCTGTAGATGTCACATGTGGTCTCAGCTTGGGAGAGTATACTGCACTTGCATTTGCTGGTGCTTTTAGGTATTCACTTGGTCTTACAATTTCCCTTATTCTGTTACTAAATCATGCATTTGTTTGTTTCAAGAAATAAGTGCATGAATTCCTGTCTATCATGGAGTGAACACAGAATATAGGTTAAATTCGATCTGTTAGTGAACATCATCCTGAATCTGTTATATCTGTAATAGGAAGTTCAAATTTATAGCATCGTGGCTTTGTATTTTGCAGTGTGCCAGGTATGCATACTTACACATAGTTTTCAACATGCAGCTTTGAGGATGGTCTGAAGCTTGTCAAGCTTAGAGGAGAAGCCATGCAGGTTAGTGTCCGCGAGCACTATGAGATATGACTACTGTGAGTTTTTTACTTTCAAAATTGATTGTAATGTTCTTTATCTGTGTAGGATGCTTCAGATGCTGCCAATAGTGCGATGGTTAGTGTGATTGGTCTAGATTCAGAAAAGGTGCAACAACTATGCGATGCTGCTAATGAGGAAGTAGATGAAAAGGAAAGAGTACAAATAGCAAATTTTCTGTGTCCTGTAAGTCTTTCATCTGATGCTATTAGTTCCCTACTGGATTTTGCTAGGTTTCAACATAGTAACATTTTATTGCAGGGGAACTATGCAGTTTCCGGTGGTGTGAAGGGTATTGAAGCAGTTGAAGCCAAAGCAAAGTCCTTTAAGGCCAGAATGACGGTTAGTGTTCCCATATATGTGTATTTGACGGAGGCTTATGTATGTAAATATTTGTGATACCTACCATGAAATATGTAATCTGGCTATCATAATTTGAAGTAGTTTTGAAACTTCTTAGGGTGTGTTTGGTTGACGGAATTCTCCAAGGATTACCAGAAATCCTTTAGTAATCCTATGAGATTACCTTGTTTGGTAAAACATTCAGTAATCTGAACCAGGAATCTAAGATTACATTGGGAAACAGATTACCATCAATTCCAGAAATCTGTTTCCCGTAGAAAAGGGTGTCTATCTTAGATTACCAAGGGAAATGAATCTTTGTTATTGCGTTTTTTATCATATGCTTTTGATTCATCAAAGTCAAATTTTGAACTTTTAAAATTCAAAATCCAATGTATGGAATTTAATTTATTTATTTTTCAAAATATGAATTTCGAAACCAAAATATAAAAAATTGATCCCTAAATTTTGGAATCTTAAATTCAGACTATTTAATTTGAAAATTCAAAATTTCAAGGTTGGATTTCGAAACTCATTTTTTTAAATATCGAATTCTGGATTTCAGATATTCAAATTCCGAGAATTTAAATCTTAAAATTTAAACTCCAGAACTCAAAATTTAAAAATCCAAAATTTGAACTTTTGAATAATTAAAAAAATGAATTTGGAATGTAGGAATTTTAAATTGTAAATTCAAAATTTATATATGTTAACCTTCATGGTTTGAAATTTCAAATCCTGTAATTTAACTTTGTGGACTTGGTGGTTCGAGTTATGAAATATTTGAACTATGATACAGGCTAATATGTAGTTTCCTTCAAATCAACCAAACATTGGAATCTTAGATTGCTGGTAATGTGTTTACTAGTAACTAGATTGAGGAGAATATTAGATTACAGGGGAATGTGAGATTATACATACCAAACGCACCCAGGTATTCTACTGAACACTGCCCCCTCCGTTCAAAAGCATATGCCGTTTTGGACATTGACATAGTCCCTGATATGTAACATTGACCATAAATTTTAATAGTAATATGTTAGCAAAAAATTATGAAGATATTATATTATGATAGTACATTAGATAACAAATCTAATGGTTTCGTCAATTTAAATAGTTTTTTGTTTGTTTTCGTGATAACAACTAAGAAAGTTTAATTGCACACATTCTAAAAGTATTTTTACAAAACATAACTTGATAGGTGTAACATTCTGTCTTATCTAGGGCTATCATGGAAAAACGATTTCCTTGTTGCAGTCTTATCTAGGGGGTTTCACGGAAAAGCGATTTCCTTGTTGCATCATCAAGAATTTTACATACTGAGTTGACTATTATCTTGCCAGGTTCGCCTAGCCGTTGCTGGTGCTTTCCATACAAGCTTCATGCAACCTGCTGTTTCAAGATTGGAATCTGCATTGGCTGATACAGAAATTAGAACACCAAGAATCCCAGTCATCTCCAATGTTCACGCACAGCCCCACTCAGATCCTGATGCAATTAAGAAGATTTTGGCACGGCAGGTATTTGATCTACACCAAACTTGATTTTGTATTGCAGCTTTCTAAGGTACAATGACTTGTGTAGCTGACCTACTGGAGAAACAGGTAACCTCTCCTGTACAGTGGGAGACTACTGTGAAGACTCTTCTGGGTAAAGGGCTTGAGAAAAGCTATGAACTCGGACCTGGAAAGGTAAGAGATTTACTGATAATTTCTTGACTCATGACTCATCTAATGTTTAGCAGGGATTTTAAGTAGAAGCAGCTCAAAGTATTCTTCACACAGATAATATTTGTTAAGGGATCCCTACTGTTAATGACGTTCTTGTACCGTTCTTCTGGCGCAACCAGGTTATAGCAGGAATAATTAAAAGGATCAACAAAGGTGCCACCATTGAGAATATTGGCGCTTGAGATAAAAGTGCCAAGGACTTGCAGGAGTTAGATAATAAGGTTAGGGGTCTGCTCAGGTTTAAGCAGTACTCCTGATGGTACCAACTTTTACAGCACCAGAGGGATTTTGGCAATCGTCAATTGCCCTCTCATTTACGAGGAACTGATATCGATCATTGTAGAATGAAGTTTCAATGCGTAGAATATGGAGATTTTTCGGTGGTGTATTTATTTTTCTCCCGTGGTTCAGTTTTGACTTTGTTTGTGTGATGTTCACTTGTGAGCTCATGTTTAGTAACTATGAATCTATGATCATCTGAACGAGCATGTGCTCTTCGCAATATTTGATTTAGGGTTGGTAGTGGTTCCACGCAATGAGGTGCAAATTAGATTAGAACCATCAGATTGAAGACATGCAAAGCTGGACATGCCGACACTCAGCATCACCGTCAAGTATCGATTGGTCAATGGGCATCGATACATTTTGTTTATATGAACGGTCGAATAATTGACAACACAGGATAGACATCGAAATTTAACACAATGTCCGGTTAAAACGACGACTGCAGAGCAGAAATAACTATACAGGTGATAATAAAAGATCTAAATGAAATGGGACAAGTAACAAATAACGGCTGATAGCAGCTAAAACAAACTGCCCACTAGTGATTTCGTTGCTCGCAAAGTAGCAAGCAAATAAACAAGAACACTGTAATAAGGAATTGTTTTCCTAGCACAGATGTTGAGCATATTCCACATCAAACAATAAATGTCAACAAGTTTACTGAGTACAGGTCTATAATTTAAATGCTCAAAACTTTAACATTGTTCACGTCCATTGCCTTCTCCAAGTTGCAAATACCTAATCACCAAGTTGGGGCATCAAAACTATGGTTTCTGGAATACATAGAGAAAGAAATGAAAATGGAGATATCCAAGGCATGCATCTTCAAGCGGTTTCGGTCACAGGGTACTCAAAGACAACGTCTTTCCCACAGAGCCTACGGTAGACTGCAGTGAAGGTCTCCAGCTTGTATTCAGTGTTGTTGCGCTCCTTTGGGTCCAAGAAGATCTGAAAGAACATAACAAAAAAATCAGTACTACGTTAGCCATCATACTGAACGTTATGTGCCAAATGCTGCTGGACTGATTTGCCTAATATCATTCCATCTAAGATAAGAAACATCTGAGAAAATAAAAGCTGGGGCCTCATCAGTGCTTGTACTCACGAACGTAAAGATAACATCAATGAATGACAAGTATAGCATAGCACTACAGATGCAGTGATCAATGTGTATATGCTTCGATAAACTGCTCATAGGATATTTAGATAATGATGAAGACAATAAGATAATAGGAAGTTGTGGCATCAACCTTGATGACCTTAGCACCATCCAAACGATATCTGACACGCTTCCCCACAATCTCAGCTGGGTAGACAACATCCTCCAAGATACCATCATGAACAGCAGTCAGAGTTCTGGTGCGAGGGCGCTGAACAGCTGAACCCTTCTTGGGCGGTCTCACGATCCTTCTTGTTGCAACAACGACCACATCCTGTGTGTGGAACACATGATCAATTCAACTATTTTGATTTTTTAATGAACGATCTCTTATACAGTTTACACAATCTTTTACAGTTATATGGAAACATAGTAAAACCTTTTCCAGCAGTTTCTACAGCGTATGATCTGGCACAAAGAATGTAGTTTATCGTAAAAGCTGGCAAGTTCAACATGCAGGAAGCTCAAAACTTCAAATGCGAGACTTTAGCTAAAGTGCAAATGGAACAGGTGGTAAAACAGGACAAGCTTTTACCTTTTTCCAAAAGTAAAAAAAAAATGATATTTGCCATTAACAGAATATATTGATTAAAGGAAATCACTGTTCATTCAGTAGTCCCCCCCCCCCTCATTTTGATGTCATTAACTCATTATCAAAGTAATAGAAGATGATAGCCCAGGCATGTTAATGACTCCATCATAGACATGTTTTAAGCATTTAAGCATCAATATATACAACCATCTTCATACTCCAATCATGGCATGTATCATGTTGCACTTGGAAGCTGCTTATATGCAACTCCTACACAAAACAATGTTGCAGTGTGGTGGTCAATTATACTCAGCGGGCACCTCTCTGTAACCTATCCAATCGTTCAGCACTACAAGGCAGTATTTTCAGCATTTGAGTAGCAGCTTAAGCACGCACAACACATACTACACTACTACAGCATGCAGCCTCGCATCCAACATTCAGAAACTGCTAAATTGATCAGGTAATTGCGTACTAACATGTAATCCAAGCAAAACAGCAGCTAAAGAAAGCATGCGCAATTCACCTTGCCACTGAACTTCTTCTCCAGCTCCCTGACCAGCCTGACATGGATCTTCTTGAAGGCCTTGCGCAGACGGTACGGCACGTGGATCACCACCGCCTTCCTGTTCCCGGCAACATCCATCTGGCTGCAAACACACAACCACCACCACATCATCACACATCTCCACTAACACAAGGTCAACCTCACAAGAGCAAGCAGCCAAAGCCTCAACCGAAAACTCTGGGTGGAGTAAGCGGCGACTTACAATGCATTGTTGATGTACAGGTCCTTGAGGTCGCTCTTGAGCTCCTGGTTGCCGTTCTCCAGATCAAAGAAAGCCTACAAGACAGCAGCCATCACAAACACGTCACGCCTCGACACATCCAAGTGCAGACCGATTAAGAAACAAGAAACGCAAGAACAGCACGACGCTGAGATGGGAGAGGAGAGGAGGCGAGAGAGACGCTCACCTGCGCGACGGAGTCCTCGAACTCGGAGGGCTCCAGGCCCTTGTCCTTCTGGATCTTCCTCCTCGCGGTGTACATCTTCCTTCCCTTTCGCCGGGCCCTGCCGCAAGATTCGATTAGGAGGGCGCACACACGCAGATCAGCAACAAGTACGAGGAAGTGAAGCAAAGAATGCGGCGCGATTTGTAGTGTTGGATTGGAGGCGGAGGGGGGATGGATAGGGAAATTACCTGAGCGCGAGATGGGGAGCAGGGAAGTGGAGGCGCCGGCGCTAGGGTTTGGAGGAGGCGTGGGTAGTGGGAGAGAGCGCTCTTATAAAACCCTAGTCCTGGGGTGTGGGCCGATGTGGTGTAGAAGAGTGGGCCGGTCCGGATATACTGGGTCTATCATTATGGCCCCATTGGAAGGAACGATGGGCCTCTTTGGTCTTTAGGCCCTGGCCTTGTGGGCTTCACAGGAATGTAAAGTTTAAAATGCATGGGCATTTAGGAATTGGCTATTACCATCTAAAAAAACTATATCCCAAATTGTTTTCTGCTCAGACTCATCTGCTCTCTACAATTACGCGAAAATGTAAATGCCACGGGAATGCTTGGATGGATAAAAAAAGGTTTTACAATTACACGAAAATGTCTCAAGAAAACGTTGTGAAAATTAAAACAATGGCCAGAGGGGGTAATTAGGCGGTAACTTAACCTGTACATGAATGTTAATAAACCAAAAATGAATTACAGGAGAGAAAAAAAACAACAAAAGCAATGACTATCAATTAGATTTTACATAATTCTTGCATTCCTAATGGGGCCTACGAATTGAAACCTAACGAACTATGCCACACTGCCCACAGGGATCAAGAAAACGTAATCGAACATAGATGTCGTAAAATCCATTGAGCAGGAGAAGCTCTCCCCGATATTCCTTAGCGCCATCCGGGATGTTTCTGGAAGGCGACGTGAGCCAACCTCTCAAGTCACAGCACATATGTCGTCAGCCGCCGGTTTTTTCAATACGCGCAACCGTGCCGACGACCAAACCATAACGGAGAGGGAAAGACGCGTCTCTTTCACTCGGCAATGGATCACCACTTCCTTTCACCTCTTCTTGCTTTGATCCGGTCGCGACCGGCGACTTGAACCAGGAGAGCCTCCCCACAAATTCCTTTCTTCTCCACCGCATCGTATCCAAGTAACCAGAGCAAGAAAGATAGCAGGAGAAGCAGGGAGAGAGAGAGAGAGAGAGAGAGAGAGGGAGAGGGAGAGGGAGATGGATGAGATCATGAACAAGGTAGGCACCTACTGGCTGGGCCAGAGGGCCAACAAGGAGATCTCGTCGGCTGGCGACGACATGGAGGTATGTGAGATAGCTTCCCATCCCCTGTTCTTTCTCGTGCCATGTTTCCTTAATTTTTGTTTGGCCGTAGAATTGTTCTGTTCTGGTGAGCGTGTATCGTGGTATGCATGTAACGAGCGATGGAGGACGAACAAACGGGGTTAAAGGGGGCGTGCGTTTCTTGAATTTTGTTACAGCTTTTAGAACAGCCATGGCTGGATTACGGCAGCTGTATGTCACTAGTTTCTTGGACCATTTATACTTTGATACTTTCCTGTAAGATTTTTGGAATCTAACCCCGATAGTATTAACTGTTCGATTGAAACCTGGTGAAGGCAGGTAAAGTGAATTGCCGAATTGCTTGAGCAACTCGTCAGAGATTCCACAGAACGAACTCCAATCCAACCCCTTTGGTTTTCGTTCTGTTTTGTCATCAGAGAATATATATCGAACTACCTAACAAATTCCAAACTGGTTTAATTTTCATTAGCGCCGTGCGATTCGACCGAAAACGCAACGTACGATACGTACGTACGTACCTTGCTTGAATCACCTCCTCTCCTTGACTCCTTGTGCTGATGATGCGTTTCTTTCATCAAATCGGTGCAGTCACTCTCAACCAGCGTCGGGGACGGAGCTAAATGGCTAGTAAACAAGCTCAAAGGTACCCACCTACGCAACAACACATTCCAAAATCTCACTCATCACGCTGCAATGCGTTCTTCGTAACGACTCGTTTAAACCAACTGATGAAATGAAATCATCGTGTGTGTGCGCAGGCAAGATGCAGAAGCCGCTGCCGGAGCTGCTAAAGGAGCACGACCTGCCGGCGGGGCTGTTCCCGCGGGAGGCGACCAACTACGAGTTCGAGCCGGAGACGCGGCGCCTGACGGTGCACATCCCCGCCGCCTGCGAGGTCGGGTACCGGGATGGCTCCGAGCTGCGGTTCGCCACCACGGTGGCCGGGACGCTGGACAAGGGCCGCCTGACGGAGGTGGAGGGCCTCAAGACCAAGGTGCTCGTCTGGGCCAGGGTCACCACCGTCAAGGCCGACGCCGCCAAGGTCCACTTCACCGCTGGCATCAAGAAGTCTCGCAGCCGCGACGCCTACGAGGTCGTCAGGGGGGCCATCACCGTCGACGAGTTCTAGGGCACATTGAGATATGATCATTCGAGGAAATAATACATACTCCTAGTGTTGAGACCTGACAGATTTATGTGCATTGTATTTGTATTTGCCATGAGCAACTTCGTAAGGGATGGTGAAATAGTGCAGCCTGAGAAGCTGTGCTTACATATACTAGTAGCCTGTAAGGGCCGTCCGGCGCGCGAGAATAAGCAGTTTCCGTATTGGAGTATGTATTACTGGGAGGTAGCAGATGCAAAGGATGGGTAAAGCAAAAGAACGTTGTAGAGGAATCACATGTAGTTTGATGGTATTGTTTGCACAGTGAGCAGTAGTTTGTTGACAATTGCATTCGCAGTCTATCTGATGAGTTATTGATGTGAGCAATAGATTGATGGCAGTATGATGTAAGGTGCATAAATAGTCAGAACAAAGAGAAGACGTAGATAATAGCAGATGTTGTAGACTGTTATTAGAGGCCATTATTGGTTGTACACAGGTCTTTTAAGTAGATAGATCTCCGCAGAATATATTACAGATGCAGAATATATTACAGATGGTTTCCAAAAGGTAACATTTTGTTTCCTAATATGAGATAGCTGATAGTTTGGAGATGTTCTGCAAAATAACTACGAAAGACGATTTTGTTGAACGTTTGTAGAGCATGTCGCACATGCTGGCTGTAGGGACAACTGTGTTGGATTGATTTCGGCTAATGAACTCCGAGATCCAAAGGGGTAACGGTTCACTCGCGCCCTGATCGGGGGCGCAACCAACGCATTCAGTTTCGGTCTCATTCATCCAGCGCTACAACAAATAAGAGGACTCGGCAGACCAGCTCTTCTCAGTAGTTTTAGGCTACGAGTATCCAATAACAAAATCGATCCATCACGGGCGCTGCAGTGAGTGAAGACCGAAGGCCTCCGCCGCCGCCACGACATCGCCGCCCTCACGCTACTGTGACTCCAACCGAACCTTCAAGACTCCATGGCATCTTCAACTTCGAGTATGAGACTTAAGCTTCCGCTCTAAGGATTAGGCTAGGTGTTCATCACTGAGCTAGGGATAATTTTGTCTAGATCAAGTTTTAGCCTCAGTTATGCCCACATTTGGTATCAGAGCCATGCCTAGCTCATTTTGAACCCTATTAGTCCCGATAAGAACTTGCCCTCGCATGGATCTAAGGTTCGATGGATCAGTTTGAACATTGTCTCTAATTAAAATTGAAAAAACGAGATATTTTGATTAGATATTTTTATATTTTATTTTGGCATTATGTATGCACTGATTACAGACTGACCAATGTTGTTTGTAGTTGTGTGTCGCCATATTAAATTGTTAAGTTCTTTTTCATTTTCTGCCCAACGGTGATATGAATTAGAACGGTAGTTTTGCACGTTGTTAATCAGACCAATGTAGGGTTAATTGCATGCAATACATCTTTATGGCATTTCTAATTGTGTCCTGTATTTTAATGTTCAGCCATAAACGCTTCGAATGTTGCCGCCACATTGACAATATTGAGCAACTTATGGGAAGTAACTTCTCCACTTGGAAAGAAAGAATTCATGTTGTACTTGGAGTTTTGGACCTTGACTATGTATTAAGGGTGCCCGCTCCCGTTTTCCCCACTGACGGTGAGGATAATTATGATGAGAAAAAGAAAATTTACGATGCTAATGCTGAAAAATGGGAGCGGTCCAACCACCTGTCACTAATGATCATGAAGACCTCTATTTCAGTTGGGATCAAAGGAGCAATCCCTGATTCCGAAAATGCTAAGGAGTACTTGGCTTCAGTTTAGGAGAAATTCAAAGGCTCAACTAAAGTTTATGCCAGTACTTTAATCCAGAGGCTCTTATCCGCTAAGCATGATGGGTCCAGCAGCATAATAGAGCATATCATGATGATGACCGATATGGCTGAAAAGCTCATGGGCATGGACATGGAGATATCCGATGGTTTCCTAGTCCATTTTATTATGACTTCTCTTCCTTCTGCGTACACTGCGTTTAAGATAAATTACAATACTCAGAAAGAAAAATGGAGCATGAGCGATTTAATCGCAATGTGTGTCCAGGAGGAAGAGAGAATAAGGACCGAAAAGAAAGATTTTGAGCATCAAGTTAGCGGCTCTAACAAAAGGAAGTTCTAATGGGACTTCAAATCCAAGAAAAAGCTGCAATTCAGGGCCTAAGGCGTAAAATGCATCTAAGCCCCATGTTGCTCCTGCTAGAGCACTTAATGGGAAAGAATGTCACTTCTGCAAACAGCCATGACATTTCCAGAAGGATTGTGTCGGTTTTCTGAAGTGGCTCGCTAAGAAGGGTAATGATACAATAACGTTCATTGATGAAACTCTTTATGTTGATTTCTCCCTTAATTCTTGGTGGATTGACTCAGGTGCAACTGTACATGTTACCAACTCTTTACAGAGATTCCTTACCGCGAGAACACTAAGAAAGGGGGAGCGAAGTCTTAGAGTCGTGGATGAAAAAGAAGCCGAAGTAGAATCAGTTGGATCTGTTTCATTAGTCTTAGATAGCGACATCATACTTCGTCTCAATAATGTAGTCTATGTTCCTTCCATAAGAAGGAATTTGATTTCGGTTTCTTTATTGGACTATGATGGTTTTAAATGTAATTTTGGTAACAATAAATGCATTATTACATTTAATTCAAATAATGTTAATTTTGCTTTTAGACAAAACAAGCTCTATATGCTTTCCCTTACTGAATCTCCTGTATCTTTGAATGTGTATGATGCTAAGCGTAAAAAGAATGATGAGACTTCATCAAAACTGTGGCACTATCGTTTTGGCCACATTTCGAAGGGGAGAATGGTGCGTCTCATTAAGGAAGAAATTCTCCACCCATTAGATTTCTCTGACTCAGACCACTGCATTGATTGCATCAAAGGAAAATATGTAAAGCAAATTAAGAAGGGAGCCACTCGCAATACAGGACTCTTAGAATTAATTCATATTGTGACATCAGTGGATCGTTTTGATTCCTTCATCACATTCACTGATGATTTCTCCCGTTATGGTTATATCTTTCCTATTAAAGACCGGTCTGAGTCACTTGACAAATTCAAGATATTTAAGGCTGAAGTTGAAAATCAGCACAACCTAAGAATTAAAGTGGTAAGATCGGACCGTGGGGGAGAATATTACGGGAGACACGACTCTTATGGGCAAATTTCTGGCCCTTTTTCTAAGTTCCTTTAGGAAAATAGCATTGTTGCCTAGTATTCTACACCAGGTGAACCTCAGCAGAATGGGGTAACTGAGAGATGCAACCGTACACTTATGGATATGGTACAGAGCATGCTTAGCCATTCTAGTTTACCAACTGGTTTATGGATGGAAGCACTAAAGACAGCCACACATATTCTTAATCGGGTTCCCAGTAAATCAGTGCTTAAGACACCTTATGAATTATGGACTGGGAGGAAACCGAGTTTGAAATATTTAATAGTGTGGGGGTGTCGTGCTGAAGCTAAGATATTTAATCCATGTATTGGGAAATTAGGTCCTAAGACAGTAAGTTGCTATTTTATTAGGTACCCTGAAAGATCTAAAGGGTATCAGCTTTACTGTCCTGATAGGATAACTAAGTTTGTAGAAACAAGACACGCTGTGTTCTTAGAGAATGACGAGGACCTGGAGCCTAGGAAAATAGATCTTGAAGAGAAGCAGGTTTATGTTCCTTCATCGCTTATCCCAGAGACCTTTATTCCTGTGCTTCAGGAGGTTGTACCTCCAGTACAGAATACTGTTGTTACACACACTGTTGAGGTCTCTGAAATTCCTAATATCGCACCTAATGGTGAGCCTCATCAGTCTCCTGCAATAGCTGATGAACCTATTAGAAGATTACAGCGCGAGAGAAGATCTGCCATCCCAAATGATTATGTTGTTTATATGAATGAGGATATTAATGATATAGGGAAGGTAGATGATCCCACCTCTTATAAGGAGGCCAAAATGAATGAATATTCTCCTAACTGGCTTGATGCCATGAAGGATGAACTAAAGTCTATGAGCACTAATGATGTATGGGACTTAGTAGAAATTCCTAACTGAGTTAAAACAGTAGGCTGTAAATGGGTCTACAAAACCAAGCATGACTCTAAGGGAAATGTCGAAAGGTTCAAAGTAAGGCTTGAGCAAAAGGCTTCTCACAAAGAGAGAGGATTGACTATAATGACATATTTTCTCCTGTCTCAACTAAAGATTCATTCAGAATCATTATGACACTTGTAGCTCATTATGAGTTAGAGCTACATCAGATGGATGTTAAGACGACATTACTTAATGGCGACTTGCAAGAAAACATTTTCATGGCTCAACCGGAAGGCTTGGTCGTGGAGGGCAAGGAGCATATGGGATGTCGAAGATGTCGACTTAAGAAATCGATTTATGGATTGAAACAAGCGTCGAGGTAGTGGTACCTCAAATTCGATAAGGTTATAATGAATTTTGGATTGAAAGAAAATGAAGTTGATAACTGCATATATGTTAAGTTCAAGGGGAGTAAATTCACCATCTTAGTGCTTTATGAGGATTACGTCTTATTGGCCAGCAGTGATAAGGATATGTTGTTTGAGACCAAGAGATTTCTTTCATCTAATTTTGATATGAAGGATCTTGGTGATGCCTCTTACGTTCTTAGCATTGAGATTCACCGAGATAGGTCCAAAGGAGTATTATGTTTATCTCAAAAGGCATACATTGTGTAATATCCCGGAATCGAATCAGAAGATTTTAAAAGAAACCGGGGACAAATAGGCAATTAAAGAAATGTAAATTCTTGTGGAGTGAGGGAATTTTTATAAAAATTCGACAACCTGGGCCGCGGACCGCGACCCAGGAGGCCCAAGAGGGGGAGGCCGGCCCAAGGGGGACCGGCCAAGGGGGGAGGCGCCCAACCCTAGCCGCCTCCCCCACTCCCTCCTCTCCCCCTAGAGCCGCTACCTTCATCCTCCCCCCCGGCATCCCTTGCTGCTCCTTGACGGCGTCTGCTGCTGTGGTGATCCCCAGCGTCGCCCCCAGGCTCTCCTCCGAAGTCGCCTCCTTCCGCCGTCGCCACCGGCCGTTCGCCGGCGATCTTGTGGCCGGCCATTGGAGAGGGAAGGGATGAGAAGGGAGGGAGATATTTGGGAGGTGGATCCACGTCTCCCAATGAGTCTTCAAGGGTAACAAATGATCTAAGTCATAGTTTGGTTCGATTTGATTGCATAATTGTTGATTAGGATAAAATCGGTGTTCTGTTATGGAAATTCCAGAACCTGTCCGACACCTTGCGCGGCCAGTTTCAATTCTTTAGAGGCCGAATCTCGGGTTTTAGTCTGCTAGAGTTTTGTTCCTGATGTCGTTAGATTTCTTTTGGCACTGAGATCACGAGATTACGCATTACGGTTTAGGAGATACGAATTTTTAACCGCGCGCTGTTCTGTCTGTCTAAGATCTGGGGACTGTCGGTTTGTTCCTCAGTTTTGATCTAGTTAGAGTCAGATTCAGAACTTCCACCCAACTAGGTTATTGTCTCCCTTTAAATAATCTTTCCAAGTTGATAAAGATCACCTCCATTGAATCAGTATAATGAAAGTTGCATCATTTTTTAGTGATGTTCTGTATTCTGGACAGATGTCTGTCAGTTGTTTTCAACTACGGTTTAGCCAACTGTTTTGGCCAAATCAAAGAACCCCGTCAACCAGAGTTTCGAAGTTTTTCGCGTTAAGTTTCAATGGGCACTGGTTTCATCTCGTTTCGAGTTCCAGATAATTAATTATGATTTTTCTAATACCGCTGTCCAGTAGGATGGGCAGGAGTCTGAATAGTATAATACTAGCTTTAACTCCGTTGATTACGTTGAATAGCCGAAGGGTTAAGGTAGGACTCCTGTAGTTATGACAATCCATGTTATCCTTATTTCGAATAATTATTTGTGTAGGCGGTGAGGCGGTGAGTGGAGGTGCACCGTTGTTGCCTCCTAACACGTCACAGTGCGGAAGGCAAGTACTTTGTCTTTTCTTATGTAATGTTGATGATTGCGTGTGGATGTATTGCTAGACTTGCTATTCATGTTCCTATACAACTTAGTTTATTCATTCTTATGTGATAAATATTCAATGCATGTGATCCAATCCATACACGCATTATTTTTCGTTTTGACCACGGGAGTGGAAATTGAAAGACCCATCAACTCCAGTATGGGCATGTAAGTCCCACCACTCCAATGTGGGCAATCTTGGACACCCGTATGAAACATTCTTCATGCGGTATTTGGGTCCCCAAACTTTGTTAAGAACGGGCTTAAGTGAACACCGACGGGTGTATCACTCGTTATACCGGTATAAGTTGTCGAGCAGTCCATTCATTCAAAGCATTCTTTCATTCCATTCATTCATGTATGTGTTCCGTGAATTGTTCATACGATGGTGTACTTGGCTTGTCCACTACATGCTTGATTTAACATGTTTAGTACTGACTGAGTCTTTGGCTTATTCTTGCTTGTTTTGTTTAATTTAGGTAAATGATGAAGAAGACAAGTTTTGGGAGGGATTAGACCAGCACGATGCACACTACCCATTTTCAACCAGCATTCATTGATATTTTAATCTCCTGTCAACCATTTGATAATTGTTGAATTGTAATAATCCAACTTGGATTTGGTTACCATATGTTTACGTTATCTTTGTTGTCCTATTCTTCGTTTGAAATTTATTAACTTTAATGTTGGCTTCGTAGCAATTATGGTTTTTTAGTATTATTGCTATTGTTGTACATCCGTTCGATTACTAGAATTTTGAATGATTTGGTGACATCTTGGCTTCCAAATAGCCAGGGTGTTACACATTGACAGACTACTGAAGAGATACAATATGCATAAGTGCTCTGGCTCGCCTTTTCCTATTGTTAAGGGCGATAAGTTTGGAACATTTCAATGTCCAAGGAACCAATATGAAACTGATAAGATGAAGTCGGTTCCATATGCTTCAGCTGTTGGTAGCATTATGTATGCTCAAGTAAGCTCGCGCCCTGATTTAACTTTTGTAACCAGAATGCTTGGCAGATATCAGTCAAATCCAGGACCAGACCACTGGAAGGCCGTTAAGAAAGTCTTGCGTTATATGCAAACTACTAAATATTTCATGCTCACATATTAGAATTCTGATAACCTTGAAGTTATTGGTTATTTAGATTCAGATTTTACGGGATGTGTTGATACTAAGAAATCCACGTCAGGTTATATCTTCACACTCGCTGGAGGAACTATCTCGTGGAAAAGCTCCAAACAAACCCTTACGACATCTTCAACGATGCAAGCCGAGTCTGTGGCATGTTATGAGGCTACCGGGCAGGCTGTATGGCTTAAGAACTTTATTCCGGGTCTTAGAGTGGTAGACAACATCTCTAAACCACCCACCTTATCTTTGCGATAACAAACCATGATCTTTTTGCAGTAACAACAAGTCAAGTGGTGCTACCAAACACATTAACATTAAGTATCATATTGTGAAAGACAGAATCTAGGATTAAACCATTAGTATCAAGCATATTAGTACTAAGTCAATGCTTGCGAACCTGCTTACTAAAGGCTTACCACCCAATATCTTTCGTGATTATATTGCCGGCATGGGTCTATTGGAAAGCCTCTGATTCTGGATAAAAGGACCTTAAAACAAACCAACTCCCATTAAGTATGATGAATATCCATTTCAAAAATGGGATAGTACACTATGGGTTCTGGGGTTGTATGGCACTTCATTGGCCATGCGACATATTACCTTGGTATGATATTTCATTGAGGATGGACTTATGATGTTAGCCTTATGATCAAAGGGGAGAATGTTGGGTTGATCTTGGCTAACAAACTCCGAGATCCAAGGGGGTAACGGCCCACTCGGTCCCTGATCGAGGGCGCAACCAACGTATTCGGTTTCGGTCCCGTTCACCCAGCGCTACAACAAATAAGAGGACTCAGCAGGCCAACACTTTTCAGTAGTTCTAGACTACGAGTATCCAATAACAAAATCGATCCATCACGGGCGCTACAGTGAGCGAAGACCGAAGGTGATGCGGGGTGCCCGATCTTCTCGACGTAGAATCTCTTGATAACTTGTGTACCCTGACGAACCACCAGCTGGTCCCCCGCGCCAATGCACGGACTTGCAACTCTATGGAAAATTCGCCCAAACACACACTTGATTGGATCCTCGCTGACCACAAGCGAAGATCGTCGAACCCTCAATTCCCAATGGAAAAGCAAGAACGACCCCTTGTTCTCAACGCCTAATTCCCTCTGTTTTGGCTATAAGCACAACAGGAGAATCAAGCAAAAGCTTTGAAAATATATTAATCGTGGTCTGAGGTTACAATGGGGGTCTACCCCTCTATATATAGTGCTCCTACTCCTCCTCATGGCTGGCCAAGAGGCCCTACTCCTATTCTAATTCGGATTTGGAGTCCTACTCCAATTCCGACACATTCAAAACAGAAAAGGAAACTCTGATTTTACAACCGTCACATTTATTCGATCATATCTTTTGATCCAGAAGGAATTTCGGAGTGAGGGAGGATCCGTTGGATCGGGCTTGAAGTTAGCTTTCCAACAAGCCCAAGAACACTCGAATCGGACTCCGTTTGTAAAAGTTATGGCCGTTTTAATCCGGACTGTCCTGCTGATTCCGAATCCGAATTTGAGGCTGATTCCGAATCCGAATTGAATTATGAGTTGATTCGAATTTGAATTTGGTTGGGCTTGTGGAAGTTTCGAATTTGACTTGGATTCTTGGACTTCTCTTCCCTTGCTTGTCTCCCACGAGCTTCTCCTCCATTGTGATGACCTTTCTTCAAGAACAACCTCATATCTTTCATTTCCGTTCATTATTGAATCTTCCAATCGAGCACAAGCAAAACACTAGTTTTAGGTAGTATGAAATTATCAACTAATTTAAAAGTAAATTCAGTGAGCAGATTCACTGTTGGATAAGCTTCTCTTGTTTTCAACTCTCTTAGTAAGCTCATGTTGTTCTGAGGTATTTAATGAATTGAAAACATTATATGAAACAACGTAGCTAAGGATGTCCGCATCATCCTCCCTTTCTTCAAAAAAAGCCGTCCTCGGCTTTTGATAGCCTGAAAATGTGCTAGACGAAGAAAACAACGTATATGCATGGTATATGTATGAATCAATTATTGTATTCTTCTTGTTGTTCTGCACATTCGATAGCTCAAAATCATATTTCAAATTGCCCAACTGACTAATATGATAAAATTTAACCTTCACAACATCAAAATCAACTAAATTCGGTGAAAACCAATTGATACCATTCCATGATTTAACTGCGTTACTCTGATTAGTTATACATTTAAGAGATAAACAAGTAGGCATCATGTTGCATTCTAAACAATAGACACTTGTTTTTAAACCCATCTTAAAGATATCATGACATTGCTCAATAAATGGTTTGCGCAAAACATGTGATTGTAAATCAACAAGATTATCATAGGTAATGTATATTTGATAAACTTGAAACATGTTGTCTACACCAACATCACCAATCAAATTGAATTTATATGTGTGTATGTAGCTATTTACTAGTGATCTTAAGTGTGAAATTTCAAGAACCTTCTTAATCACACTAGATACATGTTTAGGACTATCGAATATGATATAACACAAAGAATTATTAATGTGTATTCTACTAAGAACTTCTTTTTGAGTAATCAATTTCACATTATGCAAATTAAGCATATCAAATTTAGAACGTGGAATCATCAAATGAATAATGGAGTTCTCAGTTTTACGCACCTTGTTTTCATAAACGACCAATTCAGTACAAATAGTGTTACCTTGATCTTCAGGTATTCCCTCTCCATCCATGGTTAGCTCTTTATCTTTCTCTTCCAATGGTGAGGGCTCTTGAATCTCCAACTCCTTATTTGCTTGGTCCACCTGCAAAATGTGGGATACAACACTAGAAATAGAGGGTAAGTTGTTAGGTTCAAAAAAAATAATCTTATTTATCCTATCATCTATCTCTCCCTTTTCTTTTGGTGTATCTCTCACACTCTCAATTGGGATGCTCTCAACCTCGCGTATGGTGGACTCACACAGCTCACTCTTTTTATCACTCTCACTCAATTTGGCTATGTGGCTCTCATTCTCACATGGGTTTTGATGCATCTCATCCTTGTAAGACCGTAGGCCAGCAAGGGCACAACTACCACCAACCACGACCTCCTCACGTGTTGCGGGTTGTGACGGGGCAGCACTACTCATCACCTCGGTCGAAGAAAAATTCCGATGCTCGATCTTCTTCTCAAGTGACACACCAGTGGATGAATTAGAACTAAAGAACCGGCGCAGATTTAATTGATGTGCTTGAATGTGTTTAAGTCTCTTTTCTGCCTTCATAGCAAATTTCACAAGATCTTGCAGACTACGAAAATATTCATCTTGAAGTGCA
Source organism: Hsuehochloa calcarea (assembly GCA_036346395.1). NCBI lineage: Eukaryota > Viridiplantae > Streptophyta > Magnoliopsida > Poales > Poaceae > Hsuehochloa > Hsuehochloa calcarea. Next base: position 44,735,594 of record CM070597.1, on the reverse strand, counting down.
AGAACGATCCGATAATTCAAGCTTTGCTTTGAAGTATGTCTTTTCTTGATATGGACTAGTGATATTGCACGGCGCATTGCATGATTCAACTCAATATAGTAATCTTTGACAACTTTGCATCCTTGTTTAATGCTCTCCACATGTCGTAGTAGTTCCGCTCATAATAGGATGGAACAAATTCTCTTCTCATGATGCTTTTAAGCGGACCCAAGATGTAATAAATCGTTTTCCACCTAGTTGTTGCCACCAACTAAAGGCATAGTCCGTAAAAACAAAGTGGCCACTCTCACTTCCTTGGCTTCGATTCGAACTTATGGGATTCAAGCTCGAACTCCATGTCTTGTACCCACTCAAGATACTCCTCCGGATCATTACTACCATAGAAGGAAGATCATTATACTCGCGATCCGCCATTGTTAGCGACAAAGCAAAGAATATGTATGTAGGTGTATGTGGATATGTAGAGGTCACTCAACTCACAATCCTAACAAGGTGAAGTTTCTTTACCGTTAGAAAGGAATTAAGATCAACAATACTTACACTTGAGTGGCAGGAACCACAAGGTGATGTGTGGCGAATTTCAAGAGCAAGTCAAAGCACGACAACGGGTGTTTTGTGGAGTTTGGTATGGATACCTACTTAATTTGAAAATTCTAGGTATTGTAAGGCTAAGTAAATATCCAAACTAGAATTCAATGCCTAGTTGCCGATCACAAAGATATAAGTGAAAATCAAAGCAACTCACACGCAAAGATATTGGAACTTAGTGCAATCAAGGAATGAGCTATGTAAGATATAAGTGAAGAACAAAATAGCTCGTATTGCACAAGTTTTAGAAAGACGCTAGCTAGTTGCAAATAATGAAACTAGGGCACAAGATTGCACCAAAATATTGATATTCTAACAATTGAACCAAGAATGAGTGGGGATTTTCGCTCAAGTTTATGGTTCGGCTATGCGCTTCCTTTTTCCTTTTCTCTTTTCTCTTTTCTTTTTTTTTCTTCTCTTCTTTCTTTTTTTTCTTCTCTTTTTCCTTCCTTCTTTTTTTTGAACTATTGCCAAAATTCTTGTTCTACCAAAAATGAGCAAAAATTCTTTCCCACCTTTTGATCTTTGAACAATTGCAAGAACACAAATATTAATATACAGCCCTAAGCAACGATTTAGCTAGTCTTAAATAGGTTCAAAGTATTCGCAAAAGATTGAAAGGTTCACAAAGGATAAATTGATGTCTCACTTCTTTTGTTTTTTTAATAGACACGACTAAAAAAATCAAACTAGGCTCAAATAAAAAGCAACGCAAAATAATTCAAGATCAGCAAACTAAACTTGATTCTAATGGACAAAAACTTAACAAAACTCACTAGAAAAACAAATTAAATACTACGGCTGAATTTTTTTTTTGTATGGCTTTTTCGTGTATGGGAGAAAAAGATAAGCGGATAAAGATCCTACCGAGTCAGCAGACTCGATACCACCTGATGCGGGGTGCCCGATCTTCTCGACGTAGAATCTCTTGATAACTTGTGTACCCTGACGAACCACCAGCTGGTCCCCCGCGCCAATGCACGGACTTGCAACTCTATGGAAAATTCGCCCAAACACACACTTGATTGGATCCTCGCTGACCACAAGCGAAGATCGTCGAACCCTCAATTCCCAATGGAAAAACAAGAACGACCCCTTGTTCTCAACGCCTAATTCCCTCTGTTTTGGCTATAAGCACAACAGGAGAATCAAGCAAAAGCTTTGAAAATATATTAATCGTGGTGCGAGGTTACAATGGGGTCTACCACTCTATATATAGTGCTCCTACTCCTCCTCATGGCTGGCCAAGAGGCCCTACTCCTATTCTAATTCGGATTTGGAGTCCTACTCCAATTCCGACACATTCCAAAACAGAAAAGGAAACTCTGATTTTACAACCGTCACATTTATTCGATCATATCTTTTGATCCAGAAGGAATTTCGGAGTGAGGGAGGATCCGTTGGATCGGGCTTGAAGTTAGCTTTTCAACAAGCCCAAGAACACTCGAATCGGACTCCGTTTGTAAAAGTTATGGCCGTTTTAATCCGGACTGTCCTGCTGATTCCGAATCCGAATTTGAGGCTGATTCCGAATCCGAATTGAATTATGAGTTGATTCCGAATTTGAATTTGGTTGGGCTTGTGGAAGTTTCGAATTTGACTTGGATTCTTGGACTTCTCTTCCCTTGCTTGTCTCCCACGAGCTTCTCCTCCATTGTGATGACCTTTCTTCAAGAACAACCTCATATCCTTCATCTCCGTTCATTATTGAATCTTCCAATCTGAGCACAAGCAAAACACTAGTTTTAGGTAGTATGAAATTCTCAACTAATTTAAAAGTAAATTCAGTGAACAGATTCACCTGTTGGATAAGCTTCTCTTGTTTTTCAACTCTCTTAGTAAGCTCATGTTGTTCTGAGGTATTTAATGAATTGAAAACATTATATGAAACAACGTAGCTAAGGATGTCCGCATCAGAAGGCCTCATCACAGGCGCTACAGTGAGCAAAGACCGAAGGCCTCTGCCGCCACCACAACATCACCGCCCTCACGCTACTGCGACTCTGACCGAACCTTCAAGACTCCATGGCATCTTCAACTTCGGGTATGAGACTCAAGCTTCCGCTCTAAGGATTAGGCTAGGTGTTCATCACTGAGCTAGGGACAATTTTGTCTAGATCAAGTTTTAGCCTCAGTTATGCCCACAAAATGGTGGTGTGTCCCATCGCTATTTTGTCTATGATCTGTTGTATGGCATATGGAAGGTAAGTGTATAACTGTTAGTTGTGTATAGAACGGGAACCAACAACAGAATATCAAAAAAATTTAACAGAATATACCTTGTGTTTAGTGTAAGGGTTGTCATCTGGGTCGATATTTTTCATAGCATAGGAGGGCACTGGATCGGTAGTTGGTCCATGTGGTGAGCTGTATAATATAGGTACTATGTGAGACAGAGATATCAGAATCTGCGTGTCGTCCTAGATGTATTTAGTCTTAGATATAAAGTAATGCTATATAATTGATTAGTATTGTATGGTAGATAGATGATAACTGTGTTGGTTTGGCTTCAACACAGTTGATATGGACATATCTACGCAACCGCTACGAGCTATCTGTTGATTCGTTGTATCTTTCTATTGTGCGTCAGGAGCAGTCGTTGTAGCAAGAAGATGCCACTATGGATAAGTTCTATGCCTAATTGTCTGCGGTATGGTGTTAGATTGACTCTTTGGGACTGGATGTTTCTTACACGTGTCGATCACAAGCATCGACAATCTCACCTGGAGCTTCGTCGTATCTATGACTTCTTGACCCGTTCTCTGGACTGAGTATGAGCAGACTCGTGCTCAGTTGCTGGCACGCCACCCTCGTGTGACCTTGTAGGAGACCCTTGCCACTGTTCGTGCTGAGGATATTCACATTCGTGTTGCGGGTCTGCTGCCGTCACCGTCGTTTCCTTCGATTCTGGTAGCTCCTCCAGTTTCTACACCCGCTACGTCTCCAGCTCCTCCTTCATCAGTGGCGCCTTCATCGGTGGATTCTTTGTTGGTAGGGTACGCTGCACCTATTGCAACAAGGATGAACATCAGGCACAGTTCTGCTACAAGAAGGATTTACATCGTGGTGGTCATCCTCCAAAGGGCACTAGTGGTTCCTGTTGGACCGAAAAGGCGACTAGAGGGGGGGTGAATAGGAGCACGCTCACTTTTTCACAAATTATGAATTCAACACAATCTCACTCCAATAGCTATGATGAAGCTATGAAAATCAATATACCAGTACAGCGGAAGACTAGTATTGAATTCAATTAAACCCCCAAAGTAAAGCAACAAAATCAACTAAGATCAAAGCAATACAATGTACTGGCGGTCTGACCTCTGGACTTTACCGGTCGGACCGTTGTCGAAGCGGTCGGACATTGTTATCTGGCGGTCGGACACGCCAAATCGGTCGAACCGGTGATGATGGGCGATCGTGGCGGACTCGAACAGATCCAAACAAGAAAAAGCGGCCCGATGACGAAGTTGCAATTAGGTCTAACTTTTGATTCTCAACTCCAAACTTCATGAAACTTTGCACACACCTTCCATATGGTATTGAGGACCTATTCCAATCGAATATTATGATAATTCTTGGATAGATCATGAACAGTTGTCAATTGAGTAACAAAGGGTCTAAAACCGGGCAAGAACGAAAACTTGATCCTAATGCTTGTTCGTGAGTGATTGATGATCAAGATGATCCTAGATAGATTCACACATATCACAGCAAGCTAATTCACGTGAAAGAATCAATCAAAAAACTCGCGGATCAAAGAAAGCCCTAAAATCACGAAATTGAAAGCAAGAACGAAAAGAGACTTATCTCAAGCAAACCTTGCATAGATTAAATTGTTATTGATTGCTGGATTACACCCACTCCATCAAGGAACAGTGGTCAATCCAAGATCACAAAAATCACCTCAAACCATCAAGAGCCCTAGCCTCCACCTCAACTCCCCCTAAGCCAATTAGGGTTTTGAAACATAAAAGAGGCGATAGATAGAAGAGCTAGATGGTGCAGCCACCACTTCCTCCTATTTATAGTGGAGGCCTAGAACTCCTAGGGTTTGACTCCATTGGGGTCCCGTTAAGGCCCACTAACAAACGGGTCACCGCACGCACGCCATAAGCGATGTCTTTAACCTTTTGACCTAAACAGCTTCACCTAGCGCCATCTTGCGCCTCAGATTTGCTAATAGGTCACTCTTGTCCATCTTGCGTTACGCTTGAGTCATTGACCTCACCCGGCATCGTCGATCGTTCTGGACCTCAACTCTCCAAGTCTAGTCCCGATCATCCTCTCCGTTGACCGTCGTTGACCACCAAGCAACCTGCACAACCATAGACAAGCAAACACGAATTCGGGAACAAGTTCTTCACAACTTGACCCATGTTAGTCAAAACATGCATCATGTAATACATTTGCCATGATACCAATGACTTTGACCTAACAAATCAACATCGCCACGAAGTTGGCCGATGAACAAGTCAAAACCGGTCCGACCGCTCACTGTGAGCCGGTCGGACTGCCCTCTGGCCGGTCGGACCGCCACAAGGGACTTAGCCGAATTTCAAGCTCTGAAATTCAGAAACCTTCTGGAAACTTAAAACGAATAGAACTTTTGCTTGAGAACTCCAAAAATTATGAGACCAAGTGCATTGGGATCCCCTCACTTGCCTACACCCTCTATTTTTGGCCCAGCCTGTTCTGACCATTTGTGGTCACCGTCGATCCGACCGCCGCACATGGCCAGTCCGACCGATTTGGGACCGGTCGGACCGCCATGCTATGGCCGGTCGGACCGCCCCTGTCCAGAATGCCTGAACTTTGTCGAAAACCCTGTGAAACGACAAACCATAAATGTCATTGCCAATTATCACATCATCCTAAGATCTAGAGCATATCCACATGATATCCACAATCTCCCCCTTGATGAACACATTGGTAATAATCCAGAAAATGTAATTTGGAGGTTTGAAAAGTAAAGTACTTTCATTTTCGCACAATGGCACAACTTGGTCCATAAGCAAGAAAAAGCAATGTAAATGACCAAGCTGGCATCAGAATAGTATAGGCATGTGAGATAAGGCAAAAGAAAGTATAAAAACTTTGATTTCCATGAAAGAGTCAAAATTCTCACATGAGGTCCATATGAAAGAAACAATTGTTCAATTGACTTATGATCATTGTGAGGATAAATGAATGCAATTCAAGTTCAGAATATTCAATAAGACAATAAGAATGCAACTCAAGAACCCCACTCACTATGATCCTCGAATTTCAGAAACTTTCAAATTCTCAGTTTCTCCCCTTTTTATCATTTTTATATATCATCTCCCTCTTTGTAAAACAGTGATATATATCTCCAAAAATTTCTCCCCCTATGCATAGCATTAAAACATTTTAACTCATCTTCTCATTAACACATTTTCTCCCCCTTTGACAATGAATTCATCAAGGAATCACGCCTTCCTCTCATCCAGAGATAACAAGTATAGAATAAAGAAAGAAGCAAAAACAAAAGAAGCATAAGAAGGAGTATGCATGAGGTGCAATGAAGTGACTTCGTTTTTGTATATATATATTTTTAATTACAAGAAGCTTTGGAAATTACCCAAAAGAACAAGCTAGTATCTCTAATATTGCACAAACAGCATATCAAGCCTGACAGCGCTAGCAAGATCATGGTGAGACATATATATCAAAGCTAAGCACAAAGGCTCAAAAGTAAAGCAATAGATTTGATCAATTTAAGCAACGCTTCAAATTCAGCAAGTTCAACAGCAGGGATCCTAAAGTGAAACTGACCATGTCAAAATGTCAATGTAAGATCAAAAAGCTAACAAAGACAACATTAAGAGACAATTAGGTCCTGTATTGAATCATTTTGCTTAAATTTTCTCAAATGCCTATTTTTCAACAAATTTTCATTTGCACTGAATTTTGAAGTTGACTAATGATCTAACTTAGTGATAAGATACTGGACTAGGAGCCATCCACAAAATTATCCTAAGCTTCGACCAGAAGTTGATTAAAGGTATATCTTAGTAAAGAAGATCCTGGACTAGGAGCCATCCACAAACTCTTTCTAAGCTTCTACCAGGGCGACAAATCTTGAGGTTCATGTCATTTCTGACAAGCAGTCCCCATGAGATCGTCTTGTTCATCAAACTATCTCCAAGTTCATGTCATTGACAAGCAGTCTCGTAAGAATAGTTTGGCACAATTTAAGCATAAGACAATCTTTTGATTTTTCATGTTTCACAAGAGCAGTTTTAGAATCTCAAGAACACTAGAAGCTCAAGTAATGGTCAATTTTAGATTAAAGAGCTAACAAAGCAATTCTGACAGGCCCAATATCACAAAAGGAGCACTAATTGCGCAACTCGCTAAAACATCCACAAATTGCAATTTTAAGTTCGAGTTGTTTTAAGGTTCTAGCTCATATAGCAAAGACTTAGCTACACATGTAAAAGCATGATAATTCTAGCAAGTCAAAGAACTAGACATGACATTGAGTAAGAATTGAAATACTAAAGCTCCAAAGGGTAATAGGCAAAGCTTCATCAATCTTGAAAGATAAGCAGGAAAAACTTATATTATAAAGCATTTTTTTGAGTATGACTTAGATTTTTCATACCATTTGTTGAATTTTTTTTATATGAATGCAATATGATACAATGAGATGCAATAAAAAGCCTAAAAACCTAAAAAGTTCAAAAAGATCAAAAAGTTCATAAGAGTACAAGAAAAGATCAAAAGAACAAGATAAGATCAGAAAAGATCAAACTCCCCCTCAAACCAACCCATAGGGATAAATTACCCCTAACTCGCTTCTCAAAGTGGCAAACCTTGTTTGATCTAAAGGCTTGGTGAGGATAAAATCAAAAGACAAGAGAAGTGCCTAGTGGGTGACAAGCGCCTGAGGTACTCTTCCTATCTGGCCGACAGCCCGCACAATCAGAATAAGAAAAACTCCCGACTGGACAAAGATGAAGAACAGGAATATCAAATGCCATACAAAGAGAGTAGAGTGTAAATACTTGAATATGAGCTTAAAGGCCTGACGATGGGAAGTTCTCGGAGATGCTTGAAACCCGTCGATCGCGTGAAGGAGGTGAACCATCTTGAGTCTCCGGTCATATGACGTGAACAGCCGGAGTCAACAAAGCACGTGTCCTTCCTCTTTCCGCGGCAATCCTGAAAATCAAGGCACAGAAGAACGATGTGTCTCGATACTGGGGTTAGTTAAACAAGACTTGGGAACCCAGTACTGAGACACACGTCTGCGAGTAGTATGCAAAGCAAAAGTATTATCCTTGATTCTATTTGCATTCCTATCATGAGTAATGGTCACACGAACATGAGAATTATCCTGTCTAGGAGCATGATGATAAACATGTGAAACAAATCCTAACCCAGATTTATTCTTTTCAAAATGACCATATCTCATAAAAGCTTTAGGTTGAGTGGATGAAATACTAGCAAAAATTTTCTTATCATTTTTCAACCTACGCCAACAAAACTCAATCAAATGCCCACTTTTCTTGCAATAAGTGCAATGGTACTTGGTACCACTAGAAGAAGCACCCTTTGAATTAACACACGGTTGGGCACAACCTGCAGATTTAAAAGATGTTTTTGCAGGTTGGGTTTTGAATTCAATTAAACCTTTTTCCAAGACTTGAATGATTTTTGGCTTTGAATTGTCTTGAAAAGAATTGAATCCTAAACCTTGCTTCTTATAAGGAGTTTTAGACTTGTCAAGAATCATGTTTAACTATTTCTTACCTTTAGAAAATTTCTCTAATGTATCATGAAGGTAAGCATTTTCTTTTCTCAAATTAACACAAGAATCACAAGTTTTATCCATAGATTTCTCCTTATATAAATTAATTTTAAGCTTAAGAGCGGAACAAGAAGCACAAATAGTAGTTTCAATATTGTCCTTAAGCTTAGCATATTTGACTCTAGCAGCTTCTAAGATATCTTTGATTTCACGTTCTTTTTCTAAGCATGAAGTGCAAGGGCTAGAATCAATCACATCAGAAGTAATCAATTTGCTAGATTCTAAACATTTTTCACAAGGAGCAGATTTAATTTCAATTAGCTCGGTTCTAGCATTTTCAAGTTGTTGCAAAGCAATATTGTGAGCAGATTGCAGTTTAGCCAATTCTGAGTGCATATCATGACAAGATAAACATTCATCAGGTTCAAGAGTCTTAACATTTGCAAGTTCTAGTTTCAGTTTACCAATTTTTTACTCCAGTTTCTTATTTTTAGTCATGACAAATTCTAGCGCTTCATCTTGACTAAGCAGTTGCTCATATATGGAATCATATTTAGCAGAAAGGTCATCATAAGAGAGAGATACCTCATCTTCATCAATGTAGTCAGTGTCAGCCATGAAGCATATGTCAGTGAAGTCCTTGGCCTTCCCTTTCTTTTTGTCTTGAAGGGTCTTCTCCTCCTTGTCCTCCTCACTCCCGGAGTCCACATCGTTCATGGATTGCTCTCCAAAAGCGGCAAGAACCCGGTGAGCGGCCTTTATGAGCTTGACAGCATCATACTCAGAGTTGTTCCCATGAGGCTTCTTCCAGGCTGTCTTCTCCTCCCTGTGATTGTTCTTACCTTTCAGCTTAGGGCAATTGGCCCGGATGTGGTAGAGCTCTCCACACTCATATCAAGTAACAGGATCACCTCTCTTTTTATTTCTCACATTGTTGTAAGCCTATGTAAATTTTTTAGCTAAAAGGGCTAACTCAACCGCAGGGATACTCTCAAGCTCCTCTTCATGAATAGCAGAAAAACAAGCAAATGAAAATCCAGAAGAAGATTCAAAAGAATCATCACAAGCTTTTTTGAGAGGATCTGCTACCAAAGTTAAATTATCTTTCTTGGGATGATCAACTCTTTTAATTTCATGAGTCTTGAGTTTGCTATAAAGCAACTCCAAAGTAAGGCTTGAAAGATCAACATTCTCTTCTATAGCAGTAGCCTTCATCTCCTACTTCTTGGTGTTGATTGCAGCCAAGAGATGGGTGTCATTTTCAGATTGAGAGTATTCAATATCAACAGCTTTCATCTGATTAATCACTTTATTAAAGCGACTGAAAATGTCATCGATGCTCTCTCCAGAACGCATCTCAAATTTGTTATAATCACGCTTATAGATTGTTTGGCGCACTTTCTTAATTTGGGACGAACCCTCATGATATGTTTCGAGGGTGTTCCAAATCTCGTGCGCAGTCGCAAAATTGCAAATCCTATCATATTCTTGTCTACCAAGCGCACCATATAAAAGGTTCTTGGCCTTATTGTTGTTAGCCAAAAGAATTGCAGAAGCAGGAGTTGCAACCTCAGGAATAATGAGCGGGGATCGAACAACGTCCCATATAGCTTGTCCCTCGCTCTCAAGGAATACTCGCATACGATTCTTCTAATAGGCATAGTCGTGCCCATTAAAGATATGCGGTTTTGTAGAGAACCTATCCATCGCCAAAGTTCAGTGACCGGTTAAGATCAAGATTGAACTAAACAGGCTCTGATACCACTTGTTGGACCGAAAAGGCGACTAGAGGGGGGGTGAATAGGAGCACGCTCACTTTTTCACAAATTATGAATTCAACACAATCTCACTCCAATAGCTATGATGAAGCTATGAAGATCAATATACCAGTACAGCGGAAGACTAGTATTGAATTCAATTAAACCCCCAAAGTAAAGCAACAAAATCAACTAAGATCAAAGCAATACAATGTACTGGCGATCTGACCTCTGGACTTTACCGGTCGGACCGTTGCCGGGCGGTCGGACCGCTGTTATACGGGCGGTCGGACCGCTGCCAAATCGGTCGGACCGGTGATGATGGGCGGTCTGACCGGCAGACTCCAGAACAGATCTGAAACAGTAAAAACAGCCCGATGACGAAGTTGCAATTAGGTCTAACTTTTGATTCTCAACTCCAAACTTCATGAAACTTTGCACACACCTTCCATATGCTATTGAGGACCTATTCCAATCGAATATTATGATAATTCTTGGAATGATCTTGAGCAATTGCCAATTGATTAACAGAAGGTCTAAAACCGGGCAAGAACGAAAACTTGATCCTAATGCTTGTTCGTGAGTGATTGATGATCAAGATGATGCTAGATAGATTCACACATATCACAGCAAGCTAATTCACGTGAAAGAATCAATCACAAACTCGCGGATCAAGGAAAGCCCTAAAAACACGAAATTGAAAGCAAGAACGAAAAGAGACTTATCTCAAGCAAACCTTGCATAGATTGATTTCGTGATTGATGCTGGATTACATCCACACCATCATGGATCAGTGGACAATCAAAGATCACGAAATTCACCACAAACCATCAAGAGCCCTAGCCTCCACCACAACTCCCCTAAAGACAATTAGGGTTTTGAAACATAAAAAGGCGAGAGGGAAGGGTGCAGCCAACACCTCCTCCTATTTATAGTGGAGGCCTAGAACTCCTAGGGTTTGACTCAATTGGGCTCCCGTTAAGGCCCACTAACAAACGTGTCACACACGCACGCTTCGCAAAGCGCCGTCTTTAACCTTTTGACCTAAACCGCTTCACCATGCGTCATGGATTTGCCAATAGGTCAACCTTTGTCCATCTTGTGTCACGCTTGAGTCGTTGACCTCACCCGGCATCGTTGATCGTTCTGGACCTCAACTCTCCAAGTCTAGTCCCGATCCTCCTCGCCGTTGACCGTCGTTGACCACCAAGCAACCTGCACAACCACAGACAAGCAAATACGAATTCGGGAACAAGTTCTTCACAACTTGACCCATGTTAGTCAAAACATGCATCATGCAAATCATATGCCATAAAACCAAAGACTTTGACCTAACAAATCAACATCGCCACGAAGTTGGCCAACGTTCAAGTTATTACCGGTCTGACCGCTCCAGGTGAGCCGGTCGGACCGCCCCTTGGCCGGTCGGACCGCTCCCTGTGAGCCGGTCGGACCGCCCCTTGGGACTTAGCCGAATTTCAACCCCTGAAAATCCGAAACCTACTGGAAACTTTAAACCAATATTATGATAATTCTTTGCACACACCTTCTCTATGCTATTGAGGACCTATTCCAATCGAATATTATGATAATTCTTGGATAGATCCTGAACAGTTGTCAATTGAGTAACAGAGAGTCTAAAACTGGGCAAGAACGAGAAGAGACTTATCTCAAGCAAACCTTGCATAGATTAAATTCATGATTGATGCTGGATTACACCTACTCCATCAAGGAACAGTGGTCAATCCAAGATCACGAAAATCACCTCAAACCATCAAGAGCCCTAGCCTCCACCTCAACTCCCCCTAAGCCAATTAGGGTTTTGAAACATAAAAGAGGCGAGAGATAGAAGAGCTAGATGGTGCAGCCACCACCTCCTCCTATTTATAGTGGAGGCCTAGAACTCCTAGGATTTGACTCCATTGGGCTCCCGTTAAGGCCCACTAACAAACGGATCACACACGCACGCTTCGCAAAGCGATGTCTTTAACCTTTTGACCTAAACAGCTTCACCTAGCGCCATCTTGCGCCTCAGATTTGCTAATAGGTCACCCTTATCCATCTTGCGTCACGCTTGAGTCATTGACCTCACCCGGCATAGTCGATCGTTCTGGACCTCAACTCTCCAAGTCTAGTCCCGATCATCCTCGCCGTTGACCGTCGTTGACCACCAAGCAACCTGCACAACCATAGACAAGCAAACACGAATTCGGGAATAAGTTTTTCACAACTTGACCCATGTTAGTCAAGACATGCATCATGCAATACATTTGCCATGATATCAATGACTTTGACCTAACAAATCAACATCACCACGAAGTTGGCCGATGAACAAGTCAAAACCGGTCCGACCGCTCGCGTGAGCGGTCGGGCGCCCTCGCCGGTCGGACCGCTCCTCGTGAGCGGTCGGACCGCCACAGGACTTAGCCGAATTTCAAGCCCGAAATTCAAACCTTCGAAAACTTAAAGCGAATAGAACTTTTGCTTGTGAACTCCAAAATTATGAGACCAAGTGCATTGGGATCCCTCACTTGCCTACACCCTCTATTTTTGGTCCAAATTTTGTTACGACCATTTGTAGTCACCGTCGGTCCGATCACGCACATGGTCGGTCCGAGCCGATTTGGGACCGGTCGGACCGCCATGCTATGGCCGGTCGGACCGCCCCTGTCCAGAATGCCTGAACTTTGTCGAAAACCCTGTGAAACGACAAACCATAAATGCCATTGCCAATTGTCACATCATCCTAAGATCTGGAGCATATCCCCATGATATCCACAGTTCCCCTTCTCAGAGGACCTCGATGCCGATTCTCGTGAGTTTCTCACCTTTGTTGCATTGTATGGCTGCTTTTGCACCGTCTGGTTCTGTTGATTCTGCTGCATAGTCTTCTAGTGAGAGACCACCTTCTACTTCTTCCTCAGGTATATATCACCTTGGATTCTTAACTCTAGTGCTTACTTTCATATGATACCTGATTCCACTAGTCTCACTTCCATTCGTCCTTTAGTTGCTTCTATCACTGTTCAGACAGCAGATGATACCCCTCTTTCTGTCGTAGGATGATGCACTCTTTCTAATTCCTCTTTTCATATTCCTATTGTTTCCCATGTTCTCAAACTAACCATGCAGCTCATATCTACTAGTCAGCTAACTGATTATGGTTATCGTGTTATTCTCTATTCTGATTCTTGTTGTGTTCAGAAACGACGTACGGGGACTCTAGTTGGCACGGGCTCTTGCCATCGTGACTCACAGCATCGCTGGGAGCTTGACTGACTTCATCTTCCTTCCGCTGCCCCTGCCAGTCTTGACGCCTCCGCCGCCGCCGTCACTTTTGCTGCATCCTCCACTACTTCTTTTGCTCAGCGGTATCATCGTTTGGGACATCTTTATGGGTCACGTCTATCTTTTTTACTTCGTCGTGGTATTTTAGGGTCTGTGTCTAGTGATGTTTCTTTAAATTGTCATGGTTGTAAGCTTGGTAAACATCTTTAACTTCCTTATCCTTCCAGTGAGTCAGTGTCACAACGTCATTTTGATCTTGTTCATTCTGATGTATGGGGTCTGGCTCCTTTCATTTCGAAAGGAGGTCATCGATATTATATAATTTTTATTGATAATACTTTATCCAAACATGGATATACTTTATGTCATCTCGTAGTGAGATTTTATTCATCTACAAGACTTTTGCTACCATGATCCGTACTCAGTTTAATTCTGCTATTCGTGTCTTTCGTGCTGGCTCTGCTGGAGAATACTTGTCAGTAGTCCTTCGTGGTTTTCTTGCTGAGTATAAACTCTCGGTTTTCTTGTCCTAGTGCTTATGCCCAGAACGGTGTGGCTGAACGGAAGCATCATCTTCTTGAGACAGCATGTGCTCTTATGCTTGCTTCTGTTGTCCCACCACACTTTTGGGCCGAGACTGTTTCTATTGTCACTTTCCTTATTAATATTCAGCCTTCTTCTGCTCTTCAGGGTGGGATCCCAGTTGAGCGTCTCTGTTGCAAGACTCCTGACTATTCTAGTTTTTGCCTCTTTGGGTGTGTGCTATGTTGTTCTTGCCCCTCGTGATACACCAAACTGATCGCTCAGTTCGTGGAGTGCGTTTTTCTGGGCTATAGCGCTGAGCATAAGGGATATCGTTGTTGGAATCCTGTTGGCCGACGGATGCGGGTTTCTCGAGATGTCACTTTGGATGAGTCTCGTCTTTTCTACCCTTGTCCTTCTTCCATCGCTCCAATATCTCTTGTCGAGCTGCTTTCTTTCCTGACTTTTGCTACTACCCCTATAGTCACCAGACCTCCATTACAGCCTTTGGCCTCTTTGGTTTCTCCTTCGTCGTCTCCTTCGCCACTGCCACCCACTCCAGATGCTCCTCCCAGCCTTCGTCCTTCTTATCCTCTCTACTACACTCGTCGTCCACGAGTTGAGGATTCTTCTAATGTGACATCTTCTTCTGATGGTTCATCCTCTTCAGCCTCTCCTCGATATGGGGAGTCAGTTGAGACCTAGCACTAGTATGGAACATTCGGTGAAATGCATACCAGATTTGAATATTCCCACGGAGGGAGACATCAGCATGGATGTGTGCGTACACATTGGATTTGAAAAACTAAAGAGACTTGCCCCTGCAATTGAAAGCAGCAGTGAGCAAGTAGAAGCGTTAGAAGTATCGCCCCATGAAGAAATAGCTATAAATTATGTGACCACAGGAGAATCTATGAATATAACAACAGCCAATGTCGATATTTATTTTGCAAAAAAATTTACCACAATCATCGATCTTGATCCAGAGCCTGCATCGCTCGCTGAATGTAAGAAAAGATTAGATTGGAAAGATGGGAAGAATGCAATAGAAGAAGCAGAATTATTATCTATGTATAAAAGAGTGGTATTTTGACTTGTAAGCTGCACGCCTCCCCATGTGCACCCAGTAGGGCACAAGTGGGTATTTGTTCGAAAGAGAAATGAAAATAATGAAGTTGTAAGACATAAAGAAAGACTCGTTGCACAAGGTTTCACTCAACGACCAGGAGTCGATTATGAAGAAACTTATTCCCCGGTCATGGGTGGAACTATCTTTAGATATTTAATCTCAATGACAGTAAACTTGAATTTGGAAATAAAATTGATGGATGTGGTAACTGCATACCTTTATGGGAAATTGGATTCTGATATTTATATGAAGGTTTCACTGTCCTGAACCAAGACAGGGCGAATAGAAATCTGTACAGTGTGAAACTCAGAAAGTCACTGTGTGGATTGAAGCAATCAGACAGAATGTGGTATAATCGCTTGAGCGACCTTCTCTGCAAGAAATGCTACACATAATCTCAGTATATGTAGATGATCTGAATATCATCGGGACCCTGGAAGATATTAAGAAAGCAAACTCTTACCTGGAGTCGGAGTTCGAAATGAAAGACTAGAGTAAAACCAAATACTGCTTAGGCTTGAAGTTTGAGCATACCCCTGAAGGGATTATAGTACACCAGTCAACCTACACTCAGAAAGTGTTAGAACGGTTCAGCTTTGAAAAGGCATATCCTTCGAAAGTGCCGATGTCGGTAGATCCTTGTGGCAAGACAAGGGCCTGTACAGACCTAAAGAAGAGGGGGGAGTCCTGGGACCAGAATTCCCGTACTTGAGTGCAATAGGAGCACTCATGTATGTAGCAAACTGTACTAGACCAGATATTGCATTTACAATGAACTTGCTAACAAGGTACAGTGCAGAACCTACCAAAAGATATTGGCAGGGAATAAAGAACATCTTCCGATACCTCCAAGGAAGCAAAGATCTTGGTCTGTTCTACAGAAAGAACCAAGACCTAACTATGACTGGCTACGTAGATGCTGGGTACCTGTTAGGCCCGCATACAGCTAAGTCGCAAATAGGCTATGTATTCCTATGTAGTGGAACTGCAATTTCATAAAAATCGTCTAAACAAAGTCTTGTATCTACTTTGACGAACCACTCGAAAAACATAGCACTATATGAGGCCTCACGAGAATGTTCTTGGCTTCAACGGATGGTTCACCACATCCAGCAGTCATGCGGATTGAATACCACATAAACCTCCACTATTATCTATGAAGACAATGCAGTTTGTGTTGCACAAGTACAAATGAGTTATGTGAAGAGTCCTCTCAATTAAGCATATCAATCCCAAATTCTTCTATGCTCATGAATTACAAAAGATGGACAAAATGAAAGTACTACATACTAAGCTATGTGAAAATCTTGCAGATTTATGCATTACGTCACTACCAGCGTCTAGCTTTGAAAGATGCATACGTGGAATTGGAATAATAAAACTTAGAGAAGTGCATAATTCAGGGAGAAAATCTTCACGAACTCTTTATTAAAGCTTGATCACGAAGATCGAGTACCCAAAGAATAAATCTTAGAGATTAAATAAAATTGGGTGGATTGTACCTTTTTTCCCTTACGAGTTTTCCTGAAATTTCTCGGCTAAGGTTTTCAATGAGGTAATTCGTGAAATGCGGTAATGTATGTCATATACCTTATCTCTAAATTTTTCCCACTGGATTTTTATAAAGTTTTGATGAGGCATGAACATGTGGGAATGAGTGTCCAAGAGGGAGTATTGGGAAACTATGGGCTCAGCCCAGCAGCCGGCCCGTGTATAGACGCCTCATTCCAAACCCTAGCAGGGTCAGTATGCTTTATAAAGGGGGACCTCCAACAATTGTAATACAGTTTTCAGAAGAGCAATAAAGAGAAGACAAAAGTCTCTTCATATCTATGTGTCAATCTATTATTCTGTTCTTTTATTCTTACATCGTTCTTACGATTCTGAGTTTGTATACAAAATAATCGTTTGAATTGAACTTTTCAGCGACAGTCCCTCAATAGAGAGCTCGATGCTTACGAAGCTAAGCAT
Organism: Hsuehochloa calcarea; assembly: GCA_036346395.1. Taxonomy (NCBI): domain Eukaryota; kingdom Viridiplantae; phylum Streptophyta; class Magnoliopsida; order Poales; family Poaceae; genus Hsuehochloa; species Hsuehochloa calcarea. Next base: position 44,718,565 of record CM070597.1, on the reverse strand, counting down.
ATTATGAGGGGTAAAAAGGTGCTTGTCTGAACATGGATGTGAACACCGGATAGTTTACACTGTCACGTACAGCCAATGCGTTGAGAAGATGCTGGTCTCTGCGTCCGGATAGTTTACACCGGATCGAGATGCAAAACGAAAAAGAAAAAGAAATTGCACCAGCCGGGAATCGAACCCGGGTCTGTACCGTGGCAGGGTACTATTCTACCACTAGACCACTGGTGCTTTCGTGTAAGAGAAATATAAGAGAAGCTATCAATAGATTCGTAGCTTTTTAACTTCCACCTGCACTTTCATCCGAATTGGCAGGTTAAACTACGCAAGCGGGTTCATTACAAGATATCCTTTCCAACTTGCAGAAGGCATACAAATGGAAAATGTTCTACGAACAAATCAGCATGCCGTAACATAACCAAAACCTCATTGCAATTTATCAGTAATCTGGCACAAGGAAAGCCATACAATATGCTGAGAGATTCTGATCAAATTTGGGCAAAATTATTCTGGTACTTGTTATCTCGACCCCAGGCTGGGAAAAATAATACATTAACTTAGCTGAAAAGAAATACAAGGTACAGACAGATTTCAATGCGCAATGCATCACTCCACATGGATCTCTCTGCGGCACAACAACTGCATCCAGGCGCTGCTGCCTCTTTCTGTCAGCTGAGGAAGTATGGCGCAGTATAGAAGTAAACGAGACTTCAAGAAAAATACAAGCACTTTGAAGGAATGCTCCAATTATTTCCTCCTTTTCTCGTTGAACCTTTGGAAGAACGACTTTGAGGCTTCGTATGTGGACCAGCAGATGGCAGCTGCAGGTGCGTGGAACAACATTCGTGGCTTCCATCCCCTCATGAGCCCGGCATATTCATCACGCTGTATGATTGTTCTAAACACATCTCCTATAGAGCTACTTGAGAAGCGCTCACAGCCGCATACACCCTGACCACCAAAATCAGTGTTACTATCTTGAAAGTGAAAACAGGTGATAGCATTCACATAAAAAATGAAGAATCTATCCACAGTGAAGTTAAAAACTTGTGAAAAAACAGACAGACGACGACAAGCCCAGCTTTTGGAATAATGCTATTTCCGTAATTCGGATAGAAGCAACTGTCAACTAGACCAGAAATAAGAAGGTTTTAGCTACAGAATAACAGAGAAACAAAAATAACTGTGGTCTAGTTGAACACTTCTTATTTCTGTTGCTAACCAAGTACAAGGTTTTCCCCCTAAAGACCAAGATATTACTAATAATAGCTATGAAGCACATATGCACATGTTAACTCATAAGATTAATATGATGAAAAATTCAATGATCAATATGACAACTGATTAACAGGCCACATATCTCACCTCAAACAACCAAGGATATAGGCAGTGGGATGGATCACAGAGTAATCAAAATTGGTGACAATTGAAAGCTATGCTTATAACTTTTTTGTGCTGATTAGACAAAGAAATAAGCATGTGTAAGCCAGTTGGCTCGTCATGTCAAGTTGAAATACTACAAATAATAGTGACTAATTGAGGATATTCAAATATTATTAGCTTTAAGGTCCAGAGCAAGTTATGGCTACACAATTATTAACGCATGTAACCAATGATTTGTAAACTTCCACTTCCAATTTCCAGAAAAACATTGTGCATATCAGTTATTGGCTATTGCTATGTCATTTCAACCAGGATAAAGGAGCAAACAAAAAATTTACACCATGAGTTTAAGAACCTCCACCCGCAGACCAAGACTCCTTACAACTCGTAACAATAGCGGCACTGAGCGGCCGGAGATTGATTGAAAGGGACACCACGGCTCCCCTCTTCTTGAGAATCCATATATCCCTTATCAGTGTATGGAGGCCACATATCAGCATTCAGACTAAAGAAGACAAAAAGTTCGCTGCGCTATAACATTCTCGACGTTATAGTCTGACTATCTGATCTATTCTAAGTAGCACCCAAAAAAGTTTTTTTTTTTCAATTCTACCATTCCATTACAGAATTTATTCCTTCCTCTCTTGCAGATTCTTCTCCTCATAGCAAGTTTTGCTCTCGCTTTGCGCGAAAATTCAGCCCCGGTGGTTCTAGATAATCTTATTTTTCTGATCCCATTTCAAGTCAAGAGATAGAAAAATAGCCACATCCCATTGCACTGATCAGAGGCATGTAAAGTCAATAAAGTGAGAAAGAAGATCTCTCAAGGACTGCGCAAGCTCGTCTATACTGCATCAAGAGCTTTGACTTTGATTATTATTTTTCGCTCGTCAAATGCTTACCTATCTTCTGCAAATATCATGGAACTTCAAGCCAGAAAAGAATGAGAGCTTGATTAAAAAAAGATAGAAAATTATTTAAAATCCGAAGCCCACCTTAATCCTTTTTGTTGAGGATCTTGCACTTATTCCGGCACATCCATTTATTTAGATTTTTCCTAGCAGAGAGTACTACGAAAAGACTGCAGCTTTAGAAGAGGCCAAGTTTAGCATATGCTGTGTTTAGTAGTCCAGACAGACTATACCCGTACTTCGAAATTACTGAGCTCGGAGTTCTCTACAATCATACTGATTAGTTCGTAAGACCGAAAAGTTGCCTCCCTATCTAACTAGCCCTTTCCACATTAATGCTACAGAGCACCCTAAGAACAGTAATCACCAATATGTCACTAACAAATCAAAGGAACACCAAAAACTAGAAACTTTACTGTACAAAGTGACTCCAATAATCTTGAAGATGAGTACAAGCAACTGCACAGGCATAAAAATCCCTCCTTTTGCTGAGCAAGCCACCCAAGCCCACTCAAATCAGCTCCAATATTATAAAGATCACACCTTTGGGCAAAGCGCAAACCAAATGCATAAGATCCTCACCTGGCACTGCAGCTGCGTCTTGACAACGTCGAGCGGCGTCGTGACCGCGGCCGCGAGCGCGCCGGCCGCGGCCCCGGCGGTGGCGTGCACGGCGAGCGACTCCTCGTCGGCGGCCATGTCCCCGAGCATCCGCTTCGCCGCCTCGTAGGTGGCGAAGTGGACAGCGGTGTACGGCGCGTTCATCACCACGGTGGTCCGGTAGGACACGAAGAACGCCCCGAGGCCCTCGTCGCGGAGCACGGTGCGGACGCAGTGCGCGACGCCCGTGTACGGGCTGCTCGTGAGCTGCAGCCGCTGCTTGACGGTGTCCATCGGGGTGAACACCGCGTCGCTGGCGACGGTGGCGAGCACCCCCGAGGCGGCGTGCGCCGCGGGGTTGTTGGGGCCTAGGCGATCGGAGAGCCGCGACTTGGAGAACTCGTAGACGGAGAAGTAGACGGCGTGGGCGGGGCCGGCGCCCAGCGCCATCGCGGGGAGGCCGCGGTATAGCGCGAGGGCTCCCCCCTCTCCCGCCACGGCGGCGCGCAGCACCGCCCCCAGCGACACGGCCGGGCGGCACGGCGGCGCGCCGACCTGCATGTGGGTCTTGAGGGTGTCAACCGGGAACATCGTCGTGTGCTCGACCACGCCGGCGACGGAGCCGGCGAGCATGTACTGCCAGAACCGGAGCCCGTCGTGTGTCGCGGCTGCGGCTGCAGCAGCCACGCTAAGCACGGGCTTGGGCGAGTCCTGCGCCGGCTCCTCCGCGGCGGCGGGGAGGAGGCGGTCGGGGTGCGGTAGTCGGCGGCCATGGATGGCGGCTGCGTTAGGGTTAGGGTTTTGAGCGGGGCGGAGTGGGGGGAGGAGGAGAGGGCGAGAAGGAAATAAAGAGGAGGGGAGATTTGGAGAAGATGTCGCCATTTAGGGGGAGGGGAGGGGGAGGGGGGAGGGAGGTGGTGGTCAAATCGATCTTGAGGCATCCTCTTCACCTCGGCTCGGCTCGTGTGGCAGTTTCTTCCCCAAAGTTTTCCTCTCCCTCCTTCTCGCCCTTTTTTTTCAGTTTCCGAAAGGGTGTCTTCCCTTCTCGCTCTTTTTTTTCAGTTTCCGAAAGGGTGTCTTCTTTCTCCGTTGTCTTCTCGTTTTCTTAATGTTTCCTGCTAGCACCGGTATCTATTCTCTTTTGCAGGGTTTTAATAGGTAAATATTTGTTGTCGCTTAAATCTTGATTTGCTTTGTCTGGGGTGGATTACATGTGTTGTAATAAAAAAGACTAGACAATAGAAAAGGGAACCCCTTGTTACCAAGAGAGGGACCAGGAAATCCTCGAAGGAGGGGGACCGGAGTGAGAGGAGCTAGAAATACAAGATGTATGAGTGTATTGCCTTGTGAATGAGAGAACGAGGGAGAACACCCTCTTATACGTCCTTGGGGTTCTATATATAGGGGATAAGAATGAACATTTCTCATCTTGCCCTTGCCATGGTATTGAGAGAGAGGTATTTATGTACATTTGCCTAAGTACATCACATAGACTTGGTTTATATACATATATAATATCCCCCGCGACACACCAATATTCCCGACGATTCTAGAGACGGGGCACCCTTTAGTGCCCTACTACGACAACTCCCTTATCTGCAAAGACCGAGGTCGCGAGGATAGGTCCCAGCGGGCGAGTGACGCAACCTTTTCGTCCCCAGTCCCTTGGGAGTCAGGATACCCCGGCAAATATCAACACGAGCCGCCCCGCCGAGGCATGGCCTTCGAAGCGGGCGGGGCGTCGAGACGGAGTCTGTGTGGGCGAAGTCGACGCGGTGCCGCCACACCGAGGCATGGTCTAAGAGGCGGGCGATGCGTCGTGGTCACCTCGTCAAGGCTATGGCCTCGAGGCGGGTGGGAAGCAGAAATGGAGCTTGTGTGGGTGAAGTCGACACGGTGCCGCCATGCCAAGGCATGGCCTATGAGGCGGGCAGACGCGTCGTGGCCGCCTCGCCGAGGCTATGGCCTCGAGGCAGGCGGCGAGCAGAGGTGGAGCCTATGTGGGCGAAGTCGACGCGGTACGACCACACTAAGGCATGGCCTACGAGGCGGGCGACACGCCATGGACGTCCCACGGAGGCTATGGCCTCAAGGCGAGCGACGAGCAGAGATAGAGCTCGTGTGGGCAAAGTTGACGTGGTGCCACCACCCCGAGGTGAGCGACACACCGTGACCGCCCCGCCGAGGCTATGGCCTCGAGGTGGGCAATGAGCAGAGCTGGAGCTCGTGTAGGCGAAGTTGACGCGGTGCCGCCACGCCGAGGCATGACCTACGAGGTAGGCGATGCACTGTGGCTACCCCACCGAGGCTATGGCCTCGAGGCGGGCAGCGAGTAGAGGTGGAGCCCGTGTAAGCGAAGTCAACGTGGTGCCACCACGCCAAGGCCTGACCTACGAGGTGTGCGATGGATCGAGGCGAAGTCGTCACTATACCTCGATGTGTTTGATTCTCTTCGGTGTGACTGTTTGCATTTGTCCTGTTGGGATCCAGTTATCGTCCCCCATTCGATTGCTCCTAGTGGATTGTGCCCGTAACTTGGGGTGGTGCAAAGGGCTAATATTGTCCGCCTGAGGAGGCGGACATATTTTTTTATTAGGCTTGTTTGGGAGTCCATAGCTAGTGAGGAGGAGACGAAGCCGAGCATCGTCCCCCAAACTCTTTTTGATTAGGTTCGCTTGGGAGACGATAGCTAGTGAGGGGGAGGCGTAGCCGAGCGCCGTCCCATATACTCTTTTTGATTTGGTTCGCTTAGGAGATGATAGCTAGTGAGGGGGAGGCGTGGCGGGCGTCGTCCCCCAAACTCTTTTTGATTGGTCTGGCTTGGGAGCCCACAACTAGCGAGGAGGAGGCGATGTTGAGCGCTGTCCTCATACTCTTTTTGATTGGGCATGTTTGGGAGCCCACAACTAGCGAAGGGGAGGCGAAGCCGAGCGCCTCCCCCATACTCTTGTTAATTGGGCTCGCCTGGAGTCCACAGCTAGCGAGGAGGAGGTGAAGCTAAGCGTCATCCCTCATATTCTTTTTAATTGGGCTCGCTTGGGAGCCCACAGCTAGCGAGGGAGAAGCGTAGCCGAGCGACGCCCCCAAACTCTTTTTGATTGGGCTTGCTTGGGAGCCCACAGCTAGCGAGGGGGAGGCGAAGCCGAGCGTCGTCCCCTATACTCTTTTTGAGTAGTAATGGTTTGGAGTGATGGCACGCAATTTGCAAGGACAGGCCTTCGAGACGGGAGACTCCCTGGTCGCCGAGGCACGGTCTCCGGAGCGACTAAGGTTTTGCACGATGGAGCGCGATATACGTCGTCTCTTCGCTAATGCGAGACCTTTGAGGCGGGAGACTCCCTACTCGCCGAGGCGCGGCCTCTGGAGCAACTAGAGTTTTGCATGATGGAGCGCGATATGCGACGTCTCTCCGCCGAGGTGAGGCCTTTGAGGTGGGACACTCCCTAGTCACTAACACACGGCCTTCGGAGTGACTAGGGTTTGCGCGATGGAGCGCAATATGCGACGTCTCTCTGCCAAGGTGAAGCCTTCGAGACAGGAGACTCCCTAGTCGCCAAAACGCAGCCTTCGGAGCTACTAGGGTTTTGCACGAGGGAGCGCGATATGCAACGTCCACACGAGAAGTGCACCAGGAGGTTAAATACTTTTTTTGATTTGCGTACACAGAAGGTGTACCAAAGAGGTCGTGATTTTTGCTAGGTTTACACAGATCAGTACCAGCAAATATCAGATTTTATTCCTCATGACGACTTTGAAGTATGATCTTTCACTCTTGGGTCGAGACACAAGATTTTCGCTGTGGCAAGTCAAGATGAGGGCTGTGTTGGCACATATGGATTTGGATAGTGCATTGGAAGGTTTTGAGAAACAACCTATCGTATGGACCGCAGATGAGAAGCGCAAAGACCGTAAGATTTTATCTCAGATTCACCTTCATCTATCAAATGATATTTTGCAGGATGTTTTGAAGCAGAAGACATCTGCTGCATTATTGTTGAAGCTGGAACAAATTTGCATGATAAAGGATCTCACCAGCAAGATGCATCTCAAGCAAAAATTCTACTCCCACAAATTGCAAGGAGGATCCGTGCTTGATCATCTTTCGATGTTTAAAGAGATCGTTGCCGACCTAGAGTTGATGGAGGTAAAATATGATGATGAGGATTTGGGTCTTCTTTTGTGTTCCATGCCTGGTTCTTTTTTAAATTTTAGAGATGTCATATTATATAATAAAGATACTCTCACGCTTAATGAAGTTTATGAAGCTTTGCATGCTAAGAAGAAGATGAAACAGATGGTACCTTCTGAAAATTCAAGCTCGCAAGGAGAAGGCATGTTTATTCCTGGCAGGCAAAAGGAGAAGAACTGAAATAATGGATCTCGAGGCAAAAGTTCAAACGACTACAAGAACCAGTCGAAATCAAGAGGTAAGTACAAGTCATGCAAATATTGCAAGAAAAGTGGGCATGACATCTCTGAATGCTAGAAGCTGCAGAATAAAGAAAAGAGAGCTGGTTATTATAAGCCAAAAGGTAAACCAGATGATGAAGGTAAAGCCTCTCTTGTTGCTGATGATAGTACTAACGGAGAAATTCTTGTTGCCTTTGCTGGATGTGCTAAGACCAATGATGAATAGATTCTTGATTCTGCCTGTACCTTTCATATGTGTCATAATAGAGACTGGTTTGCCACCTATGAACCTGTTGAAGGTAGTATTGTGTTGATGGGTGATAACTCATATTGTAAGGTTGCAGGAATTGGTTCAATTCAGATCAAGATGTTTGATGGCATTGTCAGAACTTTGACAGATGTGAGGCACATTCCAGATTTAAAAATGAACCTCATCTCTTTTAGTACTCTTGATGCTAAAGGGTACAAGTATTCAGGTGAAGGTGGAGTTTTAAAGGTATCAAAAGGCTCTCTTGTTGTGATGAAAGCTGATATTAAAAATGTCAATGTGTACCATTTGCGAGGTACTACAATATCATGTAATGTTGATGTAATTTCAAGTTCATTATCTGATTCTGATGCTACTAATATTTGTCATATGCATCTTGGACATATGAGTGAAATTGGTTTGGCAGAATTGAGCAAGAGAGGACTTCTTGATGGACATAGCATCGGCAAGCTGAAATTTTATGAGTATTGTGTGTTTGGCAAACACAAGAGGGTGAGATTCGATACTTCAGTTCATACTATAGAATGTATTTTGGATTATGTGCATTCTGATTTATAAGGGTCATCTACCAAGACATCGCTAAGAGGTGCTAACTATATATTAACAATTATTGATGATTACTCTAGAACAGTGTGACCTTATTTCTTGAAGCATATATCAGAAGCATTTTCAGCATTTATAGAGTGGAAGACTATGGTTGAAAGATAAACTGAAAAGAAGGTAAAGAAACTTCGTACTGATAATGTGATGGAATTCTGTTCTAAAGAATTTGAATTATATTGAAGACTGAATGAATTGTCAGACACTACACCGTTCCTCGTACTCCTCAACAAAACGGTGTAGCTGAGCATATGAACAGAACCATCATTTCCAATGCCCGTTGCATGTTGTCTAATGCAGGTTTGCATAGGCGTTTTTGGGCTGAAACCGCTTCCACTACTTGCTATCTTATTAATCGGTCTCCTTCTATTGCAATTGAAAAGAAGACTCCAATTGAGGTATGGTCTGGTTCTCCAGCAAATTATTCATAATTGAATTTTTTTTTGTACTGCTTATGCTCATGTTGATAATGGAAAATTAGAGCCTAGAGCTGTTAAGTGCATCTTTCTTAGTTATAAATCTGGTGTCAATGGATATAAGTTATTGAATCCTAAAACACATAAGGTTGTGATTAGCAGAAATATTATCTTTAATGAATCTGCTATGCTTCATGATAGACTGCCTACTAATGTTCCTGTTGAGAATGAGCAGAATTCAAGTGTTCGGGTAGATTATTTTGTTGGTTCAAATAACACATCAGATAAAAAAATATTGTTGTTCATGATGCACCTATTGTTGAGCAGCCACCACAACAGTCCATTGCAGTTGACAGGCTTAGAAGGGGGGTTAATCCACCCAAGAGGTTAATTGAAGAAGTTAATATTGTTGCTTATGCTTTAAGTGCAGCAGAAGAAATTGAAGGTAATGCAGAACCTTCATCATACTCTGAGGCTATTGATTCCACTGATTGTAATAAGTGGATAACTGCTATGCACGATGAGATGGAGTCACTTGAAAAGAATGACACTTAGAAACTAGTGAAATTGCCAAAGGAGAAGAAGCCAATTCATTGCAAGTGGATTTTCAAAAGAAAGGAATGCATTTCTCCTACTGAACTAGCAAGGTATAAAGCAAGGTTGGTTGCTAAAGACTATAGTCAGATTCCAGGTATTTATTTTAATGATGTGTTTTCCCCAGTTGTGAAGCATAGTTCTATTCGCACTTTACTCAGTACTGTTGCTATGCATGATTATGAACTTGAGCAATTAGATGTTCAAACTGCATTCTTACATGGGGAGTTGGAAGAAAACATTTATATAGACCAACATGAGGGTTTTGTTATTCCTGAAAAAGAACACCTTGTTTGTAGATTAAAGATCTTTATGGTTTGAAGCAAACTCCTAGACAATGGTAGAAGAGATTTGACTCTTTTATGCCCTCTCATAATTTTAAGCGGTCTGATTATGATAGCTGTGTTTATTGAAAAACTATTAATGGTTCAGCTATTTATTTGCTTCTCTATGTTGATGATATGTTGATTGCTACAAAAGATAAGTCAGAAATAGCAAAACTGAAAGCACAATTGAGTAATGAATTTGAGATGAAAGACCTAGGTGTAGCAAAGAAAATTCTTGGTATGAAGATTATTAAAGAGAGAAAATCTGGCAAATTATACCTTAGTCAACAAGGTTATATTGAGAAGGTCCTTCGTCATTTTAATATGCATGATGCAAAACCAGTGAGTACTCAATTAGCTTCGCATTTCAGATTATCTTCAGCTTTATGTCCTGAGCCAGATTATGATATTGAGTACATGTTTAGAGTTCTATATTCTAGTGCATTTGGTTCTCTTATGTATGCCATGGTTTGTTCTCGTCCTGATTTATCTCATGCACTGAGTGTTATTAGTAGATACATGGCTAATCCTGAAAAAGAGCATTAGAAAGCAGTTCAGTGGATTTTCAGATATTTGCGTGGCACTTTTAATGCTCGTTTACAGTTTGGAAATTCTAGAGATGAACTTGTTGGTTATGTTGACTCTGATTATGCTAGCGATTTGGACAAAAGGGGGTCCCTCACAGGTTATGTTTTCACCATTGGTGGTTATCCTGTTAGTTAGAAGGCAAATTTGCAAGTTACTGTAGCCTTATCTACTACTGAAGCAGAATATATAGCTATTTCTGAAGCTTGTAAAGAAGCTGTTTGGTTGAGAGGTTTGTACACTGAGCTTTGTGGAGATAATTCTTGCACTACTATATTTTGTGATAGTCAGAGTATTATATGCCTTACAAAGGATCAGATGTTCCATGAAAGAACAAAGCACATTGATGTGAGATGTCACTTTATTCGATGTGTTATTGCTCAAGGTGATGTCAAAGTGTGCAAGATAAGTACTCATGATAATCCAGCTGATATGATGACAAAGTCAATTCCTGTTACTAAGTTTGAGCTTTGCTATAGTTTAGTTGGTATTACAGTTTAGTCCTAGAGACTAATTGGTGCACGGTGATTTTTATCTTATTGTGGAGATATTTTAGTGATTGATGATTCTTCATTATGCTACAAGAGGAAACTCGCCACAAGGTGGAGATTGTTGATATTGTGATCCGAATTGTCTAATATGGATGAGTTCGGATTAGTTTCCATAATAGCGGATAAGTTTCCAACTTGGAATCTAAGTCCTTTACCCCTTTGTATATCTCTTGTATGCCGCACGGGGAGAGTGCGACGCCTCATTGTAATCCCTTGCGATTTGTAAACACTCCTCATATAGTGATCATCGCCGGTCGACGCCCGTGGTTTTTTTCCGCAGGGTTTTCCACGTAAAAAAATCGTGTCTCCGTTTGTCCCTATTTTTCTAACATCCCCGTCGATGCGAGGCTTTCGAGATGGGAGACTCCCTAGTCGTCGAGGCGCGACCTCTGCGGCAACTAAGGATTGTGTAATGGAGCGCGATATGCGAGGTCTCTCCGCCAAGGGGAGGCCTTCGAGGCGGGAGACTCCCTAGTCGCTGAGGTGTAGCCTTCGGAGCGACTAGAATTTTGCACTATGGAGCACCATATGCGACGTTTCTCCGCGGAGGTGAAGCCTTTGAGACGTAAGGCTCCCTAATCGCTAAGGCACGAACTTCGAAGCGACTAGGATTTGCGCGATGGAGCGCGATATGCGACGTCTCTCCGCCGAGACGAGCCCTTCGAGATGAGAGAATCCTTAGTCACCGAGTCGCGGCCTCCGAAGCGACTAAGGTTTGCGCAATGGAGCGTGATATGCGATGTCTCTCCGCCGAGGCGAGGCCTTCGAGACGAGAGACTCCCTAGTCGCCGAGGCACAGCCTCCGAAGCGACTAGGGTTTGCTTGCGAGGGTCCCGAGGCCGGGGCAGCACTACCGAAGGTTATCGAAGGGGACTGCACCCGGAGGGGACGCACTGAGAGGGTTTGCGCCGCGCGCTGTTGGGGACTAAAGGCGCGCCGATTGATGTAGTTGTTGGTAGGTATGAGTGAGCGGCGGGGACCGTGGTTTGGGCTCCTTCGTTGTTGCTCGCCCTTCGTTATTCGACCAAGGTGCCAACACCCGTTGCTCCGCGAAGTCTGCGAAGGTGGGCGCGCTGGAAGGGCTCCAGCGAAGTGGCAACCGCCGCTCGAGGCGAGGCGAAGGGGTTGGGTCCAACGAGGGGGCTCGAGGAGGCCGAAGGTGGAGTACGCCGGCGGGGGCGCCGGCCAGAAGGTCGAGGTCGACGGTACCTTAAGGTGGAAGCGGAGCGGCAATGAGGAGCCACAGCAGTGGCTTCGAGCGACGACTCGAGGTGTCTTGGAGGCGAGTCTGCGTCAAGGTCGGGCCTCGGGGATGTGCTTCAACTCTGCAAAGGGGCCTCGTGGGATGGGCTTCGACTTTGTGAAGGGGCGTCGCGGGATGGGCTTGGGCTTCTCTTGTAGTGCCTATTGTGTAGCTATTTATCCAGTCCGCACAGGCGACACCAACTGTCGTAGCAAAGAAGGCTAGATAGCAGAAAAGAGGACCCCGGTTACCACACGAGGGACCAGGGGATCCTCGAAGGAGGGGTACCGGAGGGAGAGGAGCCATAAGTACAATATGTATAAGTGTATTGCCTTGTGAATGAGAAAATGAGGGAGAATCCTCCTCTCACATGCCCTTAGGGCTCTATATATAGGGGCCAAGAAGGGGTATTTTCTTTCTTGCACTTGCATGGTATTGAGAGGGGGGGGGGTATTTATGTACATTTGCCTAAGTAAACCACATGAATTTGATCTATATATATGTATGATATCCCCCACGGTACACTAATATTCCTGACGACTGGGGCAGGACACCCCTTGGTGCCCTACCATGACAACATGTAAGAGTCTGTGTTATTCGATTATTATTTGGCTTAAGAGCTGGAGAAACTGAATTTCATTTCCCATCGATCGTAGATATCAAATTCTGATTTGTTTATTTATGCTGAATTGCTGACGCATGGGCCGCTTTGACCTGGCTATCCACGTTTTCTATTGGAAGTTGAATTTGCCCAGTTGTCTCCACGATACTGCATGTGATATAAACTGTCCAGACTCCAAAGTCCGCCTTTTGCTTAGAAGGGAATGACTGAAGACAGACGAGTCCAGGATAGCATCCACAGGTCAACAATACACAAATTTGCAGGGATTAGCTACTACTCAACCATAAAAACTTGTTGCATTGGGATCATCTGATCTTTTAGAGAGAGAAAAAAGGAACAAATCAGAGTGATGCAGTGGGCAGGTAGCAACTTGATAATGCATTGGGAGGTGAGACTTATCAGATGTTCCCCCACGAACTACGTAGTAGCATACAGCCATGCACAACCCAGACCCAGTGGTTGGTAGCACACACAATAGCCGTTCATAGTAAAATGGCAAAGAGAAAGCTTATGACAATTATCTGCAAGTAAGGGCCTAACATTCAGAAAACATCAGATGCTACTCACCAAACACTCGAAGCAGATACTCAGTTCCGGCAACTCTTCAGCCATGATGATACTTGTCCAGCCTGCACTCCGCAGCATGACGAGTAGAATATACGGCAACACGACTATTGTAATCTGTAGCTTCATGGTTCAACAGGAACAAGTATTTTTTTTGGTGGCAACACATTAGTGTATACATTCTAAGTAATTATACTGCAGTCAACAACATCACAGATCATATTAGATTGGATCTCTCCGAAATGAAGCGCTCGTTATAACTCAGAAGGTTTGAATCTGTAGAATTGATCTGCCATGGACAAAACAGAACAAGAAAGACGACAATGAGTGACCATGAAAATTTCATGAAACCATAAGAAAGGAATCTGTCAAATTCTAAGCAAGAAAATCTCGTTTCCACTATCCTGTCACATCAGAATGGTGCGTCTGCACCAGCATGCGAATCAGCACATAGCAGAATTACGCAACAGCAATTAAGCTCAGTGAAGCATCTTGTGAAGGTTCATATTCTGAAAATGACCAATGCACAGAAATCACACTACAGTAGAAACAAGCATCTTTATCTATTAAAAAAAAGAAAGCTCCAAGTTTGAAAGACACAATAAAAAGGGAAAAACAGTATAAACACTTACAAAAGGTTCCTTCTTGTGCTAGCTCATGAAAAATAGTTACATCACTTTCTGAGCTAAAGTAATGGCAAGAAAGGAAGCAAAATTACCATCCTACTCTATGAAAATCTGTTCATCTACTCAGAATACAGTCACATCACGTTACTTCACTATGTCCTCACAACAGTTATTCATATTTCTTCTTTACACTGATTTCTAGCCTTCAGAATTTTATCTGCCAAAAGTTGTGGCCAAAGAAAAAAGTCTTGTGGCTTCCACACGTTATAATAGAACAAATTTACAACCACCCATTGGAGGTCCCAATCTTATCTTCTCTTGCCCACGCGTAGAGCACAAGCAGTAGCCCACAATTATTAAAAAAACTTACTGTTAGGTATCTGTACTCTACAAGTTCCTCTGAACAGGTCGATTGTATGACGCAGATTGTATGGTCATCTTCATGCAAAAGAGTTCCCAAGCAGCAAGCTGAGAAAAATTCATGTCAAGACATGGTTAAAGCATTTTTTTTTCCTTGGTCCTAAATCCACCCATTGGTGGGGCAACATATTCAGCCGGGAAAATTCATCATATACCACTCCAAAGATCACACTTTTGGGAAATGCCACTCTAAAGATGTTTATAGCATCAAAAGGCCACTTTGGCTATTTTAACACAGTTCCCATTTTTTAGCTGATAAATCCCAAATACAATTATCCCCAAATTTTTAATAAAGGAAGTACTTTAATTTTGATGACATTTTTAAGATATACATATACAATTGTAGGGTGAAATAGTATCTTAATATATAATTGATACATGAAACATTACTGAGGACAATATATTAGTTATATTGCACACCCGATGTTCATTTTCTGGATCTGCCACTGAATCCACCCAATCATTTGCACAGCTGTGCATGAAACTTCTTATTGGCTACGAGGCAAAATAGGGAATTGTCCAGCAAACAAAGAGGGAGAACTGGGCAAGCCACATAATGCTGCTTATAGGGCAGAACGAGCCTATGATTCATCATTCTTACAGAATACCCTGAGCCTATGATTCATCATTCTTACTGAATACCCTGAGCTAACTCAGCAAAGGGTCAAAAACATGAAACTGGACAAAAAGCATAATTCTCCAAAATCTAAGGAGAATAGCCAAAATTCCAAAATAGTTGGCAAAGGCGTACGTTATATTTCAAGTAGCAATACAACCTTGATGTTATAGATATCTTAAAATATTAAAAGCTGTGCCTAATAGAGCATAGGAATTGCCATTACATATGGATTAAATTTCTTTTGAGGAAGCAGCACATCCACAGAGTTGTTAAGGCAATAACTTTTTCGGGCTAACAAAAAAAGGAAGTTATTATGCATTGAAAGCTGAAGCGATATTTCAATACAAGCTAATAGTAATAAATGGAGTACAAAATGCTATTGAATTTTGGAGATGCGATCATGCGAATGAAAAATGATAAATCAACTATTGAACACAATGAGAAGCTTCCCCCTCATCCTGAAAAAGAAAGAAAAAAAGAGAAGGGGAATTAATTGCAGGTAGGACCTTAAATCTAGTCATTGGCTCACTAAATCTCAGTAATAGTTCAATCAGATATTGCACACAAATAATACAAGGACAAATATACATGACTCATCAGTGGTACCTGACATTACAATCGACCGAAGATTTATCCTTCCTTCCAGCCCATATACGTTTCTTAACTGTATGGCTGCCAATACAGTTATTGAATACCTACTTCTCAATGGTCTACAGGGGAATATGGACCTCGACTATGTCTGCTAGGACTCGGACTTCTTGCTGAAGGAACAGACATGCTCTGGACAAATGGATGAACAAGCCGTAAGGTTACATTTGATGTCAACCAAAATCTTATCAAAGTAAAGTAACTCTAAAGCTTTTCAATAGGGACATCTGTAAAGTAGAGAAGCACCTTCACCTTTCAAAAAAACAACATTACGGCTCTTATTGGGGTTGCCAACTAATTAAATCCTTTACAATGTTACAGACCTATTTTTGATACTCGCTAGTAATGAAACTTGTTTACAAGTATCAATTACTGCTCATCGAATTCATCATGAGAAAATCTTAACAATATCTTCACTACTTAAAAAGAAGGAAGTGGTGGTCGCCGTCGCGGCGGCACGTTGCCCCTCCCAACTCTCCCTTCTCCCTTCTGTTAGAATAGGAATCCTTATATGCATTTTGTATTTCCTTATTTTTGTATGTCATATTCCCTTGTAATATCCCCTTTGTACTCGCTATATATATTTACACACAATATTCATAACATGGTATCAGAGCTAAGGTACTAACCTAGCTCCTTCTGTTGCCATCCTTGTTCATGTCGTCAAGGTCGTCATTGAATCGGTCGCCGCCGAATTGGGTCGACGCCACCGAGGTCGCCGTTGTCCAACCCGACTTGTTGCCCGACCCGATAGCTCCCGACGCCATTGTGCGATCATTGTTGCCCGAAGCTTTGCCGACCTCCGGCCGCCTTCACTCTCGGCGGCAGCAGTATTGCGCCCTGCCGGATCCCACCTCACGCCGCTTGATCCCGTCAAGGAAGGAATCTGGTTGACAATGTCGCCTGCGGGAACAACGCAGGCGCTCGACGCTCGTCGCTTGCCCAGTCATCACCGTTCCCAGCCGCTGCCGCTGTCCTCACGATTGGATCGAGCAGAGGCGACATCCTCTGCTTCATAGCATAGAAACCGATTCAGTTTCTATAAAAAACCGATAGTTTCCAAAAAAAAAAAACGCGAGCGTCGCTCTAGCGTGCCGCCCAAAGACCGCCGTTAGACTTGGTTGCCACGTCGCCGCGCCGTCGGTAGCCGCCATCGATGGCTTCCGTTCCATCAGCTGTGATCCCATTCCCGGGAATAAAGTTTTATGGGACAAACTACAGGTTGTGGTCTTCACTCATGGAGATCACGTTCGATGGTCTCCGCCTACATGGACATGTCACTGGTGCTCGACCTTGCTCGCCATCGCTGGTTCAGCCTCCTCCCAGATGATGAGTCTGCCAAGGAGGCCGAGACCGCTGCTACTGCTACTGATCAGGCTTTTCAGTATACTATAGATGCTTTTGAGCGCTGGTGTGCTGATGAGGCCTGTGCTCGACCAATCCTGGTGGTCAGTGTCACGACTCCATCCAGCCAGACATTGTTGGTCTGCGTGCCACTCCTCAGATCTGGGAGTACTTGCGTGAGCGATATCAGCAGAGCAGGATGCTCAGTTCTTTCGCTTCAGCGTGAGTTGGAGACCCTTCGCCAGGAAGACTCCTCTGTTGTCGACTTCTTCCGAGCCCTGGCTAGTCTCTGGCGCCAGCTGGACGAGCTGGCTTCTTCGCTCTGCCAGAAGTGTCATAAAATGCAGAAGGTGGATCGTGGCCGTCTTCGCCTTTATGACTTCGTCTGCCGTCTTCGCCCAGAGTTTGAACCTGTCAAGGTTCAACTGCTGAGTCGCTCACCACGACCGATAGTTATCGAGGCTCTTTCGACGCTTCGTGCTGACAAGCTTTGCTGCGGGTTAGCAGCACAGTTTGTTCCGGCTGTGCTTGCTACCCCTTCTTCAACTACACCGACGGCTTCTGCTTCGACTATAGTTCCTCCTCAGGTGTCTGTTTTCACTCCTGTTTTTGCTCCAACTGGGGTTTAGTGCAATTATTGCAAGATCTTCGGGCACGACTAACAGAGTTGTGAGGTGCGAAAAAAGCAGAACAAGACGCGTGGGGTTAGACGATCGAAGGGGGGCAGGGAGGCCCTTCCTTGACAGGAGGATAGACCAGCACGTCAGGACCATCTCAGCAAGGTGACTCTATTCAGCAGTTCTGCCAGGTTCTACTTCAGCAGCTCTCTCACAGCTCAACAGGTTCCGCTAGTCTAGCTCAGACATCTCCTCCAGGTACTTCTTGGGTTCTGGATTCTGGTGCTTCTTTCCACATGACACTGGACTCCACATCTCTCACTTCAGTAGGACCTCTTGTTTTTCCTATCTCTGTTCAGATAGCTGATGGTACTCCTCTGTCTGCCAGCTGTCAGGCACTCTTTTGTCCACTGATTTTTCTGTTCCAGCTGTTTCCCATGTTCCCCAGCTTACCATGTAGCTTCTCTCGGTGGGTCAGCTTATCGATCTTGGTTGTAGGGTTGATTATGACTCTCACCCATGTTTCGTCCAGGACCGATAGACAGGGACATTACTTGGGACTGGCCGGCGCCGTAGGGATCGTCAGGGTCTCTACGTCCTTGATCGCCTCTACCTTCCGTCCATTTTAGTTGCACCTACCACCTCTACGTCTACCTCTACCGCCATTGCTGCCACCACCTCAGGAGTTTTTTGCGCAATGGCATCATCGTCTCGGTCACTTGTGTGGGTCTCGCCTTTCTTCATTAGTTCGTCAGAGTGTTCTTGGATGTGTTACTATTGACACTATGGATGAAAATCCCACGGATTCTGCGTGATGAACGTCTTTACTGGTCGGGTCCATAACGGAAAACCCGACCGGCTTTTTCGATTTAGTAAATTCAAATTCTAGTTTTCAAATTTTGATGGTTTTAAGCAAATTCAAGCGAATTTCATCCATTTTTTTAAGTAAATCCGAATCCACGGCTATTCTATTCGCCACCGATCCCAGAACCGCCGGCAGCGTGCGAGATTTTTATCCTTGATTGACACAACCATGTTTTGTAAGGGTCGTAAGCTGGGCAAGCAGCTACAACTTCCTTATTATTCTAGTGAGTCCTTGTCTTCTCGTCCTTTTGACTTAGTTCATTCAAATGTATGGAGACCCGTGCCTATTATCTCTAAAGGCGGGCATAAATTTTATGTGATCTTCATTAATGATTTTTCACGTTTTACATAGATTTTCCCTATGTCTAATCGTGGTCAGTTTCTTGCGATCTATCGTAGCTTTGCAACGATGGTTCGTACTTAGTTTGATTCTTCCATCCGTGTTTTTCGCTGTGATTCTACTTTCGAGTACTGTTCTAGCACTTTTAGACAGTTTCTTTCTGAGCAGGGCACTCTTTACCAGTCTTCTTGTCCTGGTGCCCATGCTCAGAATGAGGTTGCTGAGATAAAACATCGTCATCTGATTGAGACTGTTCGCAATCTTCTCCTTGTCTCTCACGTTCCACCTTAGTTCTGTGCTAAGGCTGTTTCTACGACTTCATATCTCATCAATATGCAGTCTTCCACTGCTCTTAAGGGTGTCAGTTCTATAGAGCGTCTCTACTCTCGAACCCCCACTACACCCACTTTCATATATTTTTTTTGTACTTGTTTTGTTCTGTTGCAGCCTCGTGAGGGCACCAAACTATCGGCTCAGTCAGTTGAATGTGTTTCTTGGTATAGTTCTGACAATGATGAGTACTTATTTTGTTCTGCTACAAGGCTCGTCTTGTGGCTCGTCTTGTGACTCGCGGCTTCCAGTAGGAGTACGGTCAAGACTACGATGAGACTTTTGCCCCTGTTGCCCATATGACTATTGTCCGTACTCCTGTTGCGGTTGCTTCTGTTCACCGGTGATCTATCTCTCAGCTGGATGTCAAGAATGTTTTTCTTAATGGTGTTTTGCATGAGGAGGTCTACATGCAGTCATCACCTGGGTATTATGTTCCCAATGGGCATGTCTGTCGTCTTTGTCGTGCTCTTTATGGCCTCAAACAGGCTCATCATGCATGGTTTACGCGTTTTACCTCAGTGATTACTGTTGTTGGTTTCACTGTCAGTTCCCACGATCCTGCTCTTTTTGTCCATATCTCATCTCAGGGTAGAACACTGCTTCTCTGTATGTTGATGATATCATCACTGGTGATGATTCCTCATTCATCACGTATGTAAAGAAGCATATCAGTGAGCAATTTTTGATGACTGATCTTGGTTCTCTTACGTACTTCCTTAGGATTGAGGTCTCTTCCATGCCTGAGGGTTACCACCTCTCCCAGCAGAAGTATGTCCAGAGTCTTCTTGATCGGTCTGGTCTGACTGATACTCGCACTTGCTGAGACTCCTACCTATGAAGCTATCTCTACAACTTCATGCCACTGATGGTGATCTTCTTGAGGATCCTACTCGATATCGCCATCTTGTTGGGAGTTTGGTGTATCTTATGAGCACTCGTCCTGATATTGCTTATGTTGTTCATATCTTGAGTCAGTTCATAGCTCGTCCTACTCATCTTCACTATAGTCACCTTCTTCGTGTTCTTCGCTACTTGCTTGGGATTGTATCTCGTCGTTTGTTTTTCCCTAGCTCCACATCACTACAGCTTCAGGCGTACTTTGATGCGACCTACGCTAGTGATCCTTCCGATCGTCGTTCTCTTTCTACTTACTGTGTTTTTCTTGGCTCCTCCCTGATTGCCTGGAAGACAAAGAAGTAGACTGCAGTTTCCCGTTCGAGTACAGAGACTGAGTTGAGAGCTATGACAGCAATGACAACAGAGGTTACTTGGTTGAGGTGGCTACTTGAGACTGAGTTGAGAGCTATGACAGCAGTGACAACAGAGGTTATTTGGTTGAGGTGGCTACTTGCAAATTTTGGAGTGCCTATGATGGGACCTACGACTCTTTTATCTGACAGTATAGGTGCTATCAGTACTGCCCATGATCCAGTGAAGCATGAGATCACCAAGCACATTGGTGTGAATGCTTCATACACTTGCTCACAGGTGCAGGAGGGAGTACTTTACAGTTTGTGCCTTCAGAGTTACAGATTGTTGATTTCTTCACGAAGCCACAGACTAGGATACAATATTTGTATTTTCTCTCCGAACTTAATGTGTGTGATCCACAATGAGTTTGAGGGGGGGTGTTAGAATAGAAATCCTTATATGCCTTTTGTATTTCCTTATTTGTATATGGTATATTCCCTTGTAATATCCCCTTTGTACTACCTATATATATTGCCCATTGGGCATAATGAATATACAAAGAATATTCATAACACCTTCCACCTCTCTAAAAAAAATCTCTAACAAAAACAGAAAAAGCAATCTACTAGCAAACAAATTCCACCTCCCTAAAAATTCTCTAACAAGAAAAAACAACGAAGCTCTACTGTGTGCGCGGCGAAGCCAAAGGCGGCGACACGACGCAACCTTTGTCGGAGCTCGGCCGAGCGTGAAGGCGAAGCCGAGGGCGTGGGCCGAGCAGGCCGATCTCGACGTACTGGGGGTAATATGATTTTTTTAAATCTGTAGCAAAGCACGGGCATTCAGCTAGTATCATCAATGCTTGTTGCACTGGAGAAAAACAAAAGTACATAACAAACATGGTTTGTAAAAAAAATTTGCAGTAAAATCACTCATACACAGCAGCATGTTTCTATTTAGAAAATATATATTTATTTAAACTTACCTTAATTCTTTGTGGCAAACTGATCCAAACTTCGAGGTTCGGAATAGCCTAGAATATAACAAGAGAGTAAGAGAAATCACAATGCAGGAAACCAATGTATAAATTAACTGCTCACATGAACATCACTTTACACATCAGTGCCAGCTGACGCTTAAACATCTATGGTGCAATTGAGCAGGCATTTGTCATATTTTCAAAGGACGAACTATGAGCTAGTTATCGTTGATTTGGTTTAGAATTATTTATCTCTTTACATGTCCTTTTGCCTCTTTTTGCTCTTTCTAGTTTGTTTTACCACAGTGGTATCTTTTATGTAGTTCTTCAGAAATCCAACCAAAAACGACGGAAATGGAGTATAATAGAAATGTATTGGAGCATTAAGTAACTAAAATGACTAAGACTGAGTTTTTCACGCGAATCAATATTTTAACAGCCACTAATTATCTTTAGAGCTATGGAGCTGAAGTGAAGTCAATCGAAAACGAGCTAAAACTTTTGATCCCTCAACTTGGGTGTTGAATACAATTTAAGCTTCAACTTTTTTTCAAGGGAGCAAACTATTTTGGTCTCTCAACTTTGGGCTTGGTACAATTTAAACTTTCACTTATTGAGTGAACTATTTTGTTTCCTTGACTCTGGGACTGGGTTTAACTCCACCTAAGAGGTCAAAGACTCATAGAATTTAAATTTTAGCAGAAGATTTCCTGAAACCATTCCCATAGCTGAGAGACCAAAATAATACCCTCAAAAGGTTCAGAGTCTAAACAATATCAAACCCAAAAGTTGGGGCAAACATGGTAGTTTTCCCTACAAATTGCAGAAACACTATTCCTTAAACTAAGCATGCAAGCATATGTCCATGCACTTGCAGATGTATCAATTAAATGGAGGAACTTGGTTGATGAGAATTGTCACGAAACTCCAATTGGATCAAAGCATACAGACAAGTAGATATTATGAGAGAGTTCCAATTAGCTTCTCCAAGAAAAATAATATGAAAGCAGCAATCTGGGCCTTCAAAATAATTTCACAAAGATGTGGCATTTATTCCACGAATATTAAGTTTTAAGGAGGACTTTACGTAAGACTAGCTTTACCTCTACAGAATGTATGCCAAGGAAGTAATATCTATAAATTGCACCAATCAAAATGTATCCTCCAAAAAGGCATATAATTCTACAAAACAGTTATTAATCAAGTCAGACCTAAAAAAACAGTGAGAAACTTTGCTGGCAGTGGGGAATCATCAGGATAAAATGGTATACAGTAACAACTAGTTGAACTTTAGTAACTCAATAAATGCAACTCAAAATGGCATACGTTACGAACAAAATGCCTAACCAACCCCAGCCATTTCCAGAAGCAGAGACTGATCTTGCACAACCAGAAGGGTGTCTAAGTGTTGTAGCCTGTGACAGACAATTGTATTAACATTTAGGATAAAACGTACGAAAAAAAACCAAACCATTGCAACAGAAAAAATCTGTATACCCACATAATCACAACTTCCTGATAGGATGAATTTATCTGATACCTGCAAAAGAAAGGGGGAAAAACATCAAAGAAATAAGATGCAACAGTGGCAGGAAAAAGGGAGAAAATATGAACTTGAAACTGGCAAAGGAAGGAATCTACTCACTTGGGCTACAGTTGTATCACAGAGGACGAAAACTGAAATAGAGCACTTTGATGAGAACATCTTGACAACAACACCCTTTTGAGGATTACTCCCATCTGTTTTTCAGCAAAACAACTAGTTGTAAGTTTCGAATAGCAAGGATATTTGTGGAAAATGTGTTTATGATG
Organism: Hsuehochloa calcarea; assembly: GCA_036346395.1. NCBI lineage: Eukaryota > Viridiplantae > Streptophyta > Magnoliopsida > Poales > Poaceae > Hsuehochloa > Hsuehochloa calcarea. Next base: position 44,695,705 of record CM070597.1, on the reverse strand, counting down.
ATCCTTACCAATTAGAGATATATGGGATTTAGATACCCTTCCAATGGTTGTGCAAACATCATACCCTGCAGAAACAGCAAAATGTAGACACCGACACCAGAATCAAAAAAGAAAATATAACAATTACAATTTAAGTTTATACAGAAAATTTAACATCATTAGAAAATGCATAGTGGAAACTACTTAATATTTGGTATTATTCTTGATACATGTTAAAAAGATAACAGGAAAAAACACTGTTGAAAATATATCCAATCAGGACAACAAAGCTACCTCCAATGTTATTTGACACAAGTGCACTGCATTGGGCGCCACACCTCAATGGACCACCACAGTCCTAGTTCAGCAAAAGAAATGGTTAAAAGACAACATAATCAAAGCAATTTATGCAAAAAAAAAAAATTAATGAAACTAAAATGAAGGTGTTGATTGTTGGAATGAGACTTGATCTATTCAAATGGCCAAAAGGCCAACATACCATGTACAGGGTAGGTCAATATGCAAAGAACACCCTAAACTATATACATATCTAACACCCCCTAAACTCATGGTGGATCAACAACACTAAGTTTAGGGAGGTAGAAACTACATTGAACTCTAGTATGTGCCTTGGTGAGGAAATCTGTTAACTGAAGCTCGGAAGGCTCATACTAAAGAGCAATAACTTGATCTTGCACCTGCGATCTCATGTATCAAGCATCTACTCCAATGTGCTTGGTGCGCTCATACTTCACCGGATCTTGGGCAATGCTAATCGCACCAGTACTGTATGATAAGAGAGGAGTCGGTGCAGAAAGTGAAACATCAAAATCCTCAAGTAGCAACCTAAGTCAGGTGATATCAGCTGTCAACGACGTCATGGCTCTCAACTCAGCCCCAACACTCGAACGGGAAACGACAGGCTGCTTCTTGGTCTTCCAGGCAATCAGAGAGGAACCAAAAAAATGCAATAGGCAGAAAGAGACCGGCGATTAGAATAATCGCTAGCCCAGATCGCATCATAGTACGCCTGAAACTGCAGAGAACTTGAGCAAGGAAAGAAAAGGCAATGGGTGATGGTCCCGTGAAGATATCGCAAAACACGAAGAAGGTGACTGTAGTGGAGCTGAGTGGGAGCAGAGACGAACTGACCCAGGATGTGAACTGGGTGAGAAATGTCCGGTTGAGTGATCCCAAGGTAGACGAGACTCCCGACAAGATGGCGGTAGAAAGTGGGGGTCCTCAAGAGGCTCACCATCAGTAGGCCAAAGGTGAACACCAAGCTCCATAGGAGCATCCACCAAGCGCTGATCAGTGAGACAAGCGCGAGCAAGGATATCCTGAATGTACTTCTCCTGGGAGAGGTAGTAGCCCTCGGGCGTAGAAGTGATCTCAATCCCAAGGAAGTAACAAAGAGGACCCAAATCAGACATCAAGGACTGCTCACTGAGACGCTCCTTCACAAAGGCAATGTACTGAGAATCATCTCCAGCAATGATCATATCATCCACATATAGAAGGAAGAGCGTCCGACCCCGAGGAGAGGTGTTTACAAAGAGGGCAAGGTCGTGATCACTGGTGGAGAAGCCGGCAGCAGTGACAACAGAGGAGAAGCGGTCAAACCAAGCACGGGGAGCTTGTTTGAGCCTATAGAGAGAGTGACGAAGGCGAACCATACCATACCATACCATCAGGGACTATTATACCCAAGGGTGGCTGCATGTAGACCTCACGCAGCTCGCCATTGAGAAAGACATTCTTAATGTCCAACTGAGAGATGAGCCACTGTCGAACAGAGGCCGCAGCAAAGGGAGTGTGAACAGTGGTCATGTGAGCGACAGGAGCGAAAGTCTTATCGTAGTCACGACCATGCTCCTGCTGAAAACCACGCGCCACAAGGCGAGCCTTGTAGCGCTCAAGGGAACCATTCGAGCCGGTCTTGATCTTATACACCCACTTGCACATGATAGGAGTAACACGCGTAGGTAAGAGCACAAGATCTCAAGTGCTAGTACGCTCCAAAGCAGCAATCTCCTCAGACATCACGAGCTGCCACTCAGGGTGAGCAGCATCCTAACGGCAGGTCGTAGGCTCAGAAAGAGCAGCGGCTGCGAAGCTGTAGCGCTCAGGAGGCCTGACAGTGCGATGATCACGAAGACATATCTGAGAGGAGAAGGTGGAGCAGGACCCAGCAAGGACGAAGAAGAACTGGGAATAGGGCTCAGCTGGAGAAGAAGTAGGCCGAGGTCGGCGAGAGTAGTCCAGGGGAAAAGGTGGAACCTTAACAAAAGAGCTAGAAGGAAAATCTGGAGGAGAGGGGACAGGTGGAGCCGGAGGAGAGAGAAGCGTAGAAGGTGGAGGCAGAACCAAAACAGGAGTGGAAAACTGAGTGTCAGGAAAAGTTAGAAAGTAAATCGACTCAACAAGAAAATCTGAGCTAACATTAGAGGGACGAGGTAGTAAGGCCGGGACTCATCAAAGGTGACGTGACTCATCAAAGGTAACGTCCCAAGAGATCCTCATCCGGCGAGCAATAGGGTCGTAGTAGCGATAACCCTTATGCTCAAGAATGTAGCCAAGAAAAAGTTAGTGCGCTCACGAGGTGGAAGAAGGCCGAAGCAGATAGCTGAAACAACGAAGGTGACTATACCCGGGAGCCCGACCGTAGAGACGCTCAACAGGAGTAGAACCTTGAAGAGAAGTGGGAGGTTGCATGTTGATGAGGAAAGCGTGATGGAGACAACTTGACCTAGAAGTGAGGTGGAACAAAAGAGGAGCATAAAGCGCGGTGTCTCAAGCAAATGACGATGCTTACGCTCGAAACAGTTGTGAGCTTGAGCACCATGACAAAGTCTTGGGAAGAGTACCGCTTTCGAGAAAGCGACATAAGCGTGAGCAATGTACTCGCCAGCAGAATCAACACGAAAAACACGAATAGCCGAATCAAACTGAGTGTGGCGATGGTGGCAAACCTCTGGTAAATAGAGAGAACCTGACTGCGAGAGGACATGAAGTAGATCTAAGTATGACGAGAATAATCATCAATAAAAATCACATAGTATCGATAACACCCTTTCGAAACGAAGGGAACCGGACCCAAACATCAGAGTGAACAAGATCAAAAGGACGAGCCGAGACAAAATGTGGGATAGGGGAGCTGCATCTGTTTGCTAAGCTTGCAACCCATGCAAGGTAAAGAGGTGTCACCATAAACAGAACCAAGAAAACCACGACCTACTAAAAACGACAATCGCGATCTACAAATATGACTCAAACGATGGTGCCATCGAGCAAAGGAAGCGATGAGGGGACGCAAAAACATAGGTGGTTGTAGTGGTATTGGCGGTGGAGGCAATGGAAAGAATGTGCGACGGTCGAGCTCCCAAAGACGCTGCGAATCACGACGCTGAAGGTCAGCACAAAGCAGAGTACCCATGCGGCGGTCCTAACACAACAAGAGTCGGACACAAGAATAACACGACAGTCGTAATCGGTGATCTGACCGGTCGACATAAGCTGCATAGTGGCGGGAACATGAGAGACAACAAGAACATGAAAGGAAGAAATGGAAAAGATGCCTCGGCCTACAACAGGAAGAGAAGTACCAGTTGCAGTCTGAACAGTGGAAAGAAAAGCTGTGGGACTCACGGAGCCGAGGCAAGTAGAATCTAGTGTCATGTGAAAAAAAGTACCAATGTCCAAGATTCACAGAAACAAGATATCGAATGAGGGAGGTGGCGGCGAGGACTCTCGAGAAGCAAGAGCCGACGAGCGAGCCGTCACGTGGCGGTGGCGGCGTCCCAAGGCGGCGGTGGTCCGAGGTAGGAGCGGCGGCGGTGTCCGAGACGAGCGGCGGCGTCCGAGACTAGGGTGGCGGCGAGAGCGGGCGGCGGAAGCCAAGGCAGAGCAGCGGGCCCAAGGCGGGTGGCGGGCACACGACTGCGAGTATGCTACCGATGGCACCGAAGGCGCGACGGCGACCATGAGATCTGCGGTGAATGGCGAAGGAGGCGCCGATAGTAGCCATCGATGGTGACTTGACCGGATCCGAGTCGGAGGCGGCATGCTCGGGAAAGCCAAAGCCGGAGAAGCCTGGAGGAAGCGAGCCAAGGTAAAGCCGGCCGAGCGGCTCCACGTGAGATCGGTGGAGCCAAGGTGAAGCCAAGCCGCTGGCTCCACCTAGATCAGCGAGCACGAGCTCTTGTGCTGGCTCGGCGATGTCGCGGGTGGCGGCCGACGGTGATGTTGAGGATGGAGCTCCGGGTGGCGTGGCGGGGTGAAGATCTGGCGGTTGGCGACATGAGTGGCGCCGGATCGAGCGGGCGGCGGCTCGAGCGAGCGAGCGAGCATGCAACATGCTGGGGAGAAGAACGCAGGGAGGGCGGCGGCGGTCACGTGGAAACCCTAACTCTGATACCATGTTGAAATGAGACTTGATCTATTCCAATGGGTCAAAATGTCAATATATCATGTACATGGTAGGTCAATATGCAAATAACACCCTAAGCTATATACATATCTAACATTGATGAACCTAAATGTATTGGCAAAATAATTCTGATCCAGGCAGTAACATATATCCACACTACCAATGCACCTATTAGGTTAGTCCTTGACGTGAGAATTGCTCAAAGTGCATGTACAAATGCAAAAGCATCCTCTGGCATGTAGAAAGGTCTGTGGTCCATGAAAGTATGAAACACAGACTACTACCACCTCTAAGGGGCAATGGTCTTCTAATGAGATGAATATATGGTCAGTCATAGCAACTACAGGAAATGAAGTTCTAACTGCAACAGGGTTCATGGATGGTAGACGCAAATTAATATGTACGTACGGATGAAAAGAAAATAACACTGATGGTGATGACTGGACCATTTTCTGCATTTGCATTGTAGGCGTGATTTGCCAAGAGTATGGAGTCAAGAAGACTGAGGACAACTTAACATAGCTCCAGATAAAGCAACAAAGAAACAGATGCAGTGTGTGAGCAACAAGCACAAACAAACATGCTTAACTGCACGTGTTAGCGCTGCTATGCTAGCCCTAGCAAAGGAAATTTTAGAACGTTTCTGAAAGGCTTCCAACTAGACTATATGATGGTTAGATCAAGGCAAGGGGGTACCTCACAGTCAAGGCACACAGGTGGGTCAAAGTTGAATATCATTTGATCACACAACTGCATATATCAAATCGATAAAACAGTCAGATATAGAACTAACCTCAAAGTTCTTTGTGAGTAAATTCATATAACCCATTCAGCATATATGATTCCTCTGCTTATAACAAAATGCTTATTGGTCTGCTTATAATATAAGCTTTCCTAGATGTAGCAACTACAGACGCAAAAACGACCACATAGAAAGGAGTAAGCTGTCAAAGCCAACCTGGAACCAGAGTACAGAATCATTCACGGACACCTTGTAAAACCTGAAACACACGATGACCATTTTTATGGGGGACACACAAACACGGGTTGCTACCAAAACACATGACAGTGTAATAATTAATAACAGCAGATGGATTTCGAGCTCTGTTACTGCATAGACTGGAGTACTTCTAAAGCCCTCCCCCAACCGCCCAAAGAATACTTAAATCTTGGTTTAAATTTTACAAGTAAGCTAAGCATGTTAACAAAGACACAGATTTGAGACATCTGCTCTGATACCAAGATAAGTTTCATTTCATATACTAACCGGTCACTCCACGGTGTTTGATGTGCAGGAAACCAAAAGGGATTCCCTCCACGTAACAAAGCAAAGTGACAAGACCCAACGCGATCATTTCGTCAAACACGAGAAGTGCGTCTCCGCGAAGCACGAGGAGGACCCGAAGTCCCGAACCCATGGCGCTCGTTTCGTTTCATCGTGCATCTCACACACCCGCCCCAAAAAAAAATGAAAAAGAAAATGCGTATCCCCATCTCGATGGAGGCAAAAGGAGCGAAGCGACCAATTTAAGGTGGTCAGTGTGTCTGGCTAGCGACGTACCCGTCCTCGCTGAGGACGCCGTGGCGGTGCGCCGGCGTCCGCGACGCGAGGCTGAAGCTGTAGAGCGCGCCGCCGCGGTCAACGGAGAAGTCGCAGGAGCCGGCTCCGCCTTCCCCCGCGCCGGCGGCGAGGCAGAGCAGTCCGGAGCCGCAGGCGGCCGCGAGGAGCAGCACCGGGTGGGGTTTCGGGGGCGGCATTTGCGGCGGCAGCGGCGCTGCCGAGGAGTAGCGTTATGTGCTGGGGCGAGGCTGAGGCCAGAATTTGGATCCCCACTTACCTTGCACGACGGCTCGAGCACTTGGCCGTTTGCTGCACGACGTACTGCAGCACGGGTCCACGTGTCCCCCCTCCCCAATGCCTGCATCTCTCGGCAGGGGCCCGTGACCCGCCTGCACCACCCGTGCTTCTGCAGCGACGCTTGCTGCTCGTGTGGTGCGGGCCCGTTCCCCCTAGTGTAAAAAAAGACGTAATAGCCACTAGTGTCTGCGGGCGGGCAGGCGGGCGGGCGGCCGCGAGTACGACGGATCGTAGTAGCGGAAGGCGGAAGGCGGAAGGCGGAAGGCCCCACCACAGTTGCCGCCTACGTCTGTTCGGAGGGAATGTTTTTATGAACCTACGTGGCATTAGCGCTCGATCTGAATGCAGACAGAGTATTGTATAGCACTTAGGAGAATGGTTGGAGACTCCGAGTGCACACAGGCTCGGTGTCATTTGGCGCGGTGCAGCCAATTTAAGGTACATAAAATATAAAATGGTATATATATATATATATGATTGTTGTTTATAATAATTATCTATATTACTGGTAAATAACATTAAAAATAATTTAAGTTATAGTATTACATGTGACTACAGGATTATAGATAACACACTAATTTTGTAATATATTTTTTAGTTCTGATGATGTAATCGGCTATATGATCGTAAACGGTACATTTCTCTCTTTTTATTTTCTTTTATCCCCGATCAGTTTCAATCGCACGTATTGTACATGACCTAAGACAATCTCAACTTCGCGACGATTGTGTTGTTTGAGTTGATTTGCCGAGTTACCGGAAATACGCTTTATTAATTTTGCCAAACCCAAACTGATGTCTGAGGCTCAGCTAGCCCAGGTTACAGTGCATCCAGAAGAACACGATAAAACAACTGCCAACTCCGCCATGAGAACTACACCGGCCGCTTCACACTGCAGCATGATTGTAGTTAATTAGCCATCTAACTGTGCACCAAGCCCTTCCTTCCCACCGCAGCAGCGGCGCCGCTCGCGAGGGCACCCCCGTCCAGAGGGCGGCGAGGCGGCCCCGCCGGCGGCTGGTGCTCGTCGCCCGCGTCGCAGTAGCCCTTGAGCATGTCCCCCTCCTCGGGGGTGAACCCGATGACGGACAGCATGGCGTCGGCGGCCCAGCAGCGCTGCTCGATCACGCGGATGGCGCGGCAGCACCCGGGCCCCAGGTACGCCTCGCCGTTGAGGAAGAAGAGGATGATCTCCCCCGTGCACGATTTGATCTCTATCAACGCCTCCCAGCACTGCTGCGACCCCTCGCCGCCCAGCCGCTCGGCCAGGCCCGTAGCCGGTGGTGCTGCGGACGTCGGCCGCGCACCTGCCGATGCGGTGGTGGCGACGGCGAGCAGCACCAAGCAGAGCACGGGGAGGAAACGGCCGGAAGAAGCCATGGATGGCGATGCCAACGACATGCTCGGTCTGTAAAGCACTTGGTGCAATGGAGATGTGGGCTAATGTAGGAGTGTCTGATGCATGGGCAGTGAGGTTGCTGCTGTATTTATACATGATGCAAGTAGTAACGTTCAGGTAAGCGAAAAGGCTTATGTTTCAGAACGTGGCTGGGCAAATTTATGGGTCATAATAGGCAAGGTTTAGTCTGGTAATGGCAAGGAAGTGGAGTGCAAATTGTAACTTACAGAATATGAAAGGCTCCAGTAACGCAGCATATCATGGATTTATTATTACGAGCCATCATATTTCATCGATGTAACGCAGAAAGGTCGATCACAAAAAATTACTCTTGAAATTGCAACGATGCATTGAAAAATGCACTGAAACAGCATGTTCCAGTAGAATAAAAAAAAGGTCCAATATGCCATAGCTTAATATACTACTGTTAAACTTACCAGTTGATAATTTGATGTAGTCATCCAAGAAGCATCTGAAGTTGGACTATGGATTAGAGCTAGTACAAGAGCTACGCGGGTCCATAGAGATATTTTCGAGACTGCACATATATTTGGCCTTAAACCACATTTGAGGAAGTCAAACTAAGCAGATACATCAAATTAAACTGCGAGTACAAACCCACAAAACCAATATCCGCAACATGACTAATGTCAGGTGAAAAGAAGCAGCATGAGATGTGCGGATTGCAAGAGCAAACAGGCAATTATCGACAGATGGATCAACAGTGGTTATCAAACCTAGACCATTGAAGTTGCAGCTCTCCTCACTCTGATCATGTTGCTGATAGTAGTTGTTGAATGCAAATGACACATTCCCAGGCCAGCCAAGACCCGAGCAGGAGCCACCAGGCAACAGAGCAGTGCAGTCGGCATTGGAGCAAGCTACAGAGAAACTGGAAGAAACGTTGGACAAGTCCTTGTTGTTATCCACCACGCACCATTTCGATGGAAGGTAGTCCACATCAGGAGCATTATTAAGAGCCTTAGGACCTTGACCCAAGTTGACATGATACATAGCCTGGCCATCAAAGGAAAAAATGCCGTAGTGTCTCTCATAATTTCCACTTGCTATACTGCGTTGATCTTCGTCTAAAAGGCTGAAGAGGTATGTCTCAATTGGAAGAACTTTTGGGCGAAGTGGAGTCCCAGATTTTCTCGCCAGGTGGTTGACCAGGCCAGTCGTGAAGGATTGAGCAACAGTAGGAGTTGCATTCACAGCTCCATCTGTTGGCCATCCTGCTCTCCCAACCATGATGTCTATGTCACTGAAGCCAGCTTTAGTTAGAGCAGTAACCAGAGCATCTATGCTTGCATCGAAGTAGTTGTCATACTTGTTATGACCGTCACTTACTGGATGTGACATTAGTTGGAAAATGTAGTAGTCCAATGAAATATTCTTCTTCTGTTGAAAGATCAAAAACGGGTTCAGCTCAACCATAAATGGTGAGCTATGATTCACAAGAAATGGGAGAAGCTCAGCCATGGTCTTGTTAACATCTGGCCTGAAGTAAGCTTTCGAAGGTAGAGTAGATGCGTTCTGGTATGCATCGGAGCTGCAAGGTACAACTACTTTCATCTTGGTGGATAGCTTTGCATCATTTAAAGCTCGTTGAATATTTGCCGCTGCACGAACCACAAAAGGTTGAAACCGTTGCCCATGGTTGAGAAGAAATGGATCATCTCCAACAGCAATATACCTGTTAATTTTATTTTGATCATCAACAAAACAGATAATATTGAAGTAAAACCACAAAACCTGAATTGCAACATAACTGCACATACTGAAGCAAAACAAATTATCATACTGAATTGTGCCTCACATCCAGGATTCACCTCATCTATGAAGGAGTGTATTCACAATAACAGCCCTACACTTCACTACTATTAATTCGATTTTTTTCTTCAAAAAACATATTTGATGAATGCAAAATAAAACATCAGCAGTGTTACAGACCCCAACTATACACTGTTTTCAAATATTTAGGATCTACGATTCGACATAGTAATTGTACAATCTATATCCTGCTTATCTGCTACTTAGGAACCTGGAGAAAAATGAAGAATACTCAGCCAGAACAGAAATATCCTTCCACGTTCTAAGTAGTAACTGATGAGGGCAGATCTGTTCGCAACCTACCCATAGAAGACTGCAGCTCTTCAAAACAATATATTCCACCCTCAATCATTCAAGGAAAAATCGCTGGGGAACTAGCCGTGCTACACATCCAATTTTTTCAAATATTTTAATTAAGTAGAGACAGATCTTTATCATCTCTGGTTCACCACAAGGAAGCCAACAAAGGTAAGAGGATCTAAAACTCAGTAGCATACACACACCTACCAGCATGTTGGCACTGACATTTGTGGAGTGTTTCATAAATAGAAGTTCTATTTCATGAATAAAAAAGAAGAAAAAATCAGTGCACAGTGCAACATAGAACTACTGAAGTGAACCAAAGCATTTAACTAAAGCAACGTCTTCAATCTTCAGTTCAGATTAGTCAACCGTCTCAGAATTATTAAGGATATTAGTTGTGAGCATGATAGGCAAATCTGGTGGTTGCAAATTGATTAATCGAGTCAACTGGTGTCAATAGTGACAATACTATGTCTAAATATAGCAGCATAAGAATTTGGTCAACTTAAAAGCATAATTTAGACTATTTCTTTAGTCATAACTCATCAGTATAGTCCAGTAACTATCTAATGACTACGCCTTGGTCCCTTCCCATTTCATGATATAAGATCAGTAGAAGACTACCCCAGTATAAGATCAGGCGCGGCAAATGCGCCGGCGCATACAAATCGCGCATTGAGAGGGGGGGGAGGGCTCTTACTCGAACCGTACGCCGGAGGCGTAGCGGGTGACGTTGTCGTGCACCCAGGCGGCGGCGGCCTTCCAGGAGGCGGCGAGGGGGCGGAGCTGCTCGTTGGGGACCCCGACGGTGACGGCGATGCCGGTGCCGGCGAGGGCGGAGAGCGCGTCAGAGGAGGCTGCGGCAAGGCGGACGCGGGGGACGGAGTTGGGGAGGAGGAGGCCGCGCACGACCTGCGCCGCCCGGAGCGAGTGGGAGGCCGCGAAGCCCCAGTTCACGCCCACCGCGTCGGCCGGCGGCGGCTCGACGGCGAGGAGGAGGGCGAGCAGGAGGGCAGGCGCCAGTGGCGGCAGCGGGTGGCGGCGACTGGGCCGCATTGCCTCGTGTTTCGTGTACACCGCAGGACGCCAGTAGGGCTTGTCACTTGCGCTGTTTGTAGGGCTGAAAAAAAAAAACACAACTTTGAGCTCAGTGAAGATTCGAGTCGAGCCAAGTCGGCTCGCGGCTCGTTACTATTTGCACTGTCGCAGATTAAATTCCCCCAGACCTCCTCGTCCCGGCACGCCTCCTCCCCCTCCCGGGCCTCTCCCTCCCAACCTTCCCCGCGGCCCGCCTCACCTCGTCAACCCGCCAAAGACACCGCCTCCCTCCTGCGCCCGCTCACTCGTCCCTGCCGGCACGCCTCCCCTCCCGACCTTCCCTCCCTCGCCACCTCCGGCCGCCTCCCAGCTCCCTCTCCTCTCGCCCAGATCCACCGCCGGCACGCCGCCCTCCTCTCCTCCTTCTCGCCCAGCTCCACTGGCCGGCGCCTCGCAGCCTCCCTCTCCTCTCGCCCAGATCCACTGCCAGCCGCCTCCTTCTCCTCTGTTCGATGCTCCACTGCCGGCCGCCACCTCCACCTCCCTCTCCCTCTCGCTCAGATCCACCACGGCCATCGCCTCGCCTCCTCCTCCTCTCGCCTGACTCCACCCGCCGGCGCCACCTCCGCCTCCGCCTCTCTCTCTCTCGCCAGATCCACCTGGCATTGTCGCCTCGCCTCCCCTCCTCTCGCCTGGGACTCCACTGGGGCGCCACCTCGCTCCGCCTCCCCCAACTCCAGTGCTCCACCCGCCAGCCACCACCGCCGCCTCTGCCTCCCTCTCCCTCTCGCACAGATCCACCCGTCGACCGCCGTCATGTGTGTCTAGAATGGAGCGTCGGCGGCCTTCTCCGTGCGCTAGCGGTCTTCTCTGTGGATGTGCGTGGCCTCAAGCTCGCGAGGGCTCGTGAGCCACTTCGAGCCCATCGCCGAGCCGAGCCGAGCCGAGCCACTGTTCCATTCGCGGGCTCGGCTCGTTTCCAGCCCTAGCTGTTTATGCGCTTGTGCCTGTCTCTGTTGGACCGAAAAGGCGACTAGAGGGGGGGGTGAATAGGAGCACGCTCACTTTTTCCCAAAATATGAATTCAACACAATTTCACTCCAATAGCTATGATGAAGCTATGAAGATCAATATACGAGACAAATGGAAGACTAGTATTGAATCCAATTAAAACCCTAAGCAATGTGATAAAAATCAAGAAGAATCAAAACTAACAGAGATGGCGGGTCGGCCGTTATATCAAGCGATCGGCCAGGTACTAAATCGGTCGACCTGCGGTGTGGGGCGGTCGGACCGGCACCAAAATCGTCGACGACGGTGTGGGGCGATCGACCGTGCAGCTCGAGCGATAAAACAAACCAGATGACGAAGTTGCAATTAGGTCTAACTTTTGATTCTCAACTCCAAACTTAACGAAACTTTGCACACACCTTCTCTATGATATTAAGGACCTATTCCAATCAATAATTATGATAATTCTTGGACGAACAAAGATCTTTTATGATCTGATTGAAGAAGGGTGCAAAACCGGGCAAAAGTGAAAACTAGATCCAATCGCTTGCTCGTGGGTGATTGATGATCAAATTGATCCTAGATGGGTTCCCACACATCACAGCAAGCTAATCCACGTGAAAGAATCAATCACAAACTCGCGGATCAAAGAAAGCCCTAAAATCATGAAATTGAAAGCAAGAACGAAAAGAGACTTATCTCAAGCAAACCTTGCATAGATTAAGAACGAGATCGTTGCTGGATTACACCCACACCATCATGGATCAGTGGTCAATCCAAGATCATGAAATTCTCCTCAAACCATGAAAAGCCCTAGCCTCCACCTCAACTCCCCCTAAGCCAATTAGGGTTTTGCAAGCAACAAAAGAGGTGAAAATAGCGAGGTGAGGGTGCACCACCACCTCCTCCTATTTATAGTGGAGGCCTAGAACTCCTAGGGTTTGACTCAATTGGGCTCCCGTTAAGGCCCACTAACAAACGGGTCACACACGCACGCTTCGCAAAGCGCCGTCTTTAACCTTTTGACCTAAACCGCTTCACCATGCGTCATGGATTTGCCAATAGGTCACCCTTGTCCATCTTGCGTCACTCTTGAGTCATTGACCTCACCCGGCATCGTCGATCGTTCTGGACATCATCTCTCCAAGTCTAGTCCCGATCCTCCTCGCCGTTGACCGTCGTTGACCACCAAGCAACCTGCACAACCACAGACAAGCAAACACGAATTCGGGAACAAGTTCTTCACAACTTGACCCATGTTAGTCAAAACATGCATCATGCAAATCATATGCCATGAAACCAATGACTTTGACCTAACAAAACAACATCGCCACGAAGTTGGCCAACATTCAAGTTATTACCGGTCTGACCGCTCTAGGTGAGCCGGTCGGACCGCCCCTTGGCCGGTCGGACCGCTCCCTGTGAGCCGGTCGGACCGCCCCTTGGGACTTAGCGAATTTCAACCCCGAAAATCCAAACCTTTCGAAACTTTAAACCAATAGAACTTTTCTTGGAGACTCAAAAATCATGAGACCAAGTGCATTGGGATCCCTCACTTGCCTACAACACCTATTTTTGGCCCGACTTGTTTTGACCACTTTGGTCACCGCCGGTCCGAGCCGCTTCACATGGCCGGTCCGACCGATTTGGGACCGATCGGACCGCAGTGCAAGGGTCGGTCGGACCGCCTCAATCGAAGAGGCTGTGAACTTTGTCGAAAACACGTGAAACGACAAACCGTAAACGCCATTGCCAATTGTCACATCATCCTAAGATCTGGAGCATATCCCCATGAAATCCACAATCTCTTTTCTCGTTCTCCCCGTGCAAACTAGCGTAGCCCGAAGGAAATTCGCTTTGGGAGGCTCATGTGAGGACACTAATCCTCAGCCATGTCGATGGGAATAAGGCCTCACGCGAAACTCTTTCCATCAAAAAAATTTCCAGCATAACCTCTCTTGATCTTTCTTACCACCCTACACACGAGTACATTGTGTGACTTGCAGTTAGGCAGGCGGTGTGTTTTTCGCATTTTTGCCCGAGAAAGAAGCAATTGGCTAATAGCGACCTAGGCCACATGATTAAATCTTGGAAATTGTACACTCCATTCACTTAACTACATTTTTTAAAATGAACTTAGCTACAGTTTGTACGATAAAATTCTAGCCTTTAATTAGACAATATATAGGTGCAATACCGGTTAGACTAGTCAACTCAGGGGTGGGGGGTGGGGGGAGTGACTGACAAGTCAAAAATAGGAAAACGAAAACAACACTATTTTGAAGTGCCTGAATTTTGTGAATGCACATTTTTAATGTTAAGGTCAAATATCCAGGTAAGGTACTATGTTAATATTATAGTTAAATATCTAGGTGAGGTACTGTAGCACCAACACCAACTCTTGCATATGGTGGTCAAAGAAACCCCCCATCTGTCTCTTAAGTTTAGAGTTGTTATCTTTAGTTATTCCTATATCTTTTAGATTGGTTGTTAGGATCATTTATTTCCTATATTAGAGATATGTTTCTTAGGTATCAAGTCAGACCATCTCTATAAAAGGAACATCATTGTACCAGTTATGTAGGTAAAAAAGAAAGAACAAAGTCATTCTCAGTCTTAGGCCCTAGGTCCTGTTTGTTTAGGCTTGGGTTTTTTGGCTTATAGCTTAAAGATAGCTTTTTGGTTTAATCAGCTTATAAGCCCCTCAGCTTTTAAGCCAAGCTTTGGTATTTGGTAATCTGACTTTTTATAGGATGCTGGCTTATTGAGTTGTGTGTGAAGGATAAAAAGTATGAATTGGCCTTGAGGGTTTGAAGGATGAATTTAAACTTATTTTTGCATGGGATTTGTAACTATGACGATACGTGCAAGTGTACATATGAAACAAAAAATATTTTGCTCGTTCGTGCATGTATTAATTTTAAACATTGTGTAATTAAAGAAATTAATATAGAAAGACATATATTACCCAACCAAACAAAATAATATTCGATCATATCATATTAATGTAATATTTTTATCCTCTTGCGGTCATTAAAGAAGTAGCAATGCTATCACGAAATACACTCATATCTCCATCATCGATTGCTGATCCATTGACATCTTGCCCTCCAAATGATCCAGTTTGTGTATCGTTTGGATCATAATCTTCATCTATCATCTCTTGAGTTAGTGAGATCTTTTATGAATAAATATATACACACACGTATAAGATACTTTGAGTATCTTATGTGGATAGTTAGATTATCTGTGTTTGTAATTTGTGATAAGATTCTATATGGTTTGTTGATTGGATGTTAATTATGTATGAAACTTTCATCTGAAGTGATAATTACCTTATGTATATTGCAACGTACGAGCAGTGAAATAACATAACTGAATGTCAAGTACTTTATTCATCAGTACATTGCACCGTCAACATAAGTTACAAACCAAATAAATTCAAAACAAAAGCACCCACACAAACACATACACATGCAAAACACACATTAATCACATGAACTTCTACACCCTTTACTAAACAAATCGAATTGATCAATCAATCAATTAGCATCCATCCAACCACATTAGTAAGATTTATCCAGGTTGTGCAAGATACTAGGCGTCATCAAAACCAAACATGCTCTTTCCTTTCTGTCCCAAAGAACACGTAGTACAATTGTTGATTTAGATGTTTCAGAATGTATACCAAAATGCAAACATTATGCTTGAGCAGTTGAAAATGCAAACAAAAAAACACAAATTTCTTTGAGATTTGGACCATGATAGATCAAGAACATCGTGGCGTGCCCAGAGTGAGCAAGCGGCTTATCTCGAACCCAAACACACACTCAGCACAACTAGATGATCGGAGCCCACAGACTTTTAGCTGCTCTGCATCCTTGGCCTCCTCTTCTTCTCCATATATCCCCTGTCAGCATAGCTCAGCGACAATGTTGCCACCTTCGGTGACCCATTTCCAACAAGCGCAAGAAAGGGTGCACCGCCACCATTCTCCCCAGTCACTTTGTACCTTCCCGAGCAACTCTCCCTTCCTCTCTCCTTCTGATACCTGCCACACATGAATTACACGATCCTCCCCGGCGCTTGCAAGGTATCTTCCATCCAAGCTGAAGTTGATGCACCACACAGAGGCCGAGTGGGTAGTCAACTCCTGTGTCATGAACAGCCTGGTGAGCTCCTTGCATGCCTTGCCATACTGCTGCACCCTGACCCTCCCTGCCTTGCGCGAGCCGGTGCCATCAAGCCTGCAAAGAGCACCAACCTCAATGCTAGTTTCTAAGAATAAAAAAAGATAAATCCACAACAAAAGGAACATTAAAAAGCATAAGAATGAGGTTAACTCCAAAGTTTGCCACAAATTGCATGTCATGTTATTCACAGGGCGGATCTACAAACATGAGGACAAGAAGAAAAAGGGAGTGTGTCCCCACTTACAATTGAAAATTGTAGGCCCATTAAATTTTATAGAAAAGATCATCTAATTAGTTAAACAGTTACCCCTCTGATTTAAAAAGAACACGTATGTCTATATAAAAAATGACATTGACGAGGATCTGATAATCCTCATTTTATCTTTTATCTATAATTCTTATTATGGGTAAATATGATGTCACGTAGTCCCCAGAAGTACCCCTTATATTCATAAGGGGAGGCCTACCAAGTGATTGTAAGTTCTCCTACAATCACCCCCATAGTCGTAAGTCTTACTACGACTATGTCATGGTCGTAAGTCCTTCTACGACCACTACCTGGTCGTAAGCCCTTCTACGACCATTACCTAATCGTAAGTCTTTTTACGACTATTGTCCAGTCGTAAGTTCTGCTACGACCTGTACCTAGTCGTAAGTCCTTCTACGACTTGTACCCAGTTGTAAGTCCTGCTACGACCACCTTATAATCAATAAAACCTACAAGCGAGTGGGTCCAATTGATTAAGGAATCCAGACGGTCCACATGCACTATTATTCTGCGTAGTAATAGTGCTTAAATACCCCATTACCTCTGAAAGATAACTGCCCAACGACGTGAAGGAGCCACTACGCCGGTAATTACTGCCATCATGCGCCCATTACTGACTTGATTAGGCGCCTCTTCAGGAAGGGAAAACAGCTACTCCTTCACGACTATATAAAGGCATCAATCAGAAGGACAAAGGGAGGCGAAGAAGAGCCAATAAAGGAGAAAGATAAGCACTGTTCTCTGTAATAGTCTTAGTTTCTGGCTTGATTGTCGAGAACACAGTCAATACCATACAGACACAGGAGTAGGGTTGTTATTCTCCCCGGAGAAGGCCCGAACCTGTATAAAAATCCCGTGTCAATCGCTCTGCGTGATTTCATCTCTAGGAGACCCCCCGAATCAAATAATCTTTACGTAAGATCGGTTCTAAAACACCGACAGTTGGCGCCGTCCGTGGGGATCTTCCGGTAATCTCTTGTCAACATACTCTCCTTTTCCAAATCTCATGCACTCATGGCAAGGGAATGGAACGAGGAGAACTGGTTTGACTTGGCAGATTACGCAGACGTCGACATGGATGCCGGTTTCAACTACGAGCCGAGTGATGCACCCTCTGATGGTGATGTCGCCTCCGGAGATCATTCTCCAGGAAACCATCCCATCGATGGAGTTGAGGAGGGATCCTTATCCCCCACAACTATACGTCCAACAGAGGAGTCAATTCTCTCAAAGGACAAGGGTCAATCCGACCAGGACCGCACCCAGAAGGACTTACAACACGACGAGAGTTTTTCCTCCAAGTGTTCAAGTCCCTCTAAGACGGTCCGACCTGGTGAGACAAGTTCTGAGAGCCACCATTCCAGGACTCCACCAACATCTGGTGATCCTTTCTCTCAGGATAACTCCAGAGGGAGGGGGATCAAGCATGCTTTTCCTGCAAATTCGACCGTCTCTAGGCAGATCTCATTTGCGGACGGAGACAGTTATAACCCAGAGTTCCCCTACCTGGAGGGGTTACTCCAAGTCGCCAGATGGTGTCTCTCGAGTACTCCTCAAGCGGGGAGGCCTCGAGCGCAAGTGAGAATCATCAACGGGAGGTCTTCGTCCTTCCCTCAGATCAGGGTCAGCCTTATGGAGGCCGAGATAAGAACACTCCCCGAAGATCACGCACTGCTCCCCCTTGTGATAATGGCAAGGGCATCATCGACGACGGGCAGAACCAATACTCTGATGAGCGCGAGGGAAATCCTCGACATTCTCGCACTCCATTGAGAAGGCCTCAAGGATCTGATGAGGAGAATATTGAGGCCATCCGACGGAAGAAGATTGCAACCCAGAGGAATCTACCTGGGCGCATCCAATATCAGTCGAAGGAGGTACAAGAACTCCAAGACATCAAAGACTTGCTCGAAAATCCCACTCAAGAACTTGCTCGAACGCCAGGATACGATCTCTTCGCTGAAGAAATTGCGCAAAGGCTTCGAACCGTGATGACAAGACTGGAAACACCTCGTCGACATCATTCAGGTAGTCGTAGCAATGCGACTTCCTCAGCTACCAGTCAATCAAACATTTCACCACGTAGAAATCGACACGGCCATAAGTCGCATCGATCCCCTACTCGGAGAAACATGTTTCGATTGACTGATGATCAAGAAGTCCCTCGGAGAGGTGATCGTTCACCACCTCGACAAGGAAATCCGCAACGGATGGAGTACGAGGAGTATTCCCCTCGTAGAATTGAGACCTATTACAGGACAAGTCAGCCTGTTACTAGGTATCGTCGGGTACGATCACCTGGTGACATGAATCCTTCTTTCCAGCAAAGAAGACATCAAGAAGTTATTACAGGATGCCGGGCATTTTCGCCGACCTTGAGTCATTATTGGCCACCTCATTTTCGACCAGTAAACATGGAGAAGTTTGATGGATCTCAAAATCCCATCGAATTTCTTCAAATCTATACAACAGTTGTCCGAGCAGGAGGAGGAGGAGAGCATGTAATGGCAAATTACCTTCCGACTGTGCTTGAAGGATTCGCTCGATCGTGGTTATTAAACCAACCACTCGAGTCGATCTACTCTTGGCAACACCTCTGCGATCTTCATTGGCGAATTTCAAGGCACATACAACCGCCACGGAAAGGAAGGCGACTTGCCGGATAAATGAATAACAACGAAACTTTGCGTCAATTCATCAAGCGCTTTAGTCGTTCGTAATTCAATTCCGAAATTTCGATTCATCTGTTATCGGGGCTTTTAAGCAAGGAGTCCGTAGTAGAAGGATAATGAGAGGATATTGCTTTGAATCCTCCCAACATCATTCTTTGAGCTCTTGAGATGGTCGATCGATATGCGATCGCTTCGAGGCGGTCGAGTGGAACAACACTATCGATCGAGAAACAAATACTCCTCGAGAGCCAGGTGAAGTTGGGGGAAAAAAGGACAAGAAAGCAAATAAGTCCAAGAATAAGATAAAGGGTCAAAAACCACAAACCAGTGGTTTCAAGGAGGTCTGGGCTGTGAAAGATAAAGAGCCACGAACCACCAAGTCGTACCCTGATCAAGGCAAAGGTAAGCGCCCTGATCGAAAGAACGACAAACCAAGGTGGTGTCTTTTTCATAAAAAGGAAGGACACGACCTCCGCAAGTGCCGAGTTTTCCAAAGAAAGCTCGAGGACTACTACAACGGCAAGAACCACTCCCCACTCTCGAGCAGGTAGGGAATACGAGTGGTCAAAAGTCGTCGGATGATGAAGAGATGCCGTTCCAAGATCTGCAATATACCGTTAAACACATATACGGAGGATCATCGACATACGAGTCAAAATGATAACTTAAAGCTGCCGGACGAGAGGTAAACTCTATAGATACTCCTCTTGTCAATAATTTACCGAAGTGGTCTGAAGTTACCATTTCTTTTGAGAAGGGTGACTGCCTGATCAACTCGAATCGATCAGGTCGATATCCGATTGTGGTCGAACCCACCATCAACAACTGTCGGATCAATCAAGTTTTGGTTGATGGTGGCAGTTCCTTGAACATAATGTTTACAAATGCCCTGGACGAGATGCAAGTACCCAGGACAAAGATAAGACCGGTACGATACTCTTTTCATGGAATTGTACCGGGGTCTTCGGCCAAACCCATTGGCCAAGTTTCTCTTCCTTTAACATTTGGTTCACCAAGTAATTTCAGGATAGAGAAAATCTCCTTTGATGTGGTCGATTTCGATACGGCATATAACGCCATACTCGGACGACCAATTTTAGCACAATTCTTAATGGCTACTCATTATGGGTATCAATGTCTTAAGATGCCAGGTCCCAAAGGAGTGATCACAATTCATTGTGACAAGAAGATGGCGATAAGCATGCGACCGTCGATCCTCGAGATGGTTGGTCGATACCAACTCGAGAAGAAAGTCGACTTCGACTAGCAAGTCGAAGCCTAAAGTCATATCAAAGCCGAACGACCAAGTCAAAGAGGTTCCTCCGACGCAGAGGAGCCCTCAAGGCTGCTTCGCATCGGGAGACTTCCGACCCCAAATAGGAAGACACCCTCATCACCTTCCTCCGAGCTAACGCAGATGTCTTGGCGTGGCAAGCATCCGACATGCCCGAGTCCCGTGGAGGTGATCGAGCACAGGCTAGCTTTACGGCCTGATAAAGTACCCGTAAAATAAAAATTACAGAGATTTGCCCCTGATTGACGAGATGCTATTAAATCAGAATTGGATAAGCTACTTAAAGCAGGCTTTATAAGAGAAGTCAACCACCCAGAGTGGTTGGCTAACCCTGTAATGGTCAAGAAGTCAAACGGCAAATGGCGTATGTCGTGAGACTTCACCGATCTTAATAAAGCTTGTCCAAAAGATGATTTTCCTTTACCTCGTATCGATCAGTTGGTTGATTCTACTGCAGGTTGTGAAATATTAAATTTTTAGATGCATATTCTGGATACCACCAGATCAATATGTGTGAAGGACCGAAATGGCAACAGAGGGGGGGTGAATGGTGCCTTAAAAATTAAGAACTCCCCTTTACTGTATTTAAAACAAACCTACAAAACCCTCCGGATATCTCAAGAAGAGTGAAGCAAAATCAGCAAACGAAAACAAACTTTAGACGTTTCGTCGAAATCGGAAGCTCGATTCTACCGTGATAGTTCGCACTCCGTAGTTCGGGTTGATCTGGAAGTTCGCTGCTGATAATTCGCCTTGGACAATCGGAAGTTCCGATTGTCCTGACCGAAGAACAGTGCGCTCGGGTTTTTCCCAAAAATCCAAAATACTAAATCTTGAATGCTCTTCTCAGGTCAAGTTTCACAGGACATCATCCTAAACAACATCTTGACCTCATGGAGAAGAATCGCAAACAAAGATCCATTAATCAAGGCAAAATCGGATTTCTTGAAGAAGGGGCAAGAAAGACCAAAAACCACAATAAACAATATTCGCAGATTCTTAGCTCATGAAACTTTGAGGATATATTAGCAATATCAAAACGACTCTAGATATCAAGTTTCATGCTATTTCATAAGACGAATCAAAAGATACACCAAAACCCTAGATATTCAACATGAACAGGAAGGGAATAAGAGAGGCATAAACAAGTAATCAAAACCTCAGAGTTTCATTGATAGAAATCAAGAGATTACAGAGGAAACACAGAGGAATGATTACAAAGATTTTCAGTTCATTCTCTCCAACTCAACAAACTCTCAAAAAGCAAAACAAACCCTTTTGCTTAGGCTAACCCTAATTTTCTCTCTCAAAGTCTAACACTAACACCAGGGGTTCACCCCTATTTATAGCCTTGGCTAATGGGCCTCCAACCCATTAAGCCCGCTACACCCGAACGGAACCGCCTCCACTTGTATCGCTTTGCGAAAAGACCATTTCGCCCCTTGCACACCTTCTGGAAGCCTCCCGTACGCCTTGCTGTCCTTGACTCGCAACCACCTCAAGATTCACGCCATCTTCGACACATCCCGACCGTTCTGACCTCAACGCCACCTGCGCCTAGTCCGGTCACCTCGTGTCTCGCCACGACTTCGTCTCGGTGTCCTGCAGTCAACACCGACAAAAACACATCACATAGCATTGCACAATATCATAGCATCAACAATTGTACAAGACTCAAACTCATACAAAGTCAAAATCACAAATTATACTTCTCTGCACAGTTCTGGACACAATCGGAAGTTCCGCACTTTACCTTGCGGAAGTTCCGATTTCCGGAACGTCCGCAGTTGTCAGGATTATCGGAAGTTCCGCGCTTACCATTGCGGAACTTCCGATTGCTCAAACGTCCGCACTCCTGCATTTTCAATTCCGATTATCGTCTCAGAGGAACACTCACGACAGTATTATCGGACAAACCGCGACCCCAGGTGCGGAAGTTCCGATTACTTCAACCGAACTCAATTCCCAGATTAATCGGAAGTTCCTATTTCCAAAGCCGGTAGTTCCGATTATCGGAACTTCCGCTCCACACACAGCGGTAGTTCCGATTACCTGTTCAAAGACGAAGCAAGACAAAACCGAGAGACACAACTCTCAACCTATTCACTCACAATCTCATCACTCACAATGGAGGACCTCTCACATGGTCTCTCAATCTCCCCCTTGATGAGTATATTGACAATCACCGAAAAAGCATAAGATGAGTTTGAGTTTTAAGTCAACCACGGTCTAAACAAGTAGTATACAATCTCAAGACCATGTTGACACAAGAGAAAGACTTGAGATGAGATGAAAGAGCAATTTTCGCAAAACTCAAGGCTTTTCTCCAGAAGGCTTTTTCTCTCCAAAATTCTCCCCCTTTGGCAATAAAATCATCAAGATGTAGAAAAGGGAGGAAAAGACTATATGATGTTCATTTTAAGCATTAGGAGCCATGTAGATTATCCAAAATGACTGTTAGAGTATTACACCAAGCCATAACACATAAGAATGCTATCAAGATCATGACAATTAATGTATAGAATAGCTAAGACAGAAAATCCATAATTTGAGAATTGGTCTAAATCCTTAGCAAGTCAAGTAAACCAAGATAGTAGTTTAGCTAAAGGTATCCAAGGATGATACAAGCCATGTCAAATAATCTAAGTTGAAACAAGAAGAACCATATTGAACAGTTTAGAGTGCTACCAGTTGAAGAAAGACTCATATTATCCAGAACTTGGTCTTTTTAATGATAAGCAATTTTAGCACATTTTTCTTTTTCTGAAAGCTCTTTATGGTTTTATCTCAGTAAAGCAAGCTCTGGACTAGGTGCCATCCACAACTGCCTCCTAAGCTTCAACCAATTTTTCAAATCTTAACCATGTGCTAGATCCCGAGCCTTATGCGACCACTCCAAGCAACATACTTAAGAAGGTGATCTTAGGTCATCCAAGGCTCCCCCTGAGTTCATGCCTAGTGCAATGGCAAGCCGTCTCATGAGAAAGATTTGGTGAGATCAGTTTTTTCGCACAAAAGAGATCATTTTTGCTTTTGAAATTTTTAGACCAACGATTAAAGATAAGTCATGTTTATTAATAAACTGACATAGCTTACTCTGAAACTCAATAGGGATTCAAGACTCAACTCAGCCTACTTGACATGGCGAGAATCATAAAAGGATAACTTCAACCAGACTAGTTTCAAGAGCTATCATGACAAGATTTTAATTCAAGTTTAGCATTTTTTTTAATCACCTTAGCATGGCAAAGACTAAACTACACATAGAAAGTCATGATAGATCTAGCAGTTTAGCATAAATCATGGCAAGATGTAAAACAGTGAAATCAGATCATAAGGGATAATAAACAATGCTCCATATGATTATATTACAATGCAGTATGAAATGCACGAAAAACCAGATCCCCTTTAGAATGAAATGCATCTTTTAATCCAGGTTGAGTTATGACAAATTTAAGAATTGGAATAACCAAGATGAACTTCCCATGAACCAAAGGAACAAAAACGAGAATCTGATAAGAGAAACAGAAAAGGCAGTCCTTAGAGCATAGAAAAGATATAGAGAATACTATCGCTCAGACAGGTTCTTATCTACCCCATATGATTCTAGGACTATCAACTGATCAACTCACACACTAAGGAGCAAACACTGTCCCTGTCTACCCAAGGGTGGCCCGACCCTTGCTAGAACCTATAAGAAGTGAGTAAGCTCTACTTAGAGAGAGAAGAGACAGCTAATAAGCAGCATTCCACAAGCACAAGATAAGAATTAGCAGTTAAAGCAACTTGGCAAGCTAACCATTCTAACCTATGCTGGAAGGACTTAGACCCAAAACATATAAATGAAATTGTAACCAGAAAGGAGAAATATCATAAATATAATACAGTAGTAGCATATAAGCTCCCCCTCACAACAGTCCGTAAGGACAAACCACCCGAAGCTCTCCCCGCAGAGCTGAAAACCGAGAGCTGTCCAGAGGCTTGGTGAAGATATCAGCCAACTGGTGCTCACTCTCCACAAACTGGAGCACAATGTCACCCTTCTCTACATGGTCTCGAAGAAAGTGATATCTGATATCAATATGCTTGGTCCGAGAATGTTGCACTGGGTTCTTGGCAACGCAAATCGCAGACGTGTTATCACAAAAGAGTGGAACACGATCGATCACTAACCCAAAGTCTGCGCAGGTCGAGACCATCCAAAGCACTTGACTACAAAGAATGGTCGCGACAACGTACTCGGCCTCTGCGGTGGGATCATGCAACAGGACCGCTTCCTTGACGACCGGAGACAAGAGAAGTGCCAATGAATTGGCAAGTGCGGATGTGCTCTTCCTATCTATCCTCTGACCGGTGAAAGTGCGTGACGGAGAAGGCTCTAAGAGATAGACAAGAAGAGGAAGAGTACGGATACCATAGTCAATGGTAGCTCGAAGGTACCGAAGATGCGCTTCACCGCCGACGATGAGATACGCGAGAGAAGCTCGAAACCGAGCACAAAGACACAGAGAAGTGTATGTCCGGTCTCGAGGTGTGAGGTACAAGAGAGAGCCAATCATGCTCCTGAACTCCTTTTGGTCAACAGGTTCGCCGTCTTCATCTGGATCAAGTGCAGCTGTAGATGCCATCGGAGTTGATACTGGCTTTCCATCATTCATGTCGAAATGCTTCAGGAGATCTCGAGTGTACTTGCCTTGGTAAAGAAAAGTACCTTCCCGAGTCTGTTTGATTTGGAAGCCAAGGAAGAAGCTCAACTCGCCCATCATGCTCATCTCAAATTCCGAGCTCATAACATCAGAAAACTGGGAAATGAGAGTATGTGAGGAGCCGCCAAAGATCATGTCGTCCACATAGATCTGGACGAGCAAAAGATCAGTGCCAAGACGGCGGATGAACAAGGTCTTGTCTATTTTACCCATTTCAAAACCATGACTCAGTAGATAGGTCTTAAGCCTTTCATACCAAGCTCTGGGAGCCTGCTTGAGTCCATACAAAGCTTTGGAAAGCCTGTAGACATGGTTAGGGTATTTGAGGTTCTCGAAACCTAGAGGCTGTCTGACATAGACTTCTTCCTCAATAAGGCCATTGAGGAAGGCACTCTTGACATCCATCTGGTAAAGCTTGAAACCCTTAGAAGCTGCAAAGGCAAGCAGGATTCTAATGGCTTCAAGTCTAGCTACAAGGGCAAAGGTCTCTTCGAAATCTAGACCCTCAACTTGGGAGTACCCCTGAGCTACCAGCCTAGCCTTGTTTCGAATGACTAACCCATCTTCACTTTGCTTGTTCTTGAACACCCATTTGGTCCCAATGATATTGTGACCTTGAGGGGGCTCAACAAGGGACCAGACCTTGTTTCTTTCAAAGTTTTCCAACTCCTCGTGCATGGCGTTTATCCAAGACTCGTCAGATAGAGCATGACAAACGTCTTTGGGCTCGAATGAGGCGACGAAAGCAGAATGGAGACAGAAGAGTGACAAACCAGCTTTGGAACGTGTGACACGCTCAAAGAGGTCTCCAATGATCTGCCCTGAAGGATGGTCCTTTTGAATGTGTCTAGGAGGTCCAAGGTGAGATGAAGAAGTGGCCTCTACCTCATGAGCGAGATGAGATAGGAGCAGAGCCACTAGCTTGTAAGAAGCGAGAAGGTAGGGTCGATCTCCTCGAGGTGCAGTGGAAGAAGGCACCTCAAGAGGAGGAGGAAGAACTGGATCGGGTAGGCAACCCTCATCACCGTCTTCCTCATCGTCCACAAGGATGGACTCAGATTGCTCTAGAGAACCTGAGATATCAGACCTAGTCCCCGGACTGGCCTCATCGAAGTTCACCTCACAGGTTTCTACCATTTTGCTAGACTCGCAGTTCCAGACTCTATAGGCACGAGAAGAAGTCGAGTAACCCATAAAGATCCCATCACAAGATCGTGACTCGAACTTATCTAGGTTCCCAGACTTCAAAATAAAACACTTGCAACCAAACACACGAAAATGCGAGACGCTGGGTTTTCGCCCATATCTCAACTCATAAGAAGTGCGATGCAAGAGTGCTCGAAGAAAGACTCTGTTAGAAACATGACAAGCAGTAGCAATGGCCTCAGCCCAAAACTTCCTAGGTGTAGAGTACTCATCAAGCATCGTCCTGGCCATCTCGACCAAGGTACGGTTCTTCCTCTCCACAACGCCATTCGTTGAGGGACGTATGGAGGCGAGGCGGTGCTCTACACTGTCTCACCTGAAACTCTCAAAGTAGGAATTCTTGAACTCGGTGCCATTATCACTGCGAATTGCTCGTAATGCACAGGAGTTCAACGAAAGCCTACTAAAAGATCACGAAAAGAGTAAACGTCTCATCCTTCGAGGCTAAGAAAAACACCCAAGAGTACCTCGAGAAGTCATCGACCACAACAAGAATATACCACTTCCCTCCTGCAGATCAGACTCGAAATTTGGACCAAGCAGTATCCATATGGAGCGGTTGTCACAGTGCATCGATCATTGTCATTTGGATCGAGAGTGACAAGCGGCAACCATCTTCCCGTTGCGGCATGGAGAGCAAACTAGATCCTTGACCATCTTGAGTTTTGGCAAACCACGAATGAGATCGTGGCGCTAACTCGTGTCAAATGATCAAAGCCTATATGACCTAGTCTCCTATGCCGACGATCAAATCACGGGATTGAAGCAATTAAACACCGGAGAGGATCACGGAAGACTCGGAAAAATCAGCACGAAAGATCCTCCCATATCGAGAAATCCATAAACTAGGCTGCAGAAGAATCAAGAATTTTGCAATTATTTTTCTTAAAGCTCACCTCGTAACCGTCATCGGTAAGCTGAGAGACTGAAAGCAGATTATACTGCAACTTACTTACTAAGGCAACATCTTTCAAAATAAAAGAATCATTAATGCTCACAGTACCTTTAGCGATGACGCGCCCAAATGAAGCATCTCCGAAGGTGATCGTCTCATCACCTCGAGCACGGGCTAGGGAAGAAAACCAACGAGAGTCTCGGTCATATGGCGAGAACACCGAGTCTACAATCCGGACCTTTCCTTCCCGGCCCAGTGAACACGAGTCAAGCAGTAAGGTCTCGATCTTGGGGTGAATCAACGGTGATTTTGACACCCAATCTTGAGTAACACGTCGAGCGGATGAAATAGTCAAGCAAGACCGACCTCTATCTACCCTACGCTCTCGTCACTCAACAAGTCGGAAGGTGCGTGTGCGGACACGAAGGCATTCTTGAATCCATTGCTATGGAAGAGCGAGTCGAAAGTTCGCAACATGTTGATCTTTTGCGGGTAGCCATCTCGAAAGGAAGCGAGATCTACCCTCAAAGCGGCGAAAGTCATGACCAAAGGGAGCATGAGGACGAAACTCGGAAAACTTCGGAAAAACCAAGTCCTCGATGCTTCCTAAATCATCGGTTGTATCAAACCTAGACCTCGTGTTGGTCTTAGGTGCACTCATGGTGCAGGGTCGACCATGAATGTACCTAACGAGACTCAACACGATCTCTGTAGCGATCTTGGCGCGCTGAAGCAATGATCAACCAAATGTCCATCCTTCCGGCGGAAGGTGCAATGATACTTCGTCTTCTGAGGGGCCGAAGTTGCAGGTGGAATCACCTTGCTGTCAGAGATCCTTTGAACAAAACCCACTGACTTAAAATTAACTTTCTCAGTCCTGGGCTTAGTTTTGATCACACCTGGTGCTATGGTTTTGAGCACGACAGGTGGATGCTTCCTCATATCCTCATGGATATCATATCCTAGACCCTGATTAAATCTGCAAATTTTAGATTTGTCTAGAATGAGATTGAGCTTCTTCTTACCTCCTACAAACCTCTCGAGAGTGTTCATAAGATCGACACTCCCAAAGAGAGAGGTGCAAAAGAGTAGGGGAAGAAGGAGCAGTGAAGGTAAGGAAGCGGAAGAAGAACCAACAGCGAGAGGAAAGATTGGCTTGTGCATGCCTGGTAGACTTTGGGCGATCCTCACGCTAGCGATTGGTTCACGTTGCTAGGCGTCTCTACCAAACCCTTAGACTTCTTCCCAGTACACACAATACAAGCAGATGATTGTGTCTCTAGAAGGTCCTTAGTTAGCTTCACACATTTTTCATCCAAAGCAACCAAATCACATTTTAGTGTATAACATTGATTGCATGGTGAGCTAACAAGGTCCTTAGAAGCATACTGAGCCAGTTTGTTATTGTGATCAATCATTTCTTGAAACCGCTTGGATCTGATTCTAGTTAAGTGATTAACTTAGGACGATTTAAACAAGAAACAATGGGCTCTAGTAGCGCGGCTTGGAATTCAACAATTTTGTGATCCGCGTTTTAGGTTCGTCTTGAGATTATTACAATTTTCACAAGTCTCAGGCAGATCAAGCAACATGGTATAAAGACCTCTAAACGAGTTGTCCTTAACCTCACATGAGGTGCAAGCAGTAGCCTCAACAGTAGTAGGTGAAGGAGGTGCTACCCTACTCATCTCTAATTCAGCAAGAAGGCTAATGTTCTCTACTTTAATCATGTCTAGTTCAGAGGACACACTATCATGCAAGGTCCTTAGTTTTTCCATGTCATCAAGCAAAGCACAGCATGTGTCACAATCATCACGAGAGGGAGCAGATGTAAGTAAAGTAAGCTCCCGTGATAGTCTAGCTACTTCCTTTTCCAACTCAGCACACTTAGCCCTAGACTTAGCATGAAATCTACCTAGCTTAAGAAAAACATCATTAAGCTGGTCGTAAGTGGGACTAACCTCATCGGAGTCGGAGTACAGCTCGCTGTCGCTCAGTTCGCCCCCGAGGGCCATGAAGCACATGCCGGAGAAGTTGCCGTCATCCTTGGGATCTTGATCGTCCTTTCCATCATCGTCACTCCACCCCTCCACCTCATTTGGTGTCCGGTTAAATCGAGGCGGTGAGGACGCGATGGAGCAACTTCTTTGCCTTCCCAAAGTTGCGGTACTTCTTCTTGCCTTGGTCAGTCTTTGAGGGCTTCGTGTTGCGGTTCTTGTCGATGTAGTCGTTCTTGCCCGAACCGCTATAGTCACCTTTGCCCTTCCCGGCTTAGAGGCGGTTGCTCGGATGTGGTTGGGGCCACCACACTCGAAGCAAATCACAGGACCTCCTCTTTTCCATCCCTCCTCCTCTTGTAAGCATGGGAAAACTTAGAGCTAGGAGGGCTAGTTGTTCATCCTCAAAGTTGCTCTAAGCGATCATCGGTTATGTCACGAGAGCGACTAGGGAGAACCGCGTATCGACTCGAGAAGAAGATCGGAGGTGGGATCGGTGACTAAAGCCATCGATTGTGACTTCGACCTTGAGAGACAATGTCAATCTCGTGAGTCTTGAGACGCGAGTAAAGCGCATCAAGAGTCGGTCGAGAGGTCCGTGCTATCCGTGATGGTAGTCACTTTCATCTCCCAAACACGAAGATGAAGTGCGAGAAAACATCTGTCGGCGTTATCCGAAGTCGGGGTATGTAAGACCGAGCCGCTCGGAGGTTGCTCAAAATCTTGTGGAAACAAAAGCTTCGTCAAGAGATTCACGACAAGCATTTCAAATTTGATGTATTCTCGCTTGAAGGCTGGTCTTGTCGAGCAGTCTTAATCACGGGTGGTGCCCTCATGGTATGCATCGAGGTCACCCGGATGTAAATAACATAAGTCAAATGAGAAATGCGATCAAACTCATACGCTCAAACCACGAATGATAATGTTCCTTGCCTTAGCATTTGCCTCAACATCGGGCATGTTTCCACATTGATGTTTTCATCGGCGAGAGCAACAAATCTAACCTTCACCTTTCTCCGGATGGCATTGTGGATTTCATGGGAATATGTTACGATCTTAGGATGATGTGACAATTGGCAATGGCGTTTACGGTTTGTAGTTTCACGTGTTTTCGACAAAGCTACAGGTGTTTTACGGACAAGGCGGTCCGGCCGGTCCTTGCAATGATCGTCCGCCGGTCCCAATCGGTCGGGACCGGCCATGTGGGGCGATCGGGCGTGATGACCAAAAGTGTTCAAAAGCAGTGGGCCAAAATAGGTGTTGTAGGCAAGTGAGGGATCCCAATGCACTTGGTCTCATATTTTTGGAGTCTCGAAGAAGTTCTATTCGTTTTAATTTCCGAAGGTTTGAATTTGGGAGTATGAATTTTGGCTAAGTCCCAAAGGCGGTCCGACCGCTCACGAGGAAGCGGTCCGACCGGCTCACTGAGCCGGTAAGACCGGTTTCTACTTGAGCGTCGGCCAACCGTGGCGATGTTGATTTGTTAGGTCAAAGTCATTGGTTTCATGGCATATGATTTGCATGATGCATGTTTTGACTAACATGGGTCAAGTTGTGAAGAACTTGTTCCCGAATTCGTGTTTTCTTGTCTATGGTTGTGCAGGTTGCTTGGTGGTCAACGACGGTCAACGGCGAAGAGGATCGGGACTAGACTTGGAAAGTTGAGGTCGAGCGATCGGCGATCTTTGGGTGAGGTCAACGACTCAAGCGTGACACAAGATGGACAATGGTGACCTATTGGCGAATCCATGGTGCATGGTGAAGCGGTTTAGGTCAAAATGTTAAAGACGGCGCTTTGCGAAGCGTGCGTGTGTGACCCGTTTGTTAGTGGGCCTTAACGGGAGCCCAATTAAGTCAAACCCTAAGAGTTTTAGGCCTCCACTATAAATAGGAGGAGATGGTGGTGCACCTCTCTCTCTCGCCTTTTATGTTTCAAAACCCTAATTGTCTTTAGGGGAGTTGAGGTGGAGGCAAGGGCTCTTTATGGTTTGTGGTGAATTTTGTGATCTTTGATTGTCCACTGATCCATGATGGTGTGGATGTAATCCAGCATCAATCACGAAATCAATCTATGCAAGGTTTGCTTGAGATAAGTCTCTTTTCGTTCTTGCTTTCAATTTCGTGTTTTTAGGGCTTTCTTTGATCCGCGAGTTTGTGATTGATTCTTTCACGTGAATTAGCTTGCTGTGATATGTGTGAATCTATCTAGCATCATCTTGATCATCAATCCTCACAAACAAGCTTTAGGATCAATTTTTGTTTTGCGGTTTTAGACCTTACGTTAATCAATTGGCAATTGCTCAAGATCGTTCAAGAATTATCATAATATTCGATTGGAATAGGTCCTCAATAGCATATAGAAGGTGTGTGCAAAGTTTCATAAAGATTAGAGTTGAGAATCAAAAGTTTCACCTAATTGCAACCGTCATCGGGTGATTTTCTTATTGCAGATCGGTTCGAGTCACGGTCGACCGCCGTCATCACGGTCCGACCGATTTTGGAGCGGTCCGACCGCCCGACAACGCCGGTCGACCGCCCGCAATCGGTCCGACCGATTAGGTCAGTGGTCGAGCCGCGTCTTTGTGAGTCTTTGCAATCTTAGTTGATTTTGTAGCATTGCTTAGGGGTTTAATTGGATTCAATACTAGTCTTCCATTGTCTTGGTATATTGATCTTCATAGCTTTCTAATAGCTCTTTGGAGTGAAATTGTATTGAGTTCATAATTTGTGAAAAAGTGGCGTGCTCCTATTCACCCCCTCTAGTCGCCTTTACGGTCCAACAAGTGGTATCGAGCCGGTTAGTTCAATCTTGATCTTAACAGGTCCTTTGAACTTTGGCGATGGATAAGTTTTCTACTAAACCGCATATCTTGATGGGCACGACTATGCCTATTGGAAGAATCGTATGCGCGTCTTTCTTGAGAGCGAGGACAAGCTATTTGGGATGTTGTTAGAGCCCCATTGGTTATTCTGAAATTGCTACACACGCTTCGCAATTCTTTTGGCTAACAACAATAAGGCTAAGAATCTTTTATATGGTGCACTTGGTAGACAAGAATATGATAGAATTTGTAATCTTTCAATCTGCGCATGAAATTTGGAACACTCTCGAAACATATCATGAGGTTCGTCCCAAATCAAAAAGGTGCGCCAAGCAGTTTACAAGCGTGAATACAATAAATTCGAGATCGTCTGGAGAGAGCATCGATGACATTTTCGATCGCTTTAATAAAGTAATTAATCAAATGAAAGTCGTTGATATTGAATATTCTCAATCTGAAAATGCCACCCATCTCTTGGTGCAATCAACACCAAGGAGTGGGAGATGAAGGCTCTTGCTATAGAGGAAAATGTTGATCTTTCAAGTCTTACTTTAGAATTGCTTTATAGTAAACTCAAGACTCATGAAATTAAAAGAGTTGATCATCCCAAGAAAGATAATTTAGCTTTGGTAGCAGATCCTCTCAAAAGGCTTTTGATGACTCTTTTGAATCTTCTTACGGATTTTCATTTGCTTGTTTATCTGCTATTCATGAAGAGGAGCTTGAAAGTATTCTGAAAGCGAGTTAGCTCTTCTAGCTAAAAAATTCACACGGGCCTACAATAATGTGAGAAACAAAAGAGAGGTGGTCTGTGACATGCTATGAATGTGGTGAGCTCAATCATATCAAGACAAATTGCCCCAAGTGAAAGGTAAGAGCAATCATAAGGAAGGAAAGCCGACTTGGAAGAAGCCTCCTTTCAACAAATCAAGGTATGAGGCTAATAAGCTTGTGAAGGCCGCTCACGGGTCCTTGCAGCTTTTGAGGATCAATCCTTGAGCGATGTGGATACCGGGAGTGAGGAGGACAAGGAGGAGGAGATCCCTCAAGGCAAAAAGAAAGGAAGGCCAAAGACTTCACTAGCATGTGCTTCATGGTCGACAAGCGACATTGATGATAATGAGGTATCTTTTTCTTATGATGAGCTTTACGCTAAATATGATTCTATAGTTGAGCAATTGCTTAGTCAAGATGAAGCGCTAGAATTTGTTATGACAAAAATAAGAAATTAGAGTCAAAGATTAACAAACTGAAAGTAGAGCTTAAAAATGCTAAGACTCTTGAACTGATGAATGTTTATCTTGTCATGCTATGCATTCGTAAATTACCAAGTTACAATCTACTCATAATATTTACGTACAACAACTTGAGAATGCTAGATCTGAACTAAATGAAATTAAAAGTGCTCCTTGTGAAAAATGTTTAGAATCTAGTAAATTGATTGCTTTTGATGTATTTGATTCTAGCCCTTGCACTTCATGTTTAGAAAAGAGCGTGAAATCAAAGATATCTTAGAAGTTGCTAGAGTCAAATATGCTAAGCTTAAGGACAATATTGAAAATACTACTTGTGCTTCATGTTCCACTCTTAAGCTTGAAATTGCTTTGTATAAGGAAAAATCTATGGATAAAACTTGTGATGCTTGTGTTAACTTGAGAAAAGAAAATGCTTACCTTCATGATACATTAGAGAAATTTTCTAAAGGTAAGAAACAATTAAACATGATTCTTGACAAGTCTAAAACTCCTTATAAGAAGCAAGGTTTAGGATTCAATCTTTTCAAGACAATTCAAACCCAAAAGTCATTCAAGTCTTGGAAAAGGTTTAATTGAATTCAAAACCCAACTTTGCAAAAACATCTTTTAAATCTGCGAGCTTTGCCCAACCTTGTATTAATTCAAATGGTGCTTCTTCTAGTGGTACCAAGTACCATTGCACTTATTGCAAAAAAGGTGGACATTTGATTGAATCACATTGGCGTAGGTTGAAAAATGATAGGAAAAATTTTGATAGAATTTCATTCATGCAACCTAGAGCTTCTATGAGACATGGTAACATTGAAAAGAATAAACACGGATTAGGATTTTCTCTCATGCAAATCATTATGTTTCTAAATATCCTAATTCTAATGTTTATCGATCGTTTGTCCGATCGGCCATTGGTGGTCACCGGTCGACCGTTTTGGTCGCCGGTCGACCGCTGACTAGCCGGTCAGACCGCCCATGGATAGTTCAAGTCTCATTTTAATTTAAACATTGCTCATAACAGAATGTTAGATGAAATCAAGGATAGTACTTCTGGTTTGTATACTCCTTGCGACGTGTGTCTCGATCTTTGGATTCCTAAATCTTGTTTATCTAACTTGAGATTGAGACACATCGTTCTTTGTTCCTTGATTTTCGGGATTATCGCGAAAGGGGAAGAACACGTGGTTCGTTGACTCGGATGTTCACGCCACATGACCAGGGAACTCAAAATGGTTCACCTCTTTCACGCGAGCAACGGTGATGACTTCATCACCTTTGGAGATGATACACAAGGGCGAATTGAAGGAACAGGATCAATTAGGGTGAACAACAAATTCATTCTAAAGGATGTCGCTCTTGTGGACAAGCTTAGGTATAATCTCCTTCGTTTCTCGACTTCTTGATGATGGTTATGAGACTGTTTTTAAGAAAAATGCTTGTCGTGTGCTTGATTCTCTTGGTGAGCTTGTGTTTGGAATCTCTAGAGTTGGTAGAATTTTTGGGTGATTTTTGAGAATCTCTTCTTTGGATCTCTTAAATGTTTGCTTACATCTTCTTCTCGATTTACGGCTTTGGCATCGACGTTTGGGGCACATTGGTTTTGATCATCGACACGAGTTAGCAACCTTGATCTCATGAGAGGTTTGCCCAAACTCAAAGTCATCAAGGATCTTGTATGTGCGCCTCGTAGGCATGGCAAACAAGTTGCCGCCTCACCCTTACGTGACTATGGTTATGACCGACGGACCAAGACAGGTTGCTTCATATGGATCTTGTTGGTCTGCTAGAGTCCCATCGATCGGTGGAAAATGGTATATTCTTGTCATAGTCGATGATCTTTCTAGATATACTTGGGTGTTCTTTCTTACTTCAAAAGATGAAGCTTTTGGTTATTTTCATGACCTTGTTCTTCGTTTGGCTTCGAGCTTCTGGTGCTTTGAGAGCGATTCGCGATGATAATGGCACGGAGTTCAAAAATGCTTCTTTTGCTTCTTTTTGTGCTGAGCGTGGTATTGAGCATCAGTTCTCCTCTCCACACGTCCCTCAACAAAATGGCGTGGTGGAAAGGAAGAATAGGACCTTGGTCGAAATGGCTAGGACGATGCTAGATGAGTATACACACCAGGAGATTTTGGGCGAAGCTATTGCTCTTGCTTGCCATATTGCAAATCGTGTCTTTTGAGACCTTCTTTAGGCAAGACTCCTTATGAGCTTCGTTTTGGTAGAAAACCCTCTGTTTCGCATTTTTGAGTTTTTGGATCAAAATGTTTTATCCTTAAGACAGGCAACTTAGATAAATTTGAATCAAGAACTTTTGATGGGGTATTTCTGGGTTATCCTGCTCATTCGAGGGGTTTCGAGTTTTTAATCTGAGACTAACATTATTCAGAGACTTGTAATGTCACTTTTGATGAGACTAGCCACGAGCTAGATCAATTGCTACAGATGATTTGGTGACAGAGAGCATTTTTGTGGAGGAAGATGAGGGCGAAGCTAATGTCATTCCCTCATCTGCCGCTGAGGCGCCCATATTGATACAAGAACTCGCTCGTCTACTTCACCTTGATTGAGGCTCTGCCGCATCATCATCATCGATGATACTGCGGAGGTCGAAGAAGCGACATCTCACCCGGCGCTCCTTCGCATTCAGAGACAAAGCATCCTCGGAATGGATAATAGGTAATCTACATGAGCGAGTCACTCGCTCGGTATAATGATCCAAATCTCTACTCTCATTCGGCTTTTGTTGCTTCTTTTGAACCCGCGATATATCACATGCTTTATCGATTCTATTTGGGTAAATGCCATGCATGAGGAGTTAGAGAATTTTGAAAGAAACAAAGTTTGGAACCTAGTAGAACCTCCTAGTGGTCATAATGTTATAGGAACCCGTTGGGTGTTTAAGAATAAACAAGGTGAGGATGGTTACGTGGTTAGAAATAAAGTCGATTGGTAGCTCGGGGTTTGACCAAGTTGAGGGTTAGATTTTGATGAGACATTTGCTCTGTTGCTAGACTAGAAGCCATCGCATTCTCGCTTGCATTTCTTTGCATCAAAAGGTTTTAAATTATATCGGATGGATGTTAAAAGTGCCTTTTAAATGGTTTCATAGATGAGGAAGTGTATGTTAAGCAACCCCCGGTTTTGAGGATCCTAAATATCCAAATCGTGTTTTCAAGCTATCTAAAGCATTATATGGTCTTAAACAAGCCCCTAGAGCACAGTATGATAGACTTAAGACCTTCTTGCTTAAAAATAATTTTGAGATGGGTAAAGTGGATAAAACTCTATTTATTCTTAGGCGTGACAATGACTTCCGCTTGCTCAAATTTACGTGGATGATATTATTTTTGGTGGTTCCTCTAATGCTCTTGTTTCGACTTTTCCGACACTATGTCCGTGGAATTTGAGATGAGTATGATGGGAGAGCTTAATTACTTTTGGGACTTCAAATCAAGCAATGCAAGGAAGGAACTTTCATCCATCGACGAAGTACACTAAAGATCTACTCAAACGCTTCAACATGGGTGATTGCAAGCCAATTTCCACTCCCATGGCAACTTCATTTGTTTTGGATCGGATGAGGAAGGAGAAGTCGTGGATCAACGCGAGTACCGCATGACATGATCGGCTCCTTCATGATTTGTGACCTCGAGACCGGACATTCACTTCACGGTATGCCTTTGTGCAAGATTTGAGCGTCTCCGAGAACTTCCCATCGCCAAGCCGTTAAGCGCATATTCGGTATTTACACTCTACCCTCTTATATGGCATTTGGTATTCTGCTCTTGACTTTGTCCATTAGAGGTTTTTGATTCGATTTTGCGGGTGTCGGTTAGATAGGAAGAGTACCTCGTGCACTGTCACTTCCTAGGCACTTCTCTTGTATCTTGGTCTTCTAGGAAGCGGTCTTACATTGCACAATCCTTCTTTGAGGCGGAGTATGTAGTCTTTGCTAGTTGTCTTTGCTGATTTTGTGGATAGCGTCCACTTTGAAAGATTATGGGTTAAACTTTGCTAGTGTTCCTCTTTTACGTGATAACATACGCTATTAATATTGCTAAAAACCCAAATTGCAACATTCTAGGACTAAACACATAGACATTCGCTTTCACTTCCTTAAAGATCATGTTGAAAAAGGTGATATTGTGATGCACTTCGTAGAGTCCAAGCTCAATTGGCGGATATTCTTACCAAGCCTTTAGATCAAACAGATTTTCCTCCTTAAGAAGCGAGTTAGGGTAATTTATCCTTATGGGTTGGTTTGAGGGGAGTTTGATTTTTTCTTATCTTTCCTTGTTCTTTTGATCTTTTATTGTTTTTTTCCGAACTTAGTGATCTTTTGAACTTTTTAGGTTTTAGGCTTTTTAATTGCATCTCATTGTGTCATATTGCATTCATATGAAAACTTCAACAAGTGGTTACAACAAATGGTATGAAAAATCCAAAAGATGCATTGTAATATAAGATTTTTCGCTTATTTTTTTTTAAAATTGATGAAGCTTTGCCTATTACCCTTTAGAGCTTTTGTATTTCAATTCTTGCTCAATGTCATGTCTAGTTCTTTGACTTGCTAGAATTATCATGCTTTTACATGTGTAGCTAAGTCTTTGCTATATGAGCTAGAACTTTTAAACAACTCAAACTAAGAAATTGCAATTTGTGGATGTTTTAGCGAGTTGCGCAATTAGTGCTCCTCTTGTGACATTGGCCTGTCGAATTGCTTTGTTAGCTCTTTGATCTAAAATTGACCATTACTTGAGCTTTTGTGTTCTTGAGATTCTAAAACCGCTCATGTGAAAAATGAAAATCAAGATTGTCTTATGCTTAAATTGTGCCAAACTATTCTTACGAGGCGCTTGTCAAATGACATGAACTTGGAGATAGTTTGATGAACCGACGATCTCATGGGGACCGCTTGTCGAAATGACATGAACCTCAAGATTTGTCGCCCGGTAGAAGCTTAGAAAGAGTTTGTGGATGGCTCCTAGTATCTTCTTTACTAAGATATACCTTTAATCAACTTTTGGTGAAGCTTAGGATGAGTTTGTGGATGGCTCCTAGTCCGGGATCTTGTCACTAAGTTAGATCATTAGTCAACTTCAATATTCAATGCAAATGAGAAAAATGTTGACAAATGGGCGTTTACAAAATATTGAGCAAAATGATTCAATACGGGACTTGATTGACTCTTAATGTGGTCTTTGTTAGATTTTTGATCTCACTTTGACATTTTGACATGGCCAATTTCACTTTAGGATCCTGTTGATGAACTTCTTTGAATTTGAGCGTTGCTTAAATTGATCAAATCTATTGCTTTACTTTTGAGCCTTTGTGCTTAGCTTTGATATATATGTCTTACCATGATCTTGCTAGCTATTTGTCGGGCTTGATATGCTGTTTGTGCAATATTAGAGATACTAGCTTGTTCTTTTGGGTAATCTCCAAAGCTTCTTGTAATCAAAAATTGAAAAATACAAAAATTGAAGCCACTCCATTGCACTTCATGCATATTCCTCTTTATGCTTCTTTTGTTTACGCTTCTTCCTTTATTCTATATTTGTTATCTCTGGATGAGAGGAAGGCGTGATTCCTTGATGAATCCATTGTCAAAGGGGGAGAAGATGTGTTAAATGAGAAGAGAAGATGTGTTAATAAGAAGATATTTCTTTATTGGGGAGAAGTTTATACAAAGGGAGAAACGAAAATTTGAAAATTGAGGATCATAGTGAGGGGAGTTCTTGAGTTGCATTCTTATTGTCTTATTGAATATTCGAACTTGAATTGCATTCTTTTATACTCACAATGATCATAGGTCAATTGAACAATTGTTCTTTCATATGGACCTCATGTGAGATTTTTGACCCTTTTCGAAATCAAAGTTTTATGCTTACTTTTGCCTTGTCTCACATGCCTATACTATTACGATGCCGGCTTGGTCATTTACATTGCTTTTTCTTGCTTATGGACCAAGTTGTGCCTTTGTCTAAAAGCCGCGAGTAAACTCGTTTTCAAACCTCTTACTTACATTTTACGGATAATTGCCAATGTGTTCATCAAGGGGAGATTGTGGATTTCATGGGGATATGTTCGAGATCTTAGGATGATGTGACAATTGGCAATGGCGTTTACGGTTTGTAGTTTCACGTGTTTTCGACAAAGCTACAGAGTTTTACGGGCGGCGGTCCGACCGGTCCTTGCAATGATCGGTCCGAGGTCCCAAATCGGTCGGACCGGCCATGTGGAAATGATCGGACGGCGATGACCTAAAAGTGTTCAAAAAGCAGTGGGCCAAAAATAGGTGTTGTAGGCAAGTGAGGGATCCCAATGCACTTGGTCTCATATTTTTGGAGTCTCAAGAAGAAGTTCTATTGGTTTTAATTTCCGAAGGTTTTGAATTTGTGAGTATGAATTTGGCTAAGTCCCATAGGCGGTCCGGCCGCTCATTGGGAGCGGTCCGACCGGCCATGGGCGTCCGATCGGCCACTCCTGGAGCGGTCGACCGGTTTCTACTTGAACGTCGGCCAACCGTGGCGATGTTGATTGGTTAGGTCAAAGTCATTGGTTTCATGGCATATGATTTGCATGATGCATGTTTTGACTAACATGGGTCAAGTTGTGAAGAACTTGTTCCCGAATTCGTGTTTTCTTGTCTATGGTTGTGCAGGTTGCTTGGTGGTCAACGACGGTCAACGGCGAAGAGGATCGGGACTAGACTTGGAAAGTTGAGGTCCAGAACGATCGACGATGCTGGGTGAGGTCAACGACTCAAGCGTGACACAAGATGGACAATGGTGACCTATTGGCGAATCCATGGTGCATGGTGAAGCGGTTTAGGTCAAAAGGTTAAAGACGGCGCTTTGCGAAGCGTGCGTGTGTGACCCGTTTGTTAGTGGGCCTTAACGGGAGCCCAATTAAGTCAAACCCTAAGAGTTTTAGGCCTCCACTATAAATAGGAGGAGATGGTGGCTGCACCTCTCTCTCTCTCGCCTTTTATGTTTCAAAACCCTAATTGTCTTTAGGGAGTTGAGGTGGAGGCTAGGGCTCTTGATGGTTTGTGGTGAATTTCGTGATCTTTGATTGTCCATCGATCCATGATGGTGTGGATGTAATCCAAAGATCAATCACGAAATCAATCTATGCAAGGTTTGCTTGAGATAAGTCTCTTTTCGTTCTTGCTTTCAATTTCGTGTTTTTAGGGCTTTCTTTGATCCGCGAGTTTGTGATTGATTCTTTCACGTGAATTAGCTCGCCTTTACGGTCCAACACATACCCCTGAGCCTGGATGTAAGTTTCCATTCGGCTCTTCCAGAAGGGGTAATCCAGGCCATCAAAGATCGGAGGGTAGTTCGCGCTCGGTAGTTCCGGTTCGATCTGGAAGTTCCGCCTTCAGATAGTTCGCTTTGGACAATCGGAAGTTCGATTGTCCCGATCAAGAACAAAGGCGCTCGGGTTTTTCCTAAAATCCAAAATACTAAATCTTGAATGCTCTTCTCAGGTCAAGTTTCACAGGACATCATCCTAAACAACATCCTGACCTCATGGAGAAGAATCGCAAACAAAGATTCATTAATCAAGGCAAAATAGGATTTCTTGAAGAAGGGGCAAGAAAGACCAAAAACCACAATAAACAATATTCTCATATTCTTAGCTCATGAAACTTTGAGGATATATTAGCAGTATCAAAACGACTCTAGATATCAAGTTTCATGCTATTTCATAAGACGAATCAAAAGATACATCAAAACCCTAGATATTCAACATGAACAGGAAGGGAATAAGAGAGGCATAAACAAGTAATCAAAACCTCAGAGTTTCATTGATAGAAATCAAGAAATTACAGAGGAAACACAGAGGAATGATTACAAAGATTTTCGTTCATTCTCTCCAACTCAACAAACTCTCAAAAGCAAAACAAACCCTTTGCTTAGGCTAACCCTAATTTTCTCTCTCAAAGTCTAACACTAACACCGTGGGTTCACCCCTATTTATAGCCTTGGCTAATGGGCCTCCAACCCATTAAGCCCGCTACACCAATCGGAACTCGCCCACTTGTGCGCTGCGAAAAGACCGCTTTCGCCCTTGCACACCTTTCCGAAGCCTCCAGACGCCTTTGCGTCCTTGACTCACAACCACCTCAAGATTCACGCTATCTTCGACACATCCCGACCGCTCGACCTCAACGCCACTGCGCTTAGTCCGGTCACCTCGTGTCTCGCCACGACTTCGCTCTCGATGTCCCGCATCAACACAGCATAAAACACATCACATAGCATTGCACAATATCATAGCATCAACAATTGTACAAGACTCAAACTCATACAAAGTCAAAATCACAAATTATACTTCTCGCATAGTTACGACACAATCGAAGTTCAAGATTTTACCTTGCGGAAGTTCCGATTTCGAACGTCCGCGAGCTTGTCGATTATCGGAAGTTCGCGCTACCATTGCGGAACTTCCGATTATCGAACGTCCGCACTCCAGATTTTCAATTCGATTATCGTCTCAAAGAGGAACACTCACGCATAAAAGATTATCGGACAAACCACGACCCCAGGTGCGGAAGTTCCGATTACTTCAACCGAACTCAATTCCCAAATTAATCGGAAGTTCTTATTTCCAAAGCCGGTAGTTCCGATTATCGGAACTTTCGCTCCACACACAGCGGTAGTTCGACATTCTGCTTCAAAGACAGAAGCGAAGACAAAACCGAGAGACACAACTCTCAACCTATTCAACAAGTTGTCAAATACTCATCACTCACAATGGAGGACCTCTCACATGGTCTCTCAATGTGCCTAAACGATGAAGAAAAGACCGCATTCATTACACCATTTGGTACCTTTTGCTATGTCAAAATGCCATTTGGTCTAAAAAAATGCCGGTGCTTCTTTTCAACGCTTGATGCAATCGACTTTTTCATCTCAATTAGGCCGGAATCTGGAAGCCTATGTTGATGATCTAGTCGTAAAAAGCATTAAAAAATTTAATCATAACACTGACCTACAAGAAACATTCGACAACCTTAGAAAGCACTGCTTAAAACTTAAT
This sequence comes from Hsuehochloa calcarea, assembly GCA_036346395.1. NCBI lineage: Eukaryota > Viridiplantae > Streptophyta > Magnoliopsida > Poales > Poaceae > Hsuehochloa > Hsuehochloa calcarea. The sequence goes on along the minus strand of CM070597.1, from coordinate 44,653,501 downwards.
CCCGAGAAGTGTGTGTTCGGAATTTCTTCAGGAAATTGCTTGGATTCCTAGTATCTGAACGAGGGATCGAAGCAAATCCTGAGAAAATAAAGGCCATCCTCCAAATGCGCCCTCCGACCACAAAAAAGGAAGTCCAGAAACTCACTGGGTGTATGGCGGCTTTATGTCGTTTCATCGCACGACTAGGAGAAAAAGGACTACCTTTCTTTAAACTTCTCAGGAGATACGAAGGTTTTGAGTGGTCGAACGAGGCAAACGCTGCCTTCGAGGATGTCAAGAGGTACCTTTCGAGTGCTCCTATTCTGGTTTCTCCAAAATCAGAAGAGACGCCCTTAATTTACCTAGCTGCCACGCCACGAAAGAAGCGCGAAGATCGGGTCGTGAAACGTGAAACGCATAACCACTGCGACCGGTTTACTCGTCGCCAAGTTTTACACGGGCCTAAGGAGCGTTACCTCGAGTCCGAAACTTCTATACGCCCTCCTCATGTCTTCGAGGAAGCGCGGCATTATTTTGGGCGCACAAAATAGGCAATGTGGCCCGAGTTTCCTTTGGGAGCAATCCTTCATAATAAGGAAACAACGGGACGCATGGCAAAATGGTCGGTCGAACTTGGGAGTTTGACTCCATTTCGTGTCCCGAACGGCCATAAAATCTCAGATCTTGGCGGACTTTGTCGCCGAATGGACAAATCTGAACTCGTTTCAGATCCCTAGTACGATTCCCACGACCAGTGGATGATGTACTTTGACGGGTCACTTACTTTAAGTGGCTCGGGGGCTGGGGTGGTCCTGGTATCTCCTACCGGAGAAACCTTAAAGTATGCCATACAATTAAACTTTTAGGCCACTAACAACGTGGCGTAGTACGAAGGTTTGCTAGCGGCATACGAGTGCGAAGCACTCTCGATTAAATCGACTACTCGTGAGAGGAGACTCTCAACTAGTCGTGAATCAAGTCGGAAAGAGTACCGGTGCTCTAACTTGACAATGTCGCGCAGACGTATCGAAGTACGAAAGCTAGAAAAGCATTTTTAGGTTTCGAGGTACAATTCATCCTCGAAAGATAATTTCTCTCGCACCAACTTGCTCGGATGGCTTCTTCCCGATCTGCATAGACTCAAAAGGAGTTTTCTTGGAGCAACTCCAAAACCGTCTCGTCGAAGAACCAGAGACACCTCCTATTGAGATAGCCTCACTAGATTACGAGGATACCTGGATGACTCCCATCTACGAGTATCTTCACAAGGGTTCCGTAGCCGAGGATGATCTTGAGGCAGATCGTTTATCCCGAAAAGCCAAAATGTATACTTTGGTCGGAGGAGTCCTCTACAAACGAGGAACCCAAGGGATACTTATGCGATGCATTCGCAAAAGCGAAGGAATAACACTCCTTCATGATATACATGATGGCATCTGTGGGACGATGCTTCCTGCTGAACATTGGTCTGCGTAAGGCCTTTCGACAAGGTTTCTATCGCCAACACTCATCACGATGCTAAAGAGGTGGTTAAAAGTGTGTCCAATGCCGTTTCATGGTAAATGATACACCAACCGGCTCAAGCATTACAGACAATACCTCTTTCTTGGCCTTTTGCGACCTTGGGTCTCGATATCCTAGGACCGTTTTCCAAAGCTTCAGGAGGTTTCGAATTCCTTTTTGTGGCTATTGACACGTTCATAAAATGGATCGAAGCCAACTCAGAATGGATAACAACTAAGCGAAAAAAGGTTCATGATGAGATGCGTAATTACCCGATTGGAGTTCCGAAGTCGGATAATTACGCATAACGATAAACAATTTGCGAGTGCAAAATTTCGTGAATTTTGCGACGAGTTGGGTACCAAGTTATGTTATGCTTCATTGCACATCCCCAAAGCAAGCGGGCAAATCGAACGTGCAAACGGCCAAATAATGCGAGGAATTAAAACCCGAGTCTTCGACTCAACTCGTTAAGCGCTGGGGCTTGGGTACAAGAATTACCTTCCAGATATGGGCGTTCAGACGACCACTAGTCGAGCGACAGGAGAAACAACTTTCTTTCAAGTGTTCTGGAGTCGGCCATGCTTCCTCCGGAGCTAAAATGGGTCGACACGAGTTGAAACCTTCAACAACTCCGACCAGAACAACTTCGAGCGGATGATATTAACCTACTCAAGAAAGGAGAAACATGGCCTTAATCCATTCAAGAAATCAACCAACAAGCCCTACACAGATACTACGATCGTAAGGTCCGGCCTCGCAGCCTTGCTGTAGGTGACTTGGTGTTGAGGCTCTGCCAATCCAAGTCTCATCGGAATAAACTTTCTCCCAAGTGGGAAGGTCCTTACACAAAGGGTCGGGTCACTCGGCGTGGTCTGCACGACTAGCAATGGAAGATGGATGAGTTCTCTCTAATTCTTGGAACATCGACCGATTCGCCACGCAAATTATGTGTGACCAACCTCTCAGGCAATAAAGGTCCAGGTTCCTTCTACCTCTTTTGTCTTATTTTTGAGTAGTGCTTTTATAATCTTTCGACTATGATCCAAACACCCAGTTTTCTTTACACTGGTCGAAAGGCAAGTAACATCAGCTAGTCGAAGTCTTTCCTCTCTACACGTGGTCCTGCCCACTAGAAGGAACTTCGTAGCATCGACTCGTTACTCACTTTTGTTGCCAATACAGAGAGCTCAGGTTATATCTAGTCGAAATATTCTCAAAGCCAACTATTCCCATCTTAGTTTATTTTTTCAGTAATTTCGAAAAATATTCTAAGTAGAGTGCACTTTCTGAAATTTATTCGACCACCTTTGGTGTACTCATTTCGTTTTAACTGGTCGAAGGAAGAGATACACCTAGTCGAAGTCTTTCCTCTCTGCACGTGGTCCTGCCCACTAGAAGGAACTTCCTAGCGTTGCTCAATCTCCCACTTTTGCTACTGGAAAAGACTTATCGAGTCCACCAAAAAAGGGCGAACGAATTATTAAAGTCCTCTAAGACGTTTGCTTAACTCAAGTTGCTATTCTTGGTTCGATTAAACTAGTCGGAGATGGTAACATCACCTAGTCGAAGTCTTTCCTCTCTGCACGTGGTCCTGCCCACTAGAAGGAACTTCCTAGTGTCGAGTCGTTTCTACTCTTTCGACCAGTGCTTGACAGCCATTTCACACACTATTTACTTAGATTGTCTAAACAAGCTAAGCAAATAGTCGAGGGCTAGGATAAAGTTATTTATTTAACTTCAGTCCTTGGTTTTTCATTCGTTAGTTATCTTTCGGGTTGCTAACCACTCGACAAGATGATTTGCAGGAAACAAGATGGATCATATATTTCTCATCAACAGAAACCTGCTTTACAAAGTCGTTACAAGATTACTCTGAAGGGGGAGTGCCTAGTTGCATTTCCGCCACCTTTTTGCCAACTGATTGCATTTCCTCAATCAGACGACTTGCCTCTGATTCAGGGCAGTCGAAGTCGGCTTCGATTGGTTGCACATTAAGGCGGGGGTCATGAGCTTTAAGTTTCGCCAAAGCGTAACTTACTGCAGCTTCGACTGCCTCCCTAATTGATTCGGCTTGATTAGCCTTCAGAGTGGTCACCATTTCTTGCAAAGTTTCGACTTGTTCCCCAATGGTACTTATGTGAGCGACCATGATCTTCTCGAGGAGTTTTTCCCTCAGAATGTAGCTCACCAAGTACATTGTTCAGGAGTGTGATGTTGCCTTGAAGACTAGTCTTCATTGATTCCATCTCTGTTGGGTGCAGTCGAAGCCTCTCAAGTTTCTTGTTTTCACCAATTGCTCAAAAGAATAAAACCGGTCAAACAAAAATAAACTTCTAGAGGAAGATAACACAAAGATAATTGTAGGTAAAAGCATTTCTTACCTACTAGTCGAGAATCCAATTTCTTGACCTCTTCTTGATGGGAAGCAATGGTTTCAGCGTGCTTTTTCTCCCATGATCTAATGTCCTCTGCATTCATCTTAGCAATGCGGACGGACTCGTTATAGATCAGAGTCTTCTCATTTACTTCAGTCTCGAGACTTCTCAATTCGGCAGCAATTTCTGAAAAAGAAATTAGCATTAGAAAAGGGAAAATACTCGAAAAGAACGACAGGTAAAGAATTGCTTACCTGTTATTCGAAGCCACCCTCGAGTTCCGATCCTTATTCTTGGAGATGCGAGAAAACTCCTGAATGACCAAAGCCTTTTCTCCAACTTCGGTCCGGAGCTTCCTCATCTCATCTTCTTTTTCTGGAAAAGAAATGAGAGTCGGGTAAAGGTCAAAGACAAAACCAGTCTTAAGTTCAGCACTTACTGTTTATTTTTTTCCTACAAACTTGTAGTTGCAGAGATGGCTTCTCGAAGTTTCTTCGAGAGGTCTACTACTTCCATCCTTAGCTTTTTCGACTCCTCTTTTTCATAATCGAGCGAGTCGGCTAAGGTCTTTGTGTCACTTTTCAGCCTACAAAGGACAAAAGTGGATATGAACATCAGACGATCGGTTGTAAGTTCTTCTACAACCTTCGATCTGGTCGTAAGTTCTTCTACGACAAAGCCTCTGGTCGTAAGCTCTTTACGACCAATACCTTGTCATGAGTTTTTTCATGACAAATCTCGTAAGCACTATATAAATAGTCAAATCTAAAATGACTATGAATAACAGTGACTTACCATCTCTCTGCCTGTATGCAGAGTTCTTCTTTCTCTTGTCGTAGCTCTAAAAGTTGTCGATGATATTCACCAACAACGGCAATTTGCTCTAGAGCTTTCTGCAAAAGGAAGACAGTGAGAAGAAAGAGAAAGCCACACATATAAATATCCTAAAAATGCTTACATTCATGGTCGACCTAGCGAAGGTCGAGTACACCAACTCCGGGTTCTGCAGCTTGTCTACCCTCGCGACTTGATCCCACCAAACCTTCTCAAGACGCTCATTGTCGAAGGTATTTTCTCTATTTGGAATATCCTTGGGATGGGGGACTCGGTCGCGAGATCTGAAAGCAGCAGACCCTATGATGGAAGCAGGTCCAAAGAAGTCAGCACAGAAGTTGAAATATTCTTCATCCTCTGATTCTGTAGCTGCATTTTCTATTTGGACACCGGAAGGAATGTCTGCCACGACTTCCTTTCCGGCACGGTGTACAGAGTCATTATCACCTTGACCAGAGGCTTTTGCAGCTGCCTCTGTGGTCTCTACAACCATTTCAGAGGTCGTGGCTACCCTTTCAGTGGTCGTAGCTATGACCTCGGTAGTCGCAGCTACCCTCTCAGTGGTCGTAGGTATGACCTCAGTAGTCGTAGCTACAACCTCAGCAGTTGGAGAAACCACTTCGAGAGCCACCTAGGTCAAGGAAGATCCTTCAACCACTTCCATTGTTACCTCTCCAGCAACTGAAGAAGTGACAATGAGCTTCTCAACGGAAGCATCCCCGGGGGCTGAAGGAGTCGAACTAAAATAAAGAAAAGCAAATCAGGTTGTGAAAAGGAAAAAGGTAAATGTTGTTCTTACACTTTAGTACATTTCACATACCTCTGCACCCTGGTCTTAACCAGAAACTTAGGAGCAATCCTCCCAACGGAGGACTTCTTCTTCTCCACGACCACGCCCGTCGAGGTTCAACATGGGCTCGGCTACGACCACGCAGTCGTCAGAGTTTGAACAGAACCATAGCTCGGTCTCTGATTCTCCGGATGGCCGAGATCGGCCTCGACCATTTCAAAAGCAAAGACTACCTCGATTGCGAGTTGTCTGCCGAGCAAGATCGTCCTTCACAAAAGACATAAAATCTTTCCAGATCTCCTTTCCAGCTTGCTTAACAAAACTAGGAGTGGCAAGAATCGCGAAAGATTCCTTGTCATAATAGAAGGGTACCTTAGCCCTGCGAGGTTTGCGCTTAAAAGATTCAGCTGCTTCAACCTCCTCGGCTTCGATAGTTGCAGCCTCGGCTTCAGTTATAGCTATGTCTGCCGCAGGCTTTGTAGAGGGTCTGGTCGAAAGACCATAGCTCGAGCTTGCTCCTCCCTTGTCGGCGGATCTTGCAAGTCGACGTCTCTTAGATGGAGGAGCCGAGCCTTTGTCTTTCGACAACCATGCGCCAATGGTCATCAGTGCGACTTCCTCGTCGTCCTGACGATTTTCCATGCCTACTTTCTGTAAAGCAAAAAAGAAAAACAAGAATCACTAACCAGTCGTAAGTTTTTCTACGACCAGTGCCAAGTTGTAAGTTTTTCTACAACACTTTCTTGATCGCAAGATATTCTACGATCACCATTAGTCGTAAGTTCTTCTACGACTATAAAATCCTAAAGAAAAAAATCAACTTTTTGATTACCTTTAGGCGCTTTATCTTTTCATCTGCGGGCAAAGCCGCAATGATTCGAGGAGCCGCCACTCGGAGTGGCGGAGATTTCTCACAGATGAGTTTGACTCTAGCGTCAATCTCTGCCTGTGAAAGATCTGTGTAAACAGATAAGAATATTAGACAATGTCGAGAAAGACCAAACCAAAGCTAAGTCGGAAGTTCACTTACCCTCGTCGTAGTCCCCGGGTGGGTCTCCTCTCCCGAGTATCTCCACATAGGAGATGCTCGTTTCTTCAAGGACTAATTCGCGGTGATAAAATCTTTTACCACATGCCATCCGATCACCCTTCTTCTTTCAAGTCCTTAATGGCTTGAATATAGGGGCAATCCGTACCGATATCTTGAGTCGAATCCCATGAAGATTTCTTCTGGCAACCTTCCCCACGAAAGAGAGGTCAGTTCTTACGAGGTGACTTTCAAAGAAACCACCTCTTTCTCCATCCCGCCATGAAGATCGAGTGAAACTCGAATATACTCCTCGACTTCAAGTCGTGGAGCTTGATCGCAGCCTTCCGGCGATTCAGGTTTGTCGAGCCATCCCATAATAATATTGAAAAGCTCGAGGTCCGCCGAATCCCCAAGCACGCCAAGACAGTACATACGAAGACACTCAAGATGGTAATGGAATTAGGACCTAGGTTCACTAATTCCACTCCAAAGTGCTCGAGTACCATCGAAGAAAGGTGAGCAGCAATGGAGGTCGCACTCACAAAGACGCTTTGAAGGCGGGATTTGCCCATTTTCCCCGACGGCCAAGGTCGCCCAATAGCCTAATTGTGGATTTCATGGGGATATGCTCCAGATCTTAGGATGATGTGACAATTGGCAATGGCGTTTACGGCTTGTCGCTTCACGTTGCCGACAAAGTTACTGAGCTTATCGCTCGGGCGGTCCGACCGGTCCTTGCACGGCGGTCCGACCGGTCCCATATCGGTCGGACGGCCATCCGGGGCGATCGGACCGCGATGACCAAAAGTGTTCAAATCGAGCTGGGCCAAAAATAGGTGTTGTAGACAAGTAAGGGGATCCCAATGCACTTGGTCTCATGATTTTTGGAGCCTCCAGTGAAAAGTTCTATTGGTTTAAAGTTTCCAGAAGGTTTCGGATTTTGGGAGCTTGAATTTCGCTAAGTCTAGGCGGTCCGACCGCTCATTGTGGAGCGGTCCGACCGCCATGGGGCGATCCGACAAGGCCACTGGAGCGGCCGGACCCAGAATTACTTGAACGTCCGCCAACTTCATGGCGATGTTGTTTTGTTAGGTCAAAGTCATTGGTTTCATGGCATATGATTTGCATGATGCATGTTTTGACTAACATGGGTCAAGTTGTGAAGAACTTGTTCCCGAATACGTGTTTTCTTGTCTGTGGTTGTGCAGGTAGCTTGGTGGTCAACGACGGTCAACGGCGAGGAGAATCGGACTAGACTTGAAGAGTTGAGGTCCGTAACGATCGACGATGCGGGTGAGGTCAACGACTCAAGCGTGACACAAGATGGACAAGGGTGACCTATTGGCAAATCCATGACGCATGGTGAAGCGGTTTAGGTCAAAGGTTAAAGACGGCGCCATGGCGAAGCATGCAGTGTGACCCGCTTGTTAGTGGGCCTTAACGGAGCCCAATTAAGTCAAACCCTAAGAGTTTTAGGCCTCCACTATAAATAGGAGGAGATGGTGGCTGCACCTCTCTCTCTCTCGCTTTTTATGTTTCAAAACCCTAATTGTCTTTAGGGAGTTGAGGTGGAGGCAAGGGCTCTTGATGGTTTGTGGTGAATTTCGTGATCTTTGATTGTCCATCGATCCATGATGGTGTGGATGTAATCCAAGAACAATCACGAAATCAATCTATGCAAGGTTTGCTTGAGATAAGTCTCTTTTCGTTCTTGCTTTCAATTTCGTGTTTTAGGGCTTTCTTTGATCCGCGGGTTTGTGATTGATTCTTTCACGTGAATTAGCTTGCTGTGATATGTGTGAATCTATCTAGCATCATCTTGATCATCAATCCTCACGAACAAGCTTTAGGATCAAGTTTTCGTTCTGCCCGGTTTTAGACCTTCGTTAATCAATTGGTAATTGCTCAAGATCGCTCCAAGAATTATCATAATATTCGATTGAATAGGTCCTCAATAGCATAGAGAAGGTGTGTGCAAAGTTTCGTGAAGTTTGGAGTTGAGAATCAAAAGTTAGACCTAATTGCAACTTCGTCATCGGGCTGATTTTACTGTTTCAGATCGGTTCTGTAGACTGCCGGTCCGACCGCCCATCACCACCGGTCCGACCGATTTCGGAGCGGTCCGACCGCCAGTATAACAGCGGTCCGACCGCCCGGCAATCGGTCCAACCGGTTCACTACAGAGGTCAGACCGCCAAGATTTGTGTTGCTTTGATTCTTGCGATTATTGTCGCATTGCTTAGGGGTTTTTATTGGATTCAATACTAGTCTTCCGCTGTACTGGTATATTGATCTTCATAGCTTTCTAATAGCTACTGGAGTGAAATTGTATTGAGTTCATAATTTGTTAAAAAGTGAGCGTGCTCCTATTCACCCCCCCTCTAGTCGCCTTTACGGTCCAACAGTGGTATCGAGCCCTGCTAGTTCAATCTTGATCTTAACCGGTCACCGAACTTTGGCGATGGATAAGTTTTCTACTAAACCGCATATCTTCGATGGGCACGACTATGCCTATTGGAAGAATCGAGATGCGTCTTTCTTGAGAGCGAGGGACAAGCTATTTGGGATGTTGTTAGAGCCCCGCTGGTTATTCCTGAAATTGCTACACCTGCTTCTGCAATTCTTTTGGCTAACAACAATAAGGCTAAGAATCTTTTATATGGTGCACTTGGTAGACAAGAATATGATAGAATTTGCAATCTTTCAATCACAAGATGAAATTTGGAACACTCTCGAAACATATCATGAGGGTTCGTCCCAAATCAAAAAGGTGCGCCAAACTGCTTACAAGCGTGAGTACAATAAATTCGAGATGCGCCCCGAGAGAGCATCGATGACATTTTCATCGCTTTAATAAAGTAATTAATCAAATGAAAGTCGTTGATATTGAATATTCTCAATCTGAAAATGCCACCCATCTCTTGGCCGCAATCAACACCAAGGAGTGGGAGATGAAAGCTACCGCTATAGAAGAAAATGTTGATCTTTCAAGTCTTACTTTAGAATTGCTTTATAGTAAACTCAAGACTCATGAAATTAAAAGAGTTGATCATCCTAAGAAAGATAATTTAGCTTTGGTAGCGATCCTCTCAAAAGGCTTTTGATGACTCTTGTGAATCTTCTTCCGATTTTCATTTGCTTGTTTATCCGCTATTCATGAAGAGGAGCTTGAAAGTATTCCTCAAAGCAGAGTTAGCTCTTCTAGCTAAGAAATTCACACGGGCCTACAATAATGTGAGAAACAAAAGAGAGGTGGTCGGAACATGCTATGAATGTGGTGAGCTCAATCATATCCGCAAATTGCCCAAGTCGAAAGGTAAGAGCAATCATAAGGAAGGAAAGCCACTTGGAAGAAGCCTCCTTTCAACAAATCAAGGTATGAGGCAAATAAGCTTGTGAAGGTCGCCACCGGGTCCTTGCCGCTTTTGAGGATCAATCCTTGAGCGATGTGGATACGGGAGTGAGGAGGACAAGGAGGAGGAGATCCTCAAGGTAAAAAGAAAGGAAGGCCAAAGATTTCACTGCATGTGCTTCATGGTCGACACTTGACGACATTGATGATAATGAGGTATCTTTTTCTTATGATGAGCTTTCTGCTAAATATGATTCTATAGTTGAGCAATTGCTTAGTCAAGATGAAGCGCTTGAATTTGTTATGACAAAAAATAAGAAATTAGAGTCAAAAATTAGCAAACTGAAAGTAGAGCTTAAAACTGCTAAGACTCTTGAACCTGATGAATGTTTATCTTGTCATGCTATGCATTCTGAAATTACCAAGTTACAATCTGCTCATAATATTTGTGTACAACAACTTGAGAATGCTAAATCTGAACTAAATGAAATTAAAAATGCTCCTTGTGAAAAATGTTTAGAATCTAGTAAATTGATTGCTTTTGATGTTTTTGATTCTAGCCCTTGCACTTCATGCTTAGAAAAAGAACGTGAAATCAAAGAAATCTTAGAAGCTGCTAGAGTCAAATATGCTAAGATTAAGGACAATATTGAAAATACTACTTGTGCTTCATGTTCCACTCTTAAGCTTGAAATTGCTTTGTATAAGGAAAAATCTATGGATAAAACTTGTGATTCTTGTGTCAACTTGAGAAAAGAAAATGCTTACCTTCATGATACATTAGAGAAATTTTCTAAAGGTAAGAAACAATTAAACATGATTCTTGACAAGTCTAAAACTCCTTATAAGAAGCAAGGTTTAGGATTCAATTCTTTTCAAGACAATTCGAACCCAAAAGTCATTCAAGTCTTGGAAAAAGGTTTAATTGAATTCAAAACCCAACCTGCAAAAACATCTTTTAAATCTGCAGGTTTTGCCCAACCTTGTATTAATTCAAATGGTGCTTCTTCTAGTGGTACCAAGTACCATTGCACTTATTGCAAAAAAGGTGGACATTTGATTGAATACTGTTGGCGTAGGTTGAAAATGATAGGAAAAATTTTGATAGAATTTCATTCATGCAACCTAGAGCTTCTATGAGACATGGTAACACCGAAAAGAATAAACCTGGATTAGGTTTTTGATCTCATGCAAATCATTATGTTTCTAGACATCCTAATTCTAATGTGTATCAGATCGGGCGGTCCGGACCATTGGTGCTCACCGTTCGACTGTTTTGGTCACCGGTCCGACTTGGCCACAAGACAAAGCCGGTCAGACCGCCCATGGACAGTTCAAGTCTCATTTTAATTTGAACATTGCTCATAACCAAATGTTAAATGAAATCAAGGATAGTACTTCTGGTTTGTATACTCCTTTAGACGCGTGTGTCTCAAGATTGGATTCCTAAATCTTGTTTATCTAATCCCGATTGAGACACATCGTTCTTTTTGCTCCTTGATTTTTAGGATTACCGCGGAAAGGGAAGAACACGTGGTTCGTTGACTCCGGATGTTCACGCCACATGACCAGGGAACTCAAAATGGTTCACCTCTTTCACGCGAAAGCAACGGTGATGACTTCATCACCTTTGGAGATGATACACAAGGGCTTAATTGAAGGAACAGGATCAATTAGGGTAAACAACAAATTCATTCTAAAGGATGTCGCTCTTGTGGACAAGCTTAGATGATTTACAGTGATGAGAGTATTTTTGTGGAGGAAGATGAGGACGAAGCTAATGTCATTCCTCATCTGCTGCTGCCAAGCGCCCATATTGATACAAGAACTCGCTACGCCTACTTCACCTTGATTGAGGCTCTCACGCATCATCATCATCAAGAAGACTCATGAGGTCAAGAAACGACATCTCACCCGGGCGCCCACTTCGTGATTCAGAGACAAAGATCCTCGGAATGTATAATAGGTAATCTACATGAGCGAGTCACTCGCCTGTATAATGATCCAAATCTCTACTCTCATTCGGCTTTTGTTGCTTCTTTTGAACCCCGCGATATATCACATGCTTTATCCGATTCTAGCCGGGTAAATGCCATGCATGAGGAGTTAGAGAATTTTGAAAGAAACAAAGTTTGGAACCTAGTAGAACCTCCTAGTGGTCATAATGTTATAGGAACCTGCTGGGTGTTTAAGAATAAACAAGGTGAGGATGGTTACGTGGTTAGAAATAAGGCAGATTGGTAGCTCGTGGTTTCACCAAGTTGAGGGGTTAGATTTTGATGAGACATTTGCTCTGTTGCTAGACTAGAAGCCATTCAGATTCTCGCTTGCATTTGCTGCATCAAAAGGTTTTAAATTATATCGATGGATGTTAAAAGTGCCTTTTAAATGGTTTCATAGATGAGGAAGTGTATGTTAAGCAACCCCCTGGTTTTGAGGATCCTAAATATCCAAATCGTGTTTTCAAGCTATCTAAAGCATTGTATGGTCTTAAACAAGCCCCTAGAGCCTGGTATGATAGACTTAAGACTTTCTTGCTTAAAAATAATTTTGAGATGGGTAAAGTGGATAAAACCCTTTTCATTCTTAGACGTGACAATGACTTCCTGCTTGCTCAAATTTATGTGGATGATATTATCTTTGGTGGTTCCTCTAATGCTCTTGTTTCCAGCTTTTCTGACACTATGTCTAGGGAATTTGAGATGAGTATGATGGGAGAGCTTAATTACTTTTTGGGACTTCAAATCAAGCAATGCAAGGAAGGAACTTTCATCCATCAGACGAAGTACACTAAAGATCTTCTCAAACGCTTCAACATGGGTGATCGCAAGCCAATTTCCACTCCCATGGCAACTTCAACTGTTTTGGATCCAGATGAGGAAGGAGAAGTCGTGGATCAACGCGAGTACCGCAACATGATCGGCTCCCTTCTGTATTTGACGGCCTCGAGACCGGACATTCACTTCACGGTATGCCTTTGTGCAAGATTTCAGGCGTCTCCGAGAACTTCCCATCGCCAAGCCGTTAAGTTTATATTCGGTATTTACACTCTACCCTCTTATATGGCATTTGGTATTCCCGCTCTTGACTTTGTCCATTAGAGGTTTTTCGATTCGATTTTGCGGTGTTTGTTAGATAGGAAGAGTACCTCAGGCACCTGTCACTTTCTAGGCACGTCTCTTGTATCTTGGTCTTCTAGAAAGCAGTCTTCTGTTGCACAATCCATCACGAGGCGGAGTATGTTGTCACGCTTTGCTAGTTGTCAGAGCTTGATTTTGTGGATGACGCCCACTTTGAAAGATTATGGGTTAAACTTTGCTAGTGTTCCTCTTTTCGTGATAACACTTCGCTATTAATATTGCTAAAAACCCAAGGCAACATTCTAGGACTAAGCACATAGACATTCGCTTTCACTTCCTTAAAGATCATGTTGAAAAAGGTGATATTGTGATGCACTTTGTAGAGTCCAAGCTCAATTGGCGATATTCTTACCAAGCCTTTAGATCAAACCATTTTCCTCCTTAAGAAGTGAGTTAGGGTAATTTATCCTTATGGGTTGGTTTGAGGGGAGTTTGATTTTTCTTATCTTTCCTTGTTCTTTTGATCTTTTATTGTTCTTTTCCGAACTTAGTGATCTTTTGAACTTTTTAGATTTTTAGGCCTTTTAATTGCATCTCATTGTGTCATATTGCATTCATATGAAAAATACAACAAGTGGTATGAAAAATTCAAAAAAAATGCATTGTAATATAAGATTTTCTTGCTTATCTTTTAAAATTGATGAAGCTTTGCCTATTACCCTTTAGAGCTTTTGTATTTCAATTCTTGCTCAATGTCATGTCTAGTTCTTTGACTTGCTAGAATTATCATGCTTTTACATGTGTAGCTAAGTCTTTGCTATATGAGCTAGAACCTTTAAACAACTCAAACTAAGAAATTGCAATTTGTGGATGTTTTAGCGAGTTGCGGAATTAGTGCTCCTCTTGTGACATTGGCCCTGTCAGAATTGCTTTGTTAGCTCTTTGATCTAAAATTGACCATTTCTTGAGCTTTTGTGTTCTTGAGATTCTAAAAACTGCTCTTGTGAAAAATGAAAATCAAGATTGTCTTATGCTTAAATTGTGCCAAACTATTCTTACGAGACCGCTTGTCAAATGACATGAACTTGGAGATAGTTTGATGAACTGACGATCTCATGGGGACCGCTTGTCGAAATGACATGAACCTCAAGATTTGTCGCCTTGTAGAAGCTTAGAAAGAGTTTGTGGATGGCTCCTAGTCCGGGATCTTCTTTACTAAGATATACCTTTAATCAACTTTTGGTCAAGCTTAGGATGAGTTTGTGGATGGCTCCTAGTCCGGGATCTTGTCACTAAGTTAGATCATTAGTCAACTTCAATATTCAATGCAAATGAGAAAATGTTGACAATTGGGCGTTTACAAAATATTGAGCAAAATGATTCAATACGGACTTGATTGACTCTTATCGTGGTCTTTGTTAGATTTTTGATCTCACTTTGACATTTGACATGGCCAATTTCACTTTAGGATCCTCGTTGATGAACTTGCTGAATTTGAAGCGTTGCTTAAATTGATAAAATCTAATGCTTTACTTTTGAGCCTTTGTGCTTAGCTTTGATATATATGTCTTACCATGATCTTGCTAGCGTTGTCAGGCTTGATATGCTGTTTGTGCAATATTAGAGAAACTACATTGTTCTTTTGGGTAATCTCCAAAGCTTCTTATCAAAAATTGAAAATACAAAATTGAAGCCACTCCATTGCACTTCATGCATATTCCTCTTTATGCTTCTTTTGTTTCTGCTTCTTTCTTTATTCTCTATTTGTTATTCCTGGATGAGAGGAAGGCGTGATTCCTTGATGAATCCATTGTCAAAGGGGGAGAAGATGTGTTAAATGAAAAGATATTTCTTTGGGAGAAGATGTGTAATATTTCTTTGCTACTCTTATTTGGAGAAGATGTGTTAATGAGAAGATTGGGGGAGAAGTTTATACAAAGGGAGCGAAAATTTGAAATTTGATGATCATAGTGAGGGGAGTTCTTGAGTTGCATTCTTATTGTCTTATTGAATATTCGAACTTGAATTGCATTCTTTTATACTCACAATGATCATAGGTCAATTGAACAATTGTTCTTTCATATGGACCTCATGTGAGAATTTTGACCCTTTTCGAAATCAAAGTTTTATGCTTTCTTTTGCCTTGTCTCACATGCCTATACTATTCGATGCCGCCTTGGTCATGTTCATTGCTTTTTCTTGCTTATGGACCAAGTTGTGCCTTTGTGCGAAAAACCGCGAGTAAACTCGCTTTCAAACCTCTTACTTACATTTTCTGGATAATTGCCAATGTGTTCATCAAGGGGGAGATTGTGGATTTCATGGGGATATGCTCCAGATCTTAGGATGATGTGACAATTGGCAATGGCGTTTACGGTTTGTCGTTTCACGCGTTTTCGACAAAGTTACTGAGCTTATCGCTCGAGGCGGTCCGACCGGTCCTTCAGACGCATGGTCCGACCGGTCCCATATCGGTCGGACCGCCATCCAAGCGATCGGACCGCGATGACCAAAAGTGTTCAAATCGAGTGGGCCAAAAATAGGTGTTGTAGACAAGTAAGGGGATCCCAATGCACTTGGTCTCATGATTTTGGAGCCTCCAAAGAAAAGTTCTATTGGTTTAAAGTTTCCGTAAGGTTTGGATTTTGGGAGCTTGAATTTGGCTAAGTCTAAGGCGGTCCGACCGCTCACGAGGAGCGGTCCGACCGCCATGGCGGTCCGACCGGCTCACCTGGAGCGGTCAGACCGGTAACTACTTGAACGTCAGCCAACTTCATGGCGATGTTGTTTTGTTAGGTCAAAGTCATTGGTTTCATGGCATATGATTTGCATGATGCATGTTTTGACTAACATGGGTCAAGTTGTGAAGAACTTGTTCCCGAACACGTGTTTTCTTGTCCGTGGTTGTGCAGTAGCTTGGTGGTCAACGACGGTCAACGGCGAGGAGAATCGGACTAGACTTGAAGAGTTGAGGTCCAGAACGATCGACGATGCCGGGTGAGGTCAACGACTCAAGCGTGACACAAGATGGACAAGGGTGACCTATTGGCAAATCCATGACGCATGGTGAAGCGGTTTAGGTCAAAGGTTAAAGACGGCGCCGCGAAGCGCGTGCGTGTGTGACCCGCTTGTTAGTGGGCCTTAACGGAGCCCAATTAAGTCAAACCCTAAGAGTTTTAGGCCTCCACTATAAATAGGAGGAGATGGTGGCTGCACCTCTTGCTCTCTCTCGCCTTTTATGTTTCAAAACCCTAATTGTCTTTAGGGAGTTGAGGTGGAGGCAAGGGCTCTTGATGGTTTGTGGTGAATTTCGTGATCTTTGATTGTCCATCGATCCATGATGGTGTGGATGTAATCCAAAGAACAATCACGAAATCAATCTATGCAAGGTTTGCTTGAGATAAGTCTCTTTTCGCTCTTGCTTTCAATTTCGTGTTTTTAGGGCTTTCTTTGATCCGCGAGTTTGTGATTGATTCTTTCACGTGAATTAGCTTGCTGTGATATGTGTGAATCTATCTAGCATCATCTTGATCATCAATCCTCACGAACAAGCTTTAGGATCAAGTTTTCGTTCTTGCCCTGTTTTAGACCTTCGTTAATCAATTGGTAATTGCTCAAGATCGCTCCAAGAATTATCATAATATTCGATTGGAATAGGTCCTCAATAGCATAGAGAAGGTGTGTGCAAAGTTTCGTGAAGTTTGGAGTTGAGAATCAAAAGTTAGACCTAATTGCAACTTCGTCATCGGCTGATTTTCTTGCTTCAGATCGGTTCGAGATCGCGGTCCGATCAGCCATCACCACCGGTCCGATCGATTTGAGCGGTCCGACCGCCAAGATAACAGCCGGTCCGACCGCCGACAATCGGTCCAACCGGTTCACTACAGAGGTCGACCGCCAAGATTTGTGTTGCTTTGATTCTTGCCGATTATTGTCGCATTGCTTAGGGTTTTTATTGATTCAATACTAGTCTTCCACAGATTGGTATATTGATCTTCATAGCTTTCTAATAGCTACTGGAGTGAAATTGTATTGAGTTCATAATTTGTTAAAAAGTGAGCGTGCTCCTATTCACCCCCCCTCTAGTCGCCTTTACGGTCCAACAGGAATCCATTTCACCAGAGCCTTCTCTGGAATCTTCCCGGCGTCGACCAAGACTTTAATCTTTGCTGCATCCATCTCCAACTCTTCCCACTCGGAAACTTTCTTGGCCATTTCTCTCAGAAACAAGAAGTTTTGGATTGGGTTGGCGGCGGAGAAGACGAAGTCGAGTCTGAGGCGGAGAAGGCGAAAACCTAAAGAACGGTGGGAACGACTTGGGGAAAAGGTGAAAATCCAAGTCTAACTCCCGGTGAGTTTTTATAACCGCACGATTGCCATCGCTTCGGGAACCGTTTCATCGACAGGCCTGTGGGAGTCGGTTGCAATTCCCTATATGGTCTGTTCGAGAAAATTAGGTTCGTTTTGTCACCTCCAAGCGAAATTACTTTCTTGACCAAGTCTTTCTGGTCGAATGAAGTATCGATTGGAAAGGATTTTTTCTCCGATTGCCACCGCTTCGGGAACCGTCTCTTCGACAGGTCTGTGGGAGTCGGTTGCAATTCCCTAGATGGTCTGTTCGAGGAAATTAGGTTCGTTTTATCACCTCCAAGCGAAATTACTTTCTTGACCAAGTCTTTCTGGTCGAATGAAGTAACAATCGGAAAGGATTTTTCTCCGATTGCCCTACTACGACCACTTCACAGTCGTAGGGGTTTTTACGACTTTTTGATAGTCATAAGTAACCTTCCTGACCAAGCAAATTCCTGATCAAAGTAGCACTCAAATGTCGAAGAGTTTTTCCTTCGACCATTATTCTGCGATATTTTCATAGTCGTAAGACCATTTGCAAATCCTTCACCAAGTAAGTTACTTTCACTTGAAGCTGGGGGGCTAGATGACGAGGATCTGATAATCCTTATTTTATCTTTTATCTATAATTCTTATTATGGGTAAATATGATGTCACGTAGTCCCCAGAAGTACCCCTTATATTCATAAGGGGAGGCCTACCAAGTGATTGTAAGTTCTCCTACAATCACCCCCATAGTCGTAAGTCTTACTACGACTATGTCATGGTCGTAAGTCCTTCTACGACCACTACCTGGTCGTAAGCCCTTCTACGACCATTACCTAGTCGTAAGTCTTTTTACGACTATTGTCCAATCGAAGTTACGCTACGACTGCACTCTAGTCGTAAGTCCTTCTACGACTTGTACCCAGTCGTAAGTCCTGCTACGACCACCTTATAATCAATAAAACCTACAAGCGAGTGGGTCCAATTGATTAAGGAATCCAGACGGTCCACATGCACTATTATTCTGCGTAGTAATAGTGCTTAAATACCCCATTACCTCTGAAAGATAACTGCCCAACGGCGTGAAGGAGCCACTACGCCGGTAATTACTGCCATCATGCGCCCATTACTGACTTGATTAGGCGCCTCTTCAGCAAGGGAAAACGGCTACTCCTTCACGACTATATAAAGGCATCAATCAGAAGGACAAAGGGAGGCGAAGAAGAGCCAATCAAGGAGAAAGATAAGCACGTTCTTCTGTAATAGTCTTAGTTTCGCTTGATTGTCGAGAACATGATCAATACCATACACACACAGAGTATGGTTGTTATTCTCCGGAGAAGGCCCAACTGTATAAAAATCCCATGTCAATCGCTCTGCGTGATTTCATCTCTAGGAGACCCCCCGAATCAAATAATCTTTACGTAAGATCGGTTCTAAAACACCGACAGACATCATTTCTGCTATGTAAGAGTTGCAAACAAATTGGCCAAATTGTGATTGATCCAATTCTAATTCAACCTTGTCTAAGTTATAAACATGAGCTCATCGATCTCGGATAGCATGGCAAAATCAGAATCGAGCTCAAAGATCACATGCTATCACAAATAAAACAAAGATAATTATACATCAAACAACGACAATAACATCATTAAAAATAGATAGGAAAAATACAAAACATGTCAAGTAAACTTGCAACTACTGCATCAACTAATTCCATATGTGAGTGCTAATCCTGCTTTATTTTTTGATGTATTGCAACTACAGATCAAGTAAACATGTCAAGTAAACTTGCAACTACAGATGAACAGATCAACTACAGATCAAAATTAATGCTAGCATATATGATGTATTGCTCTAGTGAGCATTGCTACTGCCTACTGATGCTATGCACCAGCAAGCATTAGTAGAGCATTCAATAATTTTCAGTAATTTCCAGTAGAGCATTGCTCTAGTAATGCTTGTGATGAGGACATGACCCCTATGGATACAACCATATTTGCTATGCTTGCTGTTCCAAGTACAAGAGCTCGTACGCTTCACTTAAATTACTAGGTGAGCTTGTTTTTAGGAGTGTCTTTATATTATATGAACTATATTGTAACACCCTAGACCCACCTGAGCTTGGAATGCTACCACACTAACAAAATTATAAACTAAACTAAGATATTTTGCTAGCTTTCGGCAGGTTCTCCTTTGAATAACTAACCATACCGGGGGTTTGCACAGCTAATAATAGGAATAAACAATTATCCAAACGCATAAAGCATAAATATAAGAAACCTTAAGCGGTTTACTCAGATTCTAAACTATCAATCAAATTGTTTATTCAATGGAGAATTGGTTCGTGCCAATATGCATCCAAGCATAAATCTACTCCCTCCCATGCATGCTGTCCACAAACGGGTTACCTAAAAACACAGTAACAGCAAGAGTGAGTCCAAGACTCAGTAAAGTACATTTAGCAAGACAATAACATAAACAACTGTAACTATCATCATATCCATCCACAATTCTCAACAATAAACATTTCATATGCTCATGCTATGCAAATTGCTCAAATGCACTTTTCTTTCCTCTTTGCATATACCAGATTATGTGAGTGTTACACCGTCGGTGTTCACTCATGCCCGCATTATCAAATGCGGGACCCATTGTGTGAGAACCCAAAAATCGACTAATCTAATTAACATTAATAGTCAAGTTAGCAATAAATAAAAAATTTTCAATTAAGTAATACAAGAATTTATTACATCGTAATGATCATGTTTTACAACTTTGAGTACATTACAAAAGATTAAATTAAAATCTTGCATTGCATATCGTCAAGTCTTCCTTGAAGCATTGTTCGCCTATCGCCGCTCACCAAACCGTCTTCCTCGACCCAATCCAAACACCATTCCCAGCTCCATTGTCCGCCAATCAACCACAAGACCATTAGCAATTTAAAAGCATAAGAATAGGGTTAGAATGAAACGAATTTGCCGTCAGAGTACCATAGGAATCATTGCGGCTTCAGATCAACCTAGATTAGTCGGCACCTCGAGTATCGAGACTACCCATTACCAACCTAGGTTAGCCAAGCACCTTGATTCTCAAGATACCTAGGCTAACCCAAATCGATCAAGATCTGGATACCCACGATACCTAGACTAACCAAAGTAAATCAGGCTGCCTTATTTCCATAGGTTTCATCACTCGCAATTCTATAATCCGACACCCACTTATACCAACTTACCATGAGCAGTACTCTAATAGTTGCTTGTGAGAACCAAGAGGATAGAGCATGGAGCAATAATATCATGCACAAGGGCATAGTGGTCATTAACCAGCCACAAGGAAGCCAAATTAATGCACCTCCCCAATTTAAGCTCCTCACTCCACGTGGATGAGATCATGGTAAAATGAATATGAATAGGGCCATGGTAAAAGGCATTGCACAGCCAGGAGATAAGGGAAACCGAATGCATCTCCCCCAGCAATGCATCCTCCACCAAACCCCTCACCAAGGCATCCTCACTGTGTTCATCTCCCCCACATAAGCCTTGGCTTACGCAGCAGGCTAGAGATAAGGCAGCTCAAAGCCAGCCAAGCCAGCATGCAAAGCACCACAAGCCTTCCACTGCCATTTCCCCTCCTCCCACTTCTTCTCAGCCGAAGGAGAGCAGGAGCAAGACCAAGAGCAAACCAAGCCACCGTAAGGTGAACCACCGCAAGACATCAAAGCAAGCTCAGCCTCTTCACCATCACAGCTTGCAAGCCACCCACAGTAGGGGAGAAAAGGAGAGCACCAGCACGAGACCGGCGCTACTACCCTCTTTCCCCACCCCTCATCCCAACATGAGGTAATCTCAGCTACACCTCAGTGAGCACTACAAGTATGCTCATCATTCACACCTATTTCCAGATCTCAGTAGCATCAATAAGTAGCTCTCAGTTCAGTGCTATCAAAGAGCTTGAGCTGAACCCACTATCAGTAGCATCATCCAGGCATCACAGAGACAGGGGAGGGACCAGGGAGGCATTACCTCAGTGGAAACCACAGCCGAACCACCACCATCACCCTCCCTGTGCATCAACCCAATCCATCTCCACCAGTAGCAAGCCCACCCCAGCATCATACTCTTGCATCATCAAATTAAGCAACCACATCAGAGGAGTAAAATCCACAGCAAAGTAAAATTGATCTAAGGGAGGGGTGCGCTGGTAGCGGCAGAGCGCCGGTGGCCGTAGGCCGGGCCGGCCGAGCCACAGGAGCAGCCAGAGGCGTAAGCAGGGTAGGAGGCGCCGAGAGAGGGAGAGAAGCCGAGGGCGCAGCCAGAGCCGGGCCGTCTGGAGGGCCGAGAGGAGGCCGAGCCGGAGCGGCGAGCCCGAGTCGATCTGGCAGAGGCGGCCGGGCGGGAGGCCGAGCCGACGGGCCAAGCGCCAGACAAGGCGAAAGCGAGGGAGGTCGGAGAGGCGCGGCAAGACCAGCCTCGGCCACGGTGAAGAGGGAGGCGCGAGAGAACCTGGGAGAGAGAGAGCAAGGCGACAGTGATGGCGGCCGGAAGCATGGGTCGAGGAAGCAGGAGGCGCCGGGTGGAGCTGGCCGAGGAGGAGGCGCCTTAGTGGCCGGAGCGAGGAGGCGGCCGAGCCGAGGAGGAGCGCCGCCGGTCGAGCCGAGGAAGCGGCGCCGCGAGAGAGAGCGAGAGGGGCGGATAAGGAGAGGAAGCTGTGGGGAGTCGCCGAGAAGGAGAGCTGGGAAGATGAGGAAAAGGAGAGAGGGTGTGTACCGGGGTTAGGGATAGGAAGGGGGGGTAGTTAGGTAATTTGGTAGGTAATTAGGGTTAGGAAAATAAGGTAGGTGATTAGGGAAATAGGGAGTTTAAGAATAAGGTAATGAGTTGATTTGGTGATTGTGTGCAGGAAGTTGAGTATAGAAATTAGGAAAATCGGCGTAGCTGGTATTTTATTCAATTAATTAGAACCAACCCTGTTAAGGATGAGTCGGCATTGATAGTAGTGTGCACTCGGGTAAATTCGTGTAGGCGTAGCGAACCGTAGAGCGACTTTAGTGGGAGAATGCTAACTGGGTCGGGATTCAAAAAAATATTTGTAAAATAAAATTGGCTAACCAATAGGAGTTGCATTAGCAGTTTATTCGCATAATATCACATAAAACCAATAAGTATTTGCTTAATTATTTATTATTCTTGCCGTCGTATAATTGCAGCAGATGAACCGACGCCTGCAGGTGTAGTTGGTATAGATTTCGTCGACGACGATCTTTTCTGCAATTCTGAAGGCAAGCGATCCTCTTGAACATCAATATAGCTATTTTAAGTGTAAACCGTATCTTGCTGTAGAATATGTATTGCATCAAAAATCTATTTCCCAAAACTTAAATCAACTGATTGAGATGATTATGAAAGAGATGAGAAAGATGAAAAGAAGTGAGATAGTACTATGGTATGGCTGGTAAAGGGGGCCCAGGGCAGGGGAAGAAAATGAGAAAAAGATGATGATGATGAGGTAAGAGGTGGGACCCCTTTACATATGGGTAAAATATAAGGACCAACAAAACTCTTACTCGGTCAGATGCCGTAATCAAGTGCCAACCATTTTCCCGTTTCGGCGGGCAGAAAATGCTACCTTGTTACGTGATTATACTTTCCACAAGGGGTAAGTAATAGGTGTGAGTGTGATATGGAGGAACCCAGGATCGGTAGGAGAAGTCCGGAAGTGGGGGATCCAAGACGTTATAGCGCTAAGGTGGAGTGTTGAGTGCAGGACAGGAGCTGCCTCAACCAACATTACCAGAACTCGGTGTGAAGACGAGGTCAGCACCGACGGAAAGTAATGGGTGGAGAAATTAATCACGTAACCTGGAAAACGTTCTGTATTCTGAACTTGAGCCCGCATCAAAGGAAATGCTGGGAACCTGGTTCATTTTAGAGTTCATAATAGCTATGGGTAAAGTGGTACAAGCCTGCGCAGTGCTATACAAATCATGAATTCATGCCAGTCTCCTGGATTGGAGTCTACGGGAACCACCAGGGGTCTATCTTCTCTCCGAGTGACCAGTAGTGTTTTCAGTATTAAAATTTATCACATAATGTTTTAAGGATTTATTTTCAGAAATGAAATGAGATAGAAAATGTGATACAGACAGAGTTGAGTCATACAGTGCATATGTTGCTATTAATGCTTGCTGAGTACATCTGTACTCAACCTTGTTAGTATTCTCCTTTGTAGATCCTAGTTCGGTCGGGAAGTATCCCGAGTGGACGAAAGACATGCAGGTACCGAAGACGCCGCAGGAGGCTATAGCGTTGACTACGAGGATCAGGGTGAGAGGGGCATTTTATTCAGCAGTTGGGACGGCTAGAAGTTGGAGGGTGCAAGGAAGGCAAGATAAGGGACTTGGTCCCAATTCTTTTGGCAGTTTTGTAATTTACACTTGTAAATAACCTTAGTCTTGCGTGGTTAACTGTCGTAATAAAGAACGCTTCCACCTTATTGTTCACTGCGTACAGACGATCATGGCTTGCTATTCGTCGGAGCGGTGTTCTACCGAAAGGCATTTAATAGTAATCCGTGTGTCTAAGTGTGATTACCCCTGGGGTAATGACACGGGGCGTCACAGATGGTATCAGAGCAATAGGTTCGGGCCACGCTAATAAAATAGAAATTGTTGCAGAACATAAGTATACCTTCTCGCTTGCTATATGGCACTAAGTACTCTAGTAACCCGTGCCTCCACATCAATTTCTATTCCCAATCTCTTTCAAAATTATTATGTTAAAAAGCTTACCTTCTTCTTAAAGTGACAGCCTGCTAACGTAGAACCATTTCTTTGCAGGAGGTTTAGGTCCAGTCTTTAGTCCAAGAGAGTACGTGGAAAACGTGTGCCTCATCATAGAATTCGTGATGTTATTTCTTGTTAGTGATCGGTCAGGCTAGCCATTCAACATAGGATAGGTCATTCGAAAATGTAAGCATGGGTGTATCAATATAAGATTTAGATCATAGTGCCTGGACTAGAGGCATGGAGTAGAATTCTGACATGGGCTCACTCTCCAGATTCGGATAAGTGTAGACCATACCCATAGAACACCTTATCTATTCCTCTGTATCACCAAATGAATCCGTCAGCCCTCCAAAAAGAAAGTAATTATACTTAAAGAGAGCATATAAAGGCTGACGATGTAAGAAAATGTGACTTTTCTCATTTCTCAGATATCGATTTCTGACGAGTGGTCCGTGGCACTCGAGCGCAGTAGCTCTGGCGCACCAGAGCGAAATCGGGTGTACTCAGAATGAACCCTGAGCAGTCCCAAATATGTGATTTGGGTGGACTCGAGCCAGATCTCGAGCGTGCCTGGGCGCGTGGATCCAGGATAGATGTAGGTTCGCACTCAGAGGCAAGCTCTGAGCAGTCCCAAACCTGTGGATTTGGGCGTTCTCGAGAACGGGATCTCGAGCGTGACTGAGCACGATAGACTCAGGTAGTATAGGATTTGGATCTTTTTGCATCTCTTTGTTTCTTGGTGTTATTTGCTTACTGTGTATGGCATAACACAACTCACCCTCGGGTTAGCCTCTGCCAGATAAATATGATACCCCCTTCCCTACCACAAATCACTGCTAAAGAAGTAAGAAATTCTTACAACCAACAGAAGAACTCGTAAAATTAAAATGTTATGAGTACAACAGCTGACTCAACTAATTTCTTAACACCTCCCCCGCAGAATAGAAAGTGATTACAGAAATCGAAATGATGGCAGTGGACTTGCTGACATTGAGAAGATCATCACACAGAATCATTTTCATAAAGATGAAGCGGAACGCCTAATAGAGACCATACATTCGAGGATTCATGGTCTTTGTGGTACAGAGCGGAGCGCTCCATGGTCTTTTGCAAAAAGGGTTTTGAGGCCTCAACACCTTCGGACAAAGTGTCAACAACCACAAATCCAAATGATGAAGGGCAGTCTTGGGGAAACTGATATCCTTGCACCGTCAAATGTGCGTGATACAGGTTCTCCACCAATTGAACTCGTAGAAGTTTATATATGGAAGCACACATCTCAGTATATGTACATGATTCTCAAAGGAGGAAATTCAGAGCTTTAAGCCATGAAGTGGAGGGTGAGAGTTTATCGTCAAATCTTATTTTCAACAGTAGCTCCGACCTCTCCGGTATACTGGCTAGGGTCGGTTATCCGAGATCATTCCAACTACCTTACACCACAAAGCAAAGCAATAAAGGAAGGACCTTACCTCCGACGTCCTCCTCACACACCTTATACTGGCTCAATTTCCCAATGTCTACCTAGCAACCAGGATATTGTGGTACTTACAACATATCTGGATAGACACAATCTTCAACTCCCTTTTTTCTGTTGAGAGTAAGGCAATACCAGATGACTTGTCAATCAGTTCAGCGATTGCGTGATTTCGAGCCTTACGTGTTCGCAGCCAGGATTGTGAGAGATTAGCGACGACTACCGAACTTATCGTTCTCATCGAAAGATCGGGCCAACAAACAAGGACATTCGGGTTCATCAAGTGGTATCAGAGCTACAGTTCGTCGGTGAGAATTTTCCCCCCTACAGTCCACATAGTCGAAAAAAAATTTATATAGGTTTAGTTCATCGTCCAAACCAATTTGTGCCTTTGAAATTTTTTCTTTTCAGTTTGCTTGTTGAATGTTTGGTTGCATTGTCGTGTCTAGTTGTTGATCTTTAGTTCTAGATATTGTGTTATTGGTCATTGTCTTGATTGCTTCTCGTGTTGTTCCTTTGCGTAGCTTTATCATTGTATTCAACTTCGCGCCAAAAAAAAATCTCCCGCCTCTTGCTGTCGCGGCAACCAAAACAGTCTACTATCGCTGTCGCGGCAACCAAAACCCCTGCCGTCACTGCTTCGGCAACCACAATCTTTGCCGCCGCAGCCACTCCCTGCCGCGGCAACCACCACCTGTAAATAACAAAAAATTTAATAAGGCCTAAACTACCGGGACTAAATTAATTAGGCATAAATAACAACAATTTGAGTAATTTGGTGGTACATAATAACTCGTAGTTAATTAGTTACCTTAATCGTAATTAATTGAATGTGAATTACTTAGAGATGAAGATTTACTCGTACGGGCTTTAAGGATTTATGTTTTCTAAAAATTAATTTATGAACTATTACATTTCTTTGCTACTTTATTTTATATCTTAGTATGGCCGCTAATGACGATACTTAACGTGAAAATAAAAGCGAGCGAGGAAGAGTGTGAGCGAAGAGTCTCGCTTGCTTTCTCGGAATTTATAGCGCGACCGAGACGAAATCGCATGCGGCTAATGACGGGAGGGATTCATTTTGCGCGGGCGCATGGACGCGATTGAAAGACAGTGAGGCGATAGAAAGGAAAGAGAATAAACGGAGGATTCTCGGTCACATCGCGCGTGTGTGGTTTGCACGGTGTCCGTTGGATGGGCGGACGGATGCGCTTTTCTTTGACTGAACAAACTGTTAACTGCAGTAAATTAGACACACTAAGTAGCTGGTGCATACCACAAGCATGTTTTACAGGTCATATCACAAGCATATTTTACAGCTCAGACTGCGCATTCAAATTTGTTTTACAGCTCAGACTGCGCATTTGCGTAGTTCATTTTCCGGTGCTTAATTTTCCAATTAGCCTGACAGCCATCCGCTTGCTCCGCCGTCCATTTGCTAGTGTATAGAGTACCACTATCACACATCCAGTGAAAGGGGTTAGCCAGTAGCTCTTGTCAGCCCCTAGCATTAACTCATTAGCTGTGGGGTTTTGGCTATACCGCTTTGCGGTTTTTACTAATCCGTACGATTGTCTTGCGGAATTAGATAGGTATTGGTTTAGTAGTTGTTTGTACAGTGATCGTACGGTACAAAACGTTATTTTTGCAAGTATCGAAGAAAACTCGCCATTTTTGCAAAAGACATATAAAAAAAGTGTTAATATGGCCAAAAACTGCTACAGGCGTAACCTGAAAATACGTAACAACCCGACATTTGCGTACCGGTACTGCAGAAGCAGAGCTCGTGCGGCTCACACGAGCTCCAGAAGTGCGCAGAGGAATCCGACCCGCGAGGCATCACCGGATCCCCTTCCTCTACCGCCGCCTCTTTTATTGGAGCCTTGGAGGGGAGGAAAGAAGCGAAGGAGAACAAGCCGCCGCGCAGCTATCTATACCCTGACAGGGCTGGTCGGTTTCCTCTTCAGCACGCCCATTGCCTCTCGATCTTTCCAGAACCTTCCACGGGCTTGTCAGGACCCGGGGATTGCGCAGCTACCTCTACTCCTGACAGGGTTTCCTGCCCGCTGCTAGGTCCGCCGCTGCGGCGCCGGGAGGGAAGGAGCGGGATCAGACTGTGAGATGGCCTCACCGGAGCCATCCGCTGCGGCTGCCGGGGTGGGGGGCGATTCGGCGAGCCAGGCCCAGGCGGCGTTGGTGGAGCCGATCCGGATGCCGACGGTGGAGGAGATCAAGGGGCAGGACATCTGGAACAACTGCGCTGTTCGCAGCGTTGCCAGTGGCGTCATGGGTAACTACTGATGAGCTCCGCCTCCATCTCTTATCTTCAGTTAACTTAGTAGCTTGTTCCCAATGGCCGCAGTTTTTGCGAGGAAATTTTGATTTGGGCACAAATTTAACTTGGGAGTGTGTGATGGAATCAGGCTAAAGGGCGTGGGTTTTTGTCATAGAGAAGTTAATATGTTGCCATGATCTAGTTCAAATGTTATATCATTGGAGCTTGGAGAGCTCTGGTGCTCAATCCTTGTGGGACATGGAGGCGGTTGTTCATTCTTTAGATGGTTAATTGTTCACCTGTTTGTCCGAAGAGTTAGGAAAGGATGCCGGTTTTGCAAGAGCTGAAGTTAACTTTTCTTTTGAGGAAGTGTAAGGGATGAACTTGATAAATGTTAATACATTGATTCAGTTGTCCTCTTTTTTTTTAATGCTCTGCACTTTATTTATTTAGAAATGTTAGGTACCCATGGTTGACTGAAAATCTTTGGAGGCGATCAAAGAAAATCTTTATGATCCCGTCTGGATGAACTTTCATGTCAAATGGCGCGTGATGATTGAGAAGCATTTGTTTCAAGTAAACTTTCCTCAGAGAGCTGGGGTGCAAATTTTTGTGGTGATTTGTCATGTAAAATTGATGGTCTTGGAATTAACTCAATGAAATTACTGTGTCGACTATTGATTAAAGGCATTTATCGGTAATGTGCTTCATTGCATATATTACCTTCCAAACTTTGCATTGAGAATGTTTCTACATGTAAGATGGTAAAGGATTTAGAAAGTGGTTCAACAATGTTTCAAGTAGGCTGCAAAGAATTTTGGTAGAGTATTAGAAAGGCTGCCATTTATTTAACCGTGTGCATCCTTGATCCTTCATTTTTTTAACTTCAGTGTTGCTAGAAGCACTGAGCAATAGATGTACAGTGTGATTTGCAGCAAATCGCAAGGCAAATATTTATTTAAGTTCGATTTGATTCATTCATTCCATGTTTTACTGTTCTTTCAACGCAAGAAATTACAATGGGATCGAATGCTCCGTGATGCCTAGCAATTTTTTGTTTCCAAGTATAGTTTGTTATTATAAGTGAGCACTGAGCACCTGTCGTAGTCAACTGCGTTTTGTGGGGATTGATAATATTCCACTTGTGCAGTGTATAGCTTTTCAAATATTGATATTTCCTTCCAATCTAGAACATGGCAAAGGCCTGTAATGTAAAAGTATCAACCCTATGATTTTGTCATGTGTAATGATTTTAATGCACAGGAAGTGTTTTCTCAAAAACAGTTATAGGACAGAATCAATTATGTCCATATTGTGTACTCCTCTACTGTCTGTGTAGTCAAACTATCAGTATTTGCTTACAGTTTGGCACTTGGTAGTTGTTACCCTCAAAATAACAGTCATTCGACATTCAATGGTTGGTTACTCCAGCCTAAGTTGAAAATCATGTTTTGTTGCTGGCTTATAGCAGTATAGCACCACCAATGATACTCACTGGGGCCTAGCTACAAGTGTATAATGGTTTGCATTTTTCTTTCATCCTATGGCTAATTGGTATTAACTCTGCATTCTTTCGATTCAATAGGGGGTGGTCTTGGTGTACTCATGGGACTATTTTTTGGAGCTTTGGACAATCCAATAACAACAGAGGAGATGACAGCAAGGCAACAAATAGTATACACAGCAAAACAGATGGGTAGGAGAAGTATAAGCAACGCCAAAACCTTTGCAGTCATGGGCTTGATTTTCTCTGCAGCTGAATGTGTCATAGAGAAGGTAGATATAGTGTGGGATGTTTTTTCCAGTCATTATTATTTCTATAAACTTTGTACTTATTTTGACTATGAATTGTTGTGTTCTGCCAGGCTCGGGCAAAGCATGACACTACTAATACAGCAGTAGCTGGCTGTGTCACAGGAGGGACTTTAGCTGTAAAAGGTGAATTATTTTGCAACAACTCAGCTTGTGAATTAGATCTAACTTGATTTTTTTTTAACCAAGGATCAACTTACTTAAGTTCCCAAGACAATTTCCCTGAAGTAAAACCCCGGGTGCAACCATTAGAGTTGTTTTTAGGATGGGTTGAGGTTGATGGGCATATCTGACCATGTTCTCAGAATTCAGATAGGTGAACTTATGGTGTATTTCCTATACAAGTTGCATTTCATCATAATTGGGAGTTGAGAGATATCGCTATTCTCAGAATTCTCTGACCTTGTTTTGTCCCTTGATTTTCATTCCTGCTTAGCTAAAGTGTTTGTTTCTTTTGAATCAATTATTTGGCACTCCAGCAGTACCAAGGTCCTATATTATTGTTTCTGATGCAGCTATATTTGAAAATTCATCCCTAAGGGTATTGGTATTTTCTTGTAGGTGGCCCTAAAGCTACATGTGCTGGATGTGTGGGTTTTGCTACCTTCTCGGTGCTGATTGAGAAGTTCTTTGATCGGCATACTTGAATTAACAATTGAAACATTGCATTACTGTATCTGTCATTAGTTTCAAGTGAAGCTTTTTGTAGCAAAGCATGAGCAGGATTCGGCATTGCCAGAAGAACCTTTGATTATTTTACAACATTCAGTCATTGACATGTCTTCAGAGATCTTGTAACCAAAGATTTTGCTATCTTTGAGTTCTTACCCAACGTCGTAGGTGCAACTAGAGTAGCTACGAGGTATTCAGAAATCGACCTTTATTTGCTGAGTTTGCAATCTGTTATGTCATTCTTGCTATCTGTAGCCAATGGGTTACCATATTATTATCTCAATATGTAGTCAATGAGCTTTTCT
This sequence comes from Hsuehochloa calcarea, assembly GCA_036346395.1. Lineage (NCBI taxonomy): Eukaryota > Viridiplantae > Streptophyta > Magnoliopsida > Poales > Poaceae > Hsuehochloa > Hsuehochloa calcarea. Next base: position 44,622,886 of record CM070597.1, on the reverse strand, counting down.
TTTATGTCATTCCTCGAGCCTGCTCTTCTACTGATGTAATAGCTGACCACGCATACCAGTTTTCCCTCCTTCCGTTTTTGCTCTGCCAAATGCCAAGATGACATGATATTTGAGACATCATTCTGTGGTCAAGGAAGATGTATAGTCCAAGATTCAAATCGCTGATCCTGGCCATACCGTCTTGTTTAGTTGTACTTGGACCAGTTGATGCTACAGTTGCAGTGGCAGAGTGCTTTCATATATCCTTGTTACTCTGCAACCGGCCTCCACAATTTAACATGACTAGTACTTGTTGAGAAATAATTCAGTACTATGTTGCGAAATGTGAATACTGAATACTTCAGAGAACTGTCTCTAATCTTTTACTTGTACATATAAATATGCCACAGCACTGACTCAGAATTGTGCGGACTTTTAGTTTTATAAACCAAGATCAGTAGTTCCCTCCAGTGGATAATGTGGTTACAGTATCCAAGGAACAACATCCTACATCCCTAATGTATACAAGAAAACGTCTCTCTGAGGTGTTTACATGTATGGTGTATCCACAGCAAGAGGACACCGCTGGGAGATCTAAAATTACACCTGCTTTTGTCCGAGAAATGACTAGTGCCTATAGCTAGTCTTCGATAATGGCGATGAGCAGGGAAGCCTCATCAGCCTCCGGTGCCTGATCATCTGCAATAAAAAGCAAAAACAGAAGGGAACAATAGTGTCAGTTCAACCAATCAAAGCATATAATTTTGCAGCAATTTATTAATCACCTGAGGGCAGGTTGGATATGAGCAGCTTGACGATTCCACCACCATTCACTTCATCTCTCTCCTCACCGTTACTCTGACCAGCAGCGTCGGTGCCATTGCTCGCCTTGGCATCTTCCTCTCTGCCGCGAGTCCCATTACCGTCAGCGCCAGACATGGCCATGCCAATCTTGGAAGCCACAGTGCTCAGAATCCCAGCCTGCTCGCCTCCTTCGTCCTGATCTTTCCCTTCCGCTTTCTCTTCCTCTGTTTCTATCGCTCCGACACAAATAAAATAGTTTTACAAAGTTTGCAACTTTCGTGATCTTAATTTATGGAGATTGGAGAACAGAAGCACAAGTCCTTACCTAAGTCCGGTGATGAAGCAGGCGAGCTGGACAGGAGCTTATCGAAGATTCCACCGCCACCATTACCACCTTTCCTGCCTTCCTCCTCGCCATCAGATGCAACCGCATTTCCACTGCCATTGCCTTTGCCGTCCTCCTCAGCACCGTTGCTCCCGTTAGCGCCAGACATCGCCGCGCCGATCTTGGACGCCACGCTGCTCAGAAAACCAGCCCCCTCACCTGGCTCACCAACACCACCGACCCCTGTTCTTTCTTCTTCGTCGCCACGCTCTTTACCCTGCGCCATGGCCTCCTGCTCCCTCCTCTCCTCCTCACCCACCGAATCCTCCATTCGGAAACGAAACTAATAGTACCACCTTGCGAAGTGTAGACTGCAACCGTACAGTCGAACAGATCACCAAGGAGGAGAGGAGCCGTGCCGCAAGAGGCTACACATATATAGGCGCCTGGCCTGACGCGGGGACGCGTGCGACTCATCGCGAGGCCTTGCGTGCCTGGGCCTGGGGCTGCGTAGCCTGGCGCGCAGGGATTGGCCGGGTGCTACGATTTTTTAAGCTCGTCTTGTGCTGTGCGCTTTTGGATTTTGTTTTTGCTTCTTTTCTGCAGTTTCGGGGGCCCGGAGGCGGTAACACGTCGGGGGACGGTGGACCGCAGATTCGCAGGGGTTGTCGGTGCAGATGCCTGGGAAGAAGAGCGGCGAAAATAGAAAGAGGCTTTCCCACATGGGCTGGGACTTTACATGTACTTGTGTGTCTTTGGAATTGCTTCGAGATTGTGTCTCTCCCTCGTCACTCCATCCATTTTGTAGATAAGTCCTTCTATTTCTTCCTTCTCTCTTCCTTCCCCTCTCTCTCTCTCCCTAGCCCCCTTGTCCCTACCGACTCCGGCTGTCGTGCCACCAACCGCCACCGTGCCTTTGTCACTTGTGCTAGATTCTTGTCACGCCGTCTGTAGATGAATTCCAATCTATACCTGATGATCAAAAAAAAAAAACAGGATATTGTATGTGATAATTGCAACACCCAAAAGAATCTGTAAACGCAGAAGCATACATGATAAAGTTACCATTGTTCGTAGTAGATATGTAGCAGTAGATGAATATGTGCTCGATCTACCTAGGTTAGGTTTTTCCGAACAAGAGATAAGTCAAATACTCCAACTACAGATGGGAATAGGTGATATGACATCAGTTACCTTGCTGAGAGAATCTGACCCTTATTTATAGTCTCTTGTATAGAATCCTATCCCGTCCCATAATTAGAGATAGATTTCAAACATATCTCTACATAGATTTAAATTCAAGTCCATATTTTTCTTAATATATACTCGAGCTATTAATAAATACTTTATTTGATCACTTTATATATTTGAGCCAACCAATGAATAGATAGCTAATATATATATAAACTCGTGTAAGTCCACATAACAGGAAATTAATCCAACACCGTCGCCCCATAGAGCCGAAGCCGCATCGCTCCACCCGCCCCACAATCGCACCATTGCTGGCTGGAAACCTACACCACCGAGAGGTTTTCGGTGGCGGAACGGAGGTGAGCTGGGAGAGAGTGTAATGAAAAGCAAAAGAGGGACTTTTTTTTTTTCAAAATAGAGCGAGAGAGGTGCACAATCTAAAAACCCATCCAAGGGTACGGCCATGTACACGCGGTTTGGCTTTTTCCGGCGGAAATATATACTTTTCTTTGGATCAAAGGAGCGTCGTAGTCTTCACGTGTCATGGGCAAGATCGTTCGCTGCCCCGTGTGTTTGAGACTAGAGTCAATCTCTATTTATCCACGCAAAAAGAAGCTGCAGTATGCTAGCTGTCCGGAGCATGTTCTTGTCAATCTTGTTAGTTCAGTCGCGTCGGACAGACGTTTCTTCTCGTAAAAGGATCAAAGGGAAAGAGGCGGTTGTCTCATTCCCATTAATGCCTAATTCAAATAACACACGAGACGAACAAAGTGCAGGAAAATCAGAGTGGCGCAGCGGAAGCGTGGTGGGCCCATAACCCACAGGTCCCAGGATCGAAACCTGGCTCTGATAATAAATAATTTGGGTTTCTGCAGTATTTTTTTTTTCTTTCGATGTGATTTTCCCCCTTCTTGAACGGCGTTTCTTGGTATCATGTCCTTATTACGCTGATCATATACATGCTTTCCTTTCTGAATAGGGCAAAAATGTATAGATCTTAATTAATCCAGAATATTCTTTATAGATTATTGCGTAGACATGCCACAACATCTTGGATTAACCTTTGTAGCTCCTTGGAGTTTCCCGCTAAAAAAACAATATTGGATTATTGGAGTTTCCCGCTAAAAAAACAATATTGGATTAACCTGCATATTTTCCTTTCGTAATACAATTGGCCATATCACATCTTTGGGAAGTTCCCACGTACAAAAACGATGAACAGAGCAGTGCTTGTGATATGATCCCCTCCCCAGTCCCTCTCCCAGCTGGTTAAAACCGATTCTGCGGCGTTGATGTCGTGAAATTATCATGTCAAACTTGTGAAAATTTTGAACCATCATCAAGCCACTCCCCCCACATTGGATTAACCTACCAATCCGCAGCAGAATATTCAGACATCTCTTACATGCACATCTAATTATTCCACCACCCTAATTAAGCTGTTGATTTGCCGGAAGGAAACAGTTGCAGGCGCGGCGTGTTATACTGCTTGTGCCATAAACTACGATAACCTTGTGTATTTCCTCTCTAATCTAATGCATAAAAGAACCATTTCTGTGTGATTGTCACTAGCCATGCCATCACTAGTCAAATCAAAGGGGGAGCTCATGCTTTCGTCGCATGCCTCCACCACCTCAACATGTTGTTACCGTGCCTTTTCTCACCAGAGCCTCTCTCTATATGTACCATCTCGCAGTGATCTCATCAGGCATCAGAGGTTGGTGCTGGTTCTTCAGCTCGACGATCACCACTTGATTCGAGAGAGAGAGAGATGGGCCGGCCGCCGTGCTGTGACAAGGCGAACGTGAAGAAGGGGCCCTGGACTCCGGAGGAGGACGCCAAGCTGCTGGCCTACACCTCCACCCACGGCACCGGCAACTGGACCTCCGTTCCTCGGAGAGCAGGTCATACGTTTGCGCATTGCATCTTGTGTCATCTGCATGGGGTTTTGGCTGATGAGAGTGGGACCGATGGTGTTTTGCGTGCATGGATGGATGTGCTGCGCTGCAGGGCTGAAGAGGTGCGGCAAGAGCTGCAGGCTGAGGTACACCAACTACCTGAGGCCGAACCTGAAGCACGAGCACTTCACGCAGGAGGAGGAGGAGCTCATCGTCACACTCCACGCCATGCTGGGAAGCAGGTAATTTTATATGTATCTTTCTCTATCTTGTCATTTTATCTTTACCGTGAGCAATGTCGCATATGCTGTTGCTGTTGTAAGCGCCGGCCGGCTGTTTAGTTCTCAGGACAGCGTGTGTCTTTTCACTTTTCAGTACCTACCTGAGTAACCTTGCAGCTAGCACTTCAGGTTCATCTATCTTAGCAAGTTAGCAGTTCTGAAATTACCACATTAGTTAGTGTCCATGTACCGAAATTCACGTGCTACCTCACATAAAAGAGTAAGCCCGATTTCGTGTTCATGATTGTTCTGAATATTGTTTTCTTTTGTTTGCGAGATTTCTGAATATTGCTTTCTGCTGCAAATTTTTAATTAGTGAAAAGTTGAACATGGGGTGAAGATCTGAACCGTCAATTGTCAGAAAATACCGAAACACTTAAAATAACACTAGTACACGGGAATAAACAATATGGGAGTAAAGGTGTCCGGTGACATATTTTTTGACACGAGAAAGAACATGCTGTCCAGAATTACCCCTGCTGATGAAATCAATCCTGTGAACGAAAATGACACGATACCATCATGCGGTGAGGACCAGTCCGTAAGAGCCCTGAGCGATAACAAACTGATCCACCGGTGCCATAACAAATGAGTGTGCGTGCAAAACTTATAATTGCAAACTCTCCTTCTATGACCAGCACAACAAAATAGGAGCATTCATGTTCGTTTTTTTTTGGTTGAAAAAGTAGGAGCATTGATCCGTACTGTTAGTCTGATTACCAGCATAATTTCTGCTTTATATGTTTGCTTTAGACATGAACGAACTCGAATTTCCAGCATAGTTTAGTGTAGGCATGTAAGTGATTTGGGTGCATGCGACTGCAGGTGGTCCCTGATCGCAAACCAACTGCCCGGGCGGACGGACAACGACGTGAAGAACTACTGGAACACCAAGCTGAGCAAGAAGCTGCGGCAGCGCGGCATCGATCCCATCACCCACCGCCCCATCGCCGACCTCATGCAAAGCATCGGCACGCTCGCCATCCGCCCCACGTCCCCCGCCGCCTCCTACCTCGCCGCAAGCCCAGCGGCTGCTGCGCCGGAGGCCCTCCCGCTCCGCGACGTCCCGTACTACGCCGGCCCGCAGCAGCAGCTGGTCATCACGCACGTCGACGAGGACGCGCCCTCCGCGGCGGCGTCGCCGGACCGCCAGCAGCAGCTCAAGTGGATTGACTTCCTCGCCGACGACGCCGCTGCTCTCGAGGCGGACGCGGTGGCTGGTGGCGGAGGCCGCGCGTGGGGCGACAGCAGTGGCAGTGCCACTGGTGTTGGTGCTGGTGCTGGTGGAGGCGGGGACGACGGCGCGGCGTCGGCGTTCATCGACGCAATCCTGGACTGCGACAAGGAGATGGGGGTGGACCAGCTCATCGCCGAGCTGCTCGCCGACCCGGCGTACTACCACGGGGCCTCCCCCTCGTCGCTGGAGATGGGGTGGGGTGGTTGATCAATTGATTAATTAGTTGCTATGTTGGGCCTGCGTTGATTCGATTTAGGTATGAACTTGTTACAGGCACTCTTCGATCCATCACAAGCTGATTACGCATGCATACATGCATGCGCTGCTTTGATTTGTTTTGTGGCAACTTAATCGGCACATAGGGTTAACTAGGGCCGGGGATCATGAGGAATCGTGCGTTGGAACAGTGGAATTAATTGATCAATATATCTAGCAGCAGGTAATAAAGAAAAAAAAATCAATCAATATTCGGGTGATGACGGAATTTGACACGTCTCCAGACAGCACAAACATCACCGCAGATCGGCCTGTAACCCTGACCTCGACGTGCATCAGCCAACACCACAGAAAGTAGTTATCATCACCACACACACACACTACACGCAACTCATACGCATGGCTGGTTCCCGTCGCCCCCTCCCCTTCCTCTTCCTGCTCCTATCGGCCGCCGCACTTCCGCCGCCGTGCGGTTCCTCGTCGGCTGCGGCCGCGGAGGCGAAGGTCTCTCTCGCGCTCTACTACGAGACGCTGTGCCCGTAGTGCTCGCGGTTCATCGTTAACCACCTCGCCGGAATCTTCGACGACGGGCTTATCGACGCCGTCGACCTCTTGCTCGTCCCCTACGGCAACGCCCGTGTCCGCTCTAACAACACCATCTCTTGCCAGGTTACAATCACTGCTCGGTTTACTCTGTTAATTTTTCTTTCACCTACGTTAATGAATCGTTCGATTCATTCTCAAGTCTCTTAATTGATCAATTGTACACTGCCATCTGTTAGTTCTCGCATTCACGGTATCTCCGGCCCAGAAATTCTTGCGCGTACCGTTGCACAGTAGTGGTCGTGCCAGCGTGGCATGACAACGATCAGTCGTCATCATGACGTATTTGCCACTAATTTTGTATTTTTTTTAAAAAAATTGCCCTTCCCCTCGAGCTGCTTTATATACACAACTTGATCCCGATGCGCGCCCTGCAGATACGTCTACGTACGACGGTACTGAAATTGTAGATCCGGGAGTGTCTATGCAAGAACTATAACTATGCTAAAGGTAGAAAACACGGTAGACTAAACGTGAGGCACATGGTGAATCTACAGATGAATATGTAAGCAAAGTGTATGTGTAGGTATATTTGGTGCATAAACAACTGCTATTGAGAAGCTAGCTGTAATTTATTTCTAGTTAGATGCATACCCATCAATTCCATTTATTTCTAGTGAATGGCAATTTATTCTTTAATAATTCTACTAAACACACTTTATATTTGACACATACCACAATCGAGTTCTTTGATGCCCCTTGCAGTCCTAGCTCTGGACTCAGGGAGGATGAATCTTGTCGGCTCTTTCCTTCAGCATGGAAACTATCCTAATTGGGTACAACACAACTCATCCAGTCCTCTACCATTTTCTCAAAAGTTTACAATCTAGGTTTCAACCAAATATTTTATGCCAAAATGATTAGGTCGCTCTAATCTTGCATATTGTCAAATGACCAAGTACTGCTCTAGCAAAAGTCTAATGAAATGGAAATGCCATTGATGGATTTTTTTTTGGCATCAATTCCAAGCTTGAAAGTAGCTGTATTTAAACTAAAAATTTGCTTCTTGGATATGAAACATAACGTTGCCATGCAACTGCTCGTCACCTCACAGGAATGTGACACACACTAAACAAGAAATGGCATATCTGCCAAACAAAATGCACGGTGATAATGCATCAGTTCAAATTAAATACAATGAATAAAATTTATCATTGATCTATCTCCATCCCCATCTCACTTTAGAATCATTTCCTTTACCCTAATCAAATAACATAAAAACACACACTTTTGGTCAACACCAAATCCTGCACTAAGTTACTAACTAATCATATTACATCCTCCTACTTAATAAACTGCACTATAAGATGGCCCATGTCGATATCCTTGGGCAGGATGCATAAGGAGAGATCACAAGGCAACTTACCACCCAGGTGAACAATGAAAAATACTCAAAGCAGGTGTTAAGGTGGGCCTCTTCCTTTAGGCTCTCAATCTTCGGGAAACGAGAGTGATAAATAAGAGCATATACATGGAAAATACTCTTGAATATTGTCTTCACAACCTCCCGAAAATTTTGTGGGAAGGGGTTCCTACATGATAATTCAAAACAATCAATCCACGAAAAAGTACCACTCCGAACTCCAAGTTAATAAAATAAATGTAGCTTCGGAACCAGGTTATATCTCATGAGATGTGAAGTACCAAATTTCTAAGGGAAAATGGATTCATTGTTGAGTTGGACCTCAATCCAGTCCATCAAATACTCAACATATTTTGGTGCCAAAACCTCGATGGGTTTCTTGATCTGCACTCCATCAGCCCATCTATACTCAAACCTGAATTTTTCTGTTGTCATCAATTGAAAACTCTCGCCAATCAAATTAGGAGTTCAGCAAACCTACACCACTACTTAAACTGGTAAATGTCTCATGTATGTTTCAATGAGGCACAGATCTTACTTGGGTCCAACTGACATTGTTGGGTATATGGTAGGTGTGCAGAATGTTGGGGCTAAACAATGCAATTACCAAAAGTTCAACACCTTTACTTGTAGTGAACCAATGAGGATGGCTTCAACCAACAGATAAGCAGCGGAATTAACAATAACAACATGCACAAAGTGACACAGCGATTTACGTGGAAAACCTCCTCAATGTGAGAAGTAAAAACCACGGGGCTTGCACAGCCCACTCCCAAATCTTCCACTATAATCAACAATGGGTACAAAGAGTCTTCTCTAGAACATCTAGAGGTACATTACAGAAGCAACAATATCATCAAGATATAATCTTGGTATCATCATCAACAACCATACACAATTAACAAGAGGTATACTAACAGCCAACCAGAGGAAAAACAGTTTCTGTCCCCTTCGGTTATCAGTTCATATCTCACAAATCACAAATCCAAACTGCATGAAACTTGGTAGGAATGTGGATCCACGAGTCCCTAACATGTTTTCCAAATTTCAGCCAAATCGGACAAAGTTTCACCACTCAAACAGGACTTCTACCAGATCTGCTCAGTACTGAATCTGCTGCTACCCGAACTGACAAAACCCCCCTCAAATCAGGTGTTACACTCAACCAATCCTCAATCCAACCGTACAAATCAAAGAGCGACGAGTCAGGAACTCACAAACCAAATTTGAGGCAGATCCGACCACGTTTGCTACTCTGATCGTCATCTTGATGAAGACTGTGCAGATCACCACGAGATGGGACAGAGCTTCTCTTCTTCTTTTCTCTCTTGTCTCTTGTTTTGGTTGTGTGCAAATGCTTCCTCTCTCCCTCTCCTGACTTGCAGCAGCAGCTCAAGGAGATAGCTAGGGTTTTTCTTCCCCTCTCCAAGGAGGAGGCATCTCAACCATTCATTCTTAGGGTAATCAATGGTTGTCATTTCTTGGGCTTGTGGGCTGAGATGTGTCTTCATATGGAGGGATAGCCCAACAAACTCCCCCTCCCGACATCATGGAGAGATTAATATCTCATCTCAATCATGCCAGCCATTTGCCGGCATACCTCGAGTTTCTCTCTCGTCACTACTTTGGTCAACATATCAGCCCCATTGTCGTCAGTGTGAACCTTCTCAAGCTGCATTTGCTTAGAACTCAACACCTCTCGAATCCAATGGTATCGAACATCAATATGCTTCGACCTTGAGTGGAAACTAGAATTTTTACTCAAGTGGATGGCACTTTGATTATCACAAAACAACACATACTTGTCTTGATCAAAACCAAGCTCACCAACAAACCTTTTCAGCCATAATAACTCCTTGCTCGCCTCTGTCGCTGCAATGAATTCAGCTTCAGTTGTAGACAATGCCACACATTTCTGCAACTTACTTTTCCATGACACAGCTCCCCCTGAATATGTAATCGTACTCAAGTAGATTTTCGCTATCAACATCTCCGGCCATATCTGCATCCGTGTATGCAACTAACACGAGCTCTCTTTTTCCAAAGCAAAGCTTCATCTTTGTGCTACCCCAGAGATATCTCATTATCCACTTCACGGCTTCCCAATGCGGCTTTCCAGGATTTGATATAAATCTGCTCACTGTACTAACTGCATGAGCGATGTCTGGCCTTGTACACACCATAGTATACATTAAGCTTCCAACTGCTGAGGCATATGGAACATTCTGCATTTCCTTCTTCATCTCATCAGTAGCAGGACATTGCTTGGTGCTCAATTTGAAATGAGCTGCAAGTGGATAGCTCACAGCTTTTGCATTGTCCAACCAAAACTTCTTAAGTACCTTCTCAATGTACTTCTCTTGTGACAGGTACAACTTGTTGGAGTTTTTGTCCCTCTCAATTCTCATACCAAGAATTTGCTTTGCTGGCCCCAAGTCCTTCATAGCAAAGAACTTGCTCAACTCTTTCTTCAGCTTTGCAATCCTAGAGACATTCTTACCAACAATCAAGATATCATCAACATAGAGCAACAAGATGATAAAATCATCACCTGAGAATCTCTGAAAGAACACACAATGGTCTGTGCTACACCTATTGTAGCCTTGCTCCCCATAACTGATTCAAACTTCCTGTACCATTGTCTTGGTGCTTGTTTCAGGCCATAAAGACTTTTCTTTAGCTTGCACACATAGTCTTCTTTGCCCTTCTTAACAAACCCTTTAGGCTGCTCCATGTATATCTCTTCCTCCAAGTCTCCATGAAGGAAGGCTGTCTTCACATCCATTTGCTCAACCTCCAAGTTGTGACTAGCTGCAATGCCAAGAACCACCCGAATGGATGTCATCTTCACCACCGGAGAAAAGATCTCATCAAAGTCAATTCCTTCCTCCGCCAAATCCTTTCACAACTAGCCTCGCCTTGTATCTTGGATGTGACGTGTGTTCTTCTTGCTTGATTCTATAGACCCACTTATTCTTCAATGCCTTCTTGCCCTTTGGCAACTTCACCAACTCATATGTATTATTCTTATGCAAGGAATCCATCTCCTCTTGCATAGCTTTCATCCACTCCTTCTTGTGCTCATCTTCAATTGCTTCTGCAAAGCACTCAGGTTCTAAATCATCAGACAATAACACCACATAATCATCTGAGGAATACCTGCTAGAAGGTCTGCACACTCTGGTGGATCGTCTAAGTGGAACTTCTGGTATTGGTGGTTGTTGATCATGATCATCAAATTCAGCATCAAACTCGTGCTGCTGGGGAGCATTCTCACCACCTGTACCATGCACATCATCTTGTGCATCATCTGCAACATCGCCTTCAGCTTGTTGTGGAGCTGGAGCTGCAGGAACTGGGTCTAAATTAACCATGCCTTGCTGTTGAGGAACTTGCACCTTTGCCTTCACAATATCCTCAATTGTCTGGTCTTCAACAAACACAACATCACGACTTCTGACAACCTTCTTTGCTATAGGATCAAGCAGCTTGTAGCCGAACTCATCCAAACCATAGCCAAGGAGTATGCACTGTCGTGTCTTTGCATCAAGTTTGGACCTTTCATCTTGAGGAATATGAACAAATGCCTTGCACCCAAACACTTTCAGGTGATCATAGGAGACATCCTTGTTGTACCACACCCTGTTAGGAACATCTCCCTGCAAAGGATAACATGGTGAGAGATTAACAAGATAAACTGCAGTCATCAAAGCCTCACCCCAATAAGACTTTGGCACCTTGCATGTGACAACAAGCATCGAACTCTCTCCACCAATGTCCTGTTCATCCTCTCAGCAACGCCATTTAGTTGTGGTGTCTTAGGAGGAGTAAATTGATTTCTAATTCCTTGCTCCTTGCAATATGCATCAAATGGCCCAATATATTCTCCTCCATTATCGCATGAATGCACTTTATCTTCTTCTCGCTTTCTCAATCGAGGCTTGGAATTGCTTGAATGTATTCAAGACTTGACTTTTAGACTTCAAGGATAAACCCAAACTTTCCTAGAAGAATCATCAATGAAAGTGACAAAGTACTTAGCACCACCAATTGACCTTACCGACATCTTGCACACATCGGAATGCACCAAATCCAACAACTCGCTTCTTGTGAGGAGGTTGACTTTTGAAAGCAACCCGGTGTTGCTTCCCTACTAGGCAATCTGTACAACGCTTCAATTGCACACTTGAAATCCCTAACAAGAGATTCTTCTTCACTAGCACAGCCATACCCTTCTCACCCATGTGCCCAAGCCTCTTGTGCCATAGAACACAAGGATCATCCTGTCCTAATGTATTGACAGAAACACAAGAGAGTTTAGCATGGACATGATACAAGAGTGAAACCATTTTACCTCTTGCAAATACCATGCTGCCCTTGGTGAGCTTGTACTGTCCATTTTCAAATCTGCTAGAATACTTCTCATTATCAAGCAATCCCACTGAAATTATGTTGAGCCGCAAATCTTCAACATGTCTCACAGACTTGAGAATTAGTAGTGTACCATTAGTTGTCTCTAAATGCACATCTCCCTTTCCAATGATTTGAGCACAATCATTGTTTCCCATCTTCACAATTCCAAAATCACCAGCAACATAATTTGTGAAGAGCCTTCTATGAGATGTAGCATGTATGGTAGCACCACTATCAGGTATCCAAGTCATGTCATCATCACCCACAAGGTTGATGGTTGCATCATCAGAAACAACAGTGATCCTTTCTTCAACGGTGGTACCAATCTTGCCATCATCATTTTCAGCAATGACTACCATCATGTCCTCAACCCAAGTAATGCGACCAACATCACCGCCACTATCACTATCTTGTTTCGTGCCTTCTTCTTTTCTTCTTGTTCTCCGCTTGAGCTTTCGTGTAACTTTCTAATGTGTCCCTTCTCATGGCAGTGATAGCACTCAACATCTGAAAATTTTCCTCTTGACTTGCTTCTACTTTCAGCTGAATTCTTCGGACCTCGGCTCTTGCTTCTCCCCCGTGACTCGGTGAACAACACCTCGGGTTGTGAGGAGGAATTCTCCCTTTCTGCAAGTTTTCTTGACTCTTCATTTATCACTTTGGTCTTCACAAGGTTCCAAGATAAAGTACCATTTGGAGCTGAATTGCACAAAGTGACTTTGAGAGTTTCCCAAGTATCCGGCAAAGAACCAAGTAGTAGCAAAGCCCTAACCTCATCATCAAATGTGATGCCCATGGAAGATAGCTGATTTATAATACCTTGAAATGTATTCACATGATCAGCCACAGAAGTGTCATCTCGGTACCTCAAATGCATCAATTGCTTGATCAAGAACATCTTATTGGTACCTTCCTTCCTAGCATACAATTCTTCCAATTTCTGCCATAAGGAGCGTGCATGTGTCTCATCACTGATATGGTTCAACACATTGTCATCGACCCACTGTCGAATGAACCCACAAGCTTGACGATGAAGTACCTTCCACTCATCATCAGTTTTGTCATCCGCTTCTGTGGCAACATCGCTTGTAATACTCTTTCACATAGAGCAAGTCCTCCATCTTACCTTTCCAAGCTTGGTAGTTTGTACCATTCAGAGATATCATCCTGCTGGTATTCACCTCCATCTTTCACTGCAAGACAATCACCAAAGCAAACACAAGCTCTGATACCACTTGTTGGGGCTAAACAATGCAATTACCAAAAGTTCAGCACCTTTACTTGTAGTGAACCAATGAGGATAGCTTCAACCAACAGATAAGCAATGAATTAACAATAACAACATGCACAAAGTGACACAGCGATTTACGTGGAAAACCTCCTCAATGTGAGGAGTAAAAACCACGGGGCTTGCACAGCCCACTCCCAAATCTTCCACTATAATCAACAATGGGTACAAAAAGTCTTCTCTAGAACATCTAGAGGTACATTACAGAAGCAACAATATCATCAAGATATAATCTTGGTATCATCATCAACAACCATACACAATTAACAAGAGGTATACTAACAGCCAACTAGAGGAAAAACAGTTTATGTCCCCTTCGGTTATCAGTTCATATCTCACAAATCACAGATCCAAACTGCATGAAACTTGGTAGGAATGTGGATCCACGAGTCCCTAACATGCTGTCCAAATTTCAGCCAAATCAGACAAAGTTTCACCACTCAAACAGGACTTCTACCAGATCTTCTCAGTACTGAATCTGCTGCTACCCGAACTGACAAAACCCCCCTCAAATCAGGTGTTCCACTCAACCAATCCTCAATCCAACCGTACAAATCAAAGAGCTACGAGTCAGGAACTCACAAACCAAATTTGAGGCAGATCCGACCACGTTTGCTACTCCGATCGTCGTCTTGAAGAAGACTGTGCAGATCACCACGAGATGGGACAGAGCTTCTCTTCTTCTTTTCTCTCTTGTCTCTTGTTTTGGTTGTGTGCAAATGCTTCCTCTCTCCCTCTCCTGCCTTGCAGCAGCAGCTCAAGGAGATAGCTAGGGTTTTTCTTCCCCTCTCCAAGGAGGAGGCATCTCAACCATTCATTCTTAGGGTAATCAATGGTTGTCATTTCTTGGGCTTGTGGGCTGAGATGTGTCTTCATATGGAGGGATAGCCCAACAATGAAAAATACTCAAAGCAGGTGTTAAGGTGGGCCTCTTCCTTTAGGCTCTCAATCTTCGGGAAACGAGAGTGATAAATAAGAGCATATACATGGAAAATACTCTTGAATATTGTCTTCACAACCTCCCGAAATTTTTGTGGGAAGGGGTTCCTACATGATAATTCAAAACAATCAATCCACGAAAAAGTACCACTCCGAACTCCAAGTTAATAAAATAAATGTAGCTTCGGAACCAGGTTATATCTCATGAGATGTGAAGTACCAAATTTCTAAGGGAAAATGGATTCATTGTTGAGTTGGACCTCAATCCAGTCCATCAAATACTCAACATATTTTGGTGCCAAAACCTCGATGGGTTTCTTGATCTGCACTCCATCAGCCCATCTATACTCAAACTCAATTTTTCATTGTCATCAATTGAAAACTCGCCAATCAAATTAGGAGTTCAACAAACCTACACCACTACTTAAACTGGTAAATGTCTCATGTATGTTTCAATGAGGCACAGATCTTACTTGGGTCCAACTGACATTGTTGGGTATATGGTAGGTGTGCAGAACTCCATAAGAGTACCATATAAGATGTGCACCTGGTTGAAGAAATCAATAGCTATGACACAAAGCAAAAATTAAGTCATTAGTACATGACACTTACATGGTGTTACTTATCCTAAGAACAGATGACAATTACAAACTTACTATTAACAGCTAGCCATTTCAAATGTGCATCCCACAACTGCATTTTTGCAAACTGTTCGCAAGCTCGTTGGTCTAGAGGCAAAAGGGGAAACAAAAGTTCCATATGCATGTAACTTTTGATTATTAGAAAAACAAACTTTTTTTCGAAAGGTAAGGAAAACAAAGCTTTGCATCCCTATCATTGTAGAATGTACGATGTACATGTTTGCTTACCATGTTCTTCATTAGAGACCCGACTGCTGAAAGAGTCTTGATTAGCTAAAGCAAGAAGCAAACAAATAGGGCATGACGAAGAAAACTATAGAACACATCAACAAAAAATAGTTAGCACGATTAGTAAACAAAACACAAAATTAATGAACATGAACAACCCTCTGGCACTTCTAGCAAAAGAATTATGCATCAAAAGAAATTAACAAACACGAATAGCCCTTCGACACGGCTAAAAGAGGAAGTTGACGAACCGCCGGCACAACACAAAACTAACGAACATGAACGAAATTGTTCAGCCCTCCGGCACTTCTAGCTGAATGACAACAAAAAAATGTACTGTCTTAACAACCTACACAAAAACAACTATTCTTATTTCCAGCTTCAAAAGTCCCATTGTTTTCAACCTATTTTTTCAAATAAGTTTAGTTAAACTTTTGTCGAACCCGGGAATGAAGGATAACAGATTCTGTGTCTCATACACTAGTCTAGGAACAACTAGTGTACACGATCAAATAAAAATAATAGCAAATCCATATCACACATTTATTGAATAATAATCAGAGTTTATTACAAATGGGCATAGGGCCAAATAAACGATACAACAGAAATCATAAGTAAATATGTAGGCCACACGATACGCCACAGGCAATCGTCTGGGGGTGCGGCCTAGTCCTCCTAGTCCTCACAGTCGATGTAGAACTCCTCGGAACAACAATTTATTAAGCAAGAGTGAGCACAAAAATGTACTCCGCAAGTTACACCCAATAACAGATATAATGCATGCAGGATAATGTAAAAGGAAGACATATATGGTTATTTTGCACAATGCTATATTTTAGTTTAAATACATTTACTTAAGTTCCAAAGCAGTTTAGTATATATCCAAAATCAAATTTTAAATTATCAATTTTTGATACCCTCCTATCATATAGCTAACCACACAATTTTTCATAAGGATTAACCATTCTAAAACTTTTGCGAAATTCATTTTTAAAACAAAAATCAAAATCTAACTTTGAGTAGCTTTGCTCAGCATGTCCATGACCGTACACATGGCTATTCGAATAATTTTACACTCTGCAAAGGTTGTACAACTTTACCCACAAGAGATAGTTTGCTTAATAATCGGCCAAGACACGCTTCCGAAGGAGTGTGACTAAGCAAATATTATAAGGCTTTTACAATGCTCCACCTCAAAGTTATTATGCCTACTAAGATTTCACTTTCATTGGGATAACCACCCTCCGGGAGCCCCTCTTGCGGCAGTTGGGAATACTAACTAAACGACACCCGCACATCAACATGGCAGAATTAACAATGAAGTGTTACGAATTATTTACCCTAGTCTGTCCCACTCTAGTTATGTAGTAGTACGGTGAAGCTTAGCAAGATACAGCTCGAAGACTGGTCCTTAACCAACTTGGACAACATTCCATAAACTCTAGACTCAATCATTGAAATGGATCGATCCTATGCATTGAGTTGCACCAACCTAACATCCATTTTGCCAAAGTCTAAACCAATTTTGATTCTATTTTACATTTCAAAATCATTTGCAAAATCTCTATGGTAAAACAATACCATAGTCTCCTTTTTAAATCATGACTCAGTAATTTGGCTAAATCCCCCAAATCAAAATTTGTGGTCTAAGCTTTGACTAAGAAAAAAACTTTCCAACATGTTCAAGTCATACTAATGTACCAACTAGATTTTCATCTAAGGTGACAAGGGGATGACAAGTTCAAATTTAATATTTGTTGTACATTGGAAAAGGAATTAACTTGTAATTTAAAATATGTGTTTAAATTACTGGAATATAAATAAGCATGTAATAATAGTTTAAAAAAGAATTTAAATAATTTTAAATACTAGGCTCAAATATGATCAAATAATGTAACTTGACTTACTCAAATGATTATGGATCTAACTCTTCAAAGGATTCAAGCTCTCCGGAGTCATCAAAATCTAAACGTGAAAACGAGTCAAATTCAAATAAAATTAAAACAAACTCCAAATTAAATAATTTTAGTATATATATAGCTAGATCTTGAATTTAGTTGAATTTAAAATTTTGAATCGTCAAAATCGGAGCTCGTATGAAGTCCGCGGAAAGGGGCAGCAGGGGAGGTAGAGGGTCGGGGAGGGCAGGCGGAGGAGTTGGAGTAGGCAGTGACGAAGTGGGAGGCGATGGAGGGGAACAGGGGCAAGGCGGGGGCACGAGGAGAGAGGGTTGCTCGGCCAGGATGGCATTAGGGTTCTCAGCAGACCCCATCGGACAGCCACGAGCGAACCCTACGCTATCGGACAACGGATCCCATTAGGGGCTCTCCACGCGATTCTGGCCGGACAACGACTATCGAACGCTCCATATTTTGTTGATGATGTGACCGCATCGAGGAGATCCCATACCGACCTCCTTTTACCTGTAAAGATCGCATCTCGAATTTATCAACAAATAGGTCGGTTGCCTTCTCCTACTTAGACTAGAACTAAAACAAGTACTAGTACTTTGAGTTTCTCGACTCTAAATGGAAGTGGATTAATGCTATACGCAAAACCGAAAGAGGACATAATTTGCATCTACCATCTACTAATTGTAATCGTATTGCTTTATGGGCTGTATAATGCATGGTCTAGTTTTTGGGCAGACCAGAAGGCTCCACTACTAGCCGTGTTACTTTTGATATATTTTTTAGTAGGTTTTAGTTTTGGAAATATTGCTAATTCATTACAAGTTAAATTCATTTGAGATTTTGTATTTTTCTAGATTATAGAAATGCCAGTATTATTCCACAACTAGCTCGACACATTCCTTCAGCTTATGGGCCTGTCTAATTTAGTTGTTGAAAAGCTTGACACACCATCAAGGCTTTTTTGTTTGTTTGGAACATATGAACATATGGTTCTCGTAAGGATTCTTTAGGAAATTTAACAAGAAAAAAGGTTTTCGTATAGGACGTTACAATGCACAAACCTTATGGCACATCATCATACTAAGAAATTAAGAAGTTCAATGATCATTTAATTGGGCATCATAGGACGTTACAATGCATCAAAGGAGCTAGTAATTTTAGCAGCTCTTTCAATTGTAAGCTTTGTCGTGATAATATACAATTCTCAAAGCTTATGCTACGCGCACAATATTTGCTACACCAATGCACACGCGCGTGAGCACCCGTAACAACTTTACTTAGCAAGCAACGTACGCTCGTCATTACCGTCAGCTCACTTAACCCATGACTCACGATCTTCTTATCTTCGCTTGCTTATCTATACATACGGGAAAACACGTCAGCTTGCACGTATACGACACACACATCGGGGTCAAATAATGAGCGCACAAGTGGATTGTCAAGCGTCTCTGCTGGGCTGAACGAACACAAGTGGTCAGACGTTGAGCTACTCTACCGAGCCTTTCTGCGCACACTTTCGATTTTAGGAATTTTTGGCCGATACGGTCGATTTTGATATCGTATTTGCGATCTGTATTTGCAAAATTAGCCAATTGACGACGCCGACAAGGCCAGTATGGGCGGGCGTGGCATGGCGCAGTTGGCGCAAGCGCCGGCCGCCACTGCTGGCGCGCCGCGCCGCGCGGCCAACAGGCGGCCACGCTGCGCTTAGGCTACGCGCCTGACGGGCGCTGCGGGCCTGCTGGCGGCGCGTGGCGGGCGCCGCCCCCGCCTGCGCGTGAGGTGGCAGCACGAATTAAAAATGTTGGGTGGCCCTATTTCCACCGTCCATCCTCCTCCTCCGCACATCTGTCGCCCCATCCAGAATTCGGCTTCAATACTTACGAATTCCGGCGCCAAGGCCGACTCCTCCTTCACTCGCCTATAAATACCGAACTCGCACTCGCTTCTTTGGTCATATCAATTATGCGTTTGATTCTCGTTCTTGCGCTCGTCGCCGAGAACTCGTAGAACGAACATAATTAATTTTATTGGGAGGTAATTGTTTTCTCGCTTCGCCACTCTTCCTCCGAAGGTGATTTATTACTTCCTCCGAAGGGTGATTTATTACTTCCTGGAAGGCGTAATTTGTGTTATGCTTTTGCCGTTATTGCCGTAGTCGTAATTAGTTAGTCTTTGTTAGCTAGTCGTAATTAGATAGTTTAGAGGTAATTAATTAGTAGTAATTAGTTAGTCGAGTAGTAATGAATTAGTTTAGTGCTAATTAATTAGTCGTAATTAGTTTAGTAGTCATCGTACAGATACGAAGTAAGTGGAAATAAAGTACTGGTATTTTTTAGTGGTAATTAATGAACCGTAATTAGTTAGTTTATAGATAGCTAATTAGTCGTAATTAGTTAGTTCACTGGTAATAAATTAGTTTAGTGCTAATTAATTAGTCGTAATTAGTTTTTACAGCATATCAAGTAAGTGGAAATAAAGTACTGGTATTTTGTAGTGGTAATTAATCAACCGTAATTAGTTAGTTTAGAGATAGTTAATTAGTCGTAATTAGTTAGTTCAGTAGTAATGAATTAGTTTAGTGCTAATTAATTAGTCGTAATTATTTAGTGGTTCTTTGTGGGTTTAGGTATTTTCGAACATGCAAGACTTGATTGTATTTTACGGCGATGGGCTTGTACGTTGGACACGATGGGTTGGACCCGCCGAGATGCCAAGATAAGGTGGTCCGGCGGAGGGCTCCACACGATGAATATTCACGAGTGCAAGCCGCATCCGAAGGAGTTCCTCACGGAGCCAAGGACGAAGAAAGTTATGATTGAGGCGATCACCGCACCATTATGTGTGGGAGCTCAGAAGGTGGATGGAAGCATAGCATGGAGGCAAGACATGGAGATTGTCTCCACCGAGGCGCCATTCACGGAAGCCTATGGTGTACGCCAATTTCGTACATAGGGCGCCCGAAACCCCGATGATGCCGAGGTTCGCATAAGCGGGCAAGCGCACCGGAGCTCAAGATGGCAAGACGGAATGTCCGCCTCGAGGAAGTCCCGTGCCTAATTTTGAGCCAAATGAGGCGGAAACATGGTGGTCGGCCCGCATCGACCGCCACAGTATCTACCGGACGAGACTCTCGGGTTGGAGTCCGACGAGACACCGACCCAAGCTCGGATGGTACCGACGAGGACGCACACGGCCGGTGGTCCTTACGTGGCATCGAGACTTGATGATATCGCGGTGCGTTCGCTCAGATCGCCGCAAGAAGAAGGCTCGGTGGGGTTTGAAGCCGACACCTCTTAGTTGGGCGCGCTTCCGAACAAGGTGGCGTGCAACAAGCTATAGCACGGCACGCTTTGTCCATCACCGTGTACCGAGTGCACCGGTCCAACCTGTGGAAGCACGATGAAGTGCATAGTAGAAGGCCGCCTCGGCAAGGTCGGCGCTCTCCGAGCAAAGATCTTTGGCTCGGTCTTCACGGTCAAGGAGCCGATCGACCATACCGCGAGCTCAGCGAGCCCTCGGCAAAGATCGAACGTGACTTCCGTGATATGTTGCAAACCTCATCACGCACCTAGTTGAGGCGACGTGTCTATCTCCCCAAGCCGATGATGTCGGAAGTCGCCAATCGGGTTGGCTATCCAGCTTAGCTACAAAGAAGGTTCGACGAGCCAAGCGTAAAGTCATCGAGACTATGTACGGACATACGAAGAGGCGCACAACCTTGTGCCGAGATTGCTTCACCGATTGCGGATCAAACCCGCACGCACATAAACAAGTGGACCGTGAAGATGAAAAAGGGCCCAACCACTTCATATTGGATAGGGTGTTCGGGCTTTCGCTCGTGCCATCGAGGCTTCAAGTTCGCCGTCCGTGCTAACGATGGATGGCACTTTTCTCACCGGAAGTACAAGGGCACCATCCTCACCGCGGTGGCCGATGCGAATGACCAACTTCTCCGGTTGCATTTGCCATTGTCGAGGCGAGAACACATCCGGTGGCCGTGGTTCTTGGAGAACGTGAAGAGGGCCGTGGTGGGAGACCGCCAACGTCTCGCTTAGTCACGCATCGCAATCTTTGGGTTGTTGGCGCCATCAACATCATGCGTGGGATGGATCCATCTCACCGATGGAACGACGTGCAATCCAGTGGTGCATGAGGCATCTTGCATCTAACTTGTTCACGCGGTTCGCGATCAGAACTCATGAAGACGTTCAAGGCATTGTGTATGCGTAACCGGCGGAAGTTTGAGTCTATTTGGAGAGACCTTGAACACCGGACTACGAGACATACAAGGAGTCCACTCCGAGAGGAGCAACCTAGTAGCGCCATAACCTTCTCCCGGTGGATTAACGACCACGCCCCGAATTGGAGAAATGGTCCTCCTCTATGACATGAGGCGGTGCGAGGTGCGGCGTTATGACGACCAACATGTCCGAGGTCTACAATAGCGTCCGAAAGGTGTGCGCGGGCTCCCTATCACCGCGGTTGTCCAGAGACATGGACTCGCACCGCTGGTTATTTCGTGAATAGAGCCACCGCTGACCAAGCGGCTGATGGACGAAGGCAAGCGATGGTCCGAGAACATGCGAGACACATGGATCGGAAGATGGAGAAGGCCCGAATGCACGACATTCGGGTGATCGACGACCTCAGCGAAAGTACGAGATCAAGCTTCGGCGTAAATACGCCAATAGTCATGCTAGGGGAAAGAAAGCAGGCATGCACCCCAGGTGATGTGGCGACATGCACCGCAACAAGCCAAAGCTCTTCCACAAACCATGCTCGCGACGTGTACAAGGCATGTGCGCAAATGCGCAGATGGCTACACCATACATCTCTCGAGTACTACGACGCAAAGCACCTATTCGGTACATGGAGCGAGAGTTTCACTCGTATGGTTTGGAAATGAACTACAAGGATCTTTGGCCCGACATGGTGCTGGGGTCCCAACAGGACTTGAAGAGAATAGGGAAGGGCGACAGACGCGCGGCGCTCCGAATGACATGGATGCTAGTCAACGCATCAAGATTAGCCGCGCGCTGAAGTGCGGATATGCAAGACCCCGGGCACTCAATGAAGGATTGTCCCAATGCACCTAGTTCGTCCGTCGTCACTCGGTGTCGTAATTTAAAGTTTTTCTGTCTTGCTTGTTATATACAGCGCAAAATTATACGAGACCCGCTATGGACTCTTGGCAAACTTCTACAAGAGGATGTTGCGAAGCGCAATCGCTTGCGCAGAAGAGGAAACAACTAAAATACCCGGATTTTTCAATGAAAGATGCCCGGTGCCACCACGCTTGCGGCCCCGAAGTGTGTGTGGTGAACCGCAGAGATCATTCATCCACACACTGCATACACGGCCGCCGGGCGTACTACAAAGCGGCCACTACATGGTAAGCGTTTCTTTCGCGCATCGATTTTCCTCCCGTGTTTAATTCCTTCAATTTTAACTTCATCCCCACGTCATGCACCGAGATGCGCCGCCACTTCTTCCAGATGGATTGACGGCCCGAGATGTACGACATGGCATTCATCCAAAGCAGAGTACATGCTAAACTACTTCGGTGCGGGCGAGAACTTCTCGCGGTGGAAACCTTACGTACGGATGAGGAGGCACCGAAGGACCCCAGTAAACTCCCGAGCGTAATCCATATCGACGACAAGGGAAAGGCTCATGCAAACGTCAGTTATGAAGAAATTACATCCTTCTTATGATTTTCACTATACGGTGTACTTACATCATGCAAACGCAGGACATGGACGACTTCGACACACCAGCCCGACGTGGACATTCCCGTAACAAGGGCAAGGGAAAGGCTCATGAGGCTGAGCCCGGCCGACACAGCGTATCCGGTCGCCCGGGCGTCATCCGTATCCACGACGTCAGTTATGAAGAAATTACATCCTTCTTATGATTTTCACTATACGGCACTTACATCATGCAAACGCAGACATGGACGACTTCGACACACCGGCCGACGTGGGCGATCCGTGACAAGGGTAAGGAAAGGCTCATGCGGTGAGCCCGGTCGCCATTGGCAGATCCGGCCGTCCGGAGCAATCTACATGGACGACGTGAGTTATGAACAATTGACATTCTTGTTACGTTTTGTACTGTACGATGTACTTACATCATACAATCGCAGGGTACGGACGACTTCGACATACCAGCCCGACGTGGAGAGTCTGGCGATAAGGGGAAGGCTCCTTCGACCGAGACCCACCGACGCCGAGACAAGGCTCCTTTGCTATGGCGCCGCGAGACAAGTAGCACACATCGTTAAGTAGTTGCTACCCACATGTTGTACTGGCATCTTCATAATCGCAATGCTTCGGTCTCCCGAATTTTAAATTATAGCAAATGAGGTAAAAAATGAAAATTTTTGTGTTTGACAAAGTGTACTTGATTATGTAATTTTTCTATTATTTTATTTATTAAGAATCTTTTGATATAACGTTGCTTTGCATGCATCAATTAATGTAGTACAATGAAAATAGCATAACACGTGAAACTATACGGCCACTCGTCGAGCCACTACTCTCTCCTGCTGCTGTGCGTCGCGTCAAGGCGTGCCTTGTTTTGCGCCGAGCATGACCGTGGAATACGCCCACCCTACGGAGAGCGCGTGTCGGTTCGGAGGGGGTACGAGACCGTTGAGGCGAGGTGGACCAATGATCGAGTCCGGAGCAGAGTCGGTAGGCGTACATGTCGTCTTGATGAGACGTGCCGACCGGGGACTTCCAGGAATTCATCCACGACGGAGGCTAGAAAACCACTCGAGGGCCACTGGGGTATGATGCACTGCAACTCCGATTCTTGCGGATGA
Source organism: Hsuehochloa calcarea (assembly GCA_036346395.1). Classification (NCBI taxonomy): domain Eukaryota; kingdom Viridiplantae; phylum Streptophyta; class Magnoliopsida; order Poales; family Poaceae; genus Hsuehochloa; species Hsuehochloa calcarea. The sequence continues at coordinate 44,598,738 of CM070597.1, read as the reverse complement.
ACTCTCGCCGAGTATACCGTGGGGCACCGAACCCGAGGACATCTCGCTCTTGAGCGTCACGAGGGGGCGAACCCGAGGAGCTCGCCTGCGTGACGCTAAAACCCCGCCGCCATTGTCCTTGCCCGGCGTCGTGTCGCGCTCCCGGTAGGAGTTGGGAGGCCGTGTCGCCGTCATCGGTCGATGTGAATCGCCGTCACCCCTGTGTCAAGGTCGCAAGACGAAACGATGTTAGTACAAATGAACACTCGGATGTAAACTAAGAACCTCGTACCTCCGGATGTGCGGTGCAGATGACCGAGAAGCGGCGGTATGTACCGGTCGGACGATGAAGTGATTCATCCCGACGGACCTACGGCGAGAGAACGGCATGATGTTAGCGAACGTAAGGCATAATTACAAAACTTGATGTAAATTTGTACATAGCGACTTACGTGCGGCGGCGACCGCCCGCAGATGACCGACGGGAACGCCACGACGCTCACGGACTCGCTAGGTCGTGGTGACCTAGCGGGTGAGCACGGCCCCCCAGCGCGTGCCGATGCGCAAGACGTCGTCCCTCGAACGACCACTGCTCAAGTTCTTTACTATCTTCTTCATCTCCGCCGAGATGTGCTTCAAAACTTTTTTATATGCCGACGGGGTTCTATCTGGTCTGAGTTGGGCCTCGTCCGCTGCGCTCTGGACGCGCACCGCGCTTCCAAGCTGTAGTGACATATGTAACAGGTTCATTAACAAAAATACGAATATCGCCAACAAAATCGCGAACCGAGGTTGTAAGTGTCGTCGGCGTCGTCATGTCTTGAAGCGCCGCGGACGTGACGTGCGCGGAGGGTCTCTTCGTCGTCGACATGTCACCTCTCTGGGCGCTCGGAGGAGGAATGGTGAGTCTTGTGCGCGTTCGTGGCATGTACCACTCCATACGCAGCTGACGACCGAGGGTCATGTGGACGGCTCATGCCATACATCCACGTGCACCGTGAAGCCATGTCGAATCCATCGGGTTTGGTGCATTTGCCACCCAAAATATGCCCACCGACCTCGATTGCTCGCATTTTCGGAAAGATTAATGTTACAAAAGAAGACGTAAGGACCGCAAAAATTACTTGGATGAAATTTAACTCACGGTGTGTACGGCTCGCTCCGGGGCACGACGTTCGGGGCACGAGTGGTGCAGACTAAATCGTCGATTACATTACGCTGCGGCGCGTAAGGCTCCACCATATGTGAGAACACCGGTGGCGGTCGTCGTCCACAAAAATCGATCCACGATGCATGAAGCGGACGGCGCGTGCGGCGCAACCGCGAGGAGAAAACAAAGCATGCCATGGACACGGATGATGTCGCTCTCGTAATAACTCGAACTTCGTTGTGGTACAACGAGTAGCACCTCGCCGGTCTTCTCGTTGGCCCAGTAGCGAGACGGCCGCGCGATCCATCGTAAGCCCATGGTGGTGGGCGTCTATGGGGTCATGTGGTGGGTCGCCATCCGGGAGAGGAACGTGCGCGGCATTGTCTCAATGGTTGGACGCCCAACAGGAAGTGCTCCCAACTCCACACCGCAGGAGCACGTAGCACACGACTAGGTTGCTACAGAGTCGCCGCCGCGTGGCCACACAACCCTCGGTATGTAAGCGCAAAGGACGGTGATCCCACCAGTAGTCGCGGCATCGGCTCGGCCGCGTCGACCAAAGACTCGGCGACGCGGATGAAGCCGGGTTCACAAAATCGCCCTTTGTGGTTGGAAACAGGACCCAACCAAAGATTTGGAGAAGGTAAGCAACGAGATGCGTCCTAACGACGCCCTCGGTGCACCTGCGGGCATTCACAATCGCCTCACCAAGCCCAGGACGCCACGTGCACCTCCGGCAGAGGTTGGCCAAACCACGCTCGGCTCGACCTTCCATCCGCTCGGAGGGCGGAACAAGCGGCACACCCGGATCGGAGACCGGTCAAGAACGAGACATCCATTAGGGTGATCGTCATCTCACCCCACCGAAAATGGAAGGTGTGCGTCTCGGCCTCCCACCGGTCCACAAGTCACGGACAACAGTGGCGTCTAGGGTGAACCCCGTTGGAAGGACACCATCCTCGCAAAGGGCAACAAGCCCGTCTCCTGCAGGAACAGGACGTAACGATCGTCTAGCGCCCACCGCCCCTCCTCGCCCGGCGCCCGAGGCGGAGGGCCATCCACGCCACGTGGTGAGCCTGACTTGCACCGGTGGTCCTCATCGTAGAATTGTTCTAGTAGCTCCTAGAGAGACATGACTAGCAAAACATACATAGCGAACATTCACGACAATGTGGCTAATTAAACATAGAAGAATGTAGCTAAATTAAAAATTACGATAAACCTACCTGCGTTAATAACGTTGAAATATAATCGAGAGCAAGTGAATGAAAAGAAAAGAATGAGCAGAGGTGGCGAGAGGATGAATATGAACTTAGCGTAAGAACATTGCGAAATAAAATCGCGTGATCGCTCTCCAATATATCTGGCCTTGGCTCGAGGCTCCCAGCGTGGCCTTGCAAGGCCAGCGCCATGTCAGTAGGGCGGTGGCGCGCCAGCATGGCGCCTATGCCCATGCTGGCGTGTGCGCGGGGTCTTGGCGCGGCGCTGTGGCGTGCGTGGCATGCATGGCGCGCCGCGCCACACAAGGGGCTATGAGGCTGGGCGGCGGCGCGTGCGTGTAGCGCGAGGCAGTCTTGGCCAGCCTTCGCCTAGCAATACATGGGCTGGGCGGCCATGTGCTGTATGGCACACATTCACATGGGCCAGAAGCGAACTGCGCCACAGCCTTGGCATGCTGTGGCGGGCGCAGGTTCGCTCGCGCCAACGGGTCATGCGGCGCATCGCGCCGCGCCATGGCCACTGGCTGCCTGTAGGCGGCGGGCAAGCCGCAGGCGTATACGCGGCGCAGTTCGCCGCAGCGCCACGGCCACGCTGTCGAGCCCACTGCACAGGCATGCGCGCGGCGGCGCCAACGCGCGGTTATTTTTGTAAATTCAACGAAACGCTGGTCAAAAACGCAAATACGATATCAAAATCGGCCGTATCGGCTAAAAATTCTCGATTTTAGTGCTCGTATCATTGTATGTATGTACTTTTTTTAATGTACGTGTACGGTTTTAGCTAGACAGTACAGGCCAGGCCCAGGTTGTTGTACAATGCACAGTAGCGCTTTGCCCAACACAACAAAACTCTGTTCAGGATCCGGTCACCGTTCACGAACCCCACCCCCGCGCGGGTCACTGCACGTGGGCCCCACGATCCCACCTGGATCCAAGCTGGCCTTTTCTCTATTCTAAACACCGCGCTGCACACGTGGCCTCACGCCGCCAATCGCCAATAAAATCACCTTTTTAAAGCTCTTCTCCTCCTCCAAGTTCCATCCACTCCAGTACTCCACCTCCCCTCCCCTCCCCTCGCCGCGCTGACCTTCGCCAACCGCATCTGCTAATCAATCCGAGATTCGGAGCGATTGATCGCCATGGCCTCCCTCGTCCGCCCTCTCCTCCTCGCCGCGCTCCTCCTCATCGGCGCCTCCGCGGCAGCCGGCGACGCGGCGGGGAATGGGAAGAACGGTAAGGTGGACGTGGCGCTCTACTACGAGTCGCTGTGCCCCTTCTCGGCGCGCTTCGTGGTGAAGCATCTCGGCAGGATCTTCAAGGATGGCCTCCTCGACGCCGCCAACCTGACCCTCGTCCCCTACGGCAACGCCCGAGTCGGCAAGGACGGCGTCATCTCATGCCAGGTGCCGCCCCCGCGCCCGCTCCTTTCATCTTCCTCTGCTTTCCTTCCCTTCCCTTGGCTACAGTACAAGTTTCTTGGCCCGGTTGGGAATTCTGGGTGTGGGCTTTGTTCTTGTGTTAATTTCACTACTTGTCGATTTCCGTTTGTTCCTTCTATAGTTTTGTGAGGTAGAATTGGGTTAATTACTGTTTGATAGTGGTGCTAATACTGACACTGCTGAGCTGTTGGCTTGTTGCAGCATGGCGCTGATGAATGTTTTCTGAACGCCGTGGAGGCTTGCGCCATCGACGCCTGGCCGAATTTGGTAACTAATCACACCTAATAATCTGCTCACAGCTTGACCACCCAACGTACTGTTGCAATTGCAACAGGTTCTGAATAGAATACTGCAGTATGACATGATGACCACAGTGAACTTTGCTATCAACCAGCTAGTAATAACTAATAACATCATCATAACATACCCTGTGGTGAAAGTTTTCAGTTCAAATCCAGGCATTTCTGCTCCAATCTTAAGACTTTACAGGGCCTCTCATGCATTCTCTGTTGTTGCTGTTTGTCGCAGAAAGTGCATTTCGGTTTCATCTACTGCGTCGAGGAATTGGTGGTGAATCGCAGGTACCATCAGTGGGAGTCCTGCTTCGAGAAATTGGGACTTGATCCCAAGCCTGTCACCGAGTGCTACAATAGTGAGCGCGGCCGCGAGGTTCGTTCCTAATTCCTATGACGTCCTTATGGCTACTTCTCTGTACAACTTCATTACTCATATGCTAACCACAATGTCTGCATTTTGTTTGTTTGCTCCATCCAGCTTGAGCTCAAGTATGGGAGACAGACTGACGCCCTTCAGCCTCCCCACGAGTACGTCCCATGGGTGGTGGTTGATGGGCAGCCGCTGTATGACGTGAGTGATACTCTGGATGATCTCACATTTCACAAACTGTTTGCTCAAGTTCATCGCTGAAGCTTACAACCTGTATATGCTAGTTCTTTACTTGCGATGAACATGTTTCCCTTTCAGGATTACCAGAACTTCGAGGCTTACATCTGCAAGGCGTACAAGGGCCGTCCTCCGAGGGTTTGCGAAGGGCTGGGCCGCCGTCCTCCGAGCGTACAAGAGGTAGTGGAGGCAGGCAACGGTGTCAGTTACAAGTACAACTCCGGCGATATCAAGCTTGAGCATGCTGAAGATGACACCGCCGACGAGATTAAGATGGTGCTCCCAGATGATGACGATTGATAAAAAAAAACATGTGCCCTTTCGGGGATCATGTGAACAATGAACATAGGGCAGTTCCATCTTTCTGTTCAGGTCATGGAGATGTAGATCATACAACAATAATAAAGTAATAAAGTAAGCTATTGTGCTGGTAACGGCTTGATCTGGTTTGTTGAGTTGACCTGTGGATCGAATCAATAGCCTGTTTAGCTGTTGCACATCCCATGCTTCCGTATGCACATCACAGGCGCGTAATGGTAAAGTATCCGGGCGCATGATACCTCAAGTCCTAAGGCTACTCCTGGAGTATAGCCTCTGTTTGGAAAAAAGAATTTGCGTAGAAAGGGATCCTAAAATTTCCCTGCACGGAGCATGTGCCATTGTGCGGTTGTGCCTAGACGTTTGTCTATATCTTGCACAAGATTCTTTCTATAGATTGTGTAGTTTGGTGTTGTAAGTTCTAACAGGCATTTCAGGGGGGCCGAGTTCTGATAGTTGTACGAAGACTGGTCTCCATGAAATATCTGCAGATAGTAACTTAAGTGGGATCCGATGGCTTGACGTCAGGGTTCCAGTTTCTACAAAGATAAACGAGAGTTGAATTGAGGGTAGATTAGATTACAGTGGAACAAGATAATCAGTGTGTCCAAGTCCCAAGTACATCCTCCGCCGTGTAAACTGCAACTCCCATTACTCGCATCAAGCCCTATGCTTAAGGGTGGAAAAAAAACTCGAAACTCGTGAACCAACACGGCTCGTTAAGTGCTCGGTTCGACTCGGCTCGAGCTCGATCCCTCGACGAGTCAAGCCGAGTAGACAATTTAGCTCGTTTTCTTAACGAGTCGAGCCGAGCTGGCTCGCGAGTTGTCCGTTAACTCGTTTAGCTCGTTCACTCACGACGTTTAGAGTTCCAGCCTATCTCGGTTGACCGCTAGGCAGCCCACTGGCTAGTTCCTAGCCCAGTCCACTGGCCACTGGGCTCAGCGCAACCCTAACTCCCTAAGTCCCTCATCTCTAACGCTCGGTAGCTCGGGGCTCGTGCGCTTGACCTTCCAGTTCATTCCCTGTTTCACCCGCCCCCGCAGACCACCGCCCACCCGTCCTGTTAGTGGCTTTAGAATGAATGGTAGTTTTGCCTGTAATATAGAGTGGCATATGTTTAATGGCTTCAGAATGAATCACATTCTGTTAGAGTCTTCAGAATGAATTAAGCATTTTCACATGCTATAAGCGGGTTAATTGCATAACAGAGATGGTGCATGGTGATGGTAGCATAATCGTTGATTAACAAAGATGGACGGCATACATTTTTATTGATAACGAGCTTAACGAGTCGAGTTCGAGTTTTTTAACGAACCGAGCCAAATCGAGTCTGGTATTTTGCTCATTAGCTTAACAAGCCGAACCAAGCTAAACTCATTTTTTTTACAAACTTTAACGAACTGAGTCGAACCGAACTGAATCAGCGCGTTATCAACCCTACCTATGCTAAATTGGAGCATCTCCGCTTCTCCACAGAGAACAAATTCCATTCGCGTGAGCAGCTCAATCGTATCCCAGGACGTCAGCGACAGTGCAGCCCAGAGGTCATTAGATGTACAACGGCTATACATACATCGGATCGATGCTTGTTACATCTGGACTTGTTACATCTGGATGAGAATACGACCTCTCTTTGTATTGGCTTAGCGTAGCAAACCGTCGGACGTACACGCACGACCGTAATTAGCTCAATGCCTTCTCGTTGATTTTTTCGCTCATCTATGAATCATTCAATTCACCCTTAACTCGTAGAGCCTTTTTTTATTATTATTTTTTTCCTTTTTATAAAAAAAATATATTGTAAAGATAACTTCCTCCTAACCTTATTTCTTATTCGATCCAATCTCGTTGCCACGCCATGACCCATTTGAATGTACATTTTTTGGCTAAGTTATGTCACGCCAAGTGGAGTAGTGTGATAGCGCAGTTTAGCCACGCTGTGGTCAGTGGTATGATAACATAGTTTGGTTACGCTATGGATCGTGATCAAAAGTGTTAGAATTGAAAATAAAGTTAGGAAAAAGTTACCTTCAAAATATTTTTTTTAAAGTTAAATAATAAAAATGATTCTAACTCGTGCTACCTAATTACCCTACACGCACCTCTTATTTATTTAAATAATAAAATGATTCAAAGTAAAATAAAGGATTTATGTCATTCTTCCTACAAAGGTAGTCAACAAATATCTGAGCATCCGATGACTTAATCTGACTTCTCACTCTTTATGATAATTCCGCAAGTCTCTCCTCGTGCATCCTACATTCTCAAATCCACCCTCACTAATACGAAGATATCTATATGCCCGCTTGTGCCAATGCCTCCTTTATGACATGTAATTAATGCATGTTTGGCCTTCTCATTTACTTTCCTATTAGACCTTATCAATTGTTGTTTGCTAGGTGATACCAATTCATGTGTATGTGACTCAACAAATGTCTCCACCCTAAACTTATTATGCAAGTGCGTTTCACACTAAAATTGCCTCACACCACAACTAGTTAACTTCCTAACATATTTCCTTTTTCGACTCCACGTTGTCCTTATCTTTCGCAGCCGGAAGCCTTCTCTTGAGCACATCCATCGCTTCCATCTCGTAACACAATTGACAACCGATATGCGGACCAACACGGACTCCAAACCGGATGAATGTGCATACATCTTGTAGAATTCCTCAGTAGCGTCCAGGTCATCAAAAATCATCCTTTCAAATGGGTTGATAGTTGGATCAACACAAGGTGTATAAGAAGAATCCTGCAATGCAAATGATTAAGTGTCAAGCATGATGGAATGATCAATAGAATCAAACACATGCACACACGATACTTACTACGAATGGGTGCTTCCACTCTTTTAAAGGTACCAAAATGAATTAATTGTTGGGAGGTGAACTAATTTTAGCGACAAAGTACGCATCAAGGCTTCCTTGTCTTGGCAAAGCCAATGCCATGCTCTCATTGGCCATAGATTCCATGCCTACTACATTGTGTCAAACACACAAAGCGAGACTCATATCTTTAACTATTCATCGTAAGAGTTAATATCGACAATGAATCAAACATACAACTCCAGGAAGTAAATGTATCACATTTAATATCGACCATGACTCAACATGATGCACAATTGCACACTTCTTGACTAACAAATGCTATTGCACCATCTTGACTACTTGTTCAATGGAAATTAATAAGTGGGCTAATATTGCACACATCCATGCGTGTTAATCTAGATGTTGAGTTTAATACGGCCGTTTGATGCATGCAAGCAAGGAGAAAATATAGTTGGATTGAACAGTTAATACTGAATTGGGATAAGACTTGGTACAAAAACTAAACATGAGAGAGCCTTTTTGGTCTCTTGATGACAAAGGGGGAGAGGAGTGAGTGAGTTAGTGTGAGAGTTTAAAAGGGAAACTTATCTATGAATGATCTTATCTATTGTAATATATTAGTACTGTCGCTTTGATTATGGTCTGTAATAACTTTGATAATATTTTTGGCTGTTATGATATCAAAATGTTTATCTTATATTTTTGTTGTACTTGGATCTTTGATTGATGATGAATGACCATGATATGTGAATGCTTTATCTCTATTTGTTGTCAATTGCTCTTTTCAAGTATCAACAATCTACAGAAACTCCGCCAAAATTTCCTGAAAATCCAAACATGTGCTTTACATTATCTTCTACTCAATATGCACATGTTAAGGGGGAGATTTCGGTTTCAAACTAAATATCTCTCACATCTTTATTGTGTTGTCATCAATTACCAAAAAGGGGGAGATTGAAAGCATCTAGGCCCCTAAAAATGTGTTTTGGTAATTAATGACATTATGTGAATATGGGACTAATATGTTTGTTGAAGTGATTACAAGGCATAGTCCTAGATGACAAAGTCAAATCAAGGAGCTGCATGTCAAAGAATGTCGAGAAGATGGAGTTTGTCTCAAAGGCAAGGTACAAATAGACTAGGATCCCTTTTGAATTTTACCGATCTTTGGAGTATGGAGGAAGACCGGATTTTAGGATAAATATCGTACTATTAAGGGGGAGCTTGTCTAGTAGCTTGAAAGCACTTCATTATGCCTTTGGATCAACTTAGGATCATACATGCTCTTTTGGTCTGGTTTCAAAAGCAAAATCTTTTTCTCAGTACACAATCGGAAGTTCCAGCGTTGTCACTGCGGAACTTCCGCTATGCGGATCTTCCGAAAAATTACGGTTCGTTTTTTCCAGAGAGCACCCATTTTAGGGACTTAGCCAATTTCTCGAAGTGCGGAAGTTCCGCCATGATCTGACGGAAGTTCCGATTATCGGTTGCTCAAATTCTTGTGGTTCGTTTTTTCCGAGAGTACCCTTTTAGGGACTTAGCCATTTTCGCAAGTGCGGTAGTTCCGCCATGGAATGACGGATCTTCCGATTATCTAAGAACCGAACTTTAGTTGGCGGAAGTTCCGCACATAAATCAATGGCTATATTCGAGCATTTAATACCAAGATAATGACCGTTACAGTGCACTCGATTGAAGAGTGGAAGTTCCGCACTTTACACGGCGGAAGTTCCGATTTCCCTGATTGTGTCTGAATTTTTGCATAACGGTCATATTTGGTTGTTAGAGGTATAAATGCACCCCCACCAGCTCAAGGTGATGTTGTTGAGCATTCATTCCATTCATTTGAGCTTTGAGCACTCCTCTCACTCCTCATTTACTCTCTTTTCACATATTTGTGAGGTTGTGAGCAAAACCAAGAGCATTGCATTTTAGTTGATCCTTTGGCTCTTGATTGCCGTCAAGTGAAGGTCAAGGTCTATTCTCTTGGTGCTTGTCGGCACCTAGACGACTTGGCGGGGTTGCGGTGATCTCTTCAAGAAGTTTGTGAAGAGACCCGACGGCTTGGGTTGTGATTGGTCGGTGTTCACCAACTCGGAGGAGGAAAAACAACCAAGTGATTACGAGGAAGGCTTAATTTGTGGAGTCGGCTTGATCGAGTCAAGCTTCCTCAACGTGGACTAGTGAAGATCGACAAATCTTGATACCACGGAAAAACCTCTTTGTCTCTGTGCGGTTATTTCTTGTCTTTACTTATTGCATTTAATTTTGTAGCTCATAGCTTGTAATAGATAGCTTTGCTTAGTGTATCTTGCTAAATTGAGTAATTTGATCTAAAATTTTTAGAAACCTCCTATTCACCCCCCCCTCTAGTCGGTTATCCTTGATCCTACACCTCACTAATACGAAGATATCTATATGCCCGCTTGTGCCAATGCCTCCTTTATGACATGTAATTAATGCATGTTTGGCCTTCTCATTTACTTTCCTATTAGACCTTATCAATTGTTGTTTGCTAGGTGATACCAATTCATGTGTATGTGACTCAACAAATGTCTCCACCCTAAACTTATTGTCGCAAGTGCGTTTCTGACTAAAATTGCCTCATGACCACAACTAGTTAACTTCCTAACATATTTCCTTTTTTGACTCCACGTTATCCTTATCTTCGCATGAGGCCGGAAGCCTTCTCTTGAGCACATCCATCGCTTCCATCTCGTAACACAATTGATTACCGTATGCGGACCAACACGGACTCCAAACCCGGATGAATGTGCATACATCTTGTAGAATTCCTCAGTAGCGTCCAGGTCATCAAAAATTATCCCTTCAAATGGGTTGATAGTTGGATCAACACAAGGTGTATAAGAAGAACCCTGCAATGCAAATGATTAAGTGTCAAGCATGATGGAATGATCAATAGAATCAAACACATGCACACACACGATACTTACTACGAATGGGGTGCTTCCACTCTTTTCCGGGGTACCAAAATGAATTAATTGTTGGGGAGGTGAACTAATTTTAGCGACAAAGTACGCATCAAGGCTTCCTTGTCTTGGCAAAGCCAATGCCATGCTCTCATTGGCCATAGATTCCATGCCTACTACATTGTGTCAAACACACAAAGCGAGACTCATATCTTTAACTATTCATCGTAAGAGTTAATATCGACAATGAATCAAACATACAACTCCAGGAAGTAAATGTATCACATTTAATATCGACCATGACTCAACATGATGCACAATTGCACACTTCTTGACTAACAAATGCTATTGCACCATCTTGACTACTTGTTCAATGGAAATTAATAAGTGGGCTAATATTGCACACATCCATGCGTGTTAATCTAGATGTTGAGTTTAATACGGCCGTTTGATGCATGCAAGCAAGGAGAAAATATAGTTGGATTGAACAGTTAATACTGAATTGGGATAAGACTTGGTACAAAAACTAAACATGAGAGAGTTTCAGGACACTATCATATAATAATGAAAGTGATATATATGGCAGTTCCACTTACTGTCTGGATTACGGGGATGGAGATCATCTAATAATGAATTAATAAAGTATATATTCACATGGTGGCATCGAATTCCAAAACACATGAACTTCTTGAAGTGTCATACGGCACTTAAACATTGAAGTGATATATATGGCAGTTCCACTTACTGTCTGGATTACGGGGCTGGAGATCATCTAATAATGAATTAATAAAGTAAGATGTTGTGCTGGTTAGCTATAGTATAGTGTGATCTGGTCTGTTGGGGTTGGCCCGTGGAACCAGTATAGCTAGCATGTTGGCTGTCGTTGCATAAGGCGTGCGGCCATATGCCTTCGTTTTGCTGAATACTAGTTCAGTGGGTGCTGACCTGGAGGTACGGTATTTGACCACAGGAAGCCTAAAAGCCTAGACTATTCCTGGAGTACACTTTCTGTTTGGGACAAAGAATTTGCATAGAAGTTTTGAGGAGAATCGTTGTGTTTGATACGAATGTGCTAGGATCAAAACGGGCCTTGCAATTGCCTCGTCTCATGGTCCGGTCAGATCTTTCGATTTAGCTGCCGCAGCCATGCGTTTAAAACTAGATAATGCGCACACAGGCACCGAAACATGAAAGCATCGATCAGAAAATCAGAGCCCGATTTGCCTTCCCTCCAAGACCTTGCACACAGACGCTTTTTTGCAGGCGTTTGGCACAAATTGCATGCAGGAATGCGGCAGGTTTAGTGAACTGAAGAACAACGTACGTGACATCAAACCAGCCACGGCAGGATAGCATTTCAGAAATAGTTAGCATTAAGAGAAGCACATTCCTGGGATATTTATGGCATTGGAAAAAAGAGAACAATTCAGTAAAGATCGAGGAACTGGCGAAAACTCGTGTATCAGAGCAAATCGAAGCAAAAAAGAGCAACACGCCACATAGTTTGTAAAGTATTGGGCCGTGATCAAATATTTTACGGGAATTTCCACGTCCGACCGACTTGAAGAAAAAGGAAAGGATTGCGTGGCCGGATGTGTGCGAGCTCCGTGGTCCACTCGGACTCCGCATTCGCCTCCTACTCGGATCGCTCCAAGTCGGCAGGGTATGGTGGTGGGCTAATGCTATATAACCGAATGGTTGGCGCGCTAACGCTGCGAGTCCTGTGATTAGCGCTAGCCAGCCGCACTTACGATACGAGAGATGGCGTGTCTCTCCGCAGTTGCGCCGGTGTTCTTCCCATGGCCGCCCTGTTCGGCGCTGTCGCCGCCGCCGTTCCAGGCGTACCGGCCGCCCTGCTCCACCGCGCTGTCCCCGTCGTCCCCGTCTTTCCAGCCTTGCCGCGTCATGGTGAGCTGGCAGCCTCCGCGCGCCGGGTGGTTCAAGCTCAACTTCGACGGGTCAGTCTACCACGACGGCTCCGACCGGGCCAGCGTCGGCGGCGCCATACGTGACTGCATCGGCCGCGTCCTGATCGCGTTCGCCGAGCCGACGAAGCACTCGACGGTGGGCGTGGTGGAGGCCCGGGCGCTGATCCGCGGGCTCCGGCTCGCTCTGGGGTGCTTCGTGGACAGGCTTGTGGTGGAGGGCGACGACCTGGTGCTGGTGCAGCTCCTGCGCGGCGAGGAGACGCAGAGGCGGATACCGCAGGCCATGCAGGAGGAGATCGTCGCGCTGCTCCGCTGCTTCTCCGAGTGCGAGGTGCAGCACGTCTACCGGGAGGGGAACCAGGTGGCCCACGTCCTGTGCCGGGAGGCGTACGAGCGCCCGGGGGTGTGGAGGGGCGGGCTCGTGCCGCGCACCGTCTGGGAGAAGGCCCACGACGACCGCCAAGGCGTGGCGCACGAGCGACTCCGCAAGCTGCATACGTGAGTGATTCTTGGACTTCACGAGGGCTTCTTGGTGCAAGACGTCAGGAGAATCAGGTGACGCGCGCAAGCATACGCGTACGCGTTGCGCAGATCGAACAAGCTAGCAGGCGTTCGACTGCCAGGCGGCATCGCGGCGACCGGCCGGCCCGTGCAAGAACGGGGAGCCGGAGGTGTCAGTTGTGAGTCCGTTCAGGGTGTGCGGGCATCGAAGTTTTGTGATCGGCAATTCGGCATGGCCGGAATTGGGCATACACTAACTAGGACGATCAAGTCGACTTGGCAATTAAGTTTCGAGATATCTATCTATGTGTACAAATAGAATTCTTCCAATTGTAAACCTGTAGTCATGATTATCGTTCTTCTTGTTAATAAGATGCAAGACTTCTTGAAATATAAAAATCGATGTGCTCAAGCACCTCCTGTCACTACCGGAGACGGCTTATTTGCCGAGTGTCCAATACTTTGCCGAGTTCTTTTTATCGGGCACTCGGCAAAGAGGCTATTTGGGCAAAGAGGCTATTTGCCGAGTGCCATATAGAAAGAACTCGGCAAACAGCTGGCACTCGGCAAATACATGATTTACCAAGTGCCGAACACTCGGCACAATATTACACTCGGCCACGAGCGTGCATGACCGACGTATTAGCAATGCCGGGTAACTAGAAAGTACCCGCGCCACGAGCGTGCATGACCGACGTGCCCAATAGTACTACCACTAGTACTTGGTGTTCTGCTGGATGTTGCGCTAAGCCACTAAACTATTACTCTCTCGTCGTAAAAACATATATCGTTTTCGGCTACATATAGTCAAATATTAAAAACTTTTAGCTATCAATATTTTTTAAAATATTTAAATTGGATACATGAAAATTATATGCGCAAATTTGTCCCAAAAAATACTTTCATAATATTATAACTATATTTGGGTTTATAAATAATTTGTAATAGAATTTTATGGTTAAAATTGTGTGTTCGTGACTGTGTCAATGTCCAAAACGACAAGTTTTTGTGGCCGCAGAGAGCACATATTTAACAAATAAAAATCCTATTAAACAGTCGCGTGTTGCAACGCATGCTTCCGATCACTTTCACCTTTTCCTATCGGAACGTGCAAGGATTTATCCCACCCTCTTCGCTTCATGTGAGTTGTGACCAACACCGAGGGGCGAGGGAGATGGGAGTCTTTACCTTATGGAGCTTTTGGCTAATTTAATCTCTTTTTTTAAATCAAATAGTAAATTTAGCCCCCTTCTTGCATTCGAAATTATAAAATTAGCATCTCGGTAGACTAGGCAGACGACAAGTGTCCCCTATCACGCTCTCAGTCTGCTGTATGATGATATGCACATGTGCTTACCATGGGCAAACACGCTCCTACCGCACTCCCAGCCTGCGGTAGGATAGCATGCACATGTCTTCCGCAGGCAAGCACATTCCTTCTATGAACTAGTAGCGTTTTATATGGTTTCTATAAACAGGAGCACAATAGATATCTACCGCGATGCTATTTTTTATAATTTAATGTGAGCGAGGAATATGTGTGCTATTACACATACAAAACGTACAAATTTAGCCAAAGACTAGCTTACGTGACTCTAACCATATTTTTTCCGTACTATACCTCGCACACAAATTTACAAATTTGGTTCCTAGCAGCTGTAGCCAACACGTGTCACCTGTTACGGTCCGTACCGCAGGAGGTCAGTGCGAACGCGGAAGCTCTTGGTAGTGCGGTAGGTTCACTGGACCCACAGCGGCAGGCGCCGTATCGCGGTACCAGAACGCGGCAAGGAGATGCATACTTGCATGCATGGCTGATTGCTGGTACTGCTCGCTTCTTGATCCATTTCTTTCTTTGCTTCTGCGTGTGTCATATACTCCGCGAGTAATAAAGTGATGCCTTGAAGCGGCGAAAGCTAAGTTCTAGTGAGCTTTAGGGCCTGAAAAAATAATAATATTCAGTTGAACTGCAGAGTGGAACAATTAAGCTTGAAGAGGTTAGGTATTTAGTTATTTAGCTTTTAGGTTAACTGACTGTAGCTTCTAAGATAAAAAATATTTTAAATGTCCTTGATACAAATAATAGCTTGTTTGATGTCGTTTCACGGCAATTAATGCAATTAACGACAATTGACAATAATTAACGACAACTAACGCAATTGACGATAATTAACGACAACTACCACAATTAACGAGAAATAGCGCAATTAACGACAACTACTGTAATTAACGACGATTAACGCAATTGACTTCAATTAACGACGATTAACGTAACTGACTGCAATTAATAACGACTACCACAATTAACGACGATTGACGCAATTATCACAACTGGCCGGAATTAACACAATAGACCGCAATTAACATAATTAACGACAATTAACAATAAATAATTATTATAACTAATAAAAAACGGCAGCTAGGGTTGCTGTCGGTGGCGAAGATGGCGTCGGGAGGAGGAGAGCAGAGGAAGAGGGAGGAGGCGCTCGGGCCCGATCGGAGCCAGAGAAGGAGAGGGAGGAGGCGCCGAGCCAGAGGCAAAGGCGCAAGGGGGGCGCGAGGGAGGCGGCTGCGACGTGGCCGGGGTGGAGGTGGGGCGAGCCTTGGGGAGGAAGGTGGCACATGAGAGGCAAATCCGGCCAGGGTTGGAGGAGGGAGGAGGAACCAGCGTCGGGACAGGGGGGAGGAGGGCGTCGAGGGAGGAGGGAGGAGGTGGGCGTCGGGGGAGGAGGAGGGAAGAGGGCTAGGGTTTCGGGCGGGAGGCAGCAGGGAGGGGGATTTTGTTGAATGGCAAAACATGCGTAATTTCCCCCAACTTCGGGGGCAAAGTCGAAGTAGAAGGTGTGGGAAGTTGTATGAAGTTGTCCCTTGGTGGCTTCCAGCTTCGAGAAAAACCGTGGAAAAAAGTCTTTCGTTTGGAACGACTTTTGGCTTTTTTTGAGTGAAAAGCCAAAGCCGAAGTCATTGCAAATAGGTCCTTAGGCCCTGTTTGTCGAGCTCAGCTTCAATATTTTGGGCTCCAAAACTGGCGGTGGCGGCCAATCGGCATAGTGGCAAGCAGAGCAAAAGGCAAAGGCTTGAGGGAGGAAGAGATTAGATATGGAGATGAGTCTTTTCTTAGCCGTCGGCCCGCAACCCAACCATCAGTTCACACTCCACAAGGCCGAACTAACAAATAATCCTCACATCCTACCCCACCCCACCCCACGAGATGCGATCTAACGTGGAGGGGAGTGCGACTGCGGCATACCGCTACCTAGGTGTGGGTGAGTAGAGGCGGTTGAAACTCTAGCGATGGGCGTGGTGGCAAAGACGACGAGGATCGGAGCCGGGTTTGAGACCGGGAGACAGAGGAGCCGACGAGATTTGCTAGCTGAGGCCGCCAGACGACGACGTGACGGCCTGGGGCGGAGGAGCAGAGGAGGTTGGAGAGTAATGGGCAAAGGAGTAGGCGAGGAGCAGTGAGCAGTCGATCTGCGCCATCTGCCGAGTGCCGCTACGCCATTTGGTATTTAAATATTTAATGCCAATTCTAGACTATCAAGTGACTAGTTGTATTTTGTCATTTGTGTAGTGCTGAATTTTACAATTTGTTCATAGATTTGCAAATTGCAATGACGGAGAAACAGACTTTGGTTAACTATTTCATAAATAATTTAAGTAGTATTCCTTCAACCGATGAGAGCACAACTCAACTAAAGATGCTTCAACTAGAATTTAATCCTAATGAAATTATTATCGATCCGACGCATTGGATTCCAATAGAAGATATAACTTTCCCATTGGTGTATTGCCTCATTGAGTTGGCATTGATTCTTCCGGTGGTAACGACATCTGTTGAGAGAATATTTCCAACAATAAATATTATCAAAATATATTTGTGTAACAAGGTAGCTGATGAGTGGCTTAATAACTTGATGGTGTGCTACACCGAACGATAGATATGTAGAAGAATTGATTGTGATAAAATCATAAGATGATTTCAAAGCATGAAATCTCGTAGAATGAATATGCCTTATGATTCAAGCTAGTACCTTAGTGGTATGTTTCATTTATTTTAGATGTTCATGTTCATTTACAATTGTATCATTAATTTTGATAATTTTGATATAAGGATAACAAATCGCTACTCACAAGAAACATATTTATATGGTTTGGGATACAGTTTTGAGGTCCCTTCATTGATTCTTCTCTTTTTTTTCTTTGTTTCTCTTCTATTTTTGTATAAATTTGGACCGCATAAGAATAGAATATTAAGTTTATGTCAATTTAGCTTAGTCTTTGAACCCACCATCTATTTTTTATGTTGGCTTTGCCACTAGCTACTACCATGTGTCGCTTACATGCAACTCTAGCGGGAATGGGTGTGCGTTAAAAGTGTAGTTTTGTGATAACGTGAGCAAGGAATATGTAATTTTGTGATAGTTTTGTCAAACTACGTGTAGTAAGTTTACTCTATTATGTAAAATCTAATAGAATTATAAATAATGAAAAGAGTTCTTCAAGAGAAATATGACCAGTATAAAACAGTTTGACAACGTGCATTCAAGTATATCACTTTTTTTACACAAAGCAATACTTCGATTTCCATTAACAGAAACCACAGCTACAAGTTTCTGCAGAAAGGTCAACAACAAAGAGGAGACGAGCACAAACATCCACATCTCAGCATAACACATAAAGCTTAGTAGTTCGTACTGTTCAATTCAGAACCAAATGCATCAACCGTCGAGTGATTTAAACTCAACCTCTCAAAATACAAAAGGTGACTCAAGGGCAACGGCAGTAAATTAAACAAGTGATTAATTTGTTCATCAATGGCCCTCCACAGCAAAGTTTCTCTCAGCTACAGATTTCTATATTTTTGGTTCCAACTAAAGGGGAAAAATTGACACATAAAGCTTAGTGAACAAACCTCCCATGCAAGACCTTACACAAACGGTTCCTGCACGCATTTGGCACAAGACAATCAATATGTTCGAGTAATCCTCACCCGTGTAAATTGCAACTCCATTACTCACATCAGGCCCTCACCTGAAATGGAGCTTGCGTATCTCCGGTTCTCCACAGAAAACCAAATTAAATAATTTACTCAGTGCTCACAGCCTCACAGGCACAAAGAACTCTTCAGGAAAATGGTTCTGACTTCTGAATTCTGATCGCTGCATGATCCAATTCCAGCATGTTTTCATGCAGATCCCAGTTTTTTTACGAATTGGCACTTTGATTTGCTGTCAACATTGTGCTCACTTTGATTTGCTATCAACATTGTGCTTGCCCTCAGGCGCCACCAACCATCATCTTCATGCCATGATTTGCTCTTTTGGCACATTCAACAATCAATACCCATGAATTGGTAGATCTGCACTATAGAAACACTTGGCTAACTCCTATCAATTGCTCTTCCATATATATGACCAGCTCAATCCCAGGAAGTCACAGATAATGCAACCCAAAGATCATTAGATGTACCAGATATATACATCCGATGTGTCTCAATCTGTTCATCTGTACATAACGGAGTTGGACTTGAATAGTGACCATTGCTTATTCTCTCCAGGACCGAGAATACAATTTCTCTTTGTGTAGGTTCATGGCCGTTCAAAAGATTTCCCATGCTCAAAACTTTCCTCCATGACTGATTAGCAGTAGGGGGAGGAAACAGGTTTGATACAGCCTCTCTCTCATGCATCCCCACCTTTTCCTTAGTAGTAAACTCCTAACATAGGAGATTAACAAGAAGTCAGGAACATGGCCTTAGAAAAAATATGTCAGAGAAAACAGTGGCCGGGTATTGCGAAAAACCTCATAAATTAAATTTACATTACTCAAACAATCGAAGATTCAGAGTAAATCAAAAGAAGTGATAATAAGGGCATCTCTGTGAATAAATACCTCCAGCCCACAAAATCTGGTTGGACAATGATAAACACAAATTGACAGAGAAGCTGACAGCTCAATATTACACAAAATGAGAGTTTCGACTCAGTTGTGTCCTAAGTCCTAACTCAATAAGTCATAACGACTATCACCCATCTGGGGGAAAAGGCTATAGGTAGTAGAACTGCCTATACTATGAAAACTGAGCATCTCATAAAAAAACCGCGTTGCCCACCAAAAAATAAGAGGAAGAAACAAGAATTTGAAGAGGAACGCAATCAATCAATCATATGAGCAAATTAGTTTGACATCTAAGCATTTTAGTTCCATCAACTTCGTTTCTATAAATGTTCAAGTAAGTAACAAACAAAGGTAAAGACTAGGATATATCAAGCACTTACCTTTTCGTAGCAAATACTTTCCAAGCTAGTTCCCATTTTTGGAAGATAGAAATTGAAGTAGTCAGTAAAAATTGCTTGAGCCAGTCGTGGAGCATCTATAAGTTTTCGGTGGACTGAAGCGGCAAGAATCAGTAACTTCTCAATGTGCTCAAAAACTTGACAAAGCCTCTTCAAGTCTCCAGCCAAATCACCGATGTCAGATTTCCCTGTGAAATAACCACATTAGTATTCAAAGGTGGCAACCAGTGCTCGCTATCCTGGAGGTCCTCTGGTTTCTGAAGGCTGGCTAACTTCCAGCCTAACCAGTTAAAATATTATATTTAGCACGGAAGTAGTAATCCTAGCAAGTTTTTCACCCCTGATGGTGCCTTCGTATAATGATGCTCTTAATAGCAATGTCTCTATATCAATACGTTTCATGTTTATTTGGACTGATAATTGGTTGCATGGTTGGCAAAATAAAAGGACATATAAAAGAAGGCTTCACTTCAGAGCAAAGATCTCCTATGAAAAATCAAAGCACCCAATATTTTTTATTATTAAAAAAGGCACAATGCGAGTCTACAGTTTATGCACAGCTGTACGGCAAGTATGTACCACCTTGAAGAGACTTCAATGTGGACGCCATTGTAGCATATAACTGAACCATTTTAGTCTTCATTAATTTGAAGCCACCATATGTGGTCTTGTTCAGGATGTCAGCCGACGATTTGAAGGCAGTACAGACCATTTGCTCAAGGAGCTGCTGTGGTCTCAAAGTTTCAAGGTAATGAAGTACCTGCATATCACAAACATGCAAAGCTCAGCGAGCAACTTACTAGCAAATTATCTTCTTAAGATGCTAACCACTCATAGTCATGTAGATAGTGGTTTCAGATTTTCAAGTGATCCATCGACCTATACAGTTCAAAATTCCATCAGCCAGCTACAAAATGTGTCGATTAATTTCATGTGTTTTTTAATTATCTTTGGCGCCTACTAGGCTTCAATATACACAATATTAGTCATTTTGTTGGTCATCTATAATTGAACCACCACTTTCTGGCAAACCCCCCTGCTACACCCTACTTAGATACCACACAATCCTATATGATGAAGAAATCACTTGTGCTAGGATAAGTTAGAGCAAACCACCTTTTCTCCTTCTCGGATAGGATCAAGCAGAGATTTCTGTTCGGAGACAGGCAAAGCTGGAGCATCATTCCAGATTTTGCGCCACATATTCCCATGTTCAGACATACGCTGAGAAAGTTTTCCTTTTGGTGGCCAACCTGAATTACCATCAGCTTTGTCCTCGCTCACCCAGTCACCAGGTGAATGCCACCGAATAAAATCTTCAAAGACAGCATCTGGGTTTGCGGCTTTAAAAGCAGACATATCTAAGCATGGAGTGGATCTTCCTAATTAGTGGCAGGTGAAGAAATTCTCGAATAAGAGGATTCAAATAGAAAACTAGGAATACATATTCCAAAGAAGCACTGCTCATTGTTCATACAGCACAGGAAGTAACATAAATTTTTTCAAGATATAAGTAATACTCCCTCCGTTCAGAAATGTTCAGAAATGTATGACATCCTAGAAAGCGTGAAGTCAAACTTTTCTAACTTTGACTAATAATATATGAAAAACTATTTAGATTTGTTGTGAGATAATAGTATCATTAGTTTTGTCATGATAAGTATTTTCATAATATAGTAATTTTATAATTTTTTTACTAACATAATCATATAGAAAGTAATGATCAAAGTTGGATATTGGAGACCGTGTTGATGTCCAAAACGTCATACATTCTTGAACAGAGGAAGTAATTAGTTAAGTGACAGATAAAATATGGCATGGACATTATCAAAAAACCTTACCGGAAGATAATACATCCCTTTCCAATTGACCGGATAGACCCTGCAGTAACAGAGGGATGATATGATATTTTGCATTCATTTTCAGGTGATTTAAGTAGGCTAACTGATCAGTACAATATAGTTCACCATGTACAGGAACAAAAATAGATTAAAATTAACAAACAAAATGAGTATAACGGAATGAGTATATGCGTCTATCCCATTTACATAAGCTTAGAGTAGTTTCACAAAGATTTGGACACTTAAGGCATGGTAACTGTGACTCTGTGAGTTCAAGAACTTACAACAGCATTGCCAAAAGCTTCAGCTGCATGGAGCCTTTCTTCATGCATATCTTCTGTCATCAAAGGTGCATCCTAAGAAACTGATGGAAAAATAAGGGGGGTGTGTGCATATCTCAATATTAAATCTAGAGAAGAAAGAGGCCAAGCAGAACCTGAGTATATGGAGCATGCATTTCCTGAAATGTATTCAGGAGCATCACTGAAGCGACGGCACCTGCTGATCCTTTACGAGTTTTGTTCGGTGCCTGTTCTTCACTAGAAAAATTAGTATCAAATCATTTAAAATTTCAAATAGACATACCAAACGAATGTATATTACCGTGCTATTTGAAATCCCATCTTTATGTGCATGATCAGCACCCTTCTCACGATTCAATGATTTCTTTCTCTCAATGCATATCGCAAGCTTGGAAGGAGAAAAAAACAAAAGGCAAAATTATGTAAATACGCTGATCTAACAAAAACAGGTTATCAGGAAAACACAGGACCAAGTGTAGCAGGGGACGATGTGTTACAGAATGCAAGAGGCAACCGTGAAAACACAAATACAATGCACTTCAATAAAAACATGATTATCTTTGTCAATACACTATGAAATATGAATATAACCCTGTTCATAGAATGACTGGATTTGCACGATTGAGTTTTTGGGAGAGAGCATGCAAGCACTACTCGATGGCTTAATACCAGGTTGCCAGTATGTCAGATAGGAAAAAGGTTACTAAAAATAGTTGAATTATTCAACGAATGGCAGCTTGCAGAAACAAGTGAAAAGGACTATCTAGTGTCTACCTTGCTAACCAGAGTAACCGACAAAATGAATAATGCACGTATATACCATAAACTCCAACCAGGATTTCACTTAATATTAATGGACAACGTAAATAAGTAACATTTGCTCAGACTTTTAACGTCTCCTATGTGGAAAAGTGGCACTAAATAAGGACTATAACAAAGTTAGTACAGGTACCATATGTAACTTTTGGTGGATGAGACAAGTAGAGAGGTCAATGCTAGAAGTGCTCTTCATCCTCGGTAATCGTTCTGATTCCTCCCAGCACCAACGAATTTCACGCACAAAATCAATCCACAGGACTGCTATTCCTGACATAACAAACAAACACATTATTAATAAAGCTCGCCAAATTAAAACACAGGCATTATAAGAAAACACAGCGCAAAACACAAACCACGTATATCGCAGCTGCCAAACCACAGTGCATGCAAACAGAACTGGGAAAATAGTGAATCTGAAGGTGCTCCTTTCATAGCGCGACCATACTTATTTTCTGCTTCCACATAATTTGAGTTTCCAAGCTCTGACAAACAGAAAATGTAAGAGTTTACCGGTTTTCTCAAAATGAATTTTTGAAAAAAGATGCAGAAATGACATGAAAATTTCATGATGGCATTATAAGCAATGATTATGTATCTGTTTCTCACTAAGGCCGTTTCACTTTGGCTAATTGAATTAGTTTGTAGATCCGCCCAAGCCAACATTATCTACAACCACAGAAGGTAGCATTGACTTTTGTTTGTATGGCTCAGCAGCTGATGAAGCCTGCATGAGTTGAAGGGCATGAAAAAAAGAAAATGGGCCGTAATTGCAGTCGAAGTCATAGGAATAGAATTAGGTGACTGTCAGATTAAGCAAGCAAGACATAGAACTAGGCCAAACATAGTGCAGAATTGCGCATGCAAACTCCTGCTTCCTGCCGAACCATGACCATCCCAAGAGAACACCATGAGTTCAAGCAGTCATCACTTTTCCGTGGAGGCTAGAAGATCATGCTCAGGTTCATACCAACTGATATTACCACTTACTAAACAAAGAATATGTCCTTGTCCCTTCGGTAACATAAAACTATATAGATGTGGAAAAGGAGCTTTGTGAACTTTTGAAATAGCATGATGAGCCAACCGAATTACTTATTATACTAGTTGTCTAGTGCAGCATTGTGGATTCCTTAAATGCTCAACATTAGATTTCACAAGAGATCTGCTCCATCATGCTCAGTTATATATTGGTTCATTAACTAAATTTGTAAATCAGATAAAAGGAGTGTGAATAAATACCATCGTTGAAAAGATCTTTCATAACACGATCAACAACGGATGGTGGAGGCACAGTAACGGTGGATTTCGAATTTTCCTGGCCTGAATTATCTGCTGTCTAACATGAAAAATTAAAATCAGAGATAAAAATGCTAAAAAGTAATTCATGTCGCTTCAAAAGAAGTCTGACATGCATGATGTTCTTAACCTGCAACAAAATCTTCCAAAAATTGTGCCTCCACTGATGATTCAAATGCGTTCACTAGAAGATGTAGCTGGGATGCAAACCCAACAAACTTTCCAATAGAATCATCAACCCTAGAACAAAGATTGAACATAATTACATAAATAACAAAGAATACATACAGCAGGTGGAAAGAATATTATGTGCACAACATATTTGCTACTAATGATAATTGATGTAATAAGTATGGTGATATGGTGCTTATGTCACAATGAATTTACAAAAAAGCTTACATGTATGGAGATACAACCGGGTGAAGAAACCAACTATCAGCATCAAACGACGAAGTGTTTTCCACCTCAGCCATCTCAAGAGTCTCTTCAAACATTCTCTCTCCCCAAATGGCAGTCAACTCAAAACCTATGATAATTAAATGGACTGTGATTATTAATATATGTTAATTAAAAATCTCCTCTGGGAAAAGCCAAAAATATGATATATATCAAATTAAAAATACAACTGACAAAACACTTTCCGCAAAAATCAATCAACTGCTCACAGAAAAAAGAGCTGGACATAGTACGCTCTTATAGTTCATGTCTTCATGACAAATTGAACTTTCTCATATCATGTAAGGTACATTATCTCTTGGTCCATGTTAGAATTCTACTAGTGTGAAGGAGAATGTGAAGTAGAACTATTCAACCTCCATATTTTCTATTACATGAAAGGTGGTGGGGGTTTCTAGGTTGAGATGTCATGACTCATGATCCCTTACCATTTTCAATGCCAAACAAGTAAAATACCGGTATCAATAATTATAATATGTATTACCACTGTAAAAAAAATTGTGCTGATAGGTAAAAGAGGGAAGCACATCTAGTAGGAAGTAGGAACTATCCTTAGAAAAGGATAATGAGAACTCTAATCTCGGCTGCTAGATCAGCCTTGGATGGTGTAGATCAAAGTAGGTTGCTTTTGATGGCTGATCTGATCCTTCTAGATTCAGTCCATGGCTATGGTTGGTAATTCCCATTATCCTACTGTTGAGACTAGTTATTAACTTATTATTAGCAATGTTGCTCGTAAAAGATATAAGGCTGCAGTTACCTTTAACAGGATCCTCAGCAGAGTACCACTCTGCCCAAGGGCAATCATCATCCCATTGTTTTCTGGGGTGGCTTGCAACTTCACTTTCTGCTATTGACTCGGTACCTTCAGACTCTAAAGTCTCCTCGTTATCATATTCATATTCAGGAGTCATGTAGGTAAGCTTCATCGAGAAGTTTACCTTTACCCTTGCTGGAAAATCTGTTGAGGATAGGACCTCCAAACAGAAAAAATAAAGGTTACTCCTGTAACAAATAATCCAGAAAAGTTTTGTGACGTTGAAAAGTCAGAGAGCAACAGAATTGCTGAACAAAAGCAAGTGCTGTATCCCCAAATGTAAGGGTTGAACAGCGGCTAGCTGGCGTTTTTTTTCCATTTTGTATCTCATCAGTTGCAAGCAGGATTCTTTTAGAAAATGTTGTACACTTCTGATGAATTGGAACGAGGTAAACTTTTTCAGATTTTAACAACTCTAGTGCATCATATGACCATGTTCCAAGTTCCAACATGCACCTAAACTGTGAGGTTCAAATGATAATATTGTACCAAATGTAAACAACAGCGGGAAGCATTTGATATAACTTGCTTCCAAGCTACTACTCAATCATGATAAACTTACTTAAGGAACAGATACAAGTTTTGTCTGCAATCCTATAAGGTTTTACGGAAGAAAAAATAGCATCGAAAGTTTTAAGAAACACTCACAAACTTTGATAGAAATAGCTCATGTAACCCCTCCAGATGCATGAGTCGTATCGGGACCTGGCTACCAATTCGATCAGCTTCAAATCTTCGAGTAAAAACAGTTCCCATATTTTGGATACCTATGTATGCTTTTCGTGAAGGATCATGCACCGGTACAAATGCTGGCCAATTGCTAACATTGAAAATCACATCGGTAAAATAACAGAATGACAATGGTTATGCTTGTAAATAAAGTAATAGCCTGTCAACACCATCTGTAGCTGCAAAGATTGCATGTGCCATTACAGGATGAGATACAAAAATGCAATGTGAGTGACTCAATATTCCCCACATAGACTAAATTCACTTGTTTCTGCAAGAACATCGAATATAGTAATATCGTAAACAATATGCTCAATGCACCATATCTTCAGTTCAAGAACATAACAAACATTTCTACTTGAATGAGTTATGAAGTACAAAGAAATTTGAAAGATATTTTGGATGGAATATGGTTGTATTGTACCAAAGAGGAAGAGCATTGACAGCAAAAATGAAATTGAATCAATTGCTTCATGAACACATAAAATAAGCTATCACAGCATCACTACTTATATTCATGTACTACTAACTTGCTAAGCAATATGCATTACTAGTCAACTGCATAAGCTAGTCAAAACTGACTCACCTGCCACAATTAGACAAAGCAACTGCCACAGAACTCAAAAGCTTAGTTGATTCAGGATCATCAAGAACCACACCGCTGGCACTCAACGGAGCAATAATCTGTGAGTATATGAAAGCATAATGAATTTATTTATGCAAACTAGCTTATGCATGATAAAATAGCTCGATTACGCATTAGAGCCTGATGAAATAAATTGAAAAAGGTCAGTGGCTATTGATGTACTTCAATTATTTCCATTGAAAAACTCAATGCAATTGTTTTATTCTGAAAAAGGATAACATCTGGGCAAGAAAAATCATAAAGTTAAACAATATGGTAAAAGAAAAGTATAATGCAAAACGTTGATGGATTAATATACCCAACAAAGTTGGCATCTGATGAGTATGCTTGTGTGTATGTACCAAGGGAATCAAAACATACCAGAAACTCATCTACTCCAAAAGAGAGTTGCGTGTTATGTGTATCATCATCCCAGTATGATCGTTTGCCTACAAAAGGTATTTGTGTGACTGAGTAAAAAATATTAAATCAAAAAGTTTTTTAGGCAAGAATGACAGTGTATATAAACCTGTTGAAGACATTAAACAAATAATTTTCTCACCTTTTGCAGATTTCATGAAATGATACTCCATACAGTAGACTCTTTTCCCATGCTTCAACTCACGCTTGACCATGTACAAGTTTTTGAAGGAAGGCACACTCTCTGCACCTTTTTGCTACAAGAATATCTGTAATTAACGAATCAAAGATCTATCGCGAATAGCATGAAATCAGATCCTGGAAAGACCAATACCATCAAGTTCATTGGACCATCAGCGAGCCATTGGCGGCAAATAGCCTCTATCTCAGATATAAACCTAGATGATCAAGAAACTCTTAAGTGCAATTATACTTAGTTGGTCCTTTGCAGCTAACTGTAAATGCTAAATCACCAAAATAACAACAACAAAATTGGAGAGCATCATTGTAGTACCTCTCCCATGATGAAGCAATGGTGAAATCATCAAACCGCTCTAGCTGCAGATATGCACAAGTTATGATAAATCAACAGATAGTTGACAACTCGAAAAGGTTTAACAGAAACAGAATGTCAACTGGTAACATCTAGGAAGCTACACATAGCAGTCCTTACATAAATAAATAAATCACATTTGTGAAAACAAGATCACTACCAACCAATTTCGTGCTCTCGATCTAAATGATGAGGTCAAGGGTACCAAACAAAGTACAGAAGCTACAGTTACACAGTAGTTAGCATCTCGGCATGCGCACATTATGTGATTGAGCATCATAAATTTAGCTTTTCCGCGTCTAATAACAATTTGCAGCAGGAGACGTCCAAATGCACACTTCTGCAGAAGCACAACACTCTCACAGGTCACAAATCGACTACAGCAACCAGTCGTGATCCGACGGGCCAATACATCGAATTTACACAACTCTTGAAGACTTCTAACAACTAACATAACATTATAATCCTCGAAAACCAACGAGCAACTATAAACATTCAAGTCGCCAGCCTAGCAACCGCGTTACACTACCGTGACCTCGTTGCCACGCAATCACAGCAGCACCAAACAGGCAAACAGCGTCTGGTTCTCCGAAATTGGGCCCCCAATTGGAAGCTATCGCACCGGAGTAGCACATAGTAATCACGCCCGAGAGAACAGCAGCCATCAGAAGCGTGCGTGCGTACGTACCTCCTCTTCAGCCTCCTCCTCCTCCTCCGCCTCGTCCTCTCCGATCCGGCGGTGCTTCGCGTACTTGGAGGAGGTGGAGGCCATGGCGGCGTTGGAGGGGATCCGCTCCGCCGGCGGCGAGGTGGAGGCGGGCGGCGTGGTGGCGTCGCGAGGAAGTCTCCCTGCCTTCCTCGTTAGATCGGTGAGGGGAAGACGGAGTGGAGGTGGGAGCCTGGGAGGTAGGGTGATGTGCCCATGCCGCGTCGACCGAAGCGTTCGCGTTCTTGGTGGAGTTCTGGCCAAATGGGCGGCCCGGCCAGCGCAGCACGGGTGCGACTGGACACTTCCGGTTCGACACGGTTATTAGATTGGTTGTACTGTATCAACTCAAGTGTTGAGAAGGTGCTTCAGGCGAAGCCCGTCAGCCGTTCACACTGTATCGAGTTAGCACGGGCCGTTTGACTCAGCACATCAAGTTTAGCCCATTTAACCTCTTTGGTCTGACATAAAAAAAAATGTAAAACTCAAAATTAACATAAATTTTTTTTTAAAAAAAATAAGATAATCATATTGTAAATATAATAAAGAGTTTTATTAATATCCAACTAGCTACCTCGTTAAAACATTTACCAAATAAAAACTCAAAATGAGAAAACATTAGCAAAGGAAAAGAAAGATACAAATTATAAATTTCATATATATGACACATCTTTGTTCTATGTATCGGTGTCACTATCTAAGTACATATTTTTTAACACTTTCGACAACTCTGAATTTTTCACAAAGTGATGTGTTTGTTAATCAGCTTGTTCTCGATTCTTCACAGTTAGAATGATCTCCATCATCTCACTTGTGATATTTGTTCTTCTCTCCTCCAATATTCTTCCAAAATATTGAAAGCATACTTGGAAAACCGTCGAGACAGAATAATTAACACATCACGCAGAACTATGAATAGCACGGATACGTTAACTTATGGGCTTGCCACCATTGCAAGATTTCAAGCATTCGACTTGAAATCCATCAGATCGCTATCCACAAATGTGGATAGTCCCCGCTCCTTATGGGTCTTGGTGAGCAGATCATGCAGATAGAAGAAGACATGTACCTAGAGGAAGAAACACCGAAGATCTTTCCCTACATATTTATCTTGCTATTTAAGGCGAGGGCTACCGGAGGTCGTTGCGAGCGGACTCCCCGGAACTTATTTTCACACTTTTGATAAACCTCGTATAACCGAGAACAAATTTTTGCAAAATAGTCAGTATAGTCTAGCCCTGTAGCCTCACTAAGAAGATCAAGTACACTACCAAATACATCAACTTTACCTTTAGGATCTAAAAGAAATGCAAATGCATATAGGTAATGAATTTCTCTCTAATATTTAAGGTATTTAGATTTCATGAAAACAATAGCATTGCGTAAAACTAAGTTATTTTCATACATTTTTAATTGAGTAGTAATCTGTAAAATACTATAGACAATGAGAAGAAATGTTGGATAGTATACAGCAGACAAAGCAACAGTGACCTCATAAAAAAATTTAAAAATGGCAGTATCTTCTCAGCAACGAACCAATACTGCTCAGTCAATAGTATACTACTGTCAGTGCATTGACAGGTGAATCTAGCATTTGTATAAATTCTTCCAAGTATCCAAATAGAAGACATATTTAAGGTTAATATTTATCAAGGCAAAATTAACTTCACTTTTGAAGACATTATCTAAGAGTTACTGGTTTGCACCAAGATATTATCCTAACCTGGTAACTCCTGCCATACCAAATAATGATTTTAAATATGACCTCTTAAATAAAGTATGACAACACATCACTAAAGGGTTTTAACATTCTCCTTCTTATAAGAAAGGCATAAAACTTCAACCCTCCAGTTAACCCAAAAGAAATATACAAGGTCAATGCACACTTAATAAAGAACTTGCAAAAAAAATCTTCCAATGCCCAAAATTCTAAGCAAATAAATGAGTTAAATTTTCCAAGGGGTAAAACAGAATTTCGTGAAAAGATAAATCTTGCAGTTTAACTACGCTCATGTGGAGCAGAAATATCACAGTAATTGAAAGAATAATAATTGTTTCAAATAAGGATCAGAGACCTATTGGAGCTTGCCCACTTCATTATAACCCCCCATTCAAAAGAAATTCATGAACTGCAAGAAACTGCAACTAGAAAACCAGATACAAGCTCGAGAAAGATAACAAATTCATCAACGAGCTCATGCTCAACACAAAACTATGGAACAGGGGTAAGAAATTCTCTATTTTCATACCACGAACAGTGGTGTAGCCTGACAAAACCCAGCACAACATCCACAAACTCAACTTCTCAACGTCCGCTACCAATACGCATAGTCAAGATAATCAATTATGAATATAAGGTCATCTCGTAGTAATCATAGAGTATATTCATAGGTATAGTAGATCATAGCAGATCATAGACTAACAACAATATGATAGTACAGAAACAATTCGATATAGTACAACATATTGAATCACATCACTAGAAATACGGATGCAATGGATTTTCCAAACCCCACCTATTGTGCACAGTGTATCATTTTAATACTTTATTTACCACGGACCTAAAACCCGCCTCGATACCAATCTGTAACACCACGACTATTCTAAGCCAAGATGCCACTAAAACCTAACATACAACTATGAAGCGAAAGAATTTACACAAAACTCGTTTAAAAGAATAACATGGTTGTCCCAAAATCATATCAGGAACAATTATTGAATCCAATTAAGTGAAGAAAACACATTTAACACGGGAGTATAAAGCAATCGTGGCCAAGTTAATTTATTATTATGTCAACACTTAACTAATGAATGACATAACCA